>BPTQ01000006.1:18893406-19551390 GCA_019973895.1 Chrysanthemum seticuspe
AAACGACCGAGTATAGGTGCTATGGTATACGTATCATGTTAAACGACCGAGTATCAGTGCTATGGTATACGTATCATGTTAAACGACCGAGTATCGGTGCTATGGTATACGTATCATGTTAAACGACCGAGTATAGGTGCTATGGTATACTTATCATGTTAAACGATCGAGTATCGGTGCTATGGTATACGTATCATGTTAAACGACCGAGTATCGGTGCTATGGTATACGTATCATGTTAAACGACCGAGTATCGGTGCTATGGTATACGTATCTAATTTTGTCGTTTAGCGGCTTTCTCCGGGGACTTTGTGTCCCCGGCGAAAACGTCCTCGCCCGTCCATCCGATTGTTGTAGTGACTGTGGTTGAACCTACTCGAGATATTTCAAAGATCATGAATGGCGTTTGTGGTTTCACATTAGTTGGCGGTTATATAAACTTAAAACTTGCGATCTCTCTTGCCTCGTATCGTTGCTTCAATTTAATAAGAGAACACAAATACAAAAACCTGCTTAAGAGGATACTTGTGTTTGTTGGAGGGTATCTATATCATGATGAAGTATGTGTTGGTCGACAACTTGGATGCAATTTAAGTAATCTGTTTATAGCTGTTGGTATACGTATCATGTTAAACGACCGAGTATATGTGCTATTGGTATACGTATAATGTTAAACGAGCGAGTATATGTGCTATTGGTATACGTATAATGTTAAACGAGCGAGTATATGTGCTATTGGTATACGTATCATGTTAAACGACCGAGTATCGGTGTTATGGTATACGTATCATGTTAAACGACCGAGTATCGGTGCTATGGTATACGTATCATGTTAAACGACCGAGTACAGGTGCTATGGTATACGTATCATGTTAAACGACCGAGTATCGGTGCTATGGTATACGTATCATGTTAAACGACCGAGTATCGGTGCTATGGTATACGTATCATGTTAAACGAGCGAGTGTATGTGCTATTGGTATACGTATAATGTTAAACGAGCGAGTATATGTGCTATTGGTATACGTATCATGTTAAACGACCGAGTATATGTGCTATTGGTATACGTATCATGTTAAACGACCGAGTATAGGTGCTATAGTATACGTATCATGTTAAACGACCGAGTATCGGTGCTATGGTATACGTATCATGTTAAACGAGCGAGTATATGTGCTATTGGTATACGTATCATGTTAAACGACCGAGTATAGGTGCTATGGTATACGTATCATGTAATTTATCTGGATAATAGTTTTGCCGGGGACATGTCCCCGGGAAAAGGTTTGGCGGGAATTTTCCCGCGAAGAATTATTAGTCAAAAAGGTTTGGCTAATTATTAGTGAACGTTGAAAATACTTTCTGCGGGGACACGTCCCCGCAGAAACTTATAATTGAATTTTGACTATCCGGTCAAAGTTTAATAAAAATCGAAGTACCTTTCACCGGGGACGATCGCGTTGAAAATTTCATAACAAGTCAGCGAATCCATTTGCCACCTCTGATCCAATTTTGTCGTTTAGCGGCTTTCTCCGGGGACTTTGTGTCCCCGGTGAAAACGTCCTCGCCCATCCATCCGATTGTTGTAGTGATATAAGTTGAAATCAAAGTATCATACAGTTATACTTGATGCAGGAACATATGTGTATCGTATAAAACTAGTCGGGGACCCCGATTCATTTATAAGCACTAGCAGGGTACCCGCGCGATGCGGCGGCGGGTACCCTATGACTATATTTTGCGGCTAGCAAATATTATTCGGTTATACATTTTTTTTAACAATAACCATACTTTAAGCAATAACAATGATATATAATTTCTTAGCATTTTCTAGTAAGATAATCTCTTGATATGCTATACAATAAATTTGTTTCTTAATATTATAAACATATAACATTTTTTCAATAAGTTTGACATAAAAAAGTTAGGATTAAGTTTTAACCCAAAATAACTAACTTAAACTCAAAATTAATAACCCAAATATAAACTTGTTTTCCGAATTAATTTTAACAGCTCAAACAAATTTTTAACTTCAATTAATTAGTTAAGCCCAATTCCGAAAATTTGAAATGCCAGTCCACTTCCAAAAAAATTAAACCCGGCCCAAGTCCAAATCTATCCTAAATTGATATACGTATAACTTACTACTCTAATGAAGGGTAAACCCTAAACATAACCCTAAAAACCCAGAAACAAAAGATGGATCTAGCAGCCACACTTATACAACCTTTCACTTGATAATCAAAATTCGTACCTTACCAAGATCTTTCCTTCACTTCACCCAAACCAAACGTAGCTAATCATAAACCTTTTTCTCTCAACAAAAATCGTCCCTTGTTTTCTAAACACTTAAAGACAACACAAACAAAAATCGTTCTCATGTTTTCTTGATAAAACCGAATCACCAACACAAGCTTAATGATCTTTCTTTCTGCTTGTCAGTAACCGAACAATGCACACTCACGAGCACACACCTCCTTTGGTTTCCAGAACCCCACGAAGAACGTAAGGAGAATATAGCTTCAAGATCCGTTAAGGGTCTCGGGTAGGTATATTTTTGTGTTGTTGTTGTTTAAACCGAACAAAAGAAACGGATATAACAAATTTTTTATATTTCGTCTTTTAGTTTTTCGGATATTAAAGAAGTCAAACTTCTAATAGATCGATGATGAGGTTTTCTTTTGTGTTTTCGAATGGTTGCTCTCTTGGAAAGATGTTCGAAAGAAAAGAAAAAAAACTGAGATCTTGCTTTCGAATCTAGTTTAGGTTGGATTTGGGTTGTTGACTGTTGTTCTTGTGTTGTCGTGAAATGGGATAGGATATAGTTTATTGTAGTTTGTTGTGGTTTGTTTGTGGTTGTTGTTGGCGTGAGTAGTGGATTACTGGATTTGGTCTTGGACAATTGGATTTGTGGTTTTAGTTTGAATATTGGTTGTTTGTTTTTGAGTTTATTTCTCGTATATTTCTTTTTCGTTTTTCTTTGTGGATTTCTTTTTTGTTTATCACAAGATCGATAAGGCTTTAAAATCATGAATCGGTTAATTGTATTTAGTTGTACCTTTAGTAATAATACTTGTAATGCTAAATTTTAAGGCATTAAATGTCCATTTGTGTTTTAATTAGTTGTGTGGAAGCAAAAGTGTTAATTGTATTTGTACATTGTGTTTAGATAATTGTATATATTGGTGAAAGGGTGTTTTAAATTATGTATTAATTGTATGTAAAAAATAGTGTTTTTTTTGTTTTATTTGTGCTTCAACTACTTGTAAATTATGTTTTTTCACATGTATTTTTGAATGAATGGGTGTTTTTAATAGTGTATTAATTGTAATATATGAATAGTGTTTTTTAGTTTTATATGTGCTTTAGATACTTGTAACTAATGCTTTGTAACTTGTATTTGCTTAAAACTCTATATATGGAAATCTTAAAAAATTAATAGGAGGGAAGTGCATCCCTCTATTATAAGATAGTTAGATATGTGAATTTAAAAAGAATATAAAGAATTGTCAAAGGGGTTTCGGAAGAGTGTGCAATAGGTACTGTCGCACAGGGTCTCCACTTAAAAGATGCAACATTTTTATTAGTTTTGCATATAAATACGTATAATTCAAGTTTATATGCAATTTTCTTTAGGGCCTCTTTCTTGTTACTCCGAAAACCACAAGACATGCGTGAGAATTGATGAAGATGATTGTCATTAATGACAAGTCATTTTATAAAAGTTTTTTCGTAAAATTTAATGGTTGTAGCATTTTCCAAAATAGATATCAAAAGTTCATAAACATACATGGTTTTTACTTGCATAAAAAAATCATAGATTTGAGAAACTGAATTGTAACGGAATGAAATATATATGCTAAGTAAACAAAAGATCGAGTCTACCCTACATCTATCAACACTTGATAATTTGAGTAACATTTCTCGTTCAAACATCATTATTACTACCACAATACATGTGTGAATGGCAAAAGTGGGTGGTTAAGAACTTACATCCTAAAACATGGTATGCAATACATGTGTGAATGGCAAAAGTGGGTGGTTAACGACTTATATCTTAAAATATGGTAGTCTAATGTTTTTTTTTTTCTTTTTTTCTTTTCCTTTTTTTTTCCAGGATTTTGTTATTTGTAACTCTAAGGACTATGTTTAAGGAACTCAGCATGCATAAGTGATGATAAAATTTACAACTCTTCTAGGCGGTGTATGTAATTGGTGTAGTACTTGTAGTACGAGTAAGTATCGGGAGCTGATCGAACGCACGAAGAATAGCGATGTAGATTAGAGATGTAAAATGCAAGAGACATAGTGGGAAGGAGATTCTTTTAGTGTTTCTATTGTATATCTTAAAGAAATTTAAATAATGGATTGAGATGGTGATTTGGACTAATTAAACTAATAAAAGGGAAAGATAATGAGCTAGTGGTTACAAAGTTGACTAATGGTTGCTAATTGGCTCGGGTAACTATCACTACCTTCGATTAATAAAGCCATGTTATCCACCTTTTCGGAGGTTTCAACGACGGTTGTTGTTGGGACATCTCTCTGATAGGGTATATCATCAACACGAGCGAATTTTACTCCTGGGGTGACATGGGCAACGATAGGTGGCCTCCGGTACCGAGTTGGAATCTCATTGGTGGCATAGCATTTCTTGATTCCGTCGAAAGGGGTCAGCATATTTCATTTGAGCTTCATAGATAAAGACAACTACCTAACTATGCAAATAAGAAGAAATAATCTTAATTGAGGTGATCTTGACGTGGTTAATTAACGAACATCTCATATGGGCAATTTAAGGCAAGAGCTAGATAAGCTAACCTAGCTTGAACTACTCATGCAATAAACACAATTCCCAATTCAATTACACCAAATCTCGGGCGTTAAAACAGAGAATAACTTAGCGCGAGAACTAACCTAGACATGCAATTCCAACATGGGTGTCACAACAAGCTTAGGTTTACTGAATGACCAATATATAAACCCAGTTTAAACAGATATAGACTACTAGGATATATTTGGTTAATCAAATTTATAAATGAATTACCGATTAGATTCCCTAGATATGGATTAGATTTGGGTGGCAAAGATTAAAGACTTTAATACTTAGGACAAATAGCATAAAAAGTACCAAACTTATGTCTAAATTTAATTTAAGGTACTTATCCTCTTTTTTTTTCTCAATTTAATGTATCCAAGTTTTTTTTTATTGCAATGTTGGACAATTTATAGGTTATCAGGTTACAAATACATAGCTAGCAGGTAACCCACTTTCTAGTCATGTTTTTTCCGATGACCTATTTTTTTCCGACGACCTTTTTTTCTGACGACATTGCGACATGCTTAAACGGTTTCGGTAAAAGAACACACAAAATCTTAGCCACTGCCACACGAAAAAGATTTGAGTTGTGATATAAATTTACAGATTTGTATCTGGGTTTTATTTTAGAAACATTTGGGTTTTGATTTATGTGTGCTGTCGTTCGTTTACGTGCATGGGTTTTTTTTATATTTGTTTCATTTATGAAATATTTTTGTGTTCATATATTTTAATTTTTATACTAGCGGTGGGACAGTGGCCATTTTTCACTATTGGTGGTCTGACATAACATTCAATCATTAGATGTGCATTTTTTTAAAGTGATAAAAAATAGATGTAAACAAGGATAAAATATGTCTTGGTCGAAAGTTGGCCGGAAATTGACTGGAGAAGATGAACGAAGGTGATGGTGACCTACAACTTGTTGTATTGGTAAAAGTTTCCCAACACTGCAAACAAAAAAAAACTTCGATACATTAAATTGAGAAAAAAAAAAAGTTAAGTACATTAAATTGAAATTAGACATAAGTTCGATATCATGCAATTTGCCCCAATACTTAAGGCAAATAAATCAAAATATTCAACATTGATATGAATCAAATAGTAACACAGTTATTTGCATAATCATTAATCAAGTATTAAGATCATTCTACACAATTACCGCATAAAAACTCAACAAATCATGATGAACAATTAATCACCAATCAAGATATAAGATAAATCACGACATGAGAATCAAAGTAATGGTTAAATAGGCAAACCATAATCAATAATCGTTATGGAGTGATTGGGCCATCAATATTAGACCATAACTGAGTTTCCAGACCCTAGAGTCGGCCTTCAAACGGTAACACACTAGTGGGTCTCGAAAAATCTCAAACTTCACTTTCTGGACACTTTTGGTGACGGCGTCAGCCAGTGATGCCAAAATGGATTAACGTATTAACTCAAACCTTGAATGTTACAAGCTTCAATATCATGTTATGATATTTTGATAGTACCAAAAAAACGTTCAGGAACTTCCATAAAAGCCACTCGAACCCCACCAATATTCATTATGAATGCAGCCCATTTGGATAATGTCCAAGAATGCTACTGTTGACTTTACACTAACACTTGGGAGTATAATAAGCTGACCTTTTATTAGACCTTTTAAATTCATTTGAACGACCTTGTTGATACAAAACAACTAACCCTTTGGTGGACCTCTTCATTCTATTTGAACCCGTTTTATTTAAATCTGACCCTTTTAAATTGATTTGAACCCTCTGATTGTGCAGATAACTGATTATTTATACTTTTCATAATAACTGCATTAATGGATTTTAATCCACCTGTTTGTCTTTGCCTCTTTGGGGCTTTTTGGTCATAAAAACATATATTTGATTATTTTTACATTTTACCTTTCATTGTTGAAAGTCAATATTTGACCAAAAAGTCAACTTCTTTATGCTTAATGCTTTTATCCCAATTTATTCTTTTTTAAATCGAAACTTGCTTACGGTAGTTAAATTACTTATCCAAAGTTACTGAATCTGTTATTTAACATGATAATATCCAAACTCATATCAAACTCCTACCTTTTTCATCAAAACACAGTTTGACTTTTGAAGAAGTCAACTCTGTAAGCTGAACTCCATGCATTACCTTATCCAGGTTCAGTGTATTAATTGATTTTATGTAAGTCTCAAGCACACCCATCAACGCAGAAGTTGATATTTAAGCTGGGCTTATTTAATTTCCGAAACCAACCCCGGTAGGTTTACCCTCATCCACATCGAAAAACAACATTTTTTGTGCTATTAGATAATTGCAACCTGTGTTCCAGAAAAGCTTGGATCTTACATTCCAACAAAAGTCAAACAGTTACGAAAATGAAACTTTCTTATGATAATACATCACTTACAAAGTCATCCAGTATTTAGTTAAAAGATGATCATCACCAATATCTTTGTCAAACACCAACATTTTCTTTAAGAAAACAGTTTGACCTTCTAAAGAAGTCAACTTTGTAAAATGAAGTCCACAAACTTAATTATCTAACTTCAGTTCGGATAACTCAAAGGATGTAAATGTTTACACAAAACAAAAACTATCAAATCTATAAGAAAAGGAGCCTCTGAACTTTTGATATATCTGTAACCTCCGGAGACCTTGATGTAGACACCACACTAGAGCTTGACAGGTAATATGATACACAGTGAAACTGAGATTGAAATCCCAAAATGAAAAAATGATTGAGCCGGAATAAAATCATAGAGTCCGGAGATTGAACATGGACTTCATTATGGCTTGTGAAGAGAATACGTCCTTCCGTTCATTGACGTCTAAGATACAGAGCCTAAGCACAAGAAAAGAAACAAGTGTTGTTTAGGTTAGGGATTATTAGGTCACATAAACTAATTAATATGTAGTTGGGGAAGACACCTTTTGTGCTGATCTTCCCGGTCATCAGAGCCGCCTATTATTCGAAATTGGTTTCGTTGTTAGGATCAACAGTAAAACATGCATCATGTGCAGAAAATATCTTAATTAGGGTGTGTTTGTTTCATTAAGATGTTTAGGGTCTGAATCTGACTACTGCATCTTACTGGTAAGAGGTGGCTAGAAAGTCTAAATCTGAACGAAATAATGTTGTTTGTTTTTGTATAATTGTCCGAATGATTTTAAGTGCTCGTTTTTGCAATTTGTTTATTAAACCAACGCAATACGATAATAAGTAACTTATGTAAATATGAAACAAGACTTTTTATCATAAATATAACATAGTTAATAAACAATCAAATATATTGTATAAAGTTTGCAAAACGAGTAAGAGCCAGTAAGACAAGTCCCCCACCTCTTACTGAGTAAGATGTTATATGTCTAACTGGGTCTTACTCAAAAGAAAAAAACAAACAACCAAAACGTCTGCCCATCTCTTACTGGTAAGAGTAAGAGGGCTAGTAAGACTTTTTTTTAAAAAACAAACACACCCTTAGTGTGATATCTATTTGAAAGTTCCTTTAATGCAACACGGAGTATTAGAAAACTGAGAAAGTACCTGGCAAAATAGTTCTTTTGGCCTTTGCCGCGCTGAACTCATCCTTTAGGTGCCTGAACTCAACATCGTCATTATAGACATCCTTGCATGTTCATAATCACGTTCATCATCGTCACCATCAACAACCTCATCAAAATCCTCATCAGTATCATCATCACCGTCGCCATCTTCAATGTTGTTTTGTATCTGGGTGTTATAACACATAGCGTACTCAAGAATCTGTGTGGACCCTCTAATATTTAGACCTTTTAACTGAAAAATGCTTTGCGGAAGACGATTTATGCCTGCACCTGTTATATCCAACTCTTTCAAACATTCTAAACGTCCAATTTCTTCAAGCAATTCCTCAATTCGAATACAATCAGTGAGATCTAATCATACCAGACAATCCATCTCACAAATGCTGTTTGGAATATCTCGTAAAAACATACAAACCTTTACAATGAGCTTCTCCAAACATTGTAATCTGCCAATATCCTCAGGTAACTTCTCAAGAAGACAAGACTTGATTTCAAGAGATTTCAGGTTCTTCAACATACAAATTCCACCTGGAAGATGGGTAATGTCTAGAGACTTAAAAATTAGCTCCTCTAGACATTCTAGCTGGTCAAGGTTCTTGGGCACTTCTGGAATACCACCTTCAAGTGTAAGCTTTCTTAAACATTGTAAACCACAGATAATCTCTGAAAAAGAATCCACGTTTATGCGAGAACCTAAACCTAGAGAAATAAGACTCTCAAGATTTCCAAAAGATGAAGCTCGGCCTTCTTTATAGTAACAGGAAAACTGAAACTCTGGCCAAGTATTGCCAGGATCACATATACCTGTATCATCTGCAATCAGATGTAACTCAGATAAAGAAACAACCTCAGGTGAATCAAGCTCCTTGTCAAACTCAAAGGATTCAAACCTCCCACAATTACTTAAGCGTAAGTGGAGAAGCTTTTTCAGACAATCTGCAGGAATTTTTTCCAAATCATAACAATTTTTAAGATCCAAGCTTTTAAGATTTCGATTATGATAGAGGCCGAGAGTTACGAGCTTTGGACATTCAGTGGTAATATGAAGTTCGACCATACTAGTGCTGCAGATACTTAGCTTCTCAAGATTTGGAGTAGTCCCGAGGTGAAGGGTCGTCAAATATAAATTATCGAGGTCGAGATTAACGAGCTTTGGACATTTAGCAAGAATTTGAAGAATCTGATGAGTCGTTAACTTTAAACAATAGAGATCGAGATCAACGAGCTTTGGACATTCAGCAAGCATACAAATTCAACCATATCATAACACCACCCGAGCTTTAGCTTTTCAAGATTTGGAGTAATCCCGAGGTGAAGGGTCCTCAACTTCGGTAAATAATGGAGGCTTAGCTTCTCAAGATTTGGAGTAATCCCGAGGTGAAGGGTCCGCAACTTTAAATCATAGAGGTCAAGAGTAACAAGCTTTGGACATTCACCAGGCATACGAAGTTCGACCAAATCAGTACACTTTCTGAGGCTTAGCATCTCAAGATTTGGAGTAATCTCGAGGTGAAGGGTAACGAGCTTTGGACATTCATAGAGGTCAAGAGTAACGAGCTTTGGACATTCAGTCGGCATACGAAGTTCGTCCATATCAGTACAGTCTTTGAGAATTAGCGTCTCAAGATTTGGATATTTCCCGAGGTGAAGGGTCGTCAACTTTGAACTTTTGAGGTTGAGAGATCTGAGTTTTGCGGGCATACAAAGTTCGACCATATCAGTACACTTGTAGAGGTGCAGCGTCTCAAGCTTTGGAGTTTTCCCAAGATGAAGGGTCCTCAACTTTGAACTTTCGTGGAGTTTGAGAGATCTGAGTTTTGGACTTTCAGCAGGCATGTGTAATTTTTCCAAATTATCACAATTTTCAAGAATTAGTGTCTCAAGATTCGGAGCCACACTAAGGTCAAGGGTCCTCAATCTCTGTGAAAAGGTGACCTTTAGGAACCTGAGCTTTAAACAAGCCTGTCATAAGCAACAAAAAAGGGAAAGATAAAAGTTAATTGCTGTAATGACTAACAAAAGAGGGAAAAATAAACTACCAATTAATCAACCATTAATTATTCTACCTTTTCTTCTCCATCTTTCCAAAGTTGAACCATTTTGCTGCCACGCATTTCAAGTCCAACAAGATCTTTTGCTTGAAATGTTTTCGGTAAACTTGAAAAAGGATAACCACGGCAGCTCAGAAATTGTAAGGCATTTGGAAGGTATGGATCAACTTCATCACAATTCAATCCATATGCATCCACGTGAAGAAATCTAAGTTCCTTCATGTTTGTGAGACCTTTCACTAAGATTTTACAATTCAATCCCCTTGCATCCAGTGTTATACATTCTGTTGCTTGGGTACCCTGTAATTCAAATAGCAGTGACCATGAGATTTGTTTCATTACAAAAGAAAATGTGTTAATTAGTATTATAACTCGAGGTTAATGCACTAGAAGGTCAATCTACTCTTTCAAAATATCCACTTTAGTCATTGAGCTTATAGTTTATTAAAAAATGTCATGGTACTAAAAAACTATTTATTTTGATAATCAAACTTTAAAAAAGTATGCAATTACATCATGAGGATAACCTTGTTAACTTTAATTCCAATTGGTTAGACTTTTCGATCCAGTAAGTTCATAACAGATGTCCAGTGTAAAGGTTAAAATGTTTTTTTTTTTTTTTTTAATTTAATAGTTAAATATTTGTCATTTTACCTTAATTTTCATCATAATAAATTGAACTTTTAGAAAAGTATGCTTGACTTTTTTAGTTTAACAACCCAAATAACTTGATACTTACCGAGTCAGTAGCCAATATATCTTTAATTTCCTCCTTAATCCACAACCGGCTATGCATTTCAGGTTTATTGGGGTTCACATGACGAACAATATTCTTGCCCATTTCTTCAATATGGTCATGCATCCCCAACTTCCCACGTAGAGAAATATTTATAAGAGATCTCTGCTCAAGAACTCTTAAGCCAACTTCAGCAAAAAATCCACAACTTTTAAGCGCTGTGACTGCCTCGTCTTTCCACCAACCTTTGAGTAAGCATGCAACATCTAGAAATATTTTCTTGTGTTCCTCCTCAAGACTATTATAGCTGAGTTCCAATTTTTCCATAGTTGCCTTCAATGGAATTTTTTTTAGTCTTTCTAGGGTAAGTTTCCATTCAGGCACATTTTGACCACGAAGTAGTGAACCCAAAACTTTGATCGTTAATGGAAGACCATCAGCGTACTGTACAATTTCTTTTGAAAGCTCTTCATACCCTTCATTCGGAATATCCCTTTTAAATGCATACTTACTCAAGAGACAAATCGCTTCCGCGGGTGATAACAGGTTGACGTCATTAATGAACTTCACTCCGTGGGCTGACAGAACTTGCTTATCTCGTGTGGTAATGATAACTCTGCTTCCCGATTTGAACCAATCAGGCGCGCCTGCTAACGCCTCAAGTTGTTCTATATCATCAACATCATCTAAAACAACAAGAACTTTTCTCCCACGTATCATCCTTTTCATCATGTTTTTTCCTTCATGAACATTACTTACAGTGATTTTTTCTCTACCTAACACGCTTGAAAGAACTTGTTGTTGCAACTTATTGAAACCGTACAAAGAGGATTTTGAAACTTCCCTTACATTGTCAACAAAGGCTTTACCGTCGAACTGAATGGATATTTGATCAAAAACAGCTCTTGCCAAAGTTGTCTTCCCCCCACCTCCCATCCCCCATATCCCTATCATGCGGACATCATCAGCATCAAGTTCTAAAGATGAAAGGACAACTTCTATTCGTGTCTCCATGCCTACTAAATCTCCATCAACACTCGAACTAATGGAACATATCTTTTTGAAAATATCGTCAACAACTTCCTTGATCAATTCGGATTCATCCCTATAGCAATGAAGAAGATCTAACTAATTACTAATTATCAAGAATATCTAATTACATTGATTCATATAGCAAATGAATTACGAATAATTACCCATTAGCAGTCTTCTTCGACTCCCACCCAGCAAGATTGCCTGCATCGTTCAAAGCCTTCCTCCATTTCCCAGCAGCTTCTTTTTTTTCATGTTTTTTAAAAGCTTCTTTAACCGCCCCACATTGGTTGCGTATTTCCGTGGGCTCCACATCATAAAAGACTGGGTAAGCGGTCTGCTCACTTGTCTCCTGACATTCCATAATCTTGACTAGCTCATCTAAGCACCAAGATGAACCCGCATAGTCCTTAGAGAACACAATGATGAAGAATCTTGAGTCTTCAATGGATTCCATGAGTTGGATGTCGATCGTTTCCCCTTTTTCAATGTTCTTATCGTCTTTGTAAGTTTGAATCCCATTTTGCACAAGAGCTTTATAAAGATGACTAACAAAGTTGTTACGAGTGTCTTCACCTCGAAAACTTAAAAATAAATCATACTTGAAGCTCTTTTGAAATGATGAAGTTGAAGTTGACGCCATTAATGTAAGTAGGGTTCAAAGCATCAAGCTGTTGTTAATTTGAAAGAGATGCACAATTAGTTAACAGGTGTATATGTGAAAAAGACAGTCAGCAATGCTCTCTAAACTTTGAACAAACAAAAGGCATTTATAACAGTTTTTTGTATCATATCATATTATGTTCAAATCCTACAAACAAATATCTTAGCATAGTCATATAAACCACTGCCAAATGGCCTAGTGGTAAAGACACATTACCTCTTCACAAGAGGTCTAGGGTTCAAATCCTACTATGTACACATTTAATGTTGGCCAAAACAGTTTGAAACGGGTCACTAGATACGTCAGTTAAGCCGCGTACATCTAAGTAAAAGACTTGGTAACATGAACAGGGATATATTAACTCTTATAGTCATATTATAAAGACTAAAATACACCGTTGGTCCCTAAACTTGTAGTGGAGGATCGCGATGGGACGAAACCGGGCATAATCATCGCCACGGGTCCAAACAGTAGCGATTAAATGCCAGAATGGTCCCTTGACCACTAACACCTATGTCAACGACTCTTTTCTGTTAGTTTGACGAGGGTAATATAGTCCAATCACATTTATAACTCAACCTAGTTAATTATGAGAAACGGTTTACCATATACCATCTTGATTGTTTCCCGCCTTCTTCACACAACCCTCGCACACACTTTAACAATGGCAGACAAGGAGCTTACTTGTACGGATGTAACTGATGAGATGGTAAAATATGTGAAGGCAAAATACGGGAATACTTGGTTAAAAGAAGATGAAATGTCTGATGAAATATTTGATGATTTATGCAGATTTGCGAAAGAAGCTCAAGTGATGAAAGGTTAGTCGGGTTTTTTATGTATTTGTGTTATTCCCATTTTAAGGGAGGAGCATAAATTACTTCTATTTATTTGACAGAAATCCGAGCGGTTTCAGAATCTGTCAAAAAGAGGGATTATAGCAAGCTAAAGGTATCTGCCGATATGGTTGACTATGCCATGGCTACTTATGGGAATAAGTGGGATATAGGAGATGACATTGCTGATGTGATACTTGAAGACTTGTGGGAAAAATATGGGAATAAGGAGTCTCAGAAAGGTCAGACTTTAGAGTGAATGTTTACAAGCTAAGAAAGTTGTAATGGGTCAACTCTGATTATATCTGTTTTGTCTATCTTTCCAGATACTAACGTGAAGGGAAATGAAGTTGATGTCATCATTATTTCAGACACATCTGATGATGAGTGTGGGAACATGTCTTCTAAGACCACTAATTCGAAAGGTTCCACTTCCCAAGCTTCCAAGGCGTCCAAGGCTTCCGCTCCCAAAGTTGTACTTGGTCTTGTAGCGGCTGTGGGATGCTCCGGCACAAATAGGAATGAGTGGTAAGTGCCTCCCCCTAAGGACCTCAAGTCTCCCCCCATGAATAACAAGCCTCCCATCAAGAAGTTCACCTGTTATTTTTAGTTGTTGATGTAATGAAGATGTATAGTTTTTGCCT
Organism: Chrysanthemum seticuspe; assembly: GCA_019973895.1. Lineage (NCBI taxonomy): Eukaryota > Viridiplantae > Streptophyta > Magnoliopsida > Asterales > Asteraceae > Chrysanthemum > Chrysanthemum seticuspe. The sequence continues at coordinate 18,907,753 of BPTQ01000006.1, forward strand.
GATGATGGTTACTGAAAACGATACTTGTTAACATGTATGTTTTGCTTCATATGGTGTAATTAGGTGGTGGTGTAGGTATATTTTGGAAATGTTGTTTTCTTTTTGTAGTTTGCGCTTGCATATCCAGTTTAGGTGGGTGCTTGGGAAAACCCATTTTGACTTATAAGGTCAACATAAACCAAATTATTAGAGGATACGAAACCGAATTGTTAGTTTTTAAAATCTCTCTTGTTTGACTTATAAAGTCAACAGATTCAAATTGTAACCAAAATTCAATTATTATAACAAAAGAAGCACACACATATCAGTTAAAGCTACATTTAGACTGAAAGACAACATAACATTTCTTGCTAGGAATTCACTGCGATAAATGACTAGTAGGTGATCCATTTGCTCTTTCAGTTGCAGGTGCTTCACGTGGTGTTTGGCTTGGCCGAACTCCACTTGCTATTTCAGTTGTAGGTGGTTCACTTTGTTCTTCATCACCGCCCAAGGATGCACCAACACTAGTAGGTGCAGAAATATGTAGACCCATCACATATCCACCACTATCTCCTGTGGTTGTGTTTTCCCTTGTAACACCATCTCTACCAGTATAAGATGCACCAACACTAGTAGGTGCAGAAATATGTAGACCCATCACATATCCACCACTATCTCCTGTGGTTGTGTTTTCCCTTGTAACACCATCTCTACCAGTATAAGATGTGTTTCCCCTTATCTCAAGGCATACTGGACAAACATACCACATGAAAGCTCTATAAGGTGGACGCCTTGCAAAAAAGGTCAATCCATCCCTGTTTTTCCTTTGAAGCCAACAGTCAATGCATACCATTTGACAACCATTTTCTACATCCATGGTGATAATATGGTGGCATGATAAACAATTGCTGACTTAAGATGTGTTATATAAGTAGATGGGAGTTGTGGTTGTTGAACAAGTAAATAAGGAGTAAAGACAACATAAATTCTTACAAGCTAGTCAACTTATAAAGTCAACAAAAAAAACAAAAACATGTTGAAACATAATATTGTCGATATTACAAAATGGCTAGAAGAGTAGAAGCCTACAGCCTTAGAAAACTGCTGGAATTTGTTACTTTCAGAGCGTGAATTTTATCCAGCACATATGGATGTCTTGGATATAACTCTTCCACAGACACTCCATAGTAAGCTGCCTCATACTCTGCATCTTCAAGCCAATTTTTCCTCTCCCATTCCTCTTCAATTCTTTTGTACATTCTCTCCTCTTCCAAAAACTGCTGGAATGCTTCTTCATCCAACCTGGACTGCTCTTCATTTTCCTCCAAATTTCTATGTTCTTCTTCTTGCTCGTAAAGAGCATCATAAAACTCTTGTTCCATAGTCTTTCTTATATCCTCTTCATCCATCCACTTCAAAAGTAATACATTTGTACATCAACTAGAATGTAAACACACTAGAACAATCGTTATACAAATGACAATTAAATGAATACCTGTTGCCTTCTGCCATCACAATGCCTTTTTCTACCTCGAACCATACTTTCCTTTGTTGGTTTTGGTACCTGATCCTTGTGACAGCTAGACTTATTATGTCCAACAGTTTGACAATTGGAGCATTTAATCTGTTTACGAGCTCTAGATTTACCCATTTTGACTCAATTTCTCTGAAAGAGTTGGGTTTATGTATTTGAATTCAAATTTGTGGTAAAATATGAGAATAAAGTGCTTGCTATAAGTTAATGCAAGACTGGATAGGGGACTAAAACCTGTGTCCCCTACACTCTAAATCTGTTTGACCAAGGACCATAGTTCCACCAACACCCAATACAATCAAAACCATATTACAACTCTCTTAGACGAATACAACAATTAACAACATAATTAACGAATTAAAACAGTAGAACATAACATATAGATTCATTAACTTCATATTAAAACACTAGAACATAAATATTCAGTACATATTTTTCCAAAAAAAAAGGGGAAAACATAACCATAGCATTTCCTTCTCAACACTTCCTAAGATGATCAAGGAAGTTGTTCCTGTCACACACCTGTGAGTGTGTCTGACAGATCATCCTCCGTATCTCCAACGCCTTCAACACATTAGCCTTTTGCCTGTTGCGAAGATCCTCGATAACCTTGTAGTTCATCACCGTAGTTCGAAAGCCTTCGATCTCAGAGATGTATTGTTGGGTTTCCTTCATACCCCGAATCAAGTCAGTCAAAGTGTTTTGGAGTCCTTTAGCAATTTTGATGTCCTTATCGTTTTCTCTCTGATAAAAGAGAGAAATCGAGTCAAACATGTAGTCGGAGTTCGAAGATTTGGCGAGTTCTTCAAGTAGTGGGAAGTCAGCCATTGGGAGGTTGTTTCTTGTGATTGTTGGTATGCAAATGATATAGTGTATTAACCAATAAATAGCAAAAACAACTGGACGTTCCAAATTCAGGGACTAATTGTGAAGTTAGTAAACACAGAAAAAGTCAAGTTTGTGTGACAAAAAATACGCGGGAATTTTAAGTGCAAAAAACGGCTGACTGGCCAAATTGAGGGACCAATTGTGACATTATAAACCTAGTACCCTGCAACTTGGCCTTTTGCCTTCCTTGATACGCATATACACAATTAATGTGTTTGGAATCACCAAAAGAACCCAACTAACAAGATCCGAAACCATAAACACTATCATAATAACCCGACCCATTTAACAAAACCCAATTAAAACGAAACCTAACATACATCCACACTCACGTACTGAAACACACATCTAGTCAAACCCATTGTTAAAAAAACAAAAAACTAAGAATGAAGGACAGAAGCATATTCGTCTCCACGTTTAAGGATGTCAAAGAAGAAGAAGAAGGTGAGGTCCTGTTCAGAATCCACTATAATGGGGTTTTTTATTATAGCCCACTCAGGTATGAACGAGGTTCCTTAATTAATCTTTGTGCCTTTACCAGTGATAGGGACATATTTAGTTCAAGCCTTGATAATGTGTTATCAGAGATTAATGAACAAAAATGGGCGTTGTTTTTTTGTGATCCTAAACAATCCCTAGAAAATGGTTTGCATTTGATTCATACTGATGTTGATGTTCATACCTTATTTGGAATGGCTGAACAAATGACTCAGTTGATATCTTCATAGCCCACAAGCCCCAAAAGTTAGCACAATTTTACTTAAAAAACATCAGTTTTGAAGTTGTGGGTTGGGTAGAGCAGGATGCTAACTTTAGGATGCTTAGTCAAACACCTTTTAGGACTACAAGTCAATGGCAGGGGATCGATAAGAAAAAAATGCAGGGGAGTGGAACTAGGACACCAAGAGTGAAAGGAGGGGTAGTAATCAAGGACGAAGAAGGGGTTGTAGCTAAAGAAAAGGGACAAAATTAAAGGAAATGGAAAAGGAAAGATGGTTGATGAAGAGGAGGTTTTGCCCAGAAAAAAAGGGAGACAAGTTGTTCAAGAATTTAAGCGAGGTTTAGACGGGAAAGGGAAGGCCAAAATGGTTGAGTTTGCAGGGTTTGATGTTGAGAACTTGCCTGGGTTTCACTTGGAGGGGAAGGCTGAAAGGGTTGGTGGTGCTGCTGCAGATGTTTCAAGCGGTGTTAAGACACCCTTTCGGAGCAAAGAAAAGATTACAAACTGCGTCCTAGCACTCTTCGCCCAAAGGCGACCCTAGGTGATGTTTCAGTGATGAATACCATGTCATGTGTTAAATTCCATTAACCTGTAACACTACAGTTCATAACTTATATGTTTGTAATTTGTATACTTGTTTTAGCAGACAAGGTGGAAGCAGCATCATCAACTTAGGCCTAACAGTTTTGTCGGTTCAACAGTTTCTGGATATCAATCTCATCTGTGTAGATCATTTGAAGATTCAGCAGTTGAACGTTTTGAAGTTGGGCCCAAATTCATCTTCTATATTTTGTAACGAATCAGTAAATTAACATGTATCAGACAATGACTCCGTAGTATCAGTTATGTTCCAGTTTAATCAAACACTGTATATAGTTGACTGTTATAAGTCAACTAGCTAAGTAGTTGATAATGTATAAATTTGTTTGTTAATCCTGGGTAAATTTCTGTGAGCTATTACTTTCTTTACAAGTTGAATTTATGAAGTCATACTTAAGTGGTGAGGACTCAGGAACACTGATATTATTTGTTCAAAGAATATCACTTTTTTGTTTTGGTGGAATAGTTCTTGGGTTAGAATTAACTAGGTTGAGTTATAAATGTGATTGGACTATATTACCCTCGTCAAACTAACATAAAAGAGTCGTTGACATAGGTGTTAGTGGTCAAGGGACCATTCTGGCATTTAATCGCTACTGTTTGGACCCGTGGCGATGATTATGCCCGGTTTCGTCCCATCGCGATCCTCCACTACAAGTTTAGGGACCAACGGTGTATTTTAGTCTATTATAAATCACAGAAGTTGTTATTCTACTATTGAAAAAAGTAGTGTGTTATAAACAAGTTGAGGGAATGCAGTGTAACTTGTAACAATTAACTAATCGACAAAGCTAAGATTAGAATAATGAGCTTTTATTTATTTATGTTTACCTTAACTCATTTCGGTTTCAAACACATTTGGATTTCATCGTGATAACGAAACCTTGGATTTTTATCTTTAGAAGAAACACAAAAACAGTTGAAAATGAAACTTGAAATATAAGAATTACTATTTTGGTGGCGTGGACAATCAAAGGCCCTTCATATGGTCAATGGAAAACAAAGATAAGAATTACTGTTTGGTATATATTTTTCACATTTTTTTCGTTTATTTTTTTACCTCCTGTAATGAAATCTTTTTCTTTTTTTTTCATGAGTCTTTTTCTATAAAAACAATATCAATCTTTGTTCTTAATCACTTACAAGCCATTTTCATCAAACGACCGGCTAAATGACTCAAGTAACTTGAGAGAATCCTCACCCAATCATAAAACGCATCAGTAAGCAAAAAGAATGCACCTGTAGCCTCCAAATGATATTTTTTTTAAGTAAAAGTAGTAGTAATAGGCGAAAATAAGTAGAATGCGGCTGAACTAACGGGCTTTTAGTATGTTTAGGTAGTAATCTCATTAGGAAACAATGGACAAATGTTAAATGAAATGTCCCATATAATTTGTAAAAAGTGGAGAACTTTAAAAATCTTAGGGGAAAAAAATTTGAAAAAATATCCGGTCTTATTGGGTTGACCCGATAACATTAATTATCAAACCCTAAACCGACCCGATAACAATGTCAAGTTATCGGGTTCATGTCAAAACAACCCAACAAGATTTTTAACCCGATTTAATCTAACCTGGTAAGCCTTATCTGGTTCGGGGTCAGGTGAACCCAACCCTACTGACACCCCTACCCTTTACCACTCGTTGTGGTTAAAACACTACCACCACACGCGTGGTGTTGTGTTTTTTTATAACATGCATGGTGGTGGTGAAGGATTGATTCGTGGAGACAAAAAACAGACATAAATATGATTGTTTGGTGTTTTGTTTTTAGAAAATTTTTGTATGATTTGTGCAAGTGTGTGTTGCAAAAAAAATGATATAAATCTGGGAGGAACGAGATGCACCAAAGAAGAAGGGAGATGTTTCGGGAAAAGGAGATGTTTTTTGTTTGAGTTTTTTAAATTACTATAGTAATTTTAAAAAGTAATTAACAAAGTATGCACTTTTAGAAATAATTTAGATAGTACGTGGTATTTAATATTTAACTTTCTTTTTTCAAAATATAAGAGCTCCTGAAATACGGAGTATGAGTTTTATTAGTAGCCGTCCCCATCATCTTCTTTGAAGTACTCATCTCTATCACCTCTCCATTTTCGGGTCCTTATCGACCACAGTTACGCTGTACGGCTTGATTCCAACATTATCGCTTGAAGGAATTTTATGTATTTTTATGATGATTTAGACGACAACTCGCATGTTTGTGTTGATTCTCAACCAAGACAAAATCGATATCATAAACAAACTTAGTCAAAACCATAAGTATTGAAAATTTCATAAGGAAATATGTACTAGCTAGCTATCCTAACGTCGTATTAATTAACTCGCTCAAATGCAACGGAAATGCCACGAGAAAAAGGCAAAAGGCAATCGAATCAACATTATATGACATCACTTATCTAATCAGGATATATCATTTTATTTTTCTCATTATCGGTTCCTTCGAGTGGTGACATTAGAATTGTTCTGCGCATCATCACCCTCACCGAGTCACCGATGACAAAGTCGCAACAACGATGACTTAGGAGGACATCAAAGCATACAAAGACTATAGTTGATTTTGCTTATTATTATAATTATCTAAATTTTGATATAAAGCTAAGAAGACATGGATGATTTTTTATACAAATAGACATGAGTGATTGGCCGCTAGAAAACTTGTTTTTCACAAGATTGACCTAAAAACGAATAAGTAAATATTATGTTAAATTCTTTTAAATATGTGTACTTTGTTAAATAGTATTTAAAAATGCTGCACTCACTAAAAAAACTCTTTTTTTTTTTTTGTTATTCTATGTTTATAGAACCTTTATTTTAATAAATTTATATCCAAAAAATAATTTTATAATGCTTTATATAAAAAAAGATTATAAATGTTTAACTTAAAATGTAAAAATTGGGTATTATGTTTTTGTTTATGGTTATAAATTTGTTTATAATTTTTTATTTATATATATGTTTAATGTAAAATATATCAAGTGGGCAAAGATATATTTGATTGGTTGATATATAGGAATTGAGAGCGTGAGAGTAGTACTTACGAAAATGAATAATCTTGACAATGCAAGATTTAAGTTAAGCTACTACACTTCTTGCAAATCACCAGACTTGTATTATTAACTTTGAAATTCAAGATATTATTTCGATTTCCCTGCACAAATACAAGATACTACTAGTTAGTCATATTAATTATTTCCATATATTGTACTGAAATATATTGGAGCTTCCTAGTTACCCAATTTCTTCAAATCATGCAAACTAAATAATTTCTAGTGCAAAATTATCAAACATCAATCTTAGAATAATTTCTTCGTTTTTGTTTATGGTTATAAATTTGTTTATAATTTTTTATTTATATAAATTTCTAATGTAAAATATATCAAGTGGGCAGAGATATTGAGAGCTTCAGAGTAGTACTTACGAAAATGAATAATCTTGAGAATGCAAGATTTAAGTTAAGCTACTACACTTGTTGCAGATCACCAGACTTGTATAAATATTAACTTTGAAATACAAGATATTATTTCAATTTCCCTGCACAAATACAAGATACTACTAGTTAGTCATATTAATTACTTCCATATATTGTACTGAAATATATTGGAACTTCCTAGTTACCCAGTCAATTACTACCAATCACACAAACAATTATCAAACATCTTAGCATAAATGAAATTTTAAGCTTATGTTTTTAAGTATCTGTGTTTTAGTTTTTTATTTTTTACGCTTAAATGAAATTTTAATTTAGAAAAATAAAATAAAAGTGTTTGGTCTTCTCCTTACTACGAGTGTAGTCTTGGTTTGGTTTGAGGAGAGAGAAAGCTGATATGGCTCTGATATGGCAGTGTGAGGGGTGGTTTTGGTTATTAGTCTAATACCTACTAAGATATGGTAAGTACTAAAATGAAGCACATCAATGATCAATCACATGCCTTAGATTCACATGACTCCCAAAAATAATATCCCTCCATCCCGTATTAGGTGTGCACATTGTTATTTTAGGATGTCTCAGCTCTTAGGCCCTTTTTGGCTAAGCTTTGCTAAGCTTATTTAACATAAGTCGATTTGGGCTTATTTTTTATAAGCTTCGATTTTGTGGCTTATTTTGAGACTTGTCGGCTTATATAAGTTTATTATGATATGATAAACTTATAAAAGTCGACAAATCTCAAAATAAGCTGTAAAAATTTCATGAAATAAGGGCTTATTTTTTATAATCCCCAATTTTACGGCTTATTTTGAGATTTGTCGGCTTTTATAAGTTTATCATAAAATAAGCCACAAAATCGGAGCTTATAAAAAATAAGCCCAAATCGACTTATGTTAAATAAGCTTAGCCAAACAAGGCCTTAATCTTTTAACCAATGATAATAGGTGAGACTGTGAGAGTAGTAATTACGAAAATGAATAATCTTGAGAATGCACGATTTAAGTTAAGCTACTACACTTGTTGCAAATCACCAGACTTGTATAAATATTAGCTTTGAAATACAAGATATTATTTCGATTTGCCTGCACAAATACAAGATACTACTAGTTAGTCATATTAATTATTTCCATATATTGTACTGAAATATATTGGAGCTTCCTAGTTACCCAGTCAATTTCTTCAAATCATGCAAACTAAATAATTTCTAGTGCAAAATTATCAAACATCAATCTTAGCATAATCATATAAACCTCTACACAAGAGGTGTAGGGTTCAAATAGTTTGATTGGATACGTCGTAAAACCGCGTACATCAGTATATAATTTTGAAACATTTTTTTTTTCTAAAAAGTGGTGACTTAGTTAGATCGATGTATACCTTTCATATACTATAATCTTATAAATAGAGTGCTAAAAAAACTAGTGTTTTCTCTTTAAATAGATCGATGTATTTTTTTTTCTTAGTATAACTTGCACTCGTAATAATTTAAGTAACTGACAAAACTAAGATTAGAATAATGAGCTTTATTTTTGTTTACCTTAACTCATTTCGGTTTCAAACACATTTGGATTTCATCTTGAAAATGAAACCTTGGATTTTTATCTTCACAAGTAACACAAACACAGTTGAAATTGAAACTTGAAAGAAAGATTGGGAAAGTAACAAGTGTGTGAATGTGAAAAAGACATGTAAACAACATCTTGTGGACAACCAAAAGCCAGTCAAATGGTCAATGAAAAACAAAGATAAGAATTACTGTTTTGATATATATTTCACATTTTTTAGTTTATTTTTTTTACCTCTTCTAAATGATATCTTTTTCTTTTTCTTTCATGAGTCCATTTCTTTAAAAACAATATTACTCTTTATTCTTAATCACTTTCAAGCCATTTTTATCTAACGACCGGCTAAACGACTCATGAAATTCACAGGTATCTTACGTTGAGTTCTCGAGTGAAGTAAAAGGGATGAAAGGTAAGTAAAGTGAAGTAAAGTTAAGAATTCAACTTTCACTTTCACTCTCTTTTCTCCCTTTATATACCCCACTTACTTTCACTTTCATCCACTCTAGAACACAACTTTCAATTTCACTATCTTTACTTCCTTTTCACTCCACTCTAGAACACAACGTTAGAGAGTAGTAATAAAAGTAGATTACAAATGATGTTTAGATAACACACAAATAAACCGAAATAACCAAACAAATGAGTATACCCAGATGGAATAAGAAATTGTTTACAAATGAAACACATGAAATCAGGAATAATGCAACAAATGATAAAATAAATAACAAAGGGACATGAAATTGAATAAAAACATATTGTATTTTATGGTGTTTCCCGTTTTGATTTGTTGTAAAAATACAAAGACATGTTGATAATGTTGAAAACTCGAGCGATCATTTGCCATGCATCTCGACGTGAAGCCCGTGCAACAAACTGAAATTGGACACATGTGTATTTAATTTGACGAGTGTGTTAATTATAATGTTTTAAAACTAGGGTTGACCCGGCCGATTCAACCAGTTAAACAAGGAACCGGACTCGAGGCCGAGCCGAAAGTGACAGATGTTTTGCTTGTTTGAAAACCGGATTGAATCGCCGGTTTTTACATGACCCGGTAACCCTAAAACCGGCCGGTTTAATATATTCTTTTTATTTTTATTTTTTTTAATTTAACAAAAATACCGTTTTCTTCATTATTGTACAATGCAAAAAATACAAATAGAACAATATTACATTACGAATGTTTCACACCATGAAATCAACTATTCTTAAATAAACACATAAATATAAGTTTATAATTCTTCATTTGTGTAGTTATAAATAATAAAAGAAACTAAATTCTTTTTAACACAAAGGTGATTAAGTAATCAAGTGATTAAGTACTATTTGCTTTATAGTTACGAATTTTATAAAAAGGTAATTTAGTTTATATGTTGTCTTGCACTTGACTATATAGTGAAACTTTATTTTTCAGAACCCATTTTAACTACGAGAACCACCTTTTTTACTCATAATGATACATAATGTACATCATGTCAAGGCATAATGGCATTTTTTAAAATATATGTAACTTAATTTGATAGAAAAAATTAAATTAGAGGCAAAATGAGAATTAATTTTTCCATAAGAAAAAGAGATTAAATATCAAAAACCGTTTCATATACGTATTTTTTCATTTTTGAGATCCATCTCTCTTTATCTCTTCTCTCAAGAACCCTAGCCGCCCCCTCTTTTCAGATCATAGTCTTTGTGATATGGAGATAAAATTAGGGCGTTCAAGGGTATGATATTCGTTCTATGATCTAATGGTTTATTAATTTTATTGTGGTGGTCTCGTAACAACAGGTTAATTTTTTTGGTCTTAATTTCATAAACTTGTTCGAATTATATATATAAGATCCACCGTGTTTTGCATAAACTTGTTCGAATTGATCCATCGTGTTTTGTTCGAATTGGTGCATAAACTTGTTCGAATCGTGTTTTAGTTCATAAGATCCATTGTGTTTTATCTCGAATTATTTCATAAGGTAGTTTTACAATAGGCCGACCATTAACGATTAAATGAATTTTTAATCCTTCGAGGGTTATAACAATATGGCTAATAAGTCGACAAATAAGGTAGTTTCTATCAAATGTTTTTGTTTTTGGGTTCGTAGGTGATGTGCATTAACAATATATATTGTGTTTTGTTCTTGGCATAGTTTTAAAAAGCGCGCCTTAGGATCAAGGCTCAAGCTTTAGGGATTTTTGCGGATCGAGGCTCACGACATGCATGAATCCCATAAAAAGCGCAGCGCCTTGGGGCTTTTTGCGCCTTGGGATTTTTGCGCCACGGAGATGTAACAAGTTTTGGGGCTTTTTTCTAAATATTAAGATAAGATACATGGGCCTTATAAGTTATATTCATGAGCCTTTTAAGTTATATCTAATAACCCTAAGTTGGAAACGAACTAAAAACCCAATCAAGTGGGTAACGATTGATTCTGATCATTTTACAAATATGTAATCTCTCTCACGTCAAAAGTTTATATCTTGAATTGATTTTATTGATTGTTTATCTTATTGATTTGTAAATACTAAATAACATCATAAGTTTATTTTGTCTTCAAGCATCACAACATAGGGTGAGTTTTTGTATGATTTGTTATATTGAACTGATTTTATGTTTAATTTATTGATTGTTATTTTTTAACAAGTTACTTTGTTTCATTAAGTATTTTCTTTATGACATATTATCATAAAAATGTGGCATTATGCCTTGAATGTTAATATGTTGCTTGCTTGATATTTTGGGTTAAATTATGAGCTTTGTTAGATATAAGTCTGCAAGTGTAGGACACAGGCATATTTAGTCTGATATGGATTTTAATCTATATGTAGTTCATCTTTATAATGGCTATATGTGTCATGTATTAAGTATTTAATGTTATTTTGTGTTATTTAAGCTACATAAATGGTCACATATATTATAAAAAAAACTTAATGTATTTAGTGCGCCTCGTATTCGTGAATCCCACGTCTTCGCCTCGAGGCTCTTTGGTCCCCTTCGCGCCTTAGTGCGCCTTGAGCCTTTCAAAACATTAGTTCTAGGTAGTTTTACTATCGTCAAATAAGCAAACTATTGAAGGAATAAAATTAGTATGCATATAAAGTCTCGTTGTTAACAAGTGTATTATTGTAGGATTAAAATCTTTCATACATTGGAAATTCATGTTCCAAGAAGTTTAATACTTTGTATCAGGTACGTTTATAATCACTTGCTACTTACTTTTTTGTTTCTAGTTATGTGCCAACACATTTTTACAAGTTTGTTTTTGGTTTCGCCTCTATTTTGATCTTGTGTTTTGACGCTTGATCTAATACCGAATTTTGGAGGTTTGTTTTTTTTTTATAAAGTTATGTTTTTATGGTTTAATCTATACTGGTAGTCGTGGGTTTGGTTCAAAATTGGATCTTTATTGATTACAATTAGTTGTGGGTTTGCTTTAAAAAAAACATATATGTTTTGTGTTTAGATTATAAAACATATACGTTTTGGAAAGATACATATATGTTTACGTATAAAATATATATGTTTTGTGTTTTGGATTATAAAACATAGGTGTTTTGTGTTTATGATTAAAAAACATGTTTACATCATTAGTTTAATATACACAAGATTGTGCATATGCGTTATGCTAGTTGTTGTGATTACTTTTCGCTTCTTATTTATTTGTGGTTTAATTGTTTTCGTGCATGGTTGTTTTAGATTGATTGATGAAGATGATGATATCATTTAAGACTGGAAAGTGGATGAACACGATTATACATGAAGATAATTTGCGACTTTTGGAGATATATGATTATTGCATGTGTTATTGTATTTGTAATCAAGTGAAATGTAACATTTAAGTATATCAATCTTGTTTTTCTTTTTATAATGATTTATGTTCTTTAATTTATGTTTCAAACTTTCAAAAAAAAAATGATCATGTAAAAATATGTGTATGTTGATAAAGAAAAGTGTTAGCAAAAAAAAAACATGTATGCACTTTGACTAATTGAAAACATGTATGCACCTTGACTATTTGGGAAAAAAAACATGTATGCACCTATGCCTATTAAAATAAATAAATAAATAAATAAATAAAATAATAAAATGCATGCTCCTTGAGATTTCAAAAAAATAATGATTATGTATGAAAAACATGTATGCAATATAACTATTTAAAAACATGTTAGCATAAAATTAAAAAATTAAATAAATTAATAAATAAATAAATAAAATCCGAATTTTAAGATTTATAGAAAGCAGGAATTATAAAAAAAACAAAAATAATATGAAAATATCTTTTAATATTATACCATTTTGAATTAATAAAAATAACAAAATGTTATGGAACATTAAATGATGTAGATTGTGTATTATTAGTTGTCAAAAGGTGGTTTTCGTAGTTCTCGCACTTAAAGTAGGTTTTAAAAATAAAGTGCCTTTATATTAACTCTTTTTATTATCTTTTTCTTAACTTACTAAATGTAGTGTAGAATGTGATTTTACTTGTTAAAATTCTAGAAGATATACGGTAATAATAAAAAAAAAGTTAACAACACACAATATATAAATATGCAGAAGCAATAATATGCCAAGTAACCAATTCCCATCTCTAACTTTGAAAAAATACATGCCTATAAGTTAAACCATGGAGTAAAATTAGCACTTTGGTATTGGGAACTACTTTTGGGAAGAAAACCGGATTGATCCGGCGGTTAAACCGGTCGAACGAGTGACTCGATGAACCGGTCATTCGACCGATCAATAAAAACCCGAGTTTTAAAACATTATTAATAATATAACTACTTTTTAATCTTAGTCCATACGTAATAAAGTTGGATAAATTTAATTACTCATGATTACGGTCTTTACAGCACTTCTTTGTATACAATGTTCGTGGTGGCACATGGTGGTCTTCCTATAAGACTAAGGGTGTGTTTCTTTTGTCTCCTTAGCTAAGGGATTGGGTCTACAAACTCATTTAATATTATTTCTTTTCTAAATGGGACCCATTATTTTTCTTAGTTGATCTATCTCTTCAAAGCAAAAAATATTAACCCTTCTTCATTAAATGACTCGTATAAATGTAGGAACGACATAAAAAAAAAAAGAAACACCCGCAAGTGTAATAGGGGTAGAACTACGTGTCCCTTTACCACTCGTTGTGGTTAAAACACTACCACCACACGTGTGGTTTGTGTTTCTTTTATAACTTGGCGGTGGCCACGACCAATTCGTGGAGACAAAAAACAAACACAAATATGATTGTTTGGTGTTTTATTTTTAAAAATTTGTGAATGATTTGTGCAAGCGTGAGTTGCAAAAAAAATGGTATGAATTTGGAAGGAAGTAGATGCACCAGGGAGGAAGAAGATGTTTCGAGAGAAGGAGATACAATAAAATACTCTAAAAGCTTATAATTTTACATTTGCATTTGAGACCTAAAAGCTTTTGTTATACAATTTTTTTTTAAAGAGCAATAATACAGAGACCTAAAATGTAAATGTGCGCCTAATCAAATCATCATTTGACACATCACATTGACATTTTCTCGCTCTCAATTTTCACTATTGACTTTGATTCACACAACTCCAAAAAATAAGATATAATAATGAACTGACATCAAACACCACTTCTAAACTATGACATCTACATATAATTTTGATTTCCCTACATGTGAATATAACATATATTACTTAGCAAAGTTTACATGTCATTTTGGAAATATATTGGAAATTGATATTATACAAACACAAGCTAGCTAGTCCAAATATATTGGAAATATCTAATTATCACATCAAGCATATTAACTCTTTTGGTCATAGCATGTACTTTTTAAACAATTATAAAAGGTTAATATTCATAAATTTTCACCAAAATTGGCGACTTAAATTAGATCAAGTTATACTTTTCATATTAATTCTCGTTCTTCTAAGTATCAATACAAGATATGAACAACGAGGTTACCTGAAATCTCGCTTTCAAACACAGTTGAGGTTAGACGCCATGCATGTAAGTCTGGTTCGTGGTTTGAAGCTGTTGTTTGAAAGAGATGGACATATAACAAGTGTGTATGTGAAAATTACAGTGTAAAAACAAGATGGGTATGTAATTGTGTGGAAATTCTATTTCAATGACGTGGAGAACCACATGCCACTTAATGGTCAATGACAAAGAAGGTTAATATTTATTTTTCGTTCTTTTTCACTTTTTTTGTTTTCTTTTCTTGTTTAAAGTGTATACTATGATAATAGATTATTGGTTGTATATATCTAGTTCAAAAAGAAAAAAAGATTATTGGTTGTATAATATTAATTCATCTGATTATCTTTACTAATTATAATGATGTATATACATTTCTCAAATTTAAAATTCTTAAAATTTAAGTAATGTTGCTTGCTTATTATACCCTTTAAATTTAAATGGTTTTAAATAGCAAGTTTTATTAATTTACTTTCCATTTCAAAACAAGCTTAAGTCACACAGTTGTATTATCAATACCAATCTCTACTACTTTTACAATGTCAACTTTTTAAATTACGAGTTTTTAATATTAATCAATCCTTACGTATTAATCAATTTAAAAATGAACAATGTTTTATACATAAAATACCATTTTATTATTACTTTATCACTAGAAATAGTTTGACTTGTTTTTGAATATTTTGTCGTATAACTATTATTAAAAAGTTTATCAATCACATTTAATATAAACTATGTATATTTATCATTTCAACTATGTATGTGACACATCATTTGCAGAAAAAGATAGAAATTATTTTTATAGAAGAAAATAAATGTTTCAACTAACTTTGGTCATGTTTTATTTTCAGGTAAATTATCGTATGTTAAAAAAGTTTCAGTGACATTTTCATTATTTTCTGTTGTATGCATAAACGTTACCCGAAAACCTTAACTAAAATATTCCAATTATAATTATTTACCTTTATAAAGTCTTGTCGCTATGCACGAGTACTCATTTAGTATTATATAATCCGTGCATCAATAATTTGCTTTTCAAAAGTTTATTGTTTTTCATAGGGGTCCATTTCTCAACTCGGAATCTCTTTTCCTTAGACAAATAATTTTGCTTTACCAATTTTCCTTGTCTTTTATAGTAGAGGAAATATCTTGGTAATTTCTATGGAGACAGGTAGAAAATACCTGTGATGACTATATTAGTTGCTTTGCAAGAAATCTTTCGGAGACTAACATCATAGCTAATTACAATACTAACGCAAATTCTCTACTTCAAACACTAATACCAGATAAATTCTTACAATGCATGTTTCGAAGCATATATGTAGTACCACTTCTAATTTGTATACTTCTTAAACTACCTTTGTTGAAATAACAATCATATGAAAGTATAAGGGTTACTTTTGTAAATATTTTATAACTGTTTTCTTATCACTTAATGTTTGTGCCAGTTTTGTTTAGTTTATATTGTGTAGGGTTTAAAGTGCAACATCTGAGGCTATATAAGGATCTTATTTCTCTAGGGTTTCAGTAACTTACATACTTCTCTGGTTTTCATCTCTCTAGTTTCTCTGGCGATTATCATCTTGATATTGGTTTCTGGTTTAGTGTTTCACTAGTTTGTTGTTGTTAATCTGGTTTTGTATCAAGATCATCTTGATCTTAGTTGATAGTTTGTTTCAGTTTCTGGGCTGTATTGGGTTCAGGTTTAGTGTGTGAGTTTTGTAGACAGCATCTCATAGAGGGACTGTCATATTGTTTCAGTTGTATTGTTTGCTTGCATCCGTGTTGGGGACAAGCTATCAGTGTTTATTGTTATAATAAAAGTTAAATATCACCAAGGGGTGGTTGGTTGGGTGATTACACCTTGTGTTCTTATTGTTTTGATACCATTTTTACATGGTATCAGAGCCCTAGGTTCTGATTTCGGTTTGATTTGGGGATCTTGATTTGAGTCAATTGATTCAAGTATGTGATTCTTGATTCTTGTTACGGTTGTGGTTAATTGGTGTTCTTGAGGTTTAATTCAAGAATTAGGGTTTTCTTTTGAAACCCTAATTTTTGGGGGTTTTGATTCTTGTGGTTAATTGGAGCAATTGCTGGTGATTTGTGGTATTTCTTGAGACCAATTGTTGATTTCTTGGATCAATTGTTGGTTTCTTGATTCGATTGGAAAAAACCCTAATTGCTAATTTGGGGGTTTTTTGCTGTACTGGGAATTGTGTGGTTCTTGGGCTAATTCTTGGTTTTTTTCCGCTGCTGGTTTCTTCTAAGCACTGTAAGTATATAGTTTCTTCTCTTAGATATTTCTGAGTTAAGTTTAGTGGGCGTAAACGGACTGGTTAACATCTTGATCTGCCACCAAGAGTGGTATGAATACCTGCTCTGACCAGTCACAGTCTACGAGCTTGATTTAGGAAGTATCTGGGTGTGTGTTGTGTTTAGTATAGTTGTTTTGGATTTTATAGGTCGAAGGAGGATAGGTTTGGTTTGTTGGAAGTTGTGATTGGGTTTTTTAGTTGTAGCTAGAGTTTAGGGTTTTTGTTTGTTTTTTTTTCCTGTTTGGTCTGTTTGTTTTGTTTGTTGTTTTGCATCATGGCTATTATGATTAGTAGTTTGGATCAGAGTAATCCTTTGCATCTTCATCCTAATGACTCTAATTGTGCATCTATTGTTACTGTGAAATTAACTGGTGTTGAGAACTATAGAGTCTGGTCTAGTGCTATAAAATTGGCTATGCAGATTAAAAATAAAATGGGATTTCTTGATGGTACTTGTGTTAAAACTGATTATGCTGCTAGTCAATTGTTAGAGGCACAATGGGATAGATGTAATGCTGTTGTTTTGAATTGGTTGTTGAGTTCTTTATCTCAAGATGTGTATCTTGGGCATGTTTTTTCTGATTCTGCTGCATCTGTTTGGAAAGATTTAAAGGATACATATGATAGAATTGATGGTTCTGTGGTTTTTAACTTGATGCAAAAGATTAACTCCTTTAAACAAGGAGGCTTGCCTGTGTCTGAATATTTTCATAAATTGAACTCTTTGTGGAGGGAGTTTGATACTTTAACAAAGCTTCCTGATTGTGTTTGTGATGCTAGAATAGAGTTAGTAGATCATGCTAAACTGTTAAAACTTATGCAATTTCTGATGGGTTTGGATGATATTTACCAACCTATTAGAAGTTCTATTTTAACTAGGGAAATTCTGCCTGGATGTTAAGGATGCATTTGTTATTGTTTCTAGAGAAGAATCCCATAGGGGGATTCCTTCTACTTCTGCTAAATCTGAAAAACCTCAAACATCTGCTTTTGTTTCTAGGCCTAATAGTAATAACAGGAACAATTTTAATAATAACAGGTCTGGAAATAATAATGGTAATAGAGGGAATTATGACAATTTGTTGTGTAAAAATTGTGGTTTAAAAGGGCATACTATTGAAAGATGTTTTGAGCTGATTGGTTATCCTCCTGGTTTTAAAAAGAATCCTAACTTGAAGCCTTCAACTGGTTTTAATGTTGGTAAAACAAATAATTCTGAGGTTAAATGTATGCCTATTCTAAATGGTGATGTTAAGAATACAGGAACTGTTTCTTTCACTAATGAGCAGGTTATGAAGTTGATGAATCTTTTGAATGATAAAACCTGTTCTGCTGCTCATACTAGTATGGCAGGTAGTGGTTCTTGTTCTTTTTTTAATTGCAATGTGTTTTTTAACCAACATTTTTATCAATTTTTCTGTGCTAAGATAAATGTTAAAGGTGTGACTTATCATTTGGGATGGATCATAGATTCAGGGGCTAATCAACATATGACTAATAATACTGATAATATGTTTGGGCTTCTTGATATATCTGATCTTGGTTTAACTGTTGGTCATCCTAATGGTACTCTTGCTAAAATTACTCATGTTGGTAATCTTAGACTTAACAATAAAGTTGTGTTATTTGATGTGTTGGTTGTTCCTGAGTATAGTGTTAGTCTCTTGTCTGTGCATAAACTAATTAAGGACAGTAAGTTGACTGTTGGGTTTGATGAGACTAAATGTTATATTCAGGATTTGAAAAAGCAGAGTGTTCTGGGGACTGGTAGTGAGTTTGGTGGTTTATATCTGTTTGATAGAGATTATGATAAGTCCTCTGTGGTTAATCAAAGTGAGTTTTTTGCTTGTCATGTTTCTAAAGAAGTTTGGCATAATAGGCTAGGACATCCTGCTAACCAGGTTTTGAAAATGCTTAATCAGTCTTTAAAATTAACTAATGTTGATCATGAAGGACCTTGTGAAGTTTGCCATAAGGCAAAACAAACAAGGGATTCTTTTCCATTAAGTGAAAACAAATCTGTGGTTTTTGGACAACTCATTCATCTTGATGTCTGGGGTCCTTATAAAGTGATTAGCAGAGAAGGTTTTAGATATTTCTTAACTATTGTGGATGACTATAGTAGGTCTGTTTGGGTGTATATGCTTAAAACTAAAGATGAAGTTTTTTCCATGTTTGTGAATTTTTATAATTTGGTACTTACTCAGTTTAATAAAAAGATCAAAATGATAAGGTCTGATAATGGTAGTGAGTTTTTGAATAATAGGATGTCAGATTTTTTAAATACAATGGGAATTGTACATCAAACAACTTGTGCATATACACCTCAGCAGAATGGTATAGCTGAGAGGAAACATAGACATCTGTTGAATGTTGCTAGAAGTCTTATGTTTCAGGGGGGAATTCCTCTTGTTTATTGGCCTGATTGTGTTCTTACTGCTACTTATTTGATTAACAGGCTTCCTTCCTCTGTTTTAAAGGGTAAGTCACCTTTTTCTCTGGTCTATAATAGGGAACCAAATTTGTCTCATCTTAGGAGTTTTGGATGTTTGTGTTTTGCTGCTATTATAAAAGGGTCTGATAAGTTTTCTGAAAAATCTGAAAAATGTGTTTTAATTGGATATGCTACAGGGAAGAAAGCTTATAAACTTTTAAGTCTTGAAAACAGAAGTATTTTATATTCTAGAGATGTCAAGTTCTATGAAACTATTTTTCCATACAAAATGAATCAGAATGTTGATATTATAAAAGACTTAGAAGTGACAAACTTAAACTTTTTTGATTTTATTGATTCTGAGTATGTGTCAAAAACCAAAACTCCTGTCCCTTCTCCCAATGATGATAATGTAGATAAGGAAGCAACATCTGTTGGTAGAGATGGTAGGGTCCATCAAACAGATAGTGTAGCAAACAATGATCAGAATGTAAATAATGAACAGATACATCATTCTGATAGTTTGTTATCATCTGGAGATGATGTGAACTCTGCAAATCCTTTAGATGATAATATTAACTCTGAGGGAAATGTTGTTCCAAGTCTAGTAGATGAGAATATTTTTCAAGCTGTTTTGCAAAATCAAGTTGAGGAAGGGTCTGTTAGTCATAGAAGGTCTTCTAGATCTTCTAAGTTGCCTGCTAAATTGAATGATTATGTGTTAAATACCAGTGTTAAATATGGTTTGCATAAGTATGTTAATCATGCTGTTTTGAGTCCTGAGAATTGTTGTTTTGTGTCTAATCTTAATAAGACTATTGAACCTAAGTGCTATAGTGAAGCTAGTAAAGATCCTAAATGGGTTAATGCTATGAATGAGGAAATATATGCTTTACATGAAAATGATACTTGGGAAGAAACTGATTTACCTATAGATAGAAAACCTATAGGTAGTAAATGGGTTTGGAAGATCAAGTATAAGTCTAATGGTGAGGTTGAGAGATATAAGGCTAGAGTTGTTGCTCAGGGCTATAGTCAGAAAGAAAGTATTGATTATGATGAAACTTTTAGTCAGAATGGGGACTGTTAGATGCTTATTGAGTATTGCTGTTAAGTATGGTTGGTATATACATCAAATGGATGTTAATAATGCTTTTCTTTATGGTGATCTTAATGAGGAAGTATATATGCTTCCTCCTCCTGGTTATACTACTAAAGGTCACAATAAAGTTTGTAGGTTGAAAAAATCTTTGTATGGGCTTAAGCAAGCTCCTAGACAATGGAATCATAAGTTGTCTGAAGCTTTGTTTGAAGCTAAATTTGTTCTGTCTAAAAATGATCATTCATTCTTTATTAAAAGAAATGGTAATACTGTTGTATTCCTTTTAGTATATGTTGATGATTTGATTATTACTGGAAATAGTATTGAAGAAGTTGAAAAAGTGAAACAGTTCTTAAAGACTAAGTTTAAAATTAAAGATTTGGGTGAATTAAAGTTCTTTCTTGGAATTGAAGTTTTAAAGACTAAAACTGGTCTCTGTTTGAATCAAAGGAAATATTGTCTTGAATTGTTAAGTGATTATGGATTACTTGCATGTAGACCTGTTATGACTCCTTTACCTGAGAATTATGTTCTGGCTCATAAAGAAAGTGATTCTGATAAGCTGTTAAAGAATATTACTGGTTATCAAAAATTGATAGGAAAGCTTATTTACTTGACTATGACCAGACCTGATATCTCTTATGATGTTCAATGTTTGAGTCAATACATGCATGCTCCTCTGCAGTCACATATGAATCTTGGTTTAAGGGTTTTGAAGTACTTAAAACTTGCTCCTGGTAATGGAATTGATTTAAATAAATCTGAGAATAAGCTTGGTGTTGTTGCTTATTCTGATTCTGATTGGGTAAAATGTCCTATTACCAGAAGATCTATTTCTGGTTATTGTGTTTTTGTAAATGGAAATCTGGTTTCTTGGAAAAGCAAGAAACAAGCTACTTTGTCTAGATCTTCTGCTGAAGCAGAGTATAGAAGTATGGCTTCAGTTACTTGTGAAGTTATGTGGGTTTTAAAGGTTTTAGAGGATTTGGGAGAAACCGGGTTGTTACCAGTTGATCTATGTTGTGATAATAAGTCTGCTATTCAAATTGCAGCTAATCCTGTTATGCATGAAAAGACTAAACATTTTGATATTGATGTTCATCTTGTTAGAGAAAAGGTTGCTTCTGGTTTGATAAAAACTGTGCATGTTGACTCTAAAAGTCAAACTGCTGATATTTTAACTAAAGGTCTTGGTTCAGTGCAACATAGTTTTTTGGTAAGAAAACTGGGAATGGTAAACTTATTTCTTTCATAAGATTGAGGAAGGGTGTTGAAATAACAATCATATGAAAGTATAAGGGTTACTTTTGTAAATATTTTATAACTGTTTTCTTATCACTTAATGTTTGTGCCAGTTTTGTTTAGTTTATATTGTGCAGGGTTTAAAGTGCAACATCTGAGGCTATATAAGGATCTTATTTCTCTAGGGTTTCAGTAACTTACATACTTCTCTGGTTTTCATCTCTCTAGTTTCTCTGGCGATTATCATCTTGATATTGGTTTCTGGTTTAGTGTTTCACTAGTTTGTTGTTGTTAATCTGGTTTTGTATCAAGATCATCTTGATCTTAGTTGATAGTTTGTTTCAGTTTCTGGGCTGTATAGGGTTCAGGTTTAGTGTGTGAGTTTTGTAGACAGCATCTCATAGAGGGACTGTCATATTGTTTCAGTTGTGTTGTTTGCTTGCATCCGTGTTGGGGACAAGCTATCAGTGCTTATTGTTATAATAAAAGTTAAATATCACTAAGGGGTGGTTGGTTGGGTGATTACACCTTGTATTCTTATTGTTTTGATACCATTTTTACAACCTTCCTAAAAACTTTGATTTTCTAAAAACTCAGTGAATTAGATGAAGGTCAATAAGTTTGACTCAATAGTCAAACATATTGATGTTTAATGATTTCATCCAATGTAGAACATAATTATGAAAATCAACTTATTTCTGATATCGAATAACTTATTAAACCATCATGGCTATAACTGTAACATGATCATCTCCAATAGGGTAAATCCCACCATATTGACTAGCTAATTACACTTTGACTTTCTTAATGCAAAGCACATAGCATGCAAAATAAAAGAAAAACAAAACCAATATTGCAAAGTAAAAAATGTGCTATGGTACAGAATAAATATATTCTTTTCAAGTTAGGACAATACAATGTGAGATTACGATTTATTGAGTTCCGTCAATGCACATGAACTAATTTTTAATGAAGTCGCGGACAAATCACCTTGGGTGCTGATTAGCAATACTCCGGACGGCTCGTCAGACCCAATTAATCTGGGAAATGGTTCACATGTAAAAACATTAATGACTGTCATAAAAATTTGAAAATTTAGAATTAAGTAATACCATTATAACAAAAACAGAGAAAGTACCTGTTATGGAGTACTTATTTATGGCTCCTTTGGGCCTGTGATATATGGCTATATGTGGCAGAACGTTTCTTCATGAATATGATCATATGAGGTTCTTCGTGTTTTGGGTGTCAAACCACACGCCTCAAGAAACCATCTATCCCCAACAATACTCAGACCTTTCAACCCAAAAATGCTTTGTGGAAGATGACTTATCCATGTACCTTGTATGTTTAACTCTTTCAAACATTTCAAATGTCCAAGTTCCTCAGGCAATTTCTCAACTTGAATACAACTGATAAGATGTAAATGTTTCAGATATTTCATCTCACAGACGCTGCTCGGAATGTCTCGTAAAAGTGCACACCTCATGATGAATAGCCTCTCTAAACATTCCAATTTGCCAATATTCTCGGGTAACTTCTCAAGAAGACAACAAGACTTGATTTCAAGAGATTTCAGGTGTTTCAACTCATAAATGCTGTTCGGAAAATCTTGTAGAAGTGTACACTTGGATAGGATTAGACTTTCTAAACATTCCAATCTTCCAATATCCACAGGTAACTTCTCAAGAAGCAAACATGACTCAAGTTTGAGAGATTTCAGATGTTTCAACATACAAATACTATCTGGAAGAGTTTTAATATTTGCTCCTCTAAACAATCTAACCGGTCAAGGTTCTTGGGCGCTTCTGGAATACCACCTTCAAGTGTAAGCTTTCTTAAACATTGTAAACCACAGATAATATCTGATAAAGAATCGACGTTTATGCGAGCACCATAACCTAGAGAAATAAGCCTCTCAAGATTTCCAAAAGATGAAGCTGGGTCTTCTTTAACATAACAGGTAAACTGAAACTCTGGCCATGTATTGCCGGGATCATATATACCTATATCATATGCAATCAGATGTAACTCAGATAAAGAAACAACCTCAGGTGAATCCAGTGGCGGACTTAGCCCTTAAACTAAGGTTGGTCCCTAACTAATTAAGGAGAAAATATCAATGGTTCAATCAAACGAGCGGGTCGGGTCGAATACAATTTAACACAAATTCATTATTTTTAAATATTTAATGAACTTGTACGAAGCTCTAAATTTCAACTTTTAAAATATCATTCAATCCACATCCGTACAAGTAGTTTAAACCTTTGGTGGCCGTAGTGATGGATAGACAAAAAGTTTCAAAAAATTATAATGTAGCATCTAACATAATAATGTATGTGTTGTCTTAGAGACTACAGTGAATGTTTTATTGCCATTTGAAATTTAAATATCTAAATTGTGGATTTGTCTCATCGTTATTAAGAGCAGTATTAGTAGAACCAAGAAAAGAAGGACTTTATTGTTCTTTCAAAAAATAAACTGAAAAAAATAAAAAATAAATAGGAGAAAGTTAATACGGAGTGATGTTTAACTTTTTCCAAAAATATTCAATTCTTGTCCACGTGACTTTTTGGTACACTTCTCCTTTTCTTAAATTTACAGTTTTACTTCTTCTCTCTCATTGTCACAACACAAAGCCTCAATACTCCATTAACAAGATCTTGAAACCTATTCATTTTTCTACTTAGTTCAACAGTTTCGGTCACCATTTTTCACCAAATTAACATCTAAGGTGATTCCCAACATATTTCTAAGGTAGGTCCCGAAAAATCACACCACATTGCTTGCACACGAAAACATTTTCCAAGGTGGTTCCCGGGCACCACCTAAGGTGTGCTTAGGTCCGCCTCTGGGTGAATCAAGCTTTTTGTCAAACTTAAAGGATTTAAACCTCCCACAATGAATGATGTCTAAGTAGAGAAGCTTTTTCAGACATTCTGTAGGAGCATTAAATTCTTCCAAATCATAACAATATTCAAGATCCAAGCTTTCAAGATTTGGAGTCAGCCCAAGGTCAAGAGTCCTCAGCTTTGCATTGTCATTGAGGTTAAGAGTTACGAGCTTTGGACATTCAGCAGGTATATGAAGTTCGACCATATCAGTACACTTTTTGAGGCTTAGTGTCTCAAGGTTTGGAGTAATCCCGAGGTGAAGGGTCTTCAACTTTAAGTTACTAAGGTAGAGATTAACCAGCTTTGGACATTCAACGGGCATACGGAGTTCGACCATATCAGTACAGTCCCAGAGGCTTAGCGTCTCAAGATTTGGAGTAATCCCGAGGTGAAGGGTCCTCAACTTTAAAATACTGAGGTTGAGATTAACGAGCTTTGGACATTCAGCGGGCATACGAAGTTCGACCATATCAGTACAATCCGAGAGGCTTAGCTTCTCAAGATTTGGAGTAATCCCGAGGTGAAGGGTCCTCAACTTTAAGTCACTAAGGTAGAGATTAACGAGCTTTGGACATTCAGCGGGCATACGAAGTTCGACCATATCGGTACAATCCCAGAGGCTTAGCATCTCAAGATTTGGAGTAATCCCGAGGTGAAGGGTCCTCAACTTTAAAATACTGAGGTTGAGATTAACGAGCTTTGGACATTCAACGGGCATACGAAGTTCGACCATATCAGTACAGATGTCGAGACTTACCGTCTTAAGATTCGGAGTAATCCCGAGGTGAAGGGTCGTCAACTTTAATTTTCTGAGGTAGAGATCTAAGAGCTTTGGACATTCATCTGGCATACGAAGTTCGACCATATCAGTACAGTCCCTTAGTCTTAGGGTCTCAAGATTCGGAGTAATCCCTAAGTGTAGGTTCCTCAACTTTGAATTATTGAGGTCGAGAGATCTGAGTTTTGGACTTTCAGCAGGCATATGTAATTTTTCCAATTCCGTACAAAAATCGATACGTAACTCCTTTAGATTTGGAGTAACCTGGAAATGAACTTCTACCAAATTAGAACAATTTCCAAGAATTAGTGTCTCAAGATTCGGAGCCACACTAAGGTCAAGGGTCCTCAACTCTGACCAGGTGACCTTTAGGAACCTGAGGTTTAAACAAGCCTGTCATAAACAATAAAAAATGGAAAGATAAATGTTAATTGCTGTAATGACTAACAAAAGAGGGAAAGATAATCAACCATTTTTCTACCTTTTCTTCTCCGTCCTTCCAAAGTTGAACGATATTGCTGCTAAACATTTCAAGTCCAACAAGATTTTTTGTTTGAAATGTTTTCGGTAAACTTGAAAAAGGATAACCAAACCATTTCAGAAATCGTAAGGCATTTGGAAGGTGTAGACTATCTTCATCAAAGTCCCAGTTGCTAATTTCGTCTTTACTTACATGTGGGCCATCCACGTGAAGAAATCTAAGTTCCTTCATGTTTGCGAGACCGTTCATTAAAATTTCAAAATTCCATCCGTTTCCATCCAGTTTTATAGATTTTGTTGCTTGGGTACCCTGTAATTCAGAGAGTAGTGACCATGAGATTTGTTTCATTACAAAATATCCACTTTAGTCATTGAACTTTTAGTTTATTAAAAAATGTCATTGTACTAGAAAAGCTATTTATTTTGACTTTATCTCCAATTAGTCAGACTTTTTAGGGTTTAGGCTATTAAATAGCCACCTACTTTCTCAAATGTACCGATATGATACGTGTACTTTTTTTATTACTCGGATAAGGCTTGTACTTTTTTTTGTGTCAATATGGTCACAAAGTTCATTTGTA
The DNA here is from genome assembly GCA_019973895.1 of Chrysanthemum seticuspe. Lineage (NCBI taxonomy): Eukaryota > Viridiplantae > Streptophyta > Magnoliopsida > Asterales > Asteraceae > Chrysanthemum > Chrysanthemum seticuspe. The sequence goes on from BPTQ01000006.1 coordinate 18,934,254, forward strand.
AAGTAATAATCCTACGTGGCAAGACACATAGGAGCCACGGGATTGATCACAACAGCTTTTGCTGACGTCATCATGACAAAGTTTGACCACTAGCTAAGTGAGCTCCTTACGCTCAAGAATCATATCTCTAAAATCTAAACTAACGAAGAATCCTAAAGGTACCAAGACGATATCTGAATTTCATCACGATATGAAATCCATCGCGGAAGAACTCGCTCTTGCTCAAAGTCTGATTCATGAAGAAGATCTCGTGGTCATATCCTAGCTCAATTAGGAGATGAATATAACAACATTGTGGCAGCACAATATCCTTCTCCGATTTATTTGATAAACTCACAGATTATGAAAGGATGTTGAAGGATAATGACTTATCACAACCCAATGTTCTTGCAACAACCAATGTCACACAGAAATGAGTAGGTGGTGGTGGTGGTGTCGATACCTTGCTGAAATGAGTAGGTGGTGGTGGTGGTGGTGCTGTCGACACCTTGTTAACAACAGCAGGTGGTGGCTTAGGTCGGGGCACAAGTGGTGACATTGATGAACGGGGTGGTGTTTGGGTGACTGGATTAGGAATTGAAGGTGGTGGCTTGGGTGATGACCGTCGGGCTGCAATGTGATTGGGTTGTGGCTTAGTTGTAAGGACAGGTGGCGATTGGGCGGTAACATGGTTTGGGATGTCGATGGAGAGAATGTCGTTGATGGGGAAGGAGCGGATGTCGGAGGAGGGTGTGGGGGTTTTGGGAGGTGGTTGGTGTAGTTGTTTTGTGGTGGTGTATGGGGTGGGACGGGCTCGACGGGGTGGGCTGCGACGGATGGTGACGGTGGTAGGGCACGGCAGTGGGCTGCTGAGTTCCATTTTTATTTTGATCGGTGAAATGAGTTGACCAAATCTGGTTGTGATGATGATGACGTGACTTGCCACGTAGGATTATTACTTGACAAATGAACTTTGTGACCATATTAACCAAAAAAAAAAAAATACAAGTCCTATTCGAGTAATAAAAGAAGTACCATATCTAGTAAGTTCATAATAGGTGTCCAAGTGAAAAGGTTAAAATGTTTTTTAATTAAATAATTAAATATTTGTTATTTTACCTTAATTTTCATCATATTAAAGTGGGCCCTATTAAAGTATAGTATGAAAGGAAAAAAGAGAATGAATTATGTAGGTATAGAGAACAAAAGAAAAAAGAAGAATGTTTAATGATGTAATAAATCAAAACTTTGTTTTTGTACAATGACTAAATTGAACTTTTAGAAAAATATACTGACGTTTAGTTTAACAACCCAAAAAACAAGATACTTACCCACTCATTAGCCAATATCTCTTCGATTTCCTCACAAATCCACAATCGGCTATGTTTGTTAGGATTATCTAGGTGCAAATGACGAACAATATTCTTGCCCATTTCTTCTATATGGTCATGCATCCCCAACTTCTCATCTCCATAAATAGTTATAAGAGGGGAGGGAGTGGTGCTCGGGTAGGCAATCGGGTACCTCAACCCGATCGGTAACACCACCCCGTCTTGGTCGGGTAGCGTAAATCAGGTTCTATTTCGGGCTTGGAAGTCGATCGGTGTCTCCCCATTTTGTGTTGTGTGTTGTGTTTGTGATGTGTATTTGTGATGTATTTCTTTTTTTCTTTTGTCTTTTTTTTTTGGTTTTTTGGTTTTGCAGGTACAGGGAGGAAGACGACCTACTGCACAAAAGAAAAAGAAACAAATTTATAATTTATTTGTGTGATGTGTTGGGCCTTAAACTTGGGTTTGAAAAATCTCTGTTGGGCCATAAACGAAAAAACAAAGTACTAAAACTAAAATAAAACTAGTTCTAGCTAGATTTAACTAAAATTGTTTATTAGTGATATTAATTTTATTAAAAATATTGTTTTATTTACAAAATGAAAAAAAAAAAAAAAAAAAAAAAAAAAAAAAAAAAAAAAAAATTGGGTAGGATAGGTGACCACTCCCTCCACTTAGGGTAGTGTTAGGGTAGAATTAGATATGCGGCAATTCGGGTACTAGGGTACCACTCCCTCCGCCCTAAGAGATTTCAGCTCAAGAACTTTTAAACCAATTCGAGCAGGAAATCCACATCTTTTAAGCGCTATGATTGCATCGTCTTTCCTCCAACCTTTGAGTGTGCATGCAACATCTAAGAATATTTCCTTGTAATCCTCCTCAAGATCATCATAGCTGAGGTACAATTTTTCAATAGTTTCCCTCAATGGGATTATTTTTAGCCTATCAATGGCATCTTCCCATTCAAGATCATCTTTATCACTGAGAAACGAACCCAACACTCGGATCATTAAGGGAAGACCAGCAGCGTAACGTACAACTTGTTCTGATAGCTCTTTGTACTCTTCAATTGGAATCTCTCTCCCAAATGCATGCCTACTAAGAGACAAATTGCTTCCTTATCGTCTAACATATGTACATCACGAACCAATTTCACTTTGTGTGCTACTAGTACTTGCTCGTCTCTTGTTGTAATGATAATTATGCTACCTGGCTTAAACCAATCACGATCACCCACTAATGCCTCAAGTTGCTCTATCTTATCAACATCATCCAGAACAATAAGAACCTTTCTAACACGCATCTTCTTCTGAATCATCTTTTTCCCCTCATGAACACCACTCACAGTGATTCCTTGATCATTTAAAACATCTGAAAGTACTTGTTTTTGTAATGAATTCAGCCCAGACAAAGAAGTTTTTGATTTTTCCCTTATGTTTTCAACAAAGCTTTGACCTTCAAACTGAAAGGATATTTTATCAAAACCTGCTCTAGCTAAAGTTGTCTTCCCTGCACCTCCCATCCCCTTAATCCCTATCATGCGAACGTCATCATCACCCGTTTCCAAAGATGAAATAACTTCATCTACACGGGTCTCCATGCCTACTAGGTTTCCATCAACGCTCGAATCGATGAAACGTAGCTCTAGTGAAATGTCTTGAATAATTTTCTGTATGAAATTAGCTTCGTGCCTGTATGTGAAAGAAGGATCAGTTAGCTAGCTTGTTAAAGTCCCTCATGAACTATCACTTTCTGGTCTACAACACTTACAGTTCTATGTGAAATTATGACATGACGTTGTATTAAAAATGATATATCCTATCCAATGTTTCGTAAAAACTCAACTTTGAGTTGAAAGTTCAGAACAAAAAAAGAGATGACATGAATTACCCTTTTACACGTGACGTAGATATTGAAAGTATAATTTGCTTAATTGGTCAGTTAGATAAAGGGTAATCTTATTAAGTGTCAAAACATGTTTACCTGGTAGCAAAACACGTTTCTTTAGTTGTATATTACAAAACCGATTCATTAGAGATGTATAACAAATATTTGTAACTATAGTAGTACTCTAAAATTTTGGCCTTAGTGGTTGTATGCACTAGAAATTCACCTTGATGAATTTAACTGGTTTGACCCATTTGAGATGTAATCTCACCCAACCACCAGGTAAAAGATCAGAAGAAATATGTATAATCAAACAATATTGCCTCAGATATGAGGAATAATTTTACCCATCAGCAGTGGTCTTTAACTCCTAGCCAGCAAGAGAGGCTGCTTCTTTTAAAGCCTCTCTCCATTTCCCAGCAGATTCATCATTTTCATGTTTTTTGAAAGCTTCTCCAACTGGGCCATATAGTTTGCGGACTTCAGTGGGCTCCACATCGTAGAACACAGGGTAAGCAGTATGCTTAGGTATCTTCTGGCATTCCATAATCTTAACAAGTTCTTCCAAGCACCAAGATGAAGAAGCATACTTCTTAGAGAAGACAATAATGTAAAATCTTGAGTCTTCAATGGCTTCAATAAGCTCATCACTGATGGTTTTCCCTTTTCTGATTTTCTTATCATCTATGTAAGTTTCAATGCCTTTTTGCTCAAAAGCATTATAAAGATGGCCAACAAAGGTGTTACGAGTGTCTTCACCTCTAAAACTCAGAAAAACATCAAACTTGAAGCTCTTTTGAACGGCTGATGTTGAAGTTGATGCCATTAATGTAAGTAGGGTTCAAAGCATCTTCAAGCTATTGTTAATTTGAAAGAGATAGACAAGTTAACAAATGTATATGTGAAAAAGACAGAGTAAACAAGATGGATGTGTAATGTGTTTTGTGAAAATTTTAAGCCTTCTATAAATGGAATGTCCCAAACGCTTTATATACTAGTATAGATGTATAGCTAAGTATCAAATATGATTGTTAAAAAGTCATTACTTGTTTCATTAATGATTTTTTTTATGGTTGTAACGCTAGTAAGTGGCCAACAATGTGAACAAGATGTTTTTGTATAAAAAATTGTGGAATAGGAGCAGGGGTGGAGCCAGAAAATTTTGCTCGAAGGGGCACATTTTGATAATTTTTGTAAACTACACTATAAATTGTTAGTTTATGGACATATATTAGTAGTCGTGTGTTAGGATTGAACTCGAGATCACGGGATTGCACACTTTACGTATGAAGTGTAAATGATTAATAATTATTTATAAAATGTTATATCTAATTATTAAATACACAAAACGACTAACGAACGTTAATTAATTAAATGTAATGAACTAACAGTCGTTAAATGAAATAAGGAAAGTGACTAGAATGGATTATGGTAAGTCGAGAAGGATCTAGAAACACCCCTATAGGGTGGGTCGGCCGATCCAAGGGTTCAGGATTGGGTTTCCTAATCCTAATGTAACTTGAACACCAAGTTTTCATTAGTATATAAGCAAGGCTTGGGGTTATTTGTTTGATGATCTCTTCTACACACACATAACCCTAAACTTGTGTTTTCTCTCCTTGTTTCTTGGTATAGCCGATCGAACAAACATCCCTCCAAGGGATCGATCGGTTTTGTTTTCAAAACCAAAGTTTTGTTTTGGGTTTCAGTTACTAGCATAACGTTAACTTGGTATTAGTATGTGTGTACAAGAACGTGATACAATCACACTATTGATTGTATCTTGGATTGAATTGCAAAATTGGTAAGGGGCAATTCCTATAATCCTATAAACCCTAATTAGGGTTCATCTCAATTGCTAGTTTGGGAATTGCTTCTTGTTGGGCTAGAATCAAAAGGTACGCATACTTTATTTTTTAGTTAATTAATTATTTATTATATGTTTTTTACGCTTCCGCATGTGTACTTGATGTTTATTGTGGTTTTATTATGATTGTCATGTTATATAATTCCAACATAAATTGGTTATCAGATGGGCAAATAAAGCCATATATTTTAGAAAATTTACATTACAATTTTTTTCGCTAGAAGGGCACGTGACCCTTGTGAAACCCCCCCCCCCCCCCCCCCCCCCCCCCCCCCCTCTCTTATGAATAGGAGTATGCAAAAGGCTTATGTTGCATTAGGTACATTGACCACTGTTGTGATATGCTTTTTAATGTTGCCATACTATACAATAAAGACATGTAACTAACGCAATCCAAAAACTACTATTGATTATGAATGCTACATAAGTATGATCATTTGCAATTGTTGCTGTCTTAAGTTTGATACGTTCACATATTTTAATACTTACCACGATATGATAAGTACTAAAATGAAGTACATCAATGATCAATCACATGCCTTTTATCCACACAACTCCCAAAACTAATATCCCTCTATCCCGTATAATTAGGTGTCAACATTGTTATTTTAGGATGTCTCTAAATCTTTTAACCAATGAAAATAAACTGGGTAGAGATATATTTTATTGGTAGAGGTATAGCTAGTGAGACTGTGAGAGTAGTACTTACAAAAATGAATAATCTTGAGAATGCGAGATTTAACTTAAGCTACTACACTTGACTTGTATAAATATTAACTTTGAAATAAAAGACATTATTTCGAATTACTTCGATATATTGTACTGAAATATATTGGAACTTCCTAGTTACCCAGTCAATTACTGCCAATCATACAAACAAAATTTCTAGTGCAATTATCAAACATCTTAGCATAATCATATAAACCTCTTCACAAGAGGTGTAGGGTATAAGCGCATACATCTAAGTAAAAAAGATACGGAGTAATATGTTTTTGAAACATTTTTTTTCTAAAAAGTGGTGACTTAATTAGATCGATGTATACTTTTCATGAGAACAATTATTTAAATGAAAAGAGTGAGAAATAATTGTACATATTTCAAATAAGAAAAAAATAATAATAAGGAGATGCATCTAATTTAATGGATGCATCTAATATTTGTGGTTGTGCTTTCTTCTCGTTCTTCTATCCTACCTCTACCTTTCATATATAATCTTGAAAAAAGTAGTGTGTTTTCTTTAAGAGGTATGATATAGAGGCCTAACTAAAGAGACCTAAAAGGAGACCTATTTGAACAAGTTCATGGGATGCAAGAAGTGCGCATGTGAAAAAGACAGATTTGAATAATGAGCTTTAGGGGGAGGGAGTGGTACCCTAGTACCCGAATTACCACATCACCTCTATCCAATAAAAACCCTCCAACTCAAAAATACCAATTCTACCCTAACACTACCCTAAGCGGAGGGAGTGGTACCCTAGTACCCGATTTTTTTTTCATATATTTTTAATAAATAAAATCACATACAATATTAAAATAAAAACATACCATTTCATTAAAAATAAAAACATTACATAATACTTAAAAAAAGTACAACTTAAAAATTGAAACTACAACTTAAAAAAAAAACATTACATAAGTTGAAATAAAAAACAAATGAAATTTTTTTATTTCTTCTTGGATCCATGGTTTTGTGTTTTTAAGAGATTAGTGTGTGTGTTTTTTTGTTGTGAAAAAATGAGGTTGTAATATTTGGTTTTAAAGGGATTTTTTTTTTTTTTTTTTTTTTAATGTACCAACTAGCCGTTGGCTAGTCCCCAACGTTCCAAAATTTGAAAAAATTCACCCTTCACCGATCGGGCTTGGAAGCCGAAATCATACCCGAAATTCACTACCCGAGCCTCACGGGGCGGTGTTGCCGATCGGGTACCTCAACCCGATTCCCTACCCGAGCCCCACTCCCTCCCCTCTTATATATGTTTACCTTAACTCATTTCGGTTTCAAACACATTTGGATTTCATCTTGATAACGAAACCTTGGATTTTTATCTTTAGAAGCAACACAAAAACAGTTGAAAATGAAACTTGAAAGAGAGATTGGGAAAGTAACTAGTGTGTGCGTATGTGAAAAAGACATGTACGTAAACAAGATCTTGTGTTTTGGTGACGTGGACAACCAAAGGCCGTTCATATATATATGCTCAATGAAAAACCGATATAAGAATTACTGTTTGATACCAGTATATATTTTTCACATTTCTAGTAATATCTTTTTCTTTTTCTTTGGTGAGTGCATTTCTCTAGCTAAAAAAAGTAGTGTATTAAACAAGTTGAGGGGATGATGCAAGTATAACTTCTAACAATTAACTAATCGACAAAACTATGATTAGAATAATGAGCTTTATTTATTTATGTTTACCTTAACACTCATTTCGGTTTCAAACACATTTGGATTTTATCTTTAAACCGAAATGAGTTAAGATAAAATCCAAATGTGTCAGAAGTAACACACTTGAAGTTGAAAGAAATGGACATGTAAACAAGATCTTGTAAGAATAATTGTTTTAATGAGAAGGAAAATTAAAGGCCAGTCAAATAGTCAATGACATATATAAGAATTTGAATTCCAATTTGGATTTGATATAATCTTCTTAAAAAAATGAGAGTGAAAAAATATTTTATTAGATATAAAATAATATATTTTTATTAAGTGCTTATAAGTCTATCGGGTACATTTAATATATAAAATGAAAAATTGCGCCCACAAAAGTCCATTGGTCAGTACATACGGTTGGTTCCTGACAGTTATCAATAAGTCTTTTTCTTCCTTTTTACTTTTACAGAAAACCCAATACAAGAAGATAGAAAAAAACCATCATTAAGTTCGATTAAATTACGAAAATCAATTTAAAAGCGCTTGATCTTGGTAGTCATCACTCACGACGAGGGCACTATGAATTCTGAGCCTAGGGCACTAACCATTTTTCACTAATTTTACATGTTTTTTCTTAGTAACTTGGTCTTTCTACAAGAGCATGGTTGGGGGCATCGCCCCCCACTACTCTCTACATGGCTCCGCCCTTGTATATATGTTCACATTATTAGTTCTTGAAAATGTTTTTATTACACCGTTAGTCCTTGTTATGTTAACAAAATTGACCTTAACTTTGAAAAAGAAATTACATGGATAATGATCTATATATATGACATTATCATCAACCACCTCCCGCTTGAACAAGACACCCGACCCATAAAAAATAGTGAATCTTTTTGCAAAAGTAACGTCAACACGACTAAAATCGATAACAATAAGAAAAACTTGTGTATCCACCTGCATTAGTTGATCTCTATATATGACACGATCATTGAAGACAACAAAATTAAAGCTTTCTTATAGTTGAAAAAACACAAATATGTGGCTAACAAGAAAGAATAAGTACAAAAGAAAATATGAACTACTTTACTTGTATGTGTGATTTAATCCTCTGTTCATGCTTTAAAGTTTTTTTTCAAACTTTGATTTTCTAAAAACTCAGGGCCCGCTTGGTTCAAAGGGAAAGGAAATGCAAAGGAATGAGTGATGTGGGTAATCAATCCCTTACCCCTCAATTTATTCTATAATGGTTCATTACCCATTACGAGGTAATCAATCCATTTGCACTCCCTAACCAAGCATTAAATAATAAGTGAGGTGGACCCTTTCGAATAACTTACCTATTCCCCACCCCCCTTAACCCCCAACCAAGCACGCCCTCAGTGAATTAGATGAAGGTCAATAAGTTTGACTCAATAGTCAAACATTTTGATGTTTAATGATTTCATCCAACGTAGAACATAATTATGAAAATCAAAACTTATTTCTGATATCGAATCACTTATTAAACCATCTTGGCTATAACTGTAACATGATCATTTCCAATATCCGGGTAAATCCCACCATATTCACTAGCTAATTACACTTTGACTTTCTTAATGTAAAGCACATAGCATGCAAAATATAAGAAAAACAAAACCAATATTGCAAAGTAAAAAATGTGCTATGGTAGAAAATAAATATATTCTTTTCAAGTTAGGACAGTACAATGTTTGAGATTTCAACAACGAAATGTGAAAAAGGAAAACGGAAAAAGAATCATAAACAGATTTTAGAGTTTACAATTTTTTGAGTTCCGTCAATGCACATGAACTAATTTTTAATGAAGTTGCGGAAATCACCTTGGGTGCTGATTAGCAATACTCCGGACGGCTCGTCAGACCCAATTAATCTGGGAAATGGTTCACACGTAAAAACATTAATGACTGCCATATAAATATGAAAATTTAGAATTAAGTAATACCATTATAACAAAAACAGAGAAAGTACCAGTTATGGAGTACTTATTTATGGCTCCTTTGGGCATGTGATATGGCTATATGTAGCAGAACGTTTCATCATCTTCATCTGAGGTTCTTCGTGTTTTGGGTGTCAAACCACACGACTCAAGAAACCATCTATCCCCAACAATACGCATACCTTTCAACCCAAAAATGCTCTGTGGAAGATGACTTATCCATGTACCTTGTATGTTTAACTCTTTCAAACATTTCAAACGTCCAAATTCCTCAGGCAATTTATCAACTCGAATACAATGAGAGAGTTCTAAATGTTCCAGGCGTTTCATCTCACAGATGCTGTTGGGAATATCTTGTAGAAATGTACACTCGAATAGGATAAGATTTTCTAAACATTCCAATCTTCCAATATCCACAGGTAACTTCTCAAGAAGCAAACATGACTCAAGTTTGAGAGATTTCAGATGTTTCAACATACAAATACTATCTGGAAGAGTTTTTATATCTGTAGACCGCAAACATAGCTCCTCTAGACAATCTAGCTGGTCAAGGTTCTTGGGCACCTCTGGAATACTGCCTTCAAGTGTAAGCTTTCTTAAACATTGTAAACCACAGATAAAATCTGAAAAAGAATCTACGTCTATGCGAGCACCAAAACCTAGAGAAATAAGCCTCTCAAGATTTCCAAAAGATGAACCTGGGTCTTCTTTATAATAACAGGAAAACTGAAACTCTGGCCAAGTATTGCCGGGATCACATATACATGTATCATCTGCTTTCAGATATAACTCAGATAGAGAAACAACCTCACTTGAATCAAGCTCTTTGTCAAACTCAAAGTATTTAAACCTCCCACAATGACTGATGCCTAAGTGGAGAAGCTTTTTCAGACATTCTGCAGGAGCATTAATTTCTTCCAGATCATAACAATTATAAAGTTCCAAGCTTTCTAGATTCGGAGCCACACCAAGGTCAAGGGTCCTCAACTTTAAATTACAGAGGTGGAGATTAACTAGCTTTGGACATTTAGCGGGCATGTGTAATTTTTCCAATATATTACAATCACAGATACGTAACTCCCTTAGATTTGGAGTAACCTGGAAATGAACTTCTACCAAATTATAACAATTTTCAAGAATTAGTGTTTCGAGATTCGGAGCCACACTAAGGTCAAGGTTCCTCAACTTTAAATTACAAAGGTGGAGATTAACTAACTTTGGACATTCAGCAGGCATGTGTAATTTTTCCAATCTATTACAATCACAGATACATAACTCCTTTAGATTTGGACTTTCAGCTGGCATGTGTAATTTTTCCAATCTATTACAATCACAGATACGTAACTCCCTTAGATTTGGAGTAACCTGGAAATGAACTTCTACCAAATTAGAACAAATTTCAAGAACTAGTGTCTCAAGATTCGGAGCCACACTAAGGTCAAGGGTCCTCAACTGTGAAACGGTGAACTGTAGGAACCTGAGCTTTAAAAAAGCCTATCATAAGCAACAAAAAAATGGAAAGATAAATGTTAATTGCTGTAATGACTAACAAAAGAGGGAAAGATAAACAAGCATGTCATAATCAACCATTATTCTACCTTTTCTTCTCCAACCTCCCAAAGTTGAACGATTTTACTGTAATTCATTTCAAGTCCAACAAGATTATTTGCTTGAAATGTTTTCGGTAAACGTGAAAAAGGATAACCACTCCATTTCAGAAACCGCAAGGCATTTGGAAGGTGTAGCCTAACTTCATTAATGTTCCAGCTACTAACTTCGGCTTCACATACATATGTGGCATACACGTGAAGAAATCTAAGTTCTTTCATGTTTGCAAGACCGTTCCATAAAATTTCAAAATTCAGTCCACATGCATTCAATGTTATACATTTTGTTGCTTGGGTGCCCTGTAATTCAAATAGCAGTGACCACGAGATTTGTTTCATTACAAAAGAAAATGAAATGTTTAGGTTAGGGTTTCTAATTTTTATAAAATTTGGGTATTTTTGTTTTTTCTATTAAATTGGAGGAATTGGTTAAATTTGATATTCTAAGGTTAGGGTTTTCGTTAAATTTGGGGATTTTTGGGTTTTGTTTTGTTTAAATCGAAGGTGGTGGTCGTGGTTTCTGGGGGTGTTAAATGGCTTGTTATCATGGAAGCTATTTTGTATATATAATAATAAAAAAAATTATTTTTGACTAAACTGAACTTTTATAAAAGTATAATGAGTTTTTAGATTAACAACTCAAATAACTTGATACTTACCGAGTCATTAGCCATAATATCTTTAATTTCATTGTCAATCCATAACCGGCTATTCCTTTCAGGTTGATCGGGGTTCAAACGACGAACAATATTCATGCCCATTTCTTCTATATGGTCATGCATCCCCAACACCCCATCTTTAGAAATAGTTATGAGAGATTTCTGCTCAAGAACCCTTAAACCAATTTGAGCATGAAATCCACAGCTTTCAAGCGCTATAATTGCATCATCTTTCTTCCAACCTTTGAGTATGCATGCAACATCTAGGAATATTTCCTTATGATCCTCCTCTAGATCGATATAGCTGAGTTCCAATTTTTCGATAGTTGCCCTCAATGGAATTTCTTTTAGTCTTTCTAGGGTATCTATCCACTGAGGCTCATTTTGACCATATAGCATCGAACCCAAAACTTTGATCGTGAGGGGAAGACCACCAGCATATTTTACAACCTGTTCTGATATGACTTCGTACCCTTCAATCGGAATATCTCTTTTAAATGCATACTTACTCAAGAGACAAATCGCTTCCGCACGCGATAACAGGTTGACGTCAATGAACTTGACTCCGTGGGCTAACAGAACTTGCTTATCTCGTGTGGTAATGATAACTCTGCTTCCCAATTTTAACCAGCCAGGCTCGCCTGCTAACACCTCAAGTTGTTCTATATCATCAACATCATCTAGAACAATAAGAACTTTTCTCCCACGTATCATCCTTTTCATCATGTTTGTTCCTTCATGAACACTATCTACAGTGATGTCTTTATTACTTAACACACTGCGAAGATTTGTTGTAGCAACTTATTCAAACCATACAAAGAGGATTTTGAAACTTCCCTTACATTTTCAACAAAGGCTTTACAGTCGAACCGAATGGATATTCGATCAAAAACAGCTCTTGCCAAAGTTGTCTTCCCCCCACCTCCCATACCCCATATCCCAATCATGCGGACACCATCATCATCAAGTTCTAAACATGAAAGGAAATCTTCTATTCGTGTCTCCATGCCTACTAACTTTCTGTCAACACTCGGACTACTAGAACATATCTTTTTGAAAATATCATCAACAATTATTTGGATTAATTTGGATTCATCCCTGTAACATTCAAGAAGATCTAACTAATTACTAATTATCAAGAAGATCTAACATTAATTTATATAGCAGATAAATTACGAATAATTACCCATTAGAAGTCTTCTTCGACTCCCACCCAGCCAGATCGGTTGCTTCTTTTAAAGCCTTCTTCCATTTCCCAACAACTTCTTTATTTTCATTTTTTTTAAAAGCTTCTTTAACCGCCCCACTTTGCTTGCGGATTTCCGTGGGCTCCACATCATAAAAAACTGGGTAAGCTGTCTGCTCACTCGCCTTCTGGCACTCCATAATCTTGACAAGCTCATCTAAGCACCAAGATGAACCAGCATAGTCCTTAGAGAACACAATGATGAAGAATCTTGAGTCTTCAATGGATTCCATGAGCTGGGTGTCGATCGTCTCCCCTTTTTCAATTTTTTCATCATCTTTGTAAGTTTGAATCCCATTTTGCTCAAGAGCCTTATAAAGATGGCCAACAAAGGTGTTACGAGTGTCTTCACCTCGGAAACTTAAAAAAACATGATACTTGAAGCTCTTTTGAACGAATGAAGTTGAAGTTGACGCCATTGAAAGTATGGTTCAAGTTGTAATTGGATCGAGGAGATGAACAATAATTAACGAGTGGAATGGTGTGAGAAACACCGGTAATCAATTATGTGAAGGTGATTGTATTTACTTGGGAATCATGGAATAATGTAAAGAAATAAAAGCTACTTTTAATAGGTCAAAAAGATAAAGTGGATATACATTCCCCACAAAACACTACAAAAAGTAATACTAGTAGTACAGTAGTCCTTACTTATTTCATTAATAATCGATCAGCATTTGCCTACTATAAACAATGATTACTACGTATAACTCAAAAGCAATGTGAATAAGATGTATTTGTTTGGAAACTTCGGGATGTGGTGGGGACCGATGCAAAAGGGTAATGTTTTGCTAAAGAAAAAGAAAGGGAGCAAGGCAATATGACTTATGACTATGTACCCATTAACCAGATTTTTTATATTAACTTTGACTTTAATTATTTTTTTTAGTGTTATATAATACTTGATGCAAAATATATAAATGGACTTGTGTTTTAAATGCGTTTTCATTGGTATACTTTTTATCAAGTATTATATAACACGAAAAAGAATAATTAAGGTCAAAGTGGAAAAGAAAAGAATTTGAAAAAGTCAAAATGGACTTATAATTTGGGACGGATGAAGTATAATTATTTTTGGGTAAAGGGGAGTAATCATGCACCCTGGTAAATATATTAACCAAAAAACGTTTAAGTACAATGGATATGAGTGAAATCACATATCTCAGCCCGTTACATAGGCATAAAGCTTACATAACAAGATACTACATATTTTATAAATAAGAAAACAAACCACTACTCAAATGATAACATAGGACATAACAAAATAAAATTACTTCCTAGGTCCTTGAAGCTTGGTGCCATACATGGCATTAGAGGCATCCAAATTCCCCGGATGATCAGAAACCTGCTTCACATAGTCATCGTAGTCATAGTCATCATACTCATCTTCAAACTCTTGGCCACCACCGAATAGATTAGCAGACTCATCAAATGGGTTAGCAACCACCTCATCTTCAGAATCAGACACCACCATATCTCCCACTTTAGAAAAAGGGTTAACTCTCTTAGTAGAAGAGGCGGGCGGAATACAAGAATCACTAGTTTTAGAAGCCACACCCGATTCCATCTTTTTCAAATCACTCACAAGGGGTTCTTGTGATACAGTACCTGTCTTAGTAGACTTATCTTCATTAACTTCCATTGTACGACCAGAATCCACATCCTTGTTGGTGTCATTAGAAGGAGTACCAAAAGCATCCGTATATTCCATATTAAGAGCATCAAACTGATTAGATGTAGAGATCTTTGTTCCACTCGAACTAGCCACATCAGAAGCATTCTTCTTAGTGACTTCCACTTTCTTAGGTTCAGGAGGAGTCTTTTTGGGTTGATATTGAAACTGCTTACCCACAACAGGTTTAGTAAAACCTCCTTGACCCGGAATAGTAGAACCACCTTGCTTAGGGAGTATAATTATACAATATGATTATGTATAGAATAGATATGAAATTGATAATGAAAATTCAATAGATTCCTGTGTTTGGTTGCAATAGAGAATTGACCAAAGAAATCAAAATAAAATTCAAATTCTAATATAAAATTACTTTGTGATAGTACAAACATTTTTCTTGAACTGCAAATTAAAAACCAGATTTTTGTACCAACGCTTGACGACTAAGAAGAAGTTAAACACATTGAAAATGCAGAAAACTGAGTAGCAAGAATATGCATATGATAAACTCAAAAGCTTAAAAGATACACCATTTTATTTGATATAAAATCTTTTAAAAAATCAATCATACTATATCAATCAACAATAATAAAGAAAAGCAAATTGCTTCTATAGTTATATTTATTTATTTATTTTTATTATTATTATTTTTTTTTGGTTGTTGTTGGTAATAACACCTATGTAGTTACTTCTAGAAGAAATTAAAATGATACCGCAAATTAGTTTAAAGCTCAAACTATCGTTATATTTTTGAATTCATCTATTGGATATTTCTCTAAAATTGTTAAAAGCTCAACTATGGAATTGGAAGGTCAATCTATGTGTTTTTTGTTTTTGAAGAAACGAAACAAAATTGAACCCCTGATAATAAGCTGACCTTTATTAGACCTTTCAAATTCATTTGAACGACCCCGTTGATACAAAATTTTCCCTTTGGTAGACCTCTTCAATCCATTTGAACCTGTCTTATTTAAATCGGGCCCTTTTAGATCGATTTGAACCCTCTGATTGTGCAAATCAGTTGATGAGTCAACTGATGCAGTTGCCTCATCAAGAATCAGAATCTGACTTTTCTCGAGTAGCATTCGGCCAAGGCAAACCAGTTTTCGTTGACCCATATACTCCAGTTCTCTCCATTTTTGGTAACTATAGAAATTTTTATAAAAATCGGGTTGTCATATCCCCGATTAATTCAAGTTCAAAGGCTGTCTACCTAAATTTTCTTACAATTGAGTGACTAACCGACATACAATCTTTAAATCTGTGGGTAAACTACAAATGTATGGAACGTTTGTGGCCAAAGTATGAGAATGAAAACTTCACATTTCTCACGGGCCATCTTCCTAAACCGTTTACAACTCAAAGTATGATCCGAATCCATCAACGAATTCAACCATGCTCCATTTTCATTTAATTTTCATGTAGTAGCAATAGTATTGTTTCATTCATGTTTCAATGTTTATATTTACACAACCTTTGACCTGTAAAAGTCAACTTTTACCCCTAGTGATACATTGAAGTTGAACAAGAAGTAATGCCGATTTATATGTTAGCTTCTTCCGTTATTCCCGTCTTCAAATTCTGTCGGAAAATGGATTTTCGCAAATGATTGGCAGTGAAGTAACTTCGTATTCCTGAAACATGTTTAGTAGCTATTCTCAGTACCAGTAAACACGTTATAATATATGTTCTTCAATAGCTTGACTCAAAAGTCAACTTTTTAATAATTTCAACCCATTGTAGAAGGTATTTATGCAAATCAAAACATTTCTTGGATTTATTTATAATAAGAGGATCTTTAATATATGTCAAGTCTCATTATTGTAATAATGTACGGATTTTGACTTTAAGTAGAAGTCAAAATAAAAACTATACCTTGATTTAAGAGTATATAACTAGTACACTGATTATAAATGGCTAGCTGAAACCAAATTTTTTAGGGGCGGAGATTACACTTCAAGTTCAGTATGTCATATAAAAATTAAATTGCAGTTCAAAAAAAAAAAAAAAAAAAAAAAGAAAAATGTTAGTTTTTAGTCTAAGTTAGATGTGTGTTTTTTTATTGACTTAGAGAAAAAATTACCTCCAGCTTGATAGAATGAATCTTTCTATTACGACCAGAAGCTATAACAACAAGAACAACTGGTGCACCACCTTTTAAAAATAAAGTGAGGAACATCATTTACATCCGACACATAAATAATTGCAATCTTCATAAAAAATAAGACTATTTATAGAGAAGGGAGAAAGTACCTGTTAAAAAAAGTTCTTAATGCAGTGACTACTTTGGACCTTTGGAGCTGTTTAAAATCATCACTCGACCACAGTACACGGGACTTCTGCTTTTGGCGCCTGTGCTATTCACAGCTTTATATGTAGCAGAATGTTTCATCATCAGAGGTTTTTATCTCGGATTTAAAACACCACATGACTCAAAAATCCGTCTAGACCCAACAATACGCAGACCTTTCACCCTAAAAATACTCTCTGGAAGATGACTAATGCCTGTTCCGGTGATATCCAACTCTTTTAAACATTCTAACCGTCCAATTTCCTCAGGCAATTCCGCAACATGAATACAATTACTGAGGTCGAGATTAACGAGCTTTGGACATTCAGCAGGCATACGAAATTCGACCATATCAGTACAGTTGCTGAGTATTAGCGTCTTAAGATTCGGAGTCAGCCCAAGGTCAAGAGTCCTCAACTTTACATTGTTATTGAGGTTGAGAGTTACGAGCTTTGGACATTCAGCGGTAATATGAAGTTCGACCATATCAGTACACTTCAAAACTCTTAGAATCCCAAGATTCGGAGTAATCCCGAGGTGAAGGGTCTTCAACTTTAAATCACTGAGGTAGAGATTAATGAGCTTTGGACATTCTGCGGGCATACGAAATTCGACCATATCAGTACAGTCCTGGAGGCTTAGCGACTCAAGATTTGGAGTAATCCCGAGGTGAAGGGTTGTCAACTTTGAACAACAGAGGTGGAGGTTTACGAGCTTTGGACATTCAGTGGGCATACGAAGTTCGACCAAATTATCACAAAATTTAAGATATAGTGTCTCAAGATTCGGAGTAAGAATCCCGAGGTGCAGGGTCCTCAAATTTGAATTAATGAGTTTGAGAGATCTGAGTTTTGGACTTTCAGCTGGCATGTGTAATTTTTCCAAGCTACGACATGCAAAGATATGTAACTCCTTTAGATTTGGAGTAACCTGGAAATGAACTTCTACCAAATTATAACAAAATTCAAGATTTAGTGTCTCAAGATTCGGAGCCACACTAAGGTCAAGGGTTTTGAGCTTTGAATGTCTGAACACTAGGAACCTGAGCTTTAAAGCCTGTCATAAGAAACAAAAAATGGAAAGATAAATGTTAATTGGTGTAATGACTAACAAAAGAGGGAAAGATAAACTGCCAATCAACCATTATTCTACCTTTTCTTCTCCATCTTTCCAAAGTTGAACCATATTGCCGTTATGCATTTCAAGTCCAACAAGATTTTTTGCTTGAAATGTTTTTGGTAAACTTGAAAAAGGATAATAATCCCACCTCAGAAATCGTAAGGCATTTGGAAGGTGTAGACTATCTTCATCAAAGTTCCAGTTGCTAACTTTGTCTGCATATGGGCTATACACGTGAAGAAATCTAAGTTCCTTCATGTTTGCGAGACCGTTCATTAAAATTTCAAAATTCAATCCTCTTGCATTCAGTGTTAAACATTTTGTTGCTTTGGTACCCTGTAATTCAAATAGTAGTGACCATGAATTGTTTCATTACAAAAGAAAACGTGTTAAGTATTATAACTCGAGGTTAATGCACTAAAAGGTCAATCTACTTTTTCAAAATATCCACTTTAGTCATTGAACTTATAGTTTATTAAAAAATATCATTGTACTATGAAAGCTTTTTATTTTGATAATCAAACCTTTAAAAAAGTATGCAATTAATTAGCCAATTACATCATTAGGATATCTTACTACCTGTTAGACTTTTCGATCCAGTAAGTTCGTAACAGGTTTCATCATATTAAAGTTGGTATGAAATGAAAAAAAGAGAATGTATTATGCAGGGATAGAGAAGAAAAGAGAAAAGAAGAAACGAAAGCGAATGAGACCAAAATACAATGGCTTTTTTTATAGACATATCATCAGTCATCACTTGCAACCGAAAAAACTTCTTTATTGTTTTGTGGGTGTAAATTTGAAGAAGAAGAAGATGGATGTGAGGAAATTGTTTTATAGGTGTAAAATTGTTTAAACGGGGTTTGTTTATCTAAAGGTATAATATCAGGTTTTACAAGTATAATGATGTAATAAAACCATAATTTTGTACAATGACTAAATTGAGATATATTAGTAAGCCCAAGCCCGGTTTGTGGGCTTACGGTTCATTAGGGTTTTGGGTCATTTACGTTATAAATAATCGATGAATAAAACGTAATACGACTGGTTGATGCTTACCTTGTTATTAGCCAATATATCTTTAACTTCATTGTGAATCCATAACCGGCTATGCATTTCAGGTTCATAGGGGTTCAGACGACGAACAATATTCTTGCCCATTTCTTCTATATGGTCGTGCATATCCAGTTCCCCACGTTCAGTAATAGTTATAAGAGATTTCATCTCAAGAACCCTTAAACCAATCCGAGCACGAAATTCACAGCTTTTAAGCACTATGACTGCATCGTCTTTCCTCCAACCTTTGAGTAAGCATGCAACATCTAAGAATATTTCCTTGTAATCCTCCTCAAGATCATCATAGCTGAGTTCCAATTTTTCAATAGTTTCCCTCAATGGGATTGTTTTTAGCCTATCAATGGCATCTTCCCATTCACGATCATCTTTACCACAGAGAAATGAACCCAACACTCGGATCGTTAAGGGAAGACCAGCAGCGTAGCGTACAACTTGTTCCGATAGGTCTTTGTACCCTTCAATTGGAATCTCTCTCCCAAATGCATGCCTACTAAAGAGACAAATTGCTTCCTTATCGTCTAAAAAATGTACATCACGAATCAAGTTCACTTTGTGTGCTACTAGTACTTGCTCCTCTCTTGTTGTAATGATAATTCTGCTACCTGGCTTAAACCAATCACGATCACCCACTAATGCCTCAAGTTGCTCTATCTTATCAACATCATCCAGAACAATAAGAACCTTTCTAATATGCATCTTCTTCTGAATCATCTTTTTCCCCTCATGAACACCAGTCACAGTGATTCCTTGATCATTTAAAACATCTGAAAGTACTTGTTTTTGTAATGAATTCAACCCAGACAAAGAAGGTTTTGATTTTTCCCTTATGTTTTCAACATAGCTTTGACCTTCAAACTGAAAGGATATTTTATCAAAAACCGCTCTAGCTAAAGTTGTCTTCCCTGCACCTCCCATCCCTTTAATCCCTATCATGCGAACGTCAGCAACACCCGTTTCCAAAGATGAAATAACTTCATTTACACGCGTCTCCATGCCTACTAGGTTTCCATCAACGCTCGAATTGATGAAACGTAGCTCTAGTGAAATCTCTTGAATAACTTTCTGTATGAAGTTAGCTTCGTGCCTGTATGGGAAAGAAGGATCAGTTAGCTAAAGTCCCTCATGAACAATCACTTTCTGGTCTACAACACTTACAGTTCCATGTGAAATTATGACATGATGTTGTATTACAAATGATATATCCTATCCAATGTTTCTTAAAAATTCAACTTTGAGTTGAAAGTTCTAAAAAAAGAGATGAAATGAATTACGCTTTTACACGTAGATACTGAAAGTATAATTTGCTGGCTTAATTGGTCAGTTAGATAAGGGTAATATTATTACGTGTCAAAACATGTTGAGTCTACCTGGAAGCAAAACAGCCCTTTTCTGTAGTTGTATAATAAAAACATATTATTTAGAGATAATTAACAAAAATCAGTAACTATAGTATGCACTAGAAATGCACCCTGATGAATTCAACCCGTTTGACCCATTCGAGATGTAATTTCACCCAACCACCAGGTAATAGATCAGAACGAAATATGTACAATCAAACAATATTGCCTGAGATATGAGGAATAATTTTACCCATCAGCAGTGGTCTTCAACTCCCAGCCAGCAAGAGAGGCTGCTTCTTTTAAAGCCTCTCTCCATTTCCCAGCAGATTCATCATTTTCATGTTTTTTGAAAGCTTCTCCAAATGGGCCATATAGTTTTCGGACTTCAGTGGGCTCCACATCATAGAACACAGGGTAAGCAGTATGCTCAGTCATCTTCTCGCATTCCATAATCTTAACAAGTTCTTCCAAGCACCAATATGAAGAAGCATAGTTCTTGGAGAAAACAATAATGTAAAATCTTGAGTCTTCAATGGCTTCAATAAACTCATCACTGATGGTTTTCCCTTTTCTGATTTTCTCATCATCTTTGTAAGTTTCAATGCCTTTTTGCTCAAGAGCATTATAAAGATGATCAACGAAATTCTTACGAGTGTCTTCACCTCTAAAGCTTAAAAAGACGTCATACTTGAAGCTCTTTTGAATAGACGGAGTTGAAGAAGATGCCATCAAACCTATGCTTGTACGTATGATCAAAGTGATAGTTTATATTTAGAGGACAATGGTTCTAACGACGTTAATGTGAACACCGTTTTTTTGCTTAAAATTACAATATGGAGAAAAAAGGGACCCGTATTTATATAGAAGAAAAAGACATATAATTGCATGTGTGTTGATTAGATGTTGTAAAATTTCCCTTGAAAAGTACAATGGAATTAGGCGGATGAAACTAGTCCCTTCTTGTTTATAACGTAATTATTGGTTTCTTCCTGAAGTTTAATTGTTCAGTCGTCAAGAATCTTGTCTCATACGATCATTTTAATAAGTAAAATGAAACTTAGGATTCTCATTGATACAAACTAACCCCAACTCTTCAGATTTTATTTGGGGTGAATTACAGCGTTGGTCCCCAAGGTCAGGGCGGATTGCGCATTTGGTCCTCAGATCTAGGGTTCCGCGTTTAGTCCCCAACGTGGCCATTTTCACTCCCTTACACAATAGGTTCAAATTTTCAGATGTGGGTAGCTTTTAGAACTTGTTTATGACGCTTACATTATTTATGAAGGCATACTAATTTGGGTTAATGGCATGTAATAGTAACGTACTTTCTCATTTGTGCCATTATCATATATGAACCCAAAAAAATACCAGAATACTCATCCAACTTTCAAATTTTGTTTCATTATTAGATACGTACTTTCTCATTTGTTCAAATACCATATACGAACTTTAAAAAAAATACCACAATACCCATTCAACTTTCAAATTTTTTTTCATTATCAGTTTTTTTTCAAATTTTCATTATCATACGCAAATTTTTTTCATTATCATTTTGTTTTATTTGCTTTGTGTATGTCGTTTTGGTCCATCTTAACTTCTTTCTGAACGAATCCATCCCGAGCCTACAATACACAATATTGGGTTTTGTGGATCTCATCAGCAAAAGAACCGAATTGGGATCTTCGGGAGGGGCCAACAAACAACATTCTCTCATATCATCACCAAACCTTTTTGATTTGCTATACTTCAAGGGCGGGAACATTCTCACATACTTTTTGGTCATTTTACCTCGTTAACAATAACAAAGCTAACCCAAACACGAAGCATGGGCTTATGAAATTAATTACTTTATCTCTATGATGACAATTTTAACCGGCCAGGGTATGTAGCCTAGTGGCAAAAGTCTTGTAAGTATCATCGTGATATCATCATGACAAATGTGAGAGAAGTGTAGTTATATTTCTGCTAGGTGCAAACAACCCATCACTGATAATGAAACAAACATTGGGTTCGTATCTGATAATTAAACAAAATTTAAAAGTTGGATGGGTACTGTGGTATTTTTTTTGGTTCGTATCTGATAATGGCACAAATGAGAAAGTACGTTGCTATTACATGCCATTAACCCTACTAATTTTAATTAGTATCCAAACTTTTTTCATAAAGGATGCAGTTTGACTTTTTTGTAAAGTCAACTCATTTAGTTGAGATTCGAGTCCCAAAATGAAAGAGCACAATGATCCGAGTTTATGATTACTTCATCTCATATGTTACAGGAACAAAGCTTGGTGTCCCGCCCTTGTACGATATCATCTTCCGCAATTTTATGATAAATGTACAAACCTTTTAGACTCTAAGTATCATAGCAATATCACGACATATCACTTACGTGGTCAATGGTGATATGGTTTTAGTTATAAGCAGCGGTTTGTGTTAGCTCAGTTTTACCATGTCAAAATTGTTTTCCATATTTTACATTTTACATTTTGTAGCCCAACCATGGAAAAACACAATATGACCACTCAATGGCTTTCATAAATATAAACAATTCATGCTCTGATAATTTTCTATCACTGAAATATGTTTGTCAATACAGTTCCTTGTAAATCTCAGTGACATTTGACCAAAGCCAATAGTTTGACTTAAAAAGTCAAACTTTTTAATGTTTATGCTTAACGATTTGATCCAAATTTTGAGCTTCTTTATGTAATATGATCTTACATCACTTATAACAATTTCTTAAGTTTATTGTTAATATGATCATCTTCAGCGTCATATAAAAATCCAACCATTTTTCATCAAGAACTCAGTTTGACTATCTAATATGTCAACTGTGTTTATTGAGCTCCATGAATTAAGGTAATAAGTACTAGTACGCATCCAAGTTGGGGCTATACCTTAAGTTAGCGCGCCTTAAAAAAAGTACTACTGTAATCATTACAAACAATCATACTTTGGGAGTGTGCCAGACAATACTATACCAAAATGGGATAAAACCAAAATCACGTGAAAAGCGATAACCCGTGTAATTTGTAAAATTAGAGAATGAGTCGACACAACTAGTCTTTCTTGACAAAGTTCTACTCAAGAACTCAAGGTTCTTGATGACGTATAGTCTGGAGTTGGGTCATAAACCCGACTAGAGCCCAATACTTGCAAGCCCGGCACGAACCGGGCCAATATCAATAAGAGTTTGGGCTCACGAAAGCCCAAACCCAAATCTATTTACGAAATAGATATCCGATATCTTCTAAAATAAGAAGATAATCATTCCCAACCGACCTAAGCGGGATACGCCGAAGGTTGGGGAACACGGAACCAACAAGGATTCCGTGCGTATATAAAGGGAATCATATCCCTCGTTTAAGGTACGATCTCATAACCCTAAAACTCCTTAAACCCTAAACCGATTACTCACTCTCACGCCGGAGGATAATCGTGGGAGACAATCCCACGATAAGCCTAACGGTGTCTTTTGTCTCTTAGTGCGCAGGTCTCAAGCAGCAATTCTCAATTGGTACGAGAACCGGAGCTCCAAACCAGGAACGCCCAACTTTTGTATCAACAAGTGGCGCCATCCGTGGGACCCTACACTAAGAACCAACACTAGAATGACAAAGCACGGTAATCAGCGATCGCAGTCAGACCTCATGGGAAAGAAGTCGCAAAGTGGACTAACTCCTAAGCAGACCTCTGGGACAACCAGCGCTGCTAAAAATAAGGGATCAGGCCAAGACTTGATCTTCCCTCTGGTGGAACCGCACTCGGGAACAACCCAAGCCACTACAACCACCACGAGCGGAGTAGACCCACTGCGCACCGTCTTTACTACTCCCTTCCAGTCGGTGCTAGAAACTGGCCCAACAAAGGCACCAGACGCACCTGACCGAAATAAGGATATAGTGATAGAAACAAACATACTTGCTCTCGAGGGGGTCGCACCAGAGCTAACACCAGAAGTTTTCGTATCCCAGAACTACGAAACATTAACTGCCCTCATGCAAGAGGAAGAGAAGAAGAGATCAGGTCGGAACTTGAAAGCCCGACTCAATTTCGATTCTGAATACGAAACTTCCCCACTGTGCCATCAGAAAGAGAAGCGCGGGAGAGATATCCGCCGACCCCCAGTATTCAACCGGATCGGGAGAAGAGTTGAGGAGGATGAGACATCTCACTCGCATCATCTGAGTGAGAATGATGAAGATGAAAAGCGTACCAATGTCCATACTAGACTTGGTAGCCGCAGAATCCAAGACAGATTGGGACGACACTATTCCCCAAGTGAAAGCCCTCCGAGTACAAACTCAGAGGACAGTCGGCGCAAGCGCCGAAAGAGGAAAAATTCATCCTCTGAAAATTCCTCGGACAACGAGGATAGTGAAACTGGACACTGGAAGTCCAGAAACAGATATGATGACCAGGAGGATGAAGATATATCCCTCCCTTGGCGTCGCCAAAAGGTGGATGCGTTCACTCGGCGCATCAGTGACTTTTCAGAAAGCAAAAGAAGGCGCATGCCCGCCAACGTAAAAACCTATGATGGAACAGGTGACCCTGATGATCACCTCAAAATTTTTGAGTCAGCCGCGACAATTGAAAATTGGCCGCAGCCTGTGTGGTGCCACATGTTTAACTCCACACTGGTGGGAAACGCGCGGAACTGGTTCAGCAAGCTTCCACGCAGAAGCATCAACGGATTTGAGGAATTGAGAAAGGCGTTTCGCCTAAACTTTACTCAAAGGAAGAAGTGCGCTAAAAATCCTGTCGAACTTGCCAGGGTAAAGCAGCGCCAAGGAGAGTCTACAAGCGTATTCATGGAACGCTTCAAAGACGAATGCATGCAAGTTAAAGCATGCCCAGAAGTATTGAAGATCTCCGGTTTCATGAACGGGATTAACAATCCAGAACTCATCAAGAGGTTGAACGACAAGATTCCTGAAACCTTTGATGAACTCATGAAACGCTCCCGGTCCTTTGTCCAGGGAGAAGCCGCTGCGGCGGATAGCAAAAGGAGCTACTCAAACTACCGGTCACAGGAACAACCTGGGAGACAATCCAATGACCGGGGTAGTAACCGTAATAGGAGCTATCGCAACCAGGGGAGCGGGAGGGATAATGACAGATACACCCCGCTTACAAAAACCCCAAAGGAAATACTCGCAACAGAAGGTGCGAATTTTCCACGACCAACGCAGATGCGCACTCCAGAAGATCGGCGCACTGGGAATGGATACTGTGATTACCACGCACAGAAGGGCCATACCACCAACGAATGCGTCCAACTACGCCAACTCATCGACAAGATGGTTAAAGAAGGTAGATTGGACCACTTGGTCAAAAACATCAAAGAGGGAAAGGATAGACAAAAAAGTGGACACAAGAAGGAAACACCAAAAGACAAGGCTGACACAATCTACATGATACAATCATGGCAGCGAATCACTAGGCAGAAGGTCAGCCAAGTTTTTTCTCGTGGAAAGGAAATCTCCTTCCCTACCTTAACTGCGGACAACGCAGAAGTGGAACCACTCACCATAGAGATAAGCGCGGGGGGTCACGACATCCACCGCATGTATGTCGACGGTGGAGCCTCTGCAAACATAATGTATGAGCATTGCTTCAAGCGGCTGCGCCCTGAAATACGCAGTCAGTTAAGCCCGGCCAGCACGGCGTTGACTGGTTTTACAGGTGAAAAAATATGGCCGATGGGGCAAATAAGACTACTAGTCAACATCGGAAACGAACAACATTCCGTGATGGCCTGGATGGAATTCATGGTGATCAAATCTCCATCGCCATATAATGGCATTATCGGGAGACCCGGGATATCAGCTATGCGCGCAGTGCCATCAACAGCGCATGGGATGCTTAAATTCCCAGTGGAAGGAGGCATTGTTACTCTCTACAGCGCCACTATCCCACATAGAGAATGTAACACGGTTACATGCGAAACGGCGCAAATCCCAGAACAACGCGCAACCAGAATTCCAAATCTGAAGGTTGCAATTCACCCTGAATACCCAGACCAGGAAATATCCATCGGAGGGTCATTGTCGGACAACGGCAAAGCGGCTGTGTGCGCGCTCCTACAAAAGAACTTGGACATCTTCGCATGGGAGCCAAAACACATGACCGGAGTACCGCGTTCCATAACAGAGCATAGACTGAAAATCCGACAAGGATACTCACCAATACGCCAGAAGAAGCGCGGTCAAGCTCCAGAGCGCGCGCAAGCAATCCTGGAGGAAGTACACAAACTTGTGGACGCAGGGATCATGCGGGAAGTCTATTACCATGACTGGCTTTCCAATCCAGTCATGGTAAAGAAGAGCGACGGCAGCTGGCGTATGTGTGTAGACTACACAGACCTTAACAAAGCATGTCCACAAGACTGCTATCCATTACCAGAGATAGACTGGAAAGTAGAGTCTTTGTGCGGATACCCATTAAAGTGTTTCCTCGATGCATACAAAGGATACCATCAAATACAGATGGCTAAAGAAGACGAGGAAAAAACAGCCTTCCACACAAGCCAAGGTGTTTATTGTTACACAAAAATGCCATTTGGTTTGAAGAACGCGGGCGCCACCTACCAGCGGTTAGTAGATAATGCTTTCGAAAAGCAGGTGGGCCGCAATCTAGAGGTCTATGTTGATGACCTAGTCATAAAGAGCCATACTGAAGGTGAGTTAGTACGCGACATTGAGGAAACGTTCAAAATCCTACGAGAGATCAACATGAAGCTGAATCCGAAAAAGTGTACCTTCGGAGCTACTGAAGGCATGTTCCTTGGATACCTTATCGAACCTGACGGTATAAAACCATGCCCAGAAAAAACAAAGGCGGTCATCGATCTTCCCTCACCACGCACGTTGAAGGAGGTCCAATCTCTCAATGGAAAGTTGGCCGGCCTAAACAGGTTCCTATCCAAGTCAGCAGAAAAATCGCTACCCCTCTTCAAGACACTCAAGAAGTGTATAAAGAAGGGTGACTTCAGCTGGACTACGGAGGCAGAAGTAGCCTTCACTCAGCTCAAACAGCATCTGGCTACGCTTCCAACACTTGTTGCACCCCGACAAGGGGAAGAGCTGATCATGTACTTGTCTGCAACTGATGGAGCAGTCAGCGCAGTGCTACTCACAGATAGGGATTCAGTACAAACCCCCATCTACTTTGTGAGCAAAGCACTCAAGAAGACGGAGATGAATTATAGTGCAATGGAAAAGTTAGTTCTAGCATTGGTATTTGCTGCCAAACGACTGCGCAGGTACTTCCAAGCGCACCCGATAGCAGTAATCACAGACCAACCAATCAAACAAATCATCTCCAAACCTGATGCATCAGGCCGACACCAAAAGTGGAGCGTATTGCTAGGGGAACACAACATTTCCTACAGACCGCGTACCGCGATTAAAGGACAAATTCTGGCAGACTTCATCATCGAGAAACCAGATGCCGACGAGGTTCCCACACCAAGTAAGCAGGTACTATTAGATCCATGGATCTTGTTTACAGATGGATCCTCGTGCGTGGACGGGTCAGGAGCTGGCCTCATTCTCACAAATCCAGAAGGAATGGAATTCACTTACGCACTGCGTTTTGAATTTACAGCAACAAACAATGAGGCAGAATGTGAAGCTCTTATCGCCGGACTACGCATTGCAGCACGAATGGGTGTACGTAACCTGGAAGCAAATGTAGATTCCCGGCTAGTGGCCAACCACGTGTTGGGTGAATATGTGGCTAAAGAAGAAAATATGATTCAATATCTCGACAAAACCAAGACATTGATCAAAGGCTTCGATAGATTCACCATCAAGCAAGTCCCTAGAGGGGAAAACCGCAAAGCGGACGCACTAAGCAAGATCGCCTCGACAAGCTTCGCACATCTGTCGAAACAAGTGCTGGTAGAAACACTGAAAAGCAAATCCATATCGGAGATGGAAGTTTCCACAGTCATAGAGGAGGAAGGTCCGACATGGATGACACCGATCATGGACTTCCTAGACAAAGGAGTGTTACCCCAAGAGCAGAAGGAAGCTCGCAGGATACGGCGCACGGCGCAAAGATTCGAACTTCGAGACAACATTCTGTACCTACGCTCTTTCCTCCAACCATGGCTCCGCTGTGTAGGTCCACTACAAGAAAATTACGTGCTGTGAGAAATCCATGAAGGTTCATGCAGCATGCACTCAAGACCACGGTCCGTTGTAGCGCGCGCCATGCGATCAGGGTACTACTGGCCAACCATGCACCGCGATGCGCGAGACTTAATAAGGAAGTGCAACGACTGCCAAGTACATCGACCCGTCCCGTGCAAACTACAGCACGAACTAACACCAATCACATCCCCATGGCCATTCTATAAGTGGGGTATTGACATTGCAGGACCTTTTCCAGTCGCTGCGGGAGGATTGAAATTCCTCATAGTCGCCATAGACTATTTCACTAAGTGGATCGAGGCAAGAGCAGTAGTAACAATCACTGGCAACCAGGTAAAACGCTTCATCTGGGAAAACATTGTATGTCGCTTCGGTTTACCTGGCAAAATCATCTCGGATAACGGAAAACAATTCTGCGATAATCCTTTCAAAGATTGGTGCGAAAAGTTGAACATCACACAGCATTTCGCATCAGTTAAACACCCACAAACTAATGGCTTAGTGGAGCGCGCAAATCGCATCCTGGGTGAAGGAATTAAAGCGCGCCTGGACAGACACAAAGGAAGATGGGTGGAAGAGCTCTCGCATGTTTTGTGGGCGCACCGCACCTCAATCAAAACTAGCACGGGAGACACCCCCTTTTCACTAGTCTATGGGACGGAAGCCGTCATACCGACCAAAATTGGAATGCCAACTATTCGCACTGCTGAAGTTAACATGGCAACTAACGACGACGAACGCCGTCTTGATTTGGACCTACTGGAAGAAAGGCGTGAACGCGCATCTATCAGGGAAGAAAAATCAAAATCAAGGATGAAAGGATACTATAACGCCAAAGTACGCAGTGTCTCCTTCAGACCAGGTGATTTCGTCTATCGCGCTAATGATGCGAGCCACGCAGAAGACATGGGCAAGCTCGGACAAAAATGAGAAGGACCCTACGAGGTTACTGAAGCATCAGGAACGGGCTCGTACAAGTTACGAGGCTTGGATGGTCGTGAACTGCCACGCACATGGAACATCTGCAACCTCAAGAGGTGCTATCTATAGAAAGGGCTACGGCCCAGCGCACAGACGCTCTCGCACTTCCAGTGCTCAATAAACATTCATGTATTTATTTTTATTTTTTACATATACTGTTTTCTTTGTTATTTCCTAAAAAACTTGCAAGTATCAATAAAACGCCGCGGTTTCTAGCTAACTCCGCGACATATTTTAAGTTGTTATCTCCATATACTGTATGTCTTAACAATTTTTTATTTTTGCCCACGACGGCGTGCATGCACTACGAATAAACCCACGATGGTAAAAGGATAAGTTAACCTACTAAATAACTTGTTGAGTAAGAGGGTTGCAAACCCATCAACATTGGATCACGTATCCTTGTTAAACACCTTGTTCTCGAGACGTTGGAATAAGATATGTGCGCATCCCACGATGGTTGCGCAACAGCGCACACGTGCACGTTTAACAACTTAGGAACCAAGACACTTGCTTCCTTAATGTGATATTTACAGTACGCTGCATATCATAACATACACGATTATGATAAAGTACTTAGAATTATTTCTCAAGTATACTATGATCTTCATACACGATTATGGATTTCCTATATTCGCACTGGCGTACACGTTTGTTTCTTCGGCGACGAATACATCTTTTACGCAAAGACAAACATATACGTATACATTACAAGTCTCAATAATACCCACAGCAAAAAAGAGACTTTTATTCATAACTACGAGTTATTACAAGAGATAGTTATTTTGCAACATATCAACTACCAGCTGCTACAACGCTTAAGTGAAGAGGTGCCAACGTGACTCGTTGCATTTTTAGCTTCGCTAACACCCTTCAACACGTCTGCATCCTGACGCGACACAGTGGCCACACTGACTGGCACCCCATCAGACCTTGGCAAGTGAGCCGCACCAACCCCACACAAAATAGCTTTACCTGCAATACCTTCTTTTTTAGCAAGACGGGTCGCATGCGCCTCCAAGACTTCCTTTAAAGGTACCTCTTTCTCCAAAGCAAAGGGATTCTGACTATCCCTAGGACGCGCAAAGACAGGTACTTGAAGCTGAGACTCATGGGGCTTCAAATAATAGTCCGGCTGTGTTTCGGCATCCTCGGTACGATGACGCGCCAAGGTCAACCCCGCCATAATAACATTTATAGGATAATCTTGATCGCGCTCAAGCTCCGAAATCATTGGGAGCTCTAAGTCCTTCATTCTCTGCATGGCAGCGACCAAGTGATCATATGACTCAGCATCATAATTCGGTACCTTATCAATCGGCGCCTTCAACAGTTTTGCCTCGTGGAGCTTTTCAATTGCTTCTGATTTACCACGCTCCAGAGCGCACTGCACAACCTCCCCGAAGGCATTAACCACCTCTGGCGATTCCAGGGTACTGAGGGCAGCTAGGCGAAGACCGTGGCCTATGAGCCACCTGCGCTCCGCTATAGTGGACATGAGCTGAGGATACAACTCCTCGTCATACTCGATGCTAAGCTTATGCAGTTTTGCCTCCTGCACCTCCAATGACCAGCTCACAGTAGCCCCAAGCTCCCCCAACTGCGCAAACAAATTTTCCTTACCCTGCTCTAGATGTTTAAGGGCCCAGTTACATGACAGCTTATACTTGACTGCTTCAGCACGCTCCTGGTCTATTTGAGATAGTAGAGACATTTTTTCTCCTGCAAGCCTCTCCGCATACGCATTGGCTTCTTTTATTTCAGCCTTGGCACTGGCCAATTGCGCCTCCAGTGATGCAATGCGCTGGTCCTTTTGATTGTCCTGACTATTTTCTCCAACACACTTCGCCTTCAACTGCGCAGCCAGAGAAACAAGGTTATCAACCAGCTGACCCATTGACGCATCCCCCGCTGCCACTGGCACTGCGCTACCAATCTCCGGTTCTGAAGACTCGAAAAAAACAGGACTCTCTTTGGGTGGCGACTCCGCACTCTGTTCGAACCTACAAACACAGACAGACTTATCAAGATCTCATGCGCAAACTTGATGGGAAAAAAAAAAAAAAAAAAAAAAAAAAAAAAAAACAATCATACTATCAAGAGTACTTACTGGGGGCCAGAAACATCTGCTGACGGGTGCGATGATGCTGCCTCACTCTCCGAAGATTCAACATGAACAGTCACGGGACGCTTCTTCCTTGCCGAACTCGCACCATCTCCGCTGCGCGACCTTTTACGCAATAGCCCATGCTATTGCTCCTCCATTTCCTCATCAATGGGATCCGCCACTACGGGTGGTGGCTGCGCAATAGGGGAGGGTGCACGAGGGCTCGGAACGCCTTGCACCGGCGTTGCCTCTATCGCAACGGAAGAGCTGGTCCCTGTCCCCCCTAAGTTCAGCTCCACTGTATGCCCCGCGGTACTCGCTAGTATTGGCTCTTCGCCTTCTTTCAAAGGCCGTGCCCCCAACCTCACATCCAATGGTTTGGCTAATTGCACCACGGCGAATAGATCCATTTCTGCGCAAAGGAAGCAACAAATAACATAAGTCATATAATGCGCGAATACAGATAGAAGACTCACATTATTTACACAGAGGTACAGCGGAATGAGTACCCACCCTGGCCATTGGTGTCCAAGAAGATTGGGATCTCATCTTCGGGACCAAAATAGTTACGGCTGATGCCCATATGTACCAGAAATCCCTCCGGATAGGCACTAATGGGGATGCGGTTGTCATTTATCAGTTCCGCATCCTCAGCGTTATACGACCCAGGTAGGGGGCACTCATCCCTCTCTAATGTACCCCGGGTATAAAACTCATAGTTCCATGGAAAGCATATATCATCTACCCAGAAGAAATACTCCCTCCAATCCCCGAAGCGAGCCTAGCTTATCCGTATAGCATTGGAGCCTACCGGCACGCTTCGCAAAAGATACCCACCCATGTGCCCATATGGTGTGATAAAATGCGCGGAATAAATGGATGGTTGGGTTAACCGCCAGTAAACGGCAATTTACCTCAAAATTGGTAATTTTGGCCGCACCGATACAGTGTAACTGGGATATATGCAGGCTGTAATAGTTTAACACATCGCATAGAAAGCGGGATAGGGGCACGCGTTGGTTCGAAAAATCGAACAACCGCGTATAAACCCCCACTTTCCCTCTGGGGAAGTCCGCAATGGTTGCTTGCGCATCCGGCACAACCGGATGCACGTCAAGGGGTATAAAATAATCTGAGGTGAACTCTAAGAGATTGCTCTCGGATAAGAAAGAGGTAAAGTCCGCTAATTGTTTCACCATGGTGTACAGAAACGCACGCGCGGGTACCTTGAAGTGGGTTAATTTCTGGATTGCAGCTGCAGATCTATTTCAACAATGGCGGATTATTTCTTTTTACAGTGAATAACATTGTGAAAATGACGAGTGGTTTTATACCTTTTTCTCATCCACCCGATATGTGCCACGTGGACCCCACTACCTTCACTTGTGTGGCTGAGATTCCTTTGATGGGACGCGGGACAGTAACTTTCCCCCGAATAACGAGGCGTTTACTATTTACTTCCATGTCTAGATACAACGTACCGGCAGATATATGTTTATGGCTTCTTTGATACGCTTTGTACGTTTTTTATTATTGACTACGGTTATTAGTCTAGCATCCGCAGTTACGCACTGCGCATACTAGACTGGGGGGACATGATGACGTATAGTCTGGAGTCGGGTCATAAACCCGACTAGAGCCCAATACTTGCAAGCCCGGCACGAACCGGGCCAATATCAATAAGAGTTTGGGCTCACGAAAGCCCAAACCCAAATCTATTTACGAAATAGATATCCGATATCTTCTAAAATAAGAAGATAATCATTCCCAACCGACCTAAGCGGGATACGCCGAAGGTTGGGGAACACGGAACCAACAAGGATTCCGTGCGTATATAAAGGGAATCATATCTCTCGTTTAAGGTACGATCTCATAACCCTAAAACTCCTTAAACCCTAAACCGATTACTCACTCTCACGCCGGAGGATAATCGTGGGAGACAATCCCACGATAAGCCTAACGGTGTCTTTTGTCTCTTAGTGCGCAGGTCTCAAGCAGCAATTCTCAATTGGTACGAGAACCGGAGCTCCAAACCAGGAACGCCCAACTTTTGTATCAACAGTTCTGATTTTGTTAAAGAGTATGATTATCCTATAAAAGCGTTCCCCTTAGATCTTAAATTAAGAGAACATGAGGTCAACCTTTAGATATAAAGGATGGTGAAAGATCAGTGACACGCTCAACCAAGACAAATTGTTTTCCATATTTTACATGAAGGCAATGGTACATAAAATATGCACTAGCTGGTATAACTAATATTCATAATGACAGACTTGCAGTTGAATTCTTATACCCTTTTTGTATGGTATCACATGGAAAAAAAAGAAAAAAAAAATGTCGTTTTTATTGAGACAGTTAAATAACAGCCCCTGAATTTGGATTTTTGAATATCTTCGGTTGGCACTAGTAATCTTAGATATATTCTTCAGTATTATTCAATCAAACACTCAGTGAAGTTGTTAAAAGTCAGTAGTCTGACATGAAAGTTAACTTGTATAATATCACAATCATGCCTTTTTTATAGATGAAGCCGTTTGACTTTCTAAAAAAGTCAACTATGTTTGCTGAACTTCTTAAACAGTGTGTATCAGAATTTGACATGATATAATATATATAGTTGTAGGATCAGAATTTCCTGAACAGAATTTACTGAAATATAAATTCTAATGCTATCACTAGACGAAGTTGTCTAGTCAATAATCCTAGTGGACGTGTATATGAATTGTCTACTTTGCATTAATATCACCTTATTTGTTCGTCTGTCTTTACCCCTCGTGCAACATGGAACAAGAAGTAATGTTGATTTATATGTTAGCTTCTTCCGTTGTTCCCGGCTTCAAATTCTGTTGCAAATGATTGCTAGTGAAGTAACTTCGTATACCTGAAACATGTTTAGCATGGCCGGATTTGAGCATGTGCGGAGTGACCAACCGCACAGGGCCCCTAATTTTCGAGGGGCCTCAAGATTTTGAACGGTAGTGATGTTTTAGTTCGGATTTTTGACGATAATCTGATGAAAATATACTCTAAAACATGAGATACAATGGTTTTTACCGAAACTAAATTAAATATTAAGTGGTTTTATTAAATTGGCGAAAACAGGTTAATGGAGGTTGTATACCGCTGAAGAAGAAGACTGCTTTTTTGAGTTTTGAATTTGCACCCTAAAGTTTCTTGGTTTTACATTTTTTTCCTAATGTTTGAGTTTTGTTTCTAAATAAGCCCAAATAAGTTCATAAAATTAATATTCTGTTTGAGACAAAGTTATAAAAAAGCTTTAAATGCGTTCTAATACTATCAGAACTATCAGGTGTAATACAAATAAACTTGTTAAACATAGTTATTTAATATTCGATGGAATTTTATATTTTTTGAATTTGTTTTTTACATATATGTAAATTTTTCGTGTTTTTCAAAGGGCCTAAATATTCATTATAACACAGGGCCTCCAAAAACCACGGGACGGCCCTGATGTTTAGTAGCTTCTCTCACTACCAGTAAACACTTTGTACGGAGTAATATATGTTCTTTAATAGTTTGACTCAAAACTCAACTTTTTAATAATTTCAACCCATTGTAGAAGATATTTATGCAAATCAAAACTATTCTTGAATTTATTTATAACACTAGCATCTTTAATATCATGTCAAGTCTCAATATTGTAATAATGAAAATATTTTGAATTTATGAAGAAGTCAAAGTAAAGAACTATACCTTGATTCCTTGGACATATCTCCTTGTACTTTGACTTTAAACGGCTAGCTGAAACCAAACTATTGAGGGCGGAGATTAACCTTCAACTTCAGTATGTCATGTAATTGTGTAAACCGAAAACAAATAAAACCAAATTGCAGTACAAACAAAAAAAGATAAAAACCAAGACGAACTAATGTATGATAGTTTCTGATCTAAGTAATATCAATACGATCAGAAGCTATTACAAAAAGAACAACTGGTGCACCACCTGCATACAAAGTGAATCGTCTTGCTTACTGAACCATAAATTGATAACCTTCTCAAAATAAAATGTTGAACATCCTACATGGAAATAATTAAAAAATTTATCAAACATAAGAAAAATTATAGAGAAGGGAGAAAGTACCTGTTATCAAAATTTCTCTATGCAGTGACTTCTTTGGGCCTTTGGAGTTGTTCAATATCATCACTCGACCACGGTACAGGGGACTTCTGCTTTTGGTGCCTGTGCTATTCACGGCTTTATATGTAGCAGAATGTTTTATAATCAGAGGTTTTTATCTCGGATGTAAACCACATGACTTAAGAAACCTTCTGGACCCAACAATACGCAGACCTTTCACCCTAAAAATACTCTCTGGAAGATGACTAATGCCTGTTCCAGTGATATCCAACTCTTTTAAACATTCTAACCGTCCAAATTCCTCAGGAAATTCCGCAAGTTGAAAACAGTAACGGAAGTTGAGATTAACGAGGTTTGGACATTCAGCAGGAATCTGAAGTTCGACCAAATTAGTACAATTCCTGACACTTAGCGCCTCAAGATTTGGAGTAACCCCGAGGTGAAGGGTCCTCAACTTTTTTAAATTATAAATGTCGAGAGTTACTAGCTTTGGACATTCAGCGGGCATACGAAGTTTGACCATATAACTCTCAGTGAAGTTGTCTCCGAGTCTTAAGGTCTCAAGATTCGGAGTAATCCCCAGGTGAAGGGCCCTCAACTTCAAATTAGTGAGGTCGAGACATCTGAGTTTTGGACTTTCAGCAGGCATGTGTAATTTTTCCAATCTTCTACAACTATAGATACGTAACTCCTTTAGATTTGGAGTAACCTGAAAATGAACTTCTACCAAATGAACACAAAATTCTAGTGTCTCAAGATTCGGAGCCACACAGCAACAAAAAATGGAAAGATAAATGTTTGTTAGATTATATTACAGACAAATAGGTGATATACCATCATAATGAATCTTGTAAAACTACCAATCAACCATTATTCTACCTTTTCTTCTCCATCTTTCCAAAGTTGAACCATTTTGCTGCCATAAATTTCAAGTCCAACAAGATCTTTTGCTTGAAATGTTTTTGGTAAACTTGAAAAAGGATAACTATCCCAGCTCAGAAATCGCAAGGCATTTGGAAGGTGTAGACAATCTTCATCAAAGTTCCAGTTGCTAACTTCCTCTTCACTTACATATGGGCCAGACACGCGAAGAAATCTAAGTTCCTTCATGTTTGCGAGACCGTTCAGTAAAATTTCAAAATTTAATCTACGTGCATCCAGTGTTATACTTTTTGTTGCTTGGGTACCCTGTAATTCAAATAGCAGTGACCATGAGATTTGTTTCATTGCAAAGGAAAACGTGTTAATTTCTCGAATTGAATTAGAAGAATCGGTTAAATTTGATATTCAAAGGTTAGGGTTTTCATTTTTTTGTTAAATTGAAGGGTGTTGGTTTGGTGGTGATTTGGTGGCGGGAGTGGTAGTTGGGTGATGGTGGGATAATAAATAAATAAATAAAAATAAATAAATAAAAAATCGTTTTGGTACAACCCAAATAACTTGTACTATACCCAAATAACTTGATACTTACCGAGTCATTAGCCAATATCTCTTCAATTTCCTCGTCAATCCATAACCGGCTGTGTGTTTCAGGTTTATTTAGGCTCACACGACGAACAATATTATTGCCCATTTCTTCAATGTGGTCATGCATCCCCAACTTCTCATCTTCAGATATATTTATAAGCGATCTCTGCTCAAGAACTCTTAAGCCAACTTCAGCATAAAATCCACAGCTTTCAAGCGCTATGACTGCATTCTCTTTCCTCCAACCTTTGAGTAAGCATGCAACATCTAGAAATATTTCCTTGTAATCCTCCTCAAGACTATTATAGCTGATTTCCAATTTTTCCATAGTTGCCTTCAACGGAATTTTTTTTAGTCTTTCTAGGGTATCTTTCCATTGAGGCACATTTTGACCACAAAGTAGTGAACCCAAAACTTTGATCGTCAATGGAAGACCATCGGCGTATCGTACTACTTCTTTAGAAAGCTCTTCATACCCTTCAATTGGAATATCCCTTTTAAATGCATACTTACTCAAGAGACAAATCGATTCCGCGGGCGATAAGTTGACGTTATTAATGAACTTCACTCTGTGGGCTAACAGAACTTGCTTATCTCGTGTGGTAATGATAACTCTGCTTCCCGATTTGAACCAGTCAGGCTCGCCTGCTAACGCCTCAAGTTGTTCTATATCATCAACATCATCTAGAACAATAAGAACTTTTCTTCCACGTATCATCCTTTTCATCATGTTTGTTCCTTCATGAACGCTACTTACAGTGATGTTTTCTTTACTTAACACGCTTGAAAGAACTTGTTGTTGCAACTTATTCAAACCGTACAAAGAGGATTTCGAAACTTCCCTTACATTTTCAACAAATGCTCTACCGTCGAACTGAATGGCTATTTTATCAAAAACAGCTCTTGCCAAAGTTGTCTTCCCCCCACCTCCCATCCCCCATATCCCTATCATGCGGACTTCTTGAGCATCAAGTTCTAAAGATGAAAGGAAATCTTCTAGTCGCATTTCCATGCCTACTAAGTTTCTGTCAACACTCGAACTACTAGAACATATCTTTTTGAAAATATCGTCAACAATTATTTTTATTAATTTGGATTCATCCCTGCAACAATGAAGAAGATCCAACTAATTACTAATTATCAAGTAGATCTAACATTAATTCATATATCAGATAAATTACGAATAATTACCCATTAGCAGTCTTCTTCAACTCCCAACCAGCCAGATCGGCTGCTTCTTTTAAAGCCTTCCTCCATTTCCCAGCAGCTTCTTTATTTTCATGTTTTTTAAAAGCTTCTTTAACCGCCCCACTTTGCTTGCGGATTTCCGTGGGCTCCACATCATAAAAGACTGGGTAAGCAGTCTGCTCACTCGCCTTCCGGCACTCCATAATCTTGACAAGCTCATCTAAGCACCAAGATGAACCAGCATAGTCCTTAGAGAACACGATGATGAAGAATCTTGAGTCTTCAATGGATTCCATGAGCTGGGTGTCAATCGTTTCCCCTTTTTCAATTTTTTCATCATCTTTGTAGGTTTGAATCCCATTTGGCTCAAGAGCTTTATAAAGATGCCCAACAAAGGTGTTACAAGTGTCTTCACCTCGAAAACTTAAAAAAACATCATACTTGAAGCTCTTTTGAACGGATGAAGTTGATGTGGACACCATTATTTTTGGTGCAGGTGAGTTAGAAGAAGGTGCCATTGAATAAAAGTAATAGATAAAGACCGTTAGCATTAGCAGAAGCATAATCACTGTTAATGAAGTTATGGATGAAGGATCGTAGAAACGTAATATCTTGCTTAAAAAAACATCATACTTGAAGCTCTTTTGAACGGATGAAGTTGAAGTGGACGCCATTGAAAGTATGGTTGTTCAAGCTTTAATTGGATCGAGGAGATGAACAATTAACGAGTGGAATGGTGTGAGAAACACCGGTAATCAATTATGTGAAGGTGATTGTATAAAGTCGATATACATTCCCCTCAAAACACTACAAAAACTAGTATTCCTTACTTGTTTCATTAATGATACCATTATTCACAAAAAAATTGTTATTAAATTTCAAAGAGTCGCTTATAATCAGCATTTGCTACAAGCAAACAATGTTTATAACTCAAAAGCAAAAGGGTAATGCTTTGCTAAAGAAAAAGAAAGGGAGCAAGACAATATGATTATGTACCCATTAACCAGATTTATTATATAATTATATTAAAGTTGTCATATAGTTGGAGTATTTGGTATGCGTATGAATTGCATCTCCTGCCTTTTATTTCCACAACAAATAGCCAATTAACAATGGTACTTCAAGTATGAGAAAATGGAGAATCTTTAGTTATGCAAAATTTAACTTTACATTAGTACATTTATGTAAATCATACTCGATCGCTCACAGTAGAATTTACCTATAGAAAGGATCATGAGAAAGGCAATCAAAATGCTACTCAAATCCATTTATGATCTCGAGTTTCCAGGCACATCGCACTTCCGCTCGGATTGAGGTTGTTACTCGACTCTAACACGGAATGGAAGACTTGAATTTGGTTCAATAAAGGTAAAAAAAATCAAACGAACCAATAACAACCATCCAATTTTTTTTAATCAAAACTACTGTAAAACTAACTTTCACCCTCACTTTTAGAATTTTGAATGTCTCACTAAGTCACAAACTGTTTTTTTGGTAAAGGGCTTAACCCGGTAAAATATATTCCAAAAAAAAACGTTGAAGTACAATGGATGTAAGTGAAATCCTACATCACAGCCCGTTACATGGGCAACAACATGCACATCAAGTGCAACATACAAAAATCCTACATACGAGTGACATACCACTCATATGAACTACCCATGAAAAAGAACCGGCTTCTTCATACAACCACTAAGCTAAAAATACTACCCAAACACATGTATCACTTGTTTGTTCCAAAGTATTCCAGCTTACTTCATTCTGTACGCACGTGAAACGCTTACACACAACTTCCAATGCAGCCACCCAAGTGACTCATGTATAACCTGCGTATATATGCATCAGCATACACGCAACTTCCATAGCAGCACATCCACACCAACATTCAGCACGAACATAGGTGAGTACGACCGCGACCAAACCATCACCCCATCAAAAATGACTAGGCAAATGGAACAACCAGAATATGCAAGTCTAAAGAAACTTAACATATTCATCAACACAACTCATCCATAGCATCTATGAATAGTTGATCATCCAAGCCAATCCTTGTGAAAGATCTGTATGTGATAACAAGGAGTGACTAACACCCGTAATATAGCAAAAACAAGCACACCCGCCACTCTCTACTACCCCGAATCTTCATCACCAAAAAACCACCAGCCATCAACACGGCAACATCGACAAAACAGTACCACCAGTAGGTATATACCAAACTTCCAAGTATATCAAAATACCAGCGTACACCCTTGTCACAACAAATCATGAAACATATAGCATATATATCAGATCTGTGACTATGTCACAGACCCTAATTTGTTTGACAATATTCAGATCCACGAACAATCGCCAGATCCACAAATAATTGTAGATCTGCGAACAGATCGGTGATGAGAGACGATTTATAAGATAGATCTGATAGGTCCGACACCACCCCCAAGGAATAAAACATAAACCCAGATCCGATTGCATATCTAAACACCAAAAGAAATCAATAGTATGACTTAAACCGCAAAGGAGATCCCTAAGCAGATTAAATAACATAGTATGATTAATTTAGAGATAGAAAGAGATGCGGATGAGGGTTATGTTGCCGGAAAAAATAGAGGGGGTGGTGTGCCGGAAATCGCCAAAGAGATTTCCCTTATCTTTTCCTTAAGTCACAAACTGTTGATCGTGAAACGAAACTGAATCATACCATCACAACAAGTATAAAATTATCTTTCATTTTATATCCTACAATCGTTTAACGGTTACGGTTTAAGGCTATTAATATCGATATTTACATAGAAATTTATAAACAAATAACCTAACCGATATGATAAAGCACCAAATAAATTTCCTTGCCAAAATATTTTATCTCAATTTTGTTTACTCTCTAATTATTATAGTGTTTGGTTGAACGATTCGTTAAAAGAAGAACGGATTCCTTTTTTGTGTGATATATATCGTTATAATTTTTACGTCAAGTTCGGCCCCCCTTAACTTATAATACTGGCTCAGCCTCTGAATATAATGGGTAAAATAATGATTTAAGTTTTTTGTTTTAATCAACTTGCTTTTTGTTACCAGAACTTTAAAAATATTCATAGATCAAAAATATCTTCGTGGTTTTAAATACACATGT
This sequence comes from Chrysanthemum seticuspe, assembly GCA_019973895.1. Classification (NCBI taxonomy): domain Eukaryota; kingdom Viridiplantae; phylum Streptophyta; class Magnoliopsida; order Asterales; family Asteraceae; genus Chrysanthemum; species Chrysanthemum seticuspe. Next base: position 18,975,784 of record BPTQ01000006.1, read on the forward strand.
TAGAAATTTCATAAAAACTGTATAGTTTGTTTACACCAATACTTCTTTGAGAAGACTGCTCTTATTGGGTGGTTTTCTTGCGAAACTGTTTAGGGTTTTCTTGCTGCTTTTTCGAAACCATAACTGTCTTTTAGATCATTATTACTACGTATACTTCATTAAACATTCGTTTAGATCCGGGTGTTAATTTATTTTTAGGGTTTATAGTGGCGTCCTTGGGATCGTTGCCTGTCTTGTATTCACTTAACATATTCGTGGTACGATCTGGTGGTTTTGCTGGTAATTTGATTGCTATAAACCTACATCAGTTTCTTACGAAACTGTTTAGGGTTTATTATTTTTTATTGGAAGTAAACCCGTTTTAGGGTTTTATTGGTGTTGTAAGGGATTCTACGTGAAGTGTGGGGTGGATCCTCACTGTTCGTGGGTTTGAGAGATTAGTGTTTACGTTTGAAGTGGGTTTTTGTTCGAAAACTCTTGATTTCTGTTTCGACCGATCTGTGTTGCTGGGTTATATTTTTCACGTCGGCTCTTTGTAAGTTTTCATTTGGAAGTTAGGGTTCTTAAAACCTATTGTTTGGGTTGTCCGATCCGTACCGTATTGTTACATGCCTTTTTGCTACTGTTCTTGTTCGTGTGAACTGGTTTTTAGCAGATGATGTGGATCTCTTCGGATTGGGGCTCGTTGTGCTCCATACCTGCAACCTTATTCGTTGAAGACAATTGGTACACCTATTGTAATCATTGGTTAATTCTAGCATGGGGGCTGTTTTTGGGTGTTAGGACTTGTTTTCGACCTGGTTTTTGTGAGACTTGGATCTTTGAGTTTCTCCATGTGTCGGGTTCTATTGCTATATTCAGATTCTTTTTTGGAGATTGGTTCAAAGTCTATGTGATTTGCTGGAAGTTAGGGTTAGTCATGCATGTTTCTGCCTTGGTCGGTAAACATGATTGGTTTGATCGGGTACGATGTTCCTGATCTCTCATGATTGATTTTGGCGGCTGGTATGTACCCTAGGTTCTAGGGCTCGGTTTTGGTTGATTTTCTAAGCCAGGGCAGGTTTATTTTCGCATGTGTTGGTTGATTGGAAGTTACTAGTTTTGGTCATGATGCCACTTTGATTCGCATATGTATTGGCTTTTATGATCATTCACATTGCTAGTATTGATGGACGCTGTGTTGGGGCAGATTTAAGTTGAAGACGATCGTTACACTTTGATTTGGTGCTTGACTTTGTCTTCATTATGGTTTACTGTGTGACTTGGGGTCTCGGGTTTCTCCCTTATTCTGATTTGATGCATTTGGTGAACCTTTGTTACGTTGTTTGCTTAAGTGGAAGTTGGTGTTGCACTCGAGGGTTAATCATTGAAGATTATTGAAGATAGAGGGCATGAGATTCACCCATGTCATTTGTACTTCAATATTTTTTTGGCGTAATGAATTTTACGAGAGTGAAAAATCCCTTTTACCAAAAAAAAAAAACCGTGTATAGGTTTAATATGTACCTCAAGAAAAATAAATTACGATTCAAAGTAAATGTTTGCTCCCTTACAATTGTGACTTAGGTTAAAACAAAATCTTTAACTCACAAAAACACACGTTGTGTGGAAACCCTAAAATACTCTCTCCTAAGCGGCGATAATGACGATCGTTTTTTAATTGTTTCACCAATTTTATTCGTTTGATTCATTGTTTCTCTATCCCTATACTGTCAATTACTGGATCCTTATCATCTATTGGTCAATTCTATTGTGGGTCGGTTAAATTAATTGGTTGGTATAGGGCTCTCACACATTATTGCTTGGAATTTTGATCATTAATAGTGGGTCGGTGTCGTCTTTATTTATCATTGTACGTCCTTTGTGCATGGTAATTCTATTCATGATATTTAATGATCGTTAACTCAGTATGGTTTAATTACGCATTCTATTCGCTTAAAACCCTAACGTTAAGTTAGGGTTTTCTTCCTTATTACGGGTTTGTGCATGCTGCTATTGTACTTGGTTTTTGTCTGCTGATTGAGAAGAGTTGTGGTGTTCGTGGGTTTCTAGAGAGATGGAAAAAGGGTTCTTAAAGAGTGCTTCGAGTGGTCAGAAGAGTAGCGAGAATAAGGAGGGATCATCGAGTTCGTTGTTGAGTGACTCGGCCAAGAAAGTAAGGAGTACTGATGGTACTATTGGTGATATGGATTCAATTGGTGGTATGGATTCTGATTGTTTTGCTGCGGCCGACAAAGGTACACCTCTTGTTGGTACTGATGGACAAGTGGAGCCGGTTTCACTTGATTCAAGCCCTAGTCATGATATACCTGCTTCTGATTCGTCAAAACAGCCTAATGTGGAGCAGTTGATTGCTAATGCGCATCAGAAATTTGATGCAGCAATGAATAAAATTGACAGTGATATTGCTAAGATGGCTTCATCTTCTGATGTGAACAACTCGAGTGGTATTAATGGTACTAAAGTTTATTCTGCAAATACTCCTCTGTCGAGTTTTGATGTGGCTATGCAATCCCAATTGTATGGTACTAATCATACTGTTACTTCTGATCTTAATGCTTCGATGGATGGTAAGAATGCTTCTACTTCTGGTCTTAATGTGAGTGATAGTATACACAATGAAGTGAGGTCGTTTGCTAATGTGTTAAACTCGGAATGTGTATCTACGAAAGTTTACTTCCGTTCATTGGTGAATGAGAATCGAATTGTTAATCATGATACAGTTCTTCCTAAGGCTGCTATGGAGGGTGTGTTTAACCGCTATGATAATACTCTTGTTGGCTTCTTTGTCGGCAAGAATATTGCATTTCAGTTGGTCAAGAATTATGTCACCAATACATGGGGTAAGTTTGGTTTAAAGAAACTTATGAAGAATGATGATAGTGTATTTCTCTTTAAATTTGAATCTAAAGAGGGTGTTGAGAATGTTCTTCAACGAGGACCTTGGATAATTCGTAATTCTCCTATCATTCTCACTAAATGGACTCCTGACGTGCTATTGTCCAAAAGTGAGGTTACCAAAGTGCCTGTGTGGATTAAATTGCATAATGTGCCATTACTTGCATATTCGGAAGACGGGTTGAGCCTTATTGTTACTCAGGTGGGTAAGCCGATCATGTTAGATGCATTCACTAGCTCCATGTGCGTTGACTCATAGGGTCGTATTAGTTTTGCTCGTGCTCTTGTTGAGCTATCATCGGAAGCTGATCTTAAACATGTGGTAACTATGGCTATCCCTAAGAAGGATGATAGTGGTTTTACGACGGCTAGTATCAAGGTTGAATATGAATGGAAACCTCCACATTGCATGGAATGTAAAGTGTTTGGGCATGATAATGCTTGTTGTCCTAAGTCTCCTAAGGAGCATCATGCTGATGCTCACACATCGAACTTGGATGTGAATGATGATGGTTTTAAGGTGGTGCAGAATCGGAAAGCCAAACCCCAAGGTCCGAAGTTGTCTAGCGGTATTAATATGGGTAAGGGTCCTAAATTTGCTCCTAGGAAGCTGGTTTATATCCCAAAGAAGAAGACACCGGACGTTGCTACTGTTAATGCTACAGGTACTCCTGTTACTACTTCTAACTCTTTTGGGACACTTGAGGTGCATGAGGACATGGGCATTCAAAGTCCTGTGGTTGATTCTAATACTGAGGAGGTTAATGAGGAGGCGATGATTGGGGATTCTACTGGTTGTTCTAAGGAAGCAGATGTGGATAAGGGTCGTACAATGGAGGTTAATGAGGATGTGTTAAATAAGACTGGTTCTACATCACATGTTCCGCTTGTGAGTGATTCAATGGGAACAATGGATGTTGGTTCTACTCCCATAGTTGAGAAAATTGGTAAGATTGAAAAACTACTTATTGCTGGGAAAGCTACTCTTGTGGATGATGATGGTCAACCTATTTCGTCTACCTCTTCTACTAAGAGAGCTAACCCTTTTTCTAAAGTAGGAGAGATTGAGGTGTCTGATTCTGAAGATGAGGTTGTTGCTAACCCATTTGATGAGTCTGCTAATATATTTGGTGGTGGCCAAGGGTATGAAGATGAGTATGATGAATATGACTTCGATGACTATGCGAAACAGGTTCGTGATCTTCCTGGGAATTTGGATGCCTTTAATGCCATGTATGGCACAACGTTTCAAGGTCCTAGGAAATAATCTTCTTTCGTTGTGTCATATGTTATCATTTGAGTAGTGTTTTGTTTCTTGTTTAGATAATTGGAAGTATCTTGTTATGTAAGCTCTATGCCTATGTAACGGGCTGATATATGGGATCTCACTCATATACATTGTACTTAAACATTTATTTGGTTAATATATTTACCAGGGTGCAGGATTACTCCCCTTTACCCAAAAAAATCTTTAACTCACAATTTCATGACAGTCAGAGTGTTTGTGAAGTAACATGAACAAGCACATTGTATTATTTTCATTGATTAATTCTTTATTAGATTGAATCAAAAAAATTACAAAGTGTGTTGTGAAATACACACTTAATTTTAATTTTAAATATATACTATATCTAGAAAATTGTATTGTTCACCAAACAGTACATTCTTGTCTTTATATGCAAATGTACACTAATAGTGCATGAGGTTTTATCGCCGTTGCAAAACAGGTTCCCGAGTACTAATGATGTAACATATGTCAGTTCTTGGGGACCAAACATGTAACAATTATTTTTTTTTTCTTTCTCAAAGATTGTAACCAAACAGTACTTGAGGTGTAACTTTCATTGCAACATTGGTCCTAAAGGGCTAAAGAATTTTTTTTAAAAAAATAGTTCTCAGGGACCATACGTGTAATCTAAATTTACACAAAACGTCCCTTCAAACTAACTTTCATTGCAAAAATCATTCCTATATGAGTTACACAAATAGTCCTTTTCCGTCTAACGGTCGTTACAAAATCTATCCCTAAAGACCAACCATGTAATAGAATCTACATAAATGGTCCTTATAGTTTAACTGATCTTGCAAAAATCATCCCTAAACCTTTATTTTTCACAGAAATAAACATTTACCTAAATACTCCTTACGTTTTAGCTCGAATTATGTAATTTGTCTCCGAATACTACCTTTGTAACAGAAATTAACATACATTGTTTCTGACATTTCAAAAATCTACTGAAAGTTTAATATTTAGAAATTATTTGTCTATGTTTCAAACTTGTTATGAGTAAAAACTTAAAACCGATTCATATGAGATTTTATACGTATAATTTTGACGTAAAATCCTGCGTAACACAGCGGAGCACGGGTAGAAAATCCTAGTTGAAATATCAATTTGTTGCTTTCTAATCAGAAAAACTTTAACAAAGGTTGAAGTTTGCAAGTGAAATCTTGACCCTATGATAAGTTTTTCCAATTCAAGTTAAGAGTAAATGCTCTACTAACGTGACAATGCATCTTGTAGTGAGTGTATTTTCAAGTAGTCTTTGATTCCTTGAAGTTGTCTTTGTTAGAACCTTGTTGAAGTTGCTAATTGATTTCATTATCATCGAGTCTTTGATACTTATGATGAATTTAGTCAGAGACCATTGGGCACACATAAATTATATGCAGACTGAATTGGCCCAACATAGACTATATGCATGACCAGGCGGCGTAAACCTAAAAAACGCGTTCAACTGATTTTATGTGTGTTCTATATTGATTAAGGGTAGGAGGGAGGGAGAGGGGTTTAGGTTACATGGGAAACGATATATCAAAAATATGTTTTTGTAATTTCTTTGCTAGGTTAGTGGATAAAGATTTTGTGTTTTGTGGATAATGTTATAAAATAAAACGTTTTGAACATAATTTCTATTTTTCTTCTTTCGTATGAACACTTTGTGAAAAACAATCTAAAATGCCTAACATAAAAAAAAAAAAAAAAAAAAAAAAAAAAAAAAAAAAAAAAAAATTGCGTATTTATGGAAAAGACGCTAAAACTCGCAAGGCATGAAAAGTATTGCTTGATTGTTGGTAAAGTAGAGGAATTTCAAATGCTTACTCTTATTTTGGTGCTTACTAAGTGACAAATCTTAATCATCCATCTAGTTTGATCTAATGATGGAGATAAACCTAAGATTTAATATGGAAACTTAAGTCCATGTTTTTTTTCTCCTTTTTCTTTGTCTTTTTGTCTTTCCAAATTATTAATTTTTTTTTTTAGGAAGTCACGTGTTTATTTAAAATTAATGTTTTTTTTTTCTTTATTTTTCACTTTTTTTTATTATTCATTTTTTAATTTTAAATTCACGTTATTTTATTCTAAGGTTTTTTTCGCTTTCATACGTTTTCATCTGTAGTCATACGTTTTCGTCCGTTTTTATACGTTTTCATCCGTGTTCATTTGTTTTCGTCCGTTTTTTTACGTTTCCGTCTGATTTCAGACGTTTTCGTTAGTTTTCATCCGTTTTCGTACATTTACATCCGTTTTCTGACGCTTTCGTCTGTTTTCTGACATTTTCGCACGTTTCCTCTGTTTTCAGACGTTTTTGTCCGTTTTCTTCCGTTTTTACGTTTTCGTCCATTTTTAGACATTTTCGTCTGTTTTCACACGTTTTCGTCCGTTTTCATACATTTTCATACGTTTTCGTCTGTTTTCGCCCGTTTACGTCCGTTTTCATACGCTTTCGTCTGTTTTCTTACGTTTTCATAAGTTTTTGTTCATTTTCATACGTTTTCGTCTGTTTTCATCCGTTTTCGTACGTTTACATCCGTTTTCTGACGTTTTCGTCTGTTTTCTGACGTTTTCGCACGTTTTCATCTATTTTCAGACGTTTTTGTCCGTTTTCATACGTTTTCGTCCGTTTTTACATTTTCGTCCATTTTAAGGCATTTTCGTCTGTTTTCAGACGTTTTCGTTTGTTTTATATGTTTTTGTCCGTTTTTATATGTTTTCTTACGTTTTCGCCCGTTTACGTCCGTTTTCATACGTTTTCGTATGTTTTCATACGTTTTCGTCCTTTTCCTTACGTTTTTGTTCGTTTTAACACGTTTTCGTCCGTTTTCTTTCGTTTTCGTCCATTTTTCATACGTTTTCAGACTTGTTTTTACGCTTTCATACGTTTTCGGCTGTTTTCTTATGTTTCATCCGTTTTCTTACGTTTTCAGCCATTTTCATACGTTTTTGTCTGTTTTTTTAGGTTTTCATGTATTTTCATCCGTTTTTAGACGTTTTCATCTGTATTTTTACGTTTTCGTGTATTTTCGTCCGTTTTTATACGCCTTCGTCCGTTTTCAGACGTTTTCATATGTTGTCATCCATTTTTTACGTTTTTGTCTGTTTTCATACGTTTTCATCCGTTTTTATACGTTTTCGTCCGTTTTCAGACGTTTTTGTCCGTTTTCAGACATTTTCATTTTGATATTTGTAAGTGACACTTATTTATCTCTTGTGATATAACACTGTAAGGAAGATGAAAATTATTACATTCTTCATCATGTATGTGTTATCAGTTGTGATACTCAACTAAGAATGTGATGGTTGTGTTTTTGAAACTATTTAGAAAGATTTTTGTGTTTTATGATATTATGAAATATTAGAAAAGTTGTTCAACTGAAAACAAGAGATGTTATGATACTATTGTTAGACTTGTGTTGGATTTTTCTATTTAATAGATACATTGTGCATGTTTTGATAGGTTTTATAGCGGGATTTAAAAATATCTATGGTTGAATTAGCAAAGAAATAAGCTATGGTTTAGATAGCACACATCTTTATAAAAAAAACTGAGGAAGCTCAAATACCTGTCATATCACAGGTGATATCACCTCACTTGTGATATCACACGTGGTATCATGTGTGACAATACCGGTGATATCACAAGTGATATCATGTGTGATATTACCGGTGATAGCATGTGTGATATCATAGTTTATATCACATGTGATATCACAAGTGAGGTGATATCACCTGTGATATCATGTGTGATATCACAGGTGTTTGAGCTTACTCGGTTTGTTTATAAAGATGTGTGCTTTCTTCAATCATAGCTTCTTTAGTTTGCTGATTCAACTATATATATTTTTAAATCCCGCTATAAAGCCTATCGAAACATGCACAATGTATCCACTAAATAGAAAAATTCACCACAAGTCTAACAAAAGTTTCATAACATCTCTTGGTTTCAGTTAAACACCTTTTCTAATATTTCATATATCATAAAACACAAAAATCTTCCTAAATATTTTCAAAAACACAAATAAGAAAATTGAACAGAATCATCACAGTAATATAATAAGTGATGTTTATTTTCATTTTATTCATATATACTTGGTAAAATACTAAATTCTTATCACATTTGGTATGAATTTAATATTTTACAATCTTAGTTGAGTATCACAACTGATAACACATTCATGATGAAGAGTGTAATACTTTTCATCTTTCTTACAGTTATATCACAAGAGATAAATAAGTGTCACTTAAAAATATCATAATGAATAAAAAGGAAGCAAACTATGAAGATAAAGACTTGACATATTCTCAAAATCAAACAAGTGTTGCATTAAATAAAAAGTGATATTAGACATTAACTTTTTTTTAATAAAATATTACAATTGATATTAGACATGTAATATAATGACGTTTAATAATAAGTATGAAAACGTATGAAAATAGACGCAAACGTATAAAAACAGCAAAAAAACGGACGAAAACGTATGAAAACGGACAAAAATGTATAAAAACAAATGAAAATCGTATAAAAACGAAAAAAACGTTTGAAAATGGACAAAAACGTATAAAAACGGATGAAAATGGACGAAAACGTATGAAAACGGACGAAAACGTCTGAAAACAGACGAATGCGTCAAAAAATGGACAAAAACGTAAAAAACGGATGAAAACGTATATAAACCTATGAAAATCGATGAAAACATAAGAAAACAGACAAAAACGTATTAAAACGGACGAAAACGTAAGGAAACAGACGAACAGGTATGAAAACGGACAAAAACGTAAGAAAACGGACGAAAACATATGAAAACGTAAGAAAACGAACGAAAACATAGGAAAACAGATGAAAACGTAAGAAAACAAGCGAAAACGTAAGAAAACTGATGAAACGTATGAAAACGGATAAAAACGTAAGAAAACGGACGAAAACACAAGAAAACGAACGAAAACGTAAGAAAACGGATAAAAACGCAAGAAAACGGAAGAAAACGTAAGAAAACAGATGAAAACGTAAGAAAACGAACGAAAACGTAAAGAAACAGACAAAAACGTATGAAAACGAATGAAAATGTAAGAAAACAGACGAAAACGTATGAAAACGAACGAAAACGTAAGAAAACGGATGAAAACGTAAGAAAGCGGACGAAAACGTATGTCAACGGACGAAAACGTATGAAAACGGACAAAAAAGTAAGAAAACGGACGAAAACGTAAGAAAACAGACGAAAATGTAACAAGACTGACGAAAATGGGCGAAAACATAAGAAAACAGACGAAAACGTAAGAAAACGGACGTAAACGTATAAAAACGGACGAAAAAGTAAGAAAACAGACAGAAACGTAAGAAAACGGACGAAAACGTTTGAAAACGGACGAAATGTTAGAAAACGTATGAAAACAGACGAAAACGTATAAAAAGCGGAAAAAACGACAAAACCGTAAGTAAACGTATGAAAATTACCCACAAAAAAGAAAAAAGAAAAAGAAAAACGTGAAATTGAAAAAAAAGTGATTAAAAAAAGACAAATAATGAGAAAATAAATAAGAAAGATAAAAAGAAAAGAAAAGGACAAGAAAAAAACATGGACTTAGGTTTAGACATATTAAATCTTAGGTTAATCACCACCATTAGGTCAAATTAGATGAAAGGTGGAGATTTATCCCTTATTATGTAAGGATTTTTGAGTGTGCAAAATAAAGTGCCTCTGATAAAGTATATATTAATTAGAGTCACTTTATTTTGTTTACTCATAAATCCATACTTACTAAGGGACAAATCCCCACCATCCATCTAGTTTGATCTAATGGTGGGATTAACCTAAGATTTAATATGTCTAAACCTAAGTCCATGTTTTTTTCTTGTCTTTTTGTTTTTCTTTTTTATTCACATATTTTTTTTGTCTTTTTTTTTTTAAATTCACGTTTTTATTTTATTCACGTTTTTTTTCTTTCTTTTTTTTTAAATTCGCGTTTTTTTTAATATGCGTTTTTTTAAAATTCGCGTTTTTTTTATTAATTCACGTTTTTTCTTTTAATTCGCGTTTTTTCTTCGCTTTCATACGTTTTCGTCCATTTTCATACGTTTTCGCCCGTTTTCATATGTTTTCGTCCGTTTTCATACATTTTCGTCCGTTTTCATCAGTTTTCTTTCGTTTTCGTCCATTTTTAATACGCTTTCATCCATTTTCAAACGTGTTTTTACGCTTTCATACGTTTTCGTCCGTTTTCAAACGTATTCGTTCATATTCTTACGTTTTCGTCCATTTTTTACGTTTTCATACGTTTGTGACAATCACAAGTTCTCTTTATACGTGGTAAACATAAACTTACATATTTTTATAAGCTGCAAAATAAGCAAATTAAGCTTGTGAAACATAAACCGAAATCACATAAGCTCATAAGCAAATTAAATAAGGTTAAACAAATACCCCCAAACTATGTAGTTGCTATTCAAATTATATATTTGTGATATTTTGAATATCACTTGTGATTTTCTGAATATCACTTTGTGATTGTTTGGATATCACTTTTGTGATATTCTGAATATCAATTGTGATTTTCATGTTACAAAACATTAACTGAAAATCACTTATGATATTTAGAATATCACAAATTATATTCTAAATATCACATAATATCACTTGTGATCATCTAAATATCACAAAATATCACTTGTGATATTCTAAAACGTATGAAAACGGCCGAAAACATTTAAAAACGGACGTAACTTGTGATAACGGACGAAAACATAATAAAATGGACGAATATGTTTGAAAACGGACGAAAACGTAAAAACAAGTATGAAAATTGACGAAAACGGACGAAAATGGACGAAAATGTATAAATAATGAACGAAAACGTAAGAAAACAGGCGAAAACGTATGAAAACGGACGAAAACGTAAGAATATTTAGAATATCACAAATTATATTCTAAATATCACATAATATCACTTGTGATCATCTAAATATCACAAAATATCACTTGTGATATTCTAAAACGTATGAAAACGGCCGAAAACATTTAAAAACGGACGTAACTTGTGATAACGGACGAAAACATAATAAAATGGACGAATATGTTTGAAAATGGACGAAAACGTAAAAACAAGTATGAAAATGGACGAAAAAGTATGAAAACGGACGAAAATGGACGAAAACGTATAAATAATGAACGAAAACGTAAGAAAACAGGCGAAAACGTATGAAAACGGACGAAAACGTAAGAAGATAGACGAATATGTATGAAAATGGACCAAAACGTATGAAAGCGTAAAAACAAGTATGAAAACGGACGAAAACGTATGAAAACGAACGAAATGGACGAAATCGTATGAATAATGAACGAAAGCGTAAGAAAACGGGCGAAAACGTATGAAAACGGACGAAAACGCATGAAAGCGAAGAAAAAAACGTGAATAACGTGAATTAAAAAAAACAAAAAACTGAGTTAAATAAAAAGAAACGTGAGTTTAAAAAAAACGTGAATTAAAATAAAAGACAAAAAAATATGAATAAAAAAAAAAAAAAAAAAAAAAAAACATATACTTAGTTTTATCTATTAAATCTTAGGTTAATCTCCACCATTATATTAAACTAAATGGATGGTGAGGATTTGTCCTTTGGTAAGCACCAAAATAAAGTAAGCAAATGAAAATTCTTCATATTAATTAACTATTTATGCTAAAATTGTCATTAAAAAGACTCTGAATTTTGGCAAAATGAATACATTGTCGATCTTTTAACTAAAAACTGCTAACAATAGTTCTTACTTTTTAGGATCATTGTTAGAGCAATGGGTGTTGTGAGTAAGGAAAACTCCTCATTTGGGTCTTATGGGGTGTCACATCATCGTGACAAACCCTCTTTTATAATCTCCCCCTTATCACAACTAACCACAACTTACTCATTTGGATCCCATCACTTACTATTTTATTTTATTTTTTTATTTTATTTTTCAAATAACATAAAATTCATTCATTAAAACTAAAAATACAATACAACATATTAAAAACATACAAAACTTAAAGTAAATATACGAAAATAAAAAACGATATAGAAAAAAACACGATACGGAAAAAATAAACATGATACGTAAAATAAATCATACAGCACCGTTAAGCATTTCATTCATCCCAGTTGGGGTAGTTTCTCAAAACCTCCCACACGTGAACAGTGACGGAATTTGACCATTTATTTTGGGGGGAGGGGCGAATTTATTTTGGGGGAGCCGAATCGGAGATTTGTTTAAAACCTCAACTAAATTACCCCTAATACCTATAATATTTACACTAGCTGCCGTAAATTTTGGGGGGGCCGGGACCCTCCCCTGCCCTCAAAGAGGTCCGCCCCTGCACGTGAACATATTGTAAGCTTCTCCCACCAAAATGCTGTTCAAAAATGGTCTTTGCATTCTCGAGATGATCACTGTCATTTTCCTCGCTTGTACGCTGCAATTGTTTGTAAATAGCGTTGAATTTTTGACATTCGTTGTTAAGTTGTCCCTTTACCCGTGACCATATTTTTGGTACGATTGTCACCGTTAGACTGACTGAGGAGCAACAACAACTACTTCTTCAGGATGAAGAAGTATTGAGAGAAATGGAAGAAACGAAGCATGAGAGGAAGCTGCTCGTAGGGAGCAGGAAGCAAGGGAAGCAGAATACCGCAAGAACAACTTGTTTTACATCTTTACAACGGTGGGAAGAGAGCACGATTGCAGAGGGGTATTCTCCTTATGACGAGGGTTATAGCACAAACTTTTCATTGTAATTTGTATTTTTATTTTCATTTCCGTATCTTAGTTTGTATTAATCTGTAATTTGTATTTTCAATTTCAATGTTTAATGTATTTTTCACTTCTGTATCAAAATAAGTTTCCATTCATTTAACTAAAAATAAGTATTGAAATACCAAAATTTAAAAACACTACAAGGTTTATGTTTATTGAAACAAAAAAACAAAAAAACAAAAAAAAACAAAAAAAAAAAAAAGGAAAAAAAGGAAAAAAAGCAAGAAAACTCAAAATTGTAAAACGTTTGATACAAACTTGGCCCCACAACTCCTCCTTTGTCAGTTAACTTGGTTCGTTGTGGAGACGAAGAGGTGAGTTTTGGCGAGCTGTGACAAGTTGGCCTGGAATGGTGGCGAGGGGTGGCGAGCAAGCCATGTCACCATGGCGAGGTGGTGAGTTGCCCACACCGATTGCTTTTAACAACAAACTTTTCACAAAATCCGTTAACGTTAAGATATAATTAGAAATCAACTGTGTGTTTTTCACTAAAATGACCAATAGATAGAAAGAGTTGATCATATCCGTGAGTGTGATTAATGACTATGTATGATTTTCTTTAAACATTGTATATTGATTTAACATAAATTTCGATTATTAATTATTAATTAATTCACAATAATTTTAAAAGTTGTATACCTTGTTATTTTCTAAGAGCGTTCATAAAATGGACCCAATTAGAAAAACAGATTTAATAGTCCAACTATTTTCCAAAAAGAGCCAAGCCCAAATTTAAAAGAAAAAACGAAAATCAGTGGCTGATAGCTATATTTAAACATTTGCTGACGTGGCACTTTCTCAGCAACATTTCATGGTACTATTTCATACTTTCACCATTTCATGATTAGTCAGTAACACAACCATCATGAATTCAATATCAACTGTACCTAATCATGTTTGGCCATACAGTAACCTGAGACCGTACGTACATCGTCGCCGGTTGACCGTAAGACGGAACAGAATTACAGCAGTGAGTGAAGCTTCTGAAGCTGTTTTTGCTCCGGGTGATCCCGAGATTACGTGGCAGATTGTTGTTGGAACTATTGGTATGTTTTGTTAATGTGACATGCATGTTTAAGGTTATTCGTGGGTTTACGAGCTTATTTGATTTCGGCTTATATTTCGTAAAGCTTGTATTAACGGATAAGACCATAAGTCTCAAAACAAGCCGAATAATATTTAGACTTATGAAATATAAACCGAAATCAAATAAGCTCGTAAGTCCACGAATAGCCTTAAACAAGGTGTTATTCTTACCTTATCAAGTGGGCTTATAAGCTTAGATAAATATTGAAAAGTTCGTAAGCTCGCTTTTTTGCTTATCAAGTTAAGCTTATGACCTTAGACATAAGCTCATAAGGAAAAAAGAAAGTGGGCTTACGAGCTTTTCAAATTTTAGTTTAATTAATGTCTTTTTGTTTAATTTCTTCATATAATTGTGTTTGGATTTTTGGAATTTGTAGCTGGAGTTACTCCGTTTGTGGTTGCTGGAATCGAATTTAGCAAGAGAATTGTAAGTTCATTAAGTCAATAAGGTGTTTGGTACGACTAGGTGTATAAATGAGTCATGAGCCAAGTTTGAGCTTGACTTGTAGGCCGTTTAAATAAACGAGCCAGAGGTTGAGCTTCTGAGCTCCATACATATAGCTCGATTAGGCTCATGAGCCTAAATAATTTTTTTTCTTTAGTATATAAATATAAAATAAGTTAAGTATGTATCTATGTATTATACGGTTAATTAAGAGGTACCAGTTATTGAGATAGCATAGCCATTTTGAAAATGTAAAAAATAATTATGCTTGAAACTCGACCCGGCTTGTCTACAACATAAAATTTAGGGGGTGTTTGGGTAAGCTGATTTGAGCAGTTTGACAATTATTGAAATTTTAGGAAAGATATTAAGATCATTTAATTAAGGTCTTTGGGTAAAGCTTAATATCATAGGGATTATATTCTTTTGGGGAAAGAGTAAGCTATTAAGCATAGCCTTAGCCCTTAGATATAAGCATACCCAAACACTCCCTTAGATATGAGCAATTTAAGAGAGTGTTTCAGAATACTGATTAAATGTGTATTACAGATAAGTGGTTTGAGTTAAGCTCGCAGACGTGTGTCCTGTTTATTTTTGAAGTATTTGAGCTAATTTCAGAATACTAATTAAATGTCTATTACACCCCGTAACTATGGTTATTGGATTATTGGAGACTTAGCGTGGAACGAGTTCTGACTAATCAGTTTATTTTTACCCTTTAAAGTCCATGAATAAGAATAAGTGAATAACCATTGCCAAAACTGAATCCAAATAGGATATTTGGATTGTATTATATCAAAAAGCATTAACCAGTTTAATAAGCAATCCCATACACCCCTTAATCTTGGATATGAACTTATAAAATTTTATCCATGGCAGGTGGCTCAGAAGAAATGCACTGAGTGTGGCGGTTCGGCCCTTGTTCTGATTGAAAGGAGTATATACGCTGCCCTAATTGTGGTAAGAACAAGACTGATTAGTGAATTAATAAGGGGCGTTTTGCATTTTCAACTCATACATACTTAGTGAGCTGCCGCTAATTGTGATTATCAGAGCTTTAAGTAGCTGCAACATGTCTACATTTTGTTATAACTATTTATATGATTTTGATAATTATATCACAGAATCAGTTTTATAACGCAATACAAGAACATTTGGATTCCGTGATAGCTAATATTGTAGTATCTTGTCGATTTTGTAGGTGGATTTCTACCATGGCAATCTTGGCAAAGATTCTATTCTGGGTAAATTGTTCCAAATTTTAGTCAAGATCTCAACCTCAAACACATTGTATGTTCTTAATATGATACCGTATGTAAATCTCAAGTTATCGATGTCAATATGCTGTATAAAATATGCTAGCTTATCTGCTTTTATGCGTTGCTAAAAATTCGTAGCATAGGCGATGAAATCTAGCGATATTTCACAAGCCTGGATTTATTGGAGTGATTGTATCAGATGCCAATATGCTTTTCAGTTGTCCCATTTTAAGTTTTAACCACTGTACTTTCTTTAACTCTGAGTTACTAAAAGGTGGCTTTGTGACCTGTTTGGGTCATTTTTTACCTAGTTTTTCTTATAAGACTTAGCCTTACTTAATAATCTAACATTTTTACTCAAAAAGGTCATAAGTGCATGTCTGATTTGTTAAGGGCATTTTGGCTAGAAAATGGCTCAAACATGACACAAAGCCGTCTTTTAACCGTAGAGATGTACAAATAAAAAGTATAATAACTACAAAACAGACGAATGCAAAAGAGCATTCACATTTTATTTTGAAAAAAAAAAAAAAAAAAAAATTGTTAAAGTGTTTGAGGTTCTTATACAAATGGTCAGCATGTGTATTTGCAGTCTAAAACTATAACAAAGCAAGGGAATACACCACTCGGGTTTTTTTTACAAACAGTTGGTTAATTCTGTTCAGTTCAGGTTAATTCTGTGGATTTGTTTCAGGTAGATGTTATTGATTTTGCGATCTGCTATGTGTGAACCAAATTTAGTCCAGTTTAATTCTGTTTTGATATGCAGGGACCTGGCATAAGTCATGTAACCGAAGCAATAGACCTGGCCAATTCTTTTGCAGTGCTCAAGTTGAGCTGAAAACAGAATGCAACTGTCTTTAAAACAATCAATCGAGGCATCAGTTACCCTTTTTTAGATGCTAATAGTAATTTCGACAGAAAGCATACGAGGAAAAGCAGAGAGGATAGAAGAATGTTTATTAGTATATTGCATAATTCTAATTTATGTAGTCGAAAATACTAATATTTGTCATTCTTGGCACGTAATATTAACCAGAGTTGTGATCCACTACAAAAGGGCAGAGATCCTCTCAAGTTATTTATAACTTGATTGGTCAAGTTGCAACTATCAACCATTGGATCAAATCCAATGGCTCAAATCATCTCATGTTCTTTTGATTTGAGCCATTGGATTTGATCCAATGAATTTGATCCAATGAATATAATTGCTTAACTTGATCAATCAAGTTATAAATAACTTGAAAGGATCTCTTTCCACTACAAAGTGGAAAAACTTAAAAAGTTTGCAAAGCCACTCACCTAGTGCCATGTGTCCCCCACCCATTCCCTCCTTTTTTCTGTAGTATTTCCGGTTGGAGGGTGTTTTAGTTATTTGATCATTTTTTTTTAATTCCACCCTAAACTTCAAACGTAAATAACTTTTAAACGAAAAACTTTTACAAAAAACCGATTTCACCATAATTTTTAAAATTTAATTTCTTTAATTTCGTATGCATTTTGATATACGAATCGCAATTTTTTTTTTCAACTTTTTAAGTGGGTGATGAGTTTCTTGAAATTTTTTGCATTTTCAGCTCTAACTTTATCTAGTTTAAAGGCCGAATTATGCAAAACTTAAAACATGAAAGTTGTAGTTTTTTGGCCATGCTTTACCCAGGATTTTGAATCACTCAAATCCGATATTATATGAGTAAGATATTGCATGTTAAAGATGACATTTTAGTCATATTTAATGCACACAAACTGTTTGATAAAATGCTTAAAAGAGATTTTTCTTATAAAAGTACATTTAAGTGTACTAATTGGTGTACCACAATACATCTTTTGTTAGTTTTAGCTTTTTATTTAACTGATAAAAAACCAACTGATGAACAATGTGATCATAACTGATGAACAATTCGATGAACAAGATTAACTAATGAACAACACTAACTGATGAACAATATTGTTCATCAGTTAATATTGTTCATCAGTTAGTGTTGTTCATCAGTGATCAACTGATGAACAATGTGATTATAACTGATGAACAATACTAACTGATGAACAATACCAATTAATATTGTTCATCAGTTAGTGTTGTTCATCAGTGATCAACTGATGAATAATGTGATTATATCAGTTAGTGTTTTTCATCAGTTAGTGTTGTTCATCAGTGATAAACTGATGAACAATGTGATTATAACTGATGAACAACACTAACTGATGAACAATACTGTTCATCAGTTAATATTGTTCATTGGTTAGTGTTGTTCATCAGTGATCAACTGATGAACAATGTGATTATAACTGATGAACATTTCCATGAATAAGATTAACTGATGAACAACACTAACTGACTGTTCATCAGTTAGTGTTGTTCATCAGTTAATGTTGTTCATCATTGACAAACTGATGAACAATACTAATTGATGAACAATAATAACTGATGAACAAAACGTACATTTTTTTTAAATAACGATTAAAAAAATCACTCTTTGAATCTTACATTAATAAAATGATTAATGATACGTTGTTGTACAAAAGTTAGAGCATTTAATGCATTTTTAACAAAAAAGTCTAAGCTTGATATTTCATCAAACGCCTTGTGTGCAACAAATATGACTAAAATGCCATCTTTAACGTGCGATATCTCACTCATTTCATATCGGATTTGAGTGATTCAAAAACCTATCTAAAGAGTGAACGAAAATCTATAAATTTCATGTTTTAAGTTTTTCACGATTCGGCATTTTCGAGGGTGAAAATGCTCAAAAAATCAAGAAAATAAACACCCATTTGATATGTAAAAAAAAAGTTTTATAATTTCTAACAAAATTTATACCAAATTAAAGAGGATTAAATTTTATAAATTATGGCGAAATCGGTTTTTTCTAAAAGTTTGTCATTTGTGAGTTATGTACGTTTGAAATTTGAGGGTGTAAAAGAAAAACGGGTCAATTTACTATAATACCTCTTTGACCAAAAATAATTTAAAAAAGAAAGAAGTTGACTAGATATAATCCAACGGTGGAGATCATTTTTAGACTTTGCAATTTGATATACTTTTTAAAAGATCATGTACCATATTAACCATGGTTTATAACTTAAGTGTACATCCACCTGCAGGTTAAACTTGATACCTTTGCTACTGTTTTTGGTTTACTATCAATCATGAAATGAAGTACTAAAATACTTTACCATAGATTGATGTTCAAGACAAATATCTATTTGTTTGACTTTTCTGGTTGTGGTTATAAAGAAAAGGAAGAATTATATGTGTGTTGTTGTGATTATATGTATGGATACACTAGTACAAAAACGGGATTTGGTCACGCATGGTCGAAATGGAACAGCCACACATTCGCATATTTGTGTGGCTGAAGGTACGAAAATTGACAACATGTACTAATTAGTCACACATGAAAATTTTAATTGTGTGACCATTAGAACTGTATCGCCACACAATTGAACGTTGTGTGGCTAAAGGTATCTGGTGATTTTGTTTCAGATCATTTAGCCACATATGAATTTGGAACGCGTGACAAATACAAGTAACCTTGATGCGTTAGTCACATGAAGTAATTTTTTGTGTGTCTAAATCATAGAGTCAAGTTTTGTCACACATTATGTAAGGGTGACTGATATGTTTTGCCAACTCTTTAGCCACATCTGAAATTGGAACAAGTGACAAATGAAAAGTAAGGTTGAAGCATTAGTCACGATATACATATAAACAGTGACAAATATATGTCACACACTTGAACACTGTGACCAAAAGCCATATATGGTCACACTAAATGTTTTGTCACACATTCGTTAAGTGTAGCCAAAATCCAGTACATATGTTCATGTAAGTTAATATGTGTGTTTAAAGTTTAGTTTGTGTTAGCTTGCCGAAAGCTAATCTATAAAGTCACATTTGCTACTAACACCGTGACCAAATGCCATATATGGTCACACTAAACGTTTTGTCACACATATTATTCAAGTGTAGCCAAAATCCAGTACATATGGTCACGTAACTTAATATGTGGCCATTGGATGATGAATAGTCACTCAAAATACACGTTTCCTCACTTGAAACACCATATGGTCACACTTATTAACACTTTTAGCCACTTTATGGTTAATTGTATGTGACTAAATACCCAAAACAAACATGCTTTGTGTGACTAAATGTTAGAAAAGGCCACACAAACATAAAATTCATGTGGCCATTGGATGATCAATAGTCACACAAAATACACCTTTCTTCACTTGAAACACCATATGGTCACACTTATTAACACTTTTAGCCACTTTATGAGTAATTGTATGTGACTAAATACCCAAAACAAACATGCTTAGTGTGACTAAATGTTACAAAAGGCCACACAAACATAAAATTCAAGTGGCCATTGGATGATCAATAGTCACACAAAACACACATTTCTTCACTTGAAACACCATATGGTCACACTTATTAACACTTTTGGCCACTTTATGATAAATTGTATGTGACTAAATACCCAAAACAAACATTCTTTGTGCGACTAAATGTTAGAAAAGGCCACACAAACATAAATTTGATGTGGCCATTGGATAATCAATAGTCACAAAAATACACGTTTCTTCACTTTAAACACCATATGGTCAAGTTTGTTGCATTTATTGTGCTGTTAATGAAAATGTGGGTTTGTAGGTGATGGCTTTTATAGTCACATTGATATGCACACACATTAACACTTGTGCAACACCACAATATACTAAACTTGGATAAATCCAAACTAATTATATATATGAAGAACTCTTTAACAACGAGTACTTGATTGTTAATGCGGAATCTTAACAACAAGCAAGAAGAACACAAATACTATTTCACTAATAAACTTATTTTATTAATATTTCTATTCGTCTAAGTACAAGTTCATTTCACTATACTTTAGGGTTCCTTTATACACTTAGGAAAACCTAGTATACAAAACGTGTAGAAGGATATAGATATCTCTTCCTAAGATATCTCTACGCGTACATATGCCTTCCCTAAACTCTAATAAACTATTATGTTTTTCATAAACAGAACTAACTACGAATACTACCAGACTTAACTGTTATACTGCCAGTATTATTGCTGTTGAGCTTTTGATTCAATTAACCTCAAAAGCTGATAGCATGCATCATCCTTTCTTTCACCAAAAAGCTTCTTCTCAAGCATAGCCCTGAAAATACTGTTTGGAAGTGGATACTCCACTTCTGTAAGCATATAAAGAATTGCAGTTTCTAATTCCAAACAGTGCACCTGACAAGTGTGGAAATATCTCCATCTGATCACTTTTTGTTGACAGGCCAGCTTCCACATTTCATCATCAGCATCTGGTGTCTCAAACATGGTCTTCAAGTCACCCCAAAGGACTCTTTCATATTCCTCTTCAGGTCTCTCGTCACCATGCTTCTCCATCATCAGCTGGTACATGGTCTTCAAATCATCCCTGGACAAATCACTCAATAAACCAGGAAAGTTCACATATATAGTGTCTGTGTGATTTTCCCTTACTATCAGGTAAACTACCTTTTTCCCATATTTGATGATCTGAACCTTTGCAATCTTAGCAGGAAGTGCTGAACCTGTAGGAATGGAGCCCATGGTAAACTCTTCTGATGACGGTTCATCAACCTTATCCTTCATGTACTCTTCCACTTCCTTCTTAACATTTGTCTTATCCTTTTTCACTCCTTTCTTTCCAGTGGATTTCTTCCTTGTCATATTCAAAACTGGTTGCTTAACCTCAGCTTCCTCCTCTTTCTTTACAGTTTTTGGCTTATCACCAAGTTTTTCAGCTTCAGCAACCTTTTCAGTCTCTGCAATCTTGTGCTTCTTAGCATCCTTTGGTTGAAGATTGTAACCCTTCCTTTTAAATGTTGAAGCTTCCAACTCTGAATCCATTGGAATAAAATTTTTATTTTGGTACATTGCTTTTTCAAATTCTGCTTTTAGTTCATCATTCTTCAATTTCCTTAACTGGCTCAACTTCCAGGTACGATTCCCTTGACTTTTGACATAGTGGATCATATAATCCCTTTGCTCAGCTTTGGTCATGGGTCTGTTCATCCTTTCTCTTTGTCTCTGCTCTCTGAAAAGCCTCTTCTTCGCATTAATAATCTCAACCAATTTACTTGCATAGTCTTCTCCGCCAATATCAGGAAGGATATCTCTGTTTACTAATAATCTTGCATTTATAGTATTCCATTCTTCATCAGTGTAGAATTTGGCAGATTCCAGAAATTCAGCTTTCCTTTTCATTTGTTCTTCAGTTAATTGTGGTTCCTCCTGCAGAGTTTTTGCAATCAGCTCATCATCCCTTGTTTGTTCTGCACGTTTAGCTTCTTCAGCCGCATCCTCTGCTTGAATCCTAGCAATCTCAGCAAAGCTAGCTTCCTCTTCTTCGAGTTGCTTTTTGGTCTTCACTGGCTCAGAAGATTCTTGCACTATTCCTTTGCCTTCCCTATGCACAAACTCCTCACCAGTACTACCTGGATCACTACCAGGATTAATATGTTCAGTACTTGTATTAACTTCAGCATCAAAGCCAGTATTAAAATCTTCATCAAAAGCAGATTTAATTTCAGCACCACCAGACTTATCGTTAGTAAAGTCACCAGACTTATCCACTCCACTAGAACTTGCAGCTTCTTTATCCAGTCTCTTCTTAAAGGATTTCTTGTGATTTAAATTCTTAAACAAGATTTCAGCTGCTTCCAATCCTTGAGGACTAATTTGAGTTTCCTCAGAGGATTCCTCACCTTCTGAGTCTGTAATGTCTATCCCCGTCTGTTTGAATTTCCCCTCCAATTTCTTAACTCTTTTGCGAGTAGTCCCCAGTGACTTCTTGGTCTTCTTCAATTTTTTCTCCAACTCATCAACCCTTGAAATCAGTTGTGGAACCAGTTGAAGTAGATCTTCCATAGATAAGGAACTGGGTTCTGCTGTAGTAGTGGGTGTTGGAGGTTGTGGTTGAGGAATCACCGGTGGTTCTTCCTTATGGACTGAAGGTGAAGGTGGTGGGGGTGTTGGTGTCCTCTGTTGAAACTCTGTTTTTTCAGGTTCAGATGTAGGTTGAGCCTGAGCTTCTGATGTAGCAGTAGGAGATGGAACAGATGTAGATGTACCTTCAGGGTCAGTAGCAACAGAAGGCAACATAGCAGACAAAAGTGGCTTGTGTGCCCCTTCAAAACCCCTTTTCATATTACCAAATATCTTTTTAGTGAAAGGGAGAGCAATGTAAGGATGTTTGCTTGCTGTTTCAACATTTAAGATCATTTGCAAAAATCTTTGGTACATCAAAAACTTTTTCTTATTCTTGGAATTAGCAACCATGGCATCAAAAATCATTTTTGAAAAATTGAAGAGTCTGCCAGTGGAGAGACAGACCAATGCAGAAGCAATATTGCTTCCAAATTGATCCCATCCACCACTTTTAGAACTCATACAATGTAAAATATGATGCACAAGGAAACGCCATTGTGGCGTAAAATGACTCTTCCAAAAAGTGAATGTTCCATCAGTTGGATATCCAATCTTTTCCAATCCCTGAAAGAGGTCATGATTTGCCAACATTGAAATCCCTGAGGCATCAGCCAATTGAAGCTTGCTTCTGACTGATTCCTCAGTGATTGAATACTCTAACGTATCAATAGTTGTATTTAACTCTAGTGTCCCATCAGCAATAGTTCTAGCAGTAGCAGTCTGCCAGAACTGTTTGACTAGGGAATCATAGATAGTTGGATTATGAGTAAGGGCATACCTGATATGACTACCCTTTAGAAAGTCCACTATCTGCTCGAAGCCTGTGCTTTCAGCAGGCTTTTTGAGAAATCCCACTTGATTGTGCTTGTCTACAAACTTTAATTGTGCCATCTTTTATGTTAATTGAATTACTGGTAGTGCAGGGCAATTAGGGTTTAGTGCTGGTGAGGAGACTTAATCGAAATAAAATAATTAAACTTTTAAAGATTAGGATAAAGTAATTAAAGGATAAATATGATTTCTAAAAATAAAAATTATCCATATAAATACTTCTGACCATCTAAAATTAGGTAACGGTACTATTTAAACAGTAAAAATCGTTTTTTATTTTTTGCACTACCAGACTAAAGAATGGTCAAACAGACTTAAAAATGACATCACCAGAATTAACTCTGTACTATAGCACATCAACTAGCACAGCTTCCATACATCTCCAATCTGTGAGAATTATTTCTTTTCAACATATCCTTAAACAAAAAAATATACCTAACAGATTTAACTAATATTATGTCTTGTATTATAAACATAAATTCTTAAAAAAGTACAAAAAATCGAATCTATATGCTTTGAAAGAGTGAAATATGATAAAGGTAGAGTGTGACAACTTGACCATAACATGGTTCACTTGGACTTTCGTATAACAACACCTCCACAGTCGGTTCGATAGTAGTCAGTTCGTGATTCGTTACCCAAGTCACGTCGATCCACACGTGGCAATATGTTATCATTGTGCTGGTGAATGACGGTACTAAATTCCTCATCGGCTTCGTCATACTTATCTTTGTAATTCTTGGGAGGTGTCTTAAACACAATAGACAATTTTTTATCTACCTGGTCTTTCACATAAAACACTTGTCGTGCTTGTGCGGCTAATATGAACGGATCAACCTTGTGGCCTAAACTATTCAGGTCAACCAATGTATACCCAAGAGTAGTATCGCGTTTCACACCACCAGCTTTGTGATTAACCCAGTCACATTTGAAAAGAGGAATTTGCATGAAACGGTAATCTAGTTCCCATATCTCCTGTAAAACCCCATAATAATATGCTTTTCTTGTGGTTGCAACTTCTTTAGATATGTGGATATCTAATGCCTCAACACTAACCCCACTGTTCTGGTAAACTTTGCCTTCATGATCTTTCGTACGAAAAGTATACCCATTGATGTGATATGCATCGTATTTCACTACGGTGGCGCGTGGTCCATAGGATATCCACCTTACAGTTTCTGATACACTTTCTTTGTCGATTTGTAACTCTCTCTCAACCTGAATTTCATTAGAAGTATATATTAGCTCAAAACAATAAGTACACCAATTTTCAGATTAAAATGAGCTGAGAAATAAGGTTTAGAAAGGGTATGTTGAGTAACATAAGATTAATTACTTCTTTGCGTAACCAATTGGCAAAAGATTTGTTGTGCTCATTCTCCAGAAATGCTATTCGTTTACCCGGGTTTTCTACTTTCAAAACTTGCTTGTGTCGCCTGAAACAACGTGTTTGATTATTATATTTGATACATCATTTAATTTTCAGTAACGAAATAGACATGTGTTAGTAAGACTTACGCGATATACGGTACAATTTCATCTGTATTATTTATTACATACAAATGTGCTTTCTGAAAGAGTTCCGCAGAAACTTCAGTTGATTTGCCGGCCGACAATGGCTTTCCTTCCTCATTTTCATCTGTTTCATGTTTATCAGGTGGGATACCAACAGTTTTCATGGATTTATGATATTCGCTAAAAAACTCTATTGTTTCTTCCGCAATAGTCTCCTCAGCAATGCATCCTTCTGGTCTATTTCTGTTCCGCACATGTCCTTTAATAACCTTCATACATCTTTCGAATGGATACATCCACCGAAAGCATATGGGACCGCATAATTTTACCTCCCTAGTTAGGTGCACAGTCAAATGTATCATAATATCAAAGAATGATGGAGGAAAGAACTTCTCGAGTAGGCACAGTGTCACTACCAGTTCTGCTTGCATATTATCTAGTTCTTGCAATATTATTTCTTTGCAACATATTGATTTAAAGAAAAAGCAAAACCTGATAATAGCATATCGTGTGGGTGGGTGCATGATTGAACGTATTGCAATTGGCAGAAACTCTTGCATTAGCATGTGATAGTCATGCGATTTTAGGCTAATGAGCTTCCTATCCTTTAGGCTGACCAAAGAAGAGAAATTTGAACAATATCCTTGTGGTACCCTGATGTTGTGTAAAGTTTCACAAAAAATATCTTTTTCAGCATTCGTTAATGTGTAACCTGCTGGAGGTAGTGTTGTTTTGTCTTGTTCTTACATAGCAAACAACTCTTCTTTTACCCCCAACTCAGCCAGATCCAATCGAGCATTCAGTCCATCTTTCGTCTTTCCTGGAACATGTAGCAAAGTTCCGACGAGACTCTTAGCAACATTCTTTTCTACATGCATAAAATCAATACAATGTGGAACAGAATTATGCCTCCAATACCTAAGTTTTCGATACCAAATGTTGAATTTCTTCCAATACGCACCGTTTTGTCCGTTTACTTGGCTTGAACTACCCTCTACTTCTGTTATGTTTCTTTTCTGCTTTTGAATCTTCCCACCTCTACCTCTCGTATCTTCTTGGTTTTCTGATGCATTATTGTTTGTTCGTTTTCCTTTTCCCCACTTATTTTCAATATGTTGTACCTCGTTGTATATTTGTTCCCCGGTCATTGGGTTTGGAGCCGGGAGAAATTCTTGTTGTCCATTAAATGCCTTCCTTTGCCTTCTGAACGGATGGTCATATGGTAGATATCGTCTGTGACCAACATAACTTTGCTTGGATGAGGCAGAAAGTCTAACACAGTTTGTATCTTTCCCACATACTACACAACCTTTGAATCCACTGTACGGGCAGCCACATAATGTACCAAGTGCAGGGTAATCATTTATTGTCCATAACACAACGGCACGTAGATTAAAGTTATCTTTTGTGGATGCATCATATGTATCAACCCCTGTATCGAATAAGGTTTGCAGATCATCAACAAACGGTTCTAAAAAAACATCGATATCATTTCCCGGGTATCCCGATATTAATACCGAAAGCATGATAAACTTTCTTTTCATACACAACCATGGAGGAAGGTTGTATATGACCGTTAAAACTGGCCATACACTGTGATGCCTATTTCCTGAGTTGACGTCAACCCCATCAGCCGATATTCCTAGCCGTAGATTTCTTGGATCTTCAGCAATTTCGGGGAATTTTTCATCTATGGTACGCCATGCCTTTGAATCTGCGGGGTGACGTAACACACCATCGGTTATCCTCCGTGTCGCGTGCCATCTTAAATCCTCTGAAATACTTTCTAGCTTAAATAGTCGTTGCAGTCTTGGTATAATTGGAAAGTACCACATTACCTTTGCTGGAATGTTTTCGTACACTTTCTTAGTCTTATTATCCACCTTCCATCTTGATATCCCACAAGTTCGACACGCAGTCAAATCCTTGTCATCCTTCCAGTAAAGAAGGCAGTTGTTGATACATACATGTATCTTTTTGTATCCTGATCCCATCAATTTCAAATATTTTTTGGCTTGATAAGTTTTTTCCACCATTTCGTTACCAGCAGGCAGCATCTTCTTTAACAATCCTAGTAATTCAGTAAAGAACTTATCAGAACATCCGTACTTACCCTTCAAGTTGAGTAGTTTAACTATTGCGGACATCTTTGTGAAGTCAGGACATCCTGCGTAAAGAGGCTTCTCTGCGTCTAATAATAATTGTTGAAACTTGACAAGATCATCCTCATCAAAATTATCTTTTGTAGCATTAACCATTTCTACTGTTGCTGGGGCATCTGTTGGAATATCTGAAGCAAAATCCGTGTCGTCAACAAACTCTGTTGTAGCGTTAACAGGTGTTTCGGTACTTATTGATGACTCATCCTTCTCTCCATGTTTAGTCCAGTTTAGGTAGCTTAGATCAAACCCATTGCTGAATAAATGGAACTGCACTTTCTCCACTTGATGCTCTATGTGGTTTAAACAATCTGTACACGGACATGGCATTGAAAGATCATTTTTCTTAACTCGTGGGTCGATGTTCCCCATCTTCCGCAAGTTGTGTACTGCATAATCAATAAACGCTGCTACTCCATCAACATAAGATTTGTTGGTCCTATTAGTTCCTATCCAAGACTTGTCCATGTTTATAAATGTGTCCCACTTATCCGAGCAGCAATGTTTATAAATGTAGTCCCTGCAGGCATGTTAAAAAGACAGTCCAAGTTATTGAAGATTATACAATACAACATCAAACTTCAATTGATGATCTTAAAAGTTAAAAAAGACATTCCAAGTAATGAGGATAGCTCAAAGATTGAATGTCGTATTGAATTATGCTAAGAATTGAATAAAGTCTAATGAAACAGTTCCTAAAGGGATGTTTGGGTCAAGGAAAAATAAGAAATTAACTAGCTAAATTATGGTTCCATGTTCATGTGGTAACAGGCTTAACAGGGTTTCTTAAATTTTTTAACCAATTAACTATCTAAATTTAACAAGAAACTGACATAATTTACAAGAGGATATCTCGAAACAAATGTTCAATTATAATACGCTTAACAGGGTTATTTTATGTGTTAGAGATGTGTACAAAAGGAAGATAACAATACTTACCAGTGGTGACGGGACTGGTGGGTCTATGACGGGAGAGTTGTGGTGGTGACGGGATTTGTAGTGAGATGAGAGGGAGGTGTGGCGGTACAGGAGGAGGAGGAGGAGGAGTTAATTTTTGCAATTAGTTTGAAATGCCTTGATGCAAACTTTGGGGGGAATAAATTTAATTTGTGGGGGGAATTTTAAATTTGCTTAAATTTTTGAAAATTTTTCATATTAGTTTAAAAATGTTTTTTCTCTTATGATTTAATGATTTTATTCATTTAATTAGTTTAAAAAGGTTTTTTATTCATAATAAATAAAATAAAATTCAGAAAAGTATAATTTTTGTTAGTTGATTTATTTGCTTATTTAGTTGTTTTTAGTTTAAAAAAATAAAAAAATAAACTAACTCCCAGTACCGTCTTCCACGGGTTATGGGTCCCAATATCGTCTTCCATAGTGTATGTGGTAGGTTGAGACGTAGACAGCCTTACCCCTACCTAAGGTAGAAAGGCTGCTTCCGGTTCTACCAAAGGTTGAAAAGGACCTCCGGCCTTGCAAGGGGTGAGGATCGAACCCTTGAGAGGCTGCTTTCTTTTCTACCAAAGGTAGAAAAGAACCTCCGGCCTTGCAAGGGGTAAGGATCGAACCCTTGAGAGGCTGCTTTCTTTTCTACCAAAGGTAGAAAAGAACCTCCGGCCTTGCAAGGGGTAAGGATCGAACCCTTGAGAGGCTGCTTTCTTTTCTACCAAAGGTAGAAAAGAACCTCCGGCCTTGTAAGGGGTAAGGATCGAACCCTTGACCTCTTTCTCCAGAGGCAAGAGTGTTAACCACTTGATCTAACCTTGCTCTTTTTTTGTTTTTAGTGTATGTTTCATCAATTTATTCACGAAATCCAAATATCTTTCATTATTATTTATCACCCGATCACGAACCGAACACGAATTTTCAAAACCGTAACATGTGTGACTATAATTTTATATATACTATTGATTGAATGTTTGAATTTCCTAAACCGAACGCGAATTTCCAAAACCGTAACATGTTTGAATTTCCAAAACCGTAACATGGTTTCAGATATAATTTTATATATACTATTGATTGAATCATGTCGTAAAATGAAACTCTAAGCAACTATAACCCATTGATTTTGACCCATATTATAGTGTGAATGTTATATGAATTGTATTAAAGTTATTAAAGGTGGGCACGTTAATTTTGACATTTCAGGATGACATAAAATCATTAACTCATGTGTCTTACTCAAAACATTGTGTGAAACTGTGTTTAGGGTTGCGTTATATACGTTGGGCACGGTAACACAACCCTTGTGCGTTTTCGTGCGTTTTAGTCTGTCCTATATGTTTTCGTCCGTGTTCATACGTTTTCTTAGTTTTGTACATGTTTTCTTCCGATTTTGTACGTTTTTACACGTTTTCGTCTCTTTTCACATGTTTTCGTCCGTTTTTGTACGTTTTTACACTTTTACACATTTTCATACGTTTTTACACGTTTGCGTCTGTTTTCATACTTTTTCCACCGTTTTCGTACGACTTTGTCCTTTTTAATAAGTTTTTATACGTTTTTGTTTTTGTTTACACGTTTGCGTCTGTTTTCATACTTTTTCCACCGTTTTCGTACGACTTTGTCCTTTTTAATAAGTTTTTATACGTTTTTGTTTTTGTTTACACATTTTCGTCCGTGTTTAAACTTTGTCGCTGGTTTTTCATCTTTTAGTCCGTTTGTATAAGTTTTTGACCGTTTTGGTCCGTTTCTAGCCGTTTTCATCTATTTTAGACATCTTCGTCCGTTTTCATACACTTTAATATGTTTTACATATTAATGTACATTTTCTTAAGTTCCATACGTTTTCTTACGTTCTTACACGTTTCCGTCTGCGTTAGTCCGTTTCTTTCCGTTTTATCCGTTTTTAAGACTTTTCGGGTCAACCCAAGAAGCGAAGTGAATTCATATTCGGTTTTCGGCTCCCTTCGGTTTAATTCTAGTTCGGTTCGGTTCGGTTTTCGTGTTGAAGCGAATAAAAAGATACCGATTTAACAAAACCAAACAACCCGATAACCAAACGGATAAACATCCCTAATTAATTAATAGTGATAGTTTGAATTCATAAGGAGTTACAAGTATCTTCTCTATCACACTATCCCCACAACTCTTCTTCAACCTTTCTTTGCAATCTTTCAATAATATCATATTTTACCCAATTTCATTATCAATGGCAGCACCATCACCACAAAACCATTTGGCTAAGCGTGTTATTGATGACCTAATTGAGTTTAGCGGGGAGACATCTGTTGATGGTTACATGAGTTTCTTCAAGGCTCAGCAAATTTCCAGACTCCGTGGCTTTATAAACCGGATGCGCGAAGAGGCCACCACAGTAAAGAATGAGATTGCGCATTTTAATGCTTTAATTGCTGAGATGGTAGCTATTGGAGATGGGGATGAATATTTTGACACATTGATGGATCTTAGGCATGACATGGAGGCTACGAGGACTAAGCTGCAGGGGTTGAATGATCTCATTACTCAAGCTGAGGAGGATATCGAGACCAAGGAAGAACAAATTAAGTCGATGAATGGTTGAAGGGTTGCTCGCTATGTAAAGGGATGGTTTCTTTTGCTATAGTGTCATCTGTTTATAATGTCTAATGTCTTGGTTTAATATTATGGTTTGTAGATATATTAACGATGAAACATGTATGGATCTTTTGATGGTTTATCCAATGGAATGGAATGGGTTGCGCTCGCTAGTTTGTTTCATCTTTTTTTAATGTTGTTTTGCATTTAGGAATTGGTTGTGGTGTTTAAGTTCATATCTGGTAGAATGTATTATTGTAGGTTTGAGGTTGATCCAAACTCTGTTCAATGTTGAGCCATGGATATGCGGCTCATAAGTGCTTTGCTTAGGTTGTTAATTTTTTAGGTTGTTGTCAATTTTTAGGGTGTTTTTGTTGTTGTTTTTGCTTTAAGTTAATTGCATTTACATGATTTCTTGATTTTTTTTACTGTTGGAGGATGTTAGAGCTTATTTAAGTGCTTATAAATAGGTTATTTATAGGCTTAAAGTAAGGTATCAGGGCTGTTTGTTGTGTCAGCAGTCCTTGGTTGGATTTGATTATTTTTGTGCTTACTTGTTTATATGGGACTGCTTATTAGTTATAGTTGCTTAATTAGTTGCTTTAATTCCATTTTTTTATTTTGTTTCTTCATTTGTATGCGCCATGTGGTGAGATTTTAGTGTAGCTGCAGTTATATGTGCTTTGATACAGCTGGTTTGAAGTTATATGGGTGTTTGGGACTGTGGGTAAGAACCATTTCTGTCATGGGTGTGTTGGTTTCAAAATGCAGCCAAAAATGAAATATTTAAATTCTATATTATCAATTTGGAGCCACATTTTAAAATTATGAAATTTGGAGCCAAATTTCAGCCAAAATTTTTAAAAGTACTTAGGAATTTATGGTTTCCTTATTTGAAAAACTGCCCCATAATGAGCCCTAATTTTACTCCAATAAATCAGGATTCAAGCAAAACAACCAGAACTTCAATTTTTACACCATTATTTACCAATTAAGTTTACTAATTTTCTTTAACACATTACTTCTGACGAATCATGGCAACTCAAACCAATTGTCAGGATGATTTGGTTTATTCTGATCGTGAAAATGATAACGAATTTGAATATGAATCAGAGGCGTATTCAGATGAGGGTGAGGATGCTGAAAACAACCATTCAAATGCGAATGTTGTTAAGAGGGGCATAACTAGGTTAGCTAAGTTTCGCAGGGATTATGGAAAAACCGACGGAATAAAGGTCAGTGTAACCTTCGATGCACTGAATAGGATATCAGGAAAAAACAGGGCATTGATTTCGAGTTTTTTGGGTGATTTGGTTCGTGAGCATATAGGTGTCAGGATTCTATCCTGGAGGAAGGTTGATTCAGAAGCAAGAGATAAAATGTGGGACGAGATCACGGTACACATATACTTTTTTTTAACTAGTAGTGGCTTGGCTGTCGTAGGTACAAGGTGTTAATAAGTTTATCTCTGCATTTACATTATGTGCAACTAATTAACAACATTGTGTTAATCTTTGCAGCGATATTTTGATGTTGGCTTGACTGTCCGAAAGCTGATAATGAATCGTCTTGGTCAACTTCTAAGGAATTTTCGAAGGAAATTGACCGAAAACTACATATTGCCCAACCAAAATACCCTTTCAAAACTTAATGAAGTCCCGGCGAAGTATAGTGCAATTATAAAAGCTGAAGATTGGGTAAATTTTGTAAACTACACGGCCACCGAGGAATACAAGGTGTTAATTATTCATTTTTATTCAAGTTCAAATATCTGTCACATTTGATGTTTCCATATATATTAGTTGTATACTATCAGCATTACTACATCTAAACACCTTTTTTATTTTGTGTTGCAAGGTGAAATCAGCTGCATCTAAAGTGGCGCGTTCCAAGTCTGTTTATCAGCATAGAATGGGACGAGGTGGATACGCCCGTGTGATGGATAAAATGGTAACATTAAACATTAAACATTTGCATTTAATAGCATCATACTTTCGTTTATATTGGTTTATCTTACAAGTGTATGTATTTGATGTTTATAAGATCGAGAATAAAGAAATTCAACCAGATGAAGAACCACCGCGTGGTACGCTGTGGTTGAAAGGAAGGGTGAATAAAGACGGAGAATTTCACGATGATGATATCAGAACAGTTGAACAAAAAATTGTAAGTTTGACTCATTTTATGATTATGTTTATTGTTAGTTATAAGTTAATACTGATAGTGTATTAGTTAAAACTGATAGTGTATTAGTTAAAACTGTTAGTTATTAATTAATTCTGTTAGTTATAAGTTAATACTGTTATTTATAATTTGATACTGGTAGAATTAAATAACCTATTTCCCATATTGTGTGTGCAGAAAGAGACGGAGGAGAAGATCAAACAAGGAACCTTGAAGCTTGATCATGGCACTGATGCCATGACATTTGTATTAGGTAAGGAAAAGGGAGGATATGCGAGAGGAGTGGGAGGTGGAGTAACCTACAAGAGGTATTTTGATCTGCCTCGAATCAGACAAGCATCTGATGAAAGAGTGGTGTTACTTCAAAGTGAACTTGATGATGAGAGGCGCCAACGTCAAGAAAAAGAGGCGGTAATACAGGATTTGATGAAACAATTGGCTGCACAAAGGGGGCAGTTGCAGTCAACTTCAACTCCATTGACAGAAACGGAAGTAAGACATAAGAAAGTAACATTCCATTTTTTTTTACCCTTTTAAATACTGCTGCAGTCTTCTTAAACAATTTATATTTCAGGTGTCTCCGGTGAACATTAATCTTTTAAATAGCAGTGCTGATGAGGATGCCGGAACACGTGTTGCTGGACGTGAGAAAGTTGCGAGCTTTGAGAAGTCTAATGGACTTGCAACTTTGGAAAAGGAAATTCAAATAAGTGTAAGTAATAAATCACCCCCCCTGGGATTTTTGAATTCTACATACACTATTTATTTACCGTGTATTATACATATAGGAAACTGTTAAATCTGTCGCATCTAAGAAATCGACTAGATCAAAACGAAAGGATTCTTCACGTCAACTTTCTGGATCACAAGAACAGGAGTCTCCATTAACAGTACTACCACAAGTATGTATTTAAACATTTTCATATGTTCTTTAGTTTAATTAATTACTGATACATATATACATGCAACAAATTATCTTTTTAGGTAATTAAGTGCAGACTGTGGCACTTAAAGAAATCAACTATTATTGCGGAGGGTACCGTGTACAAAACTGATGGAAAACAAATGCTTCATAACAAACCACTCCCAAAGGATTGCTACAGAGTATCTATTGAAAAATCTTTAGTGGATGCAGCGTGCATACCGGATGTAGGAAGTAACGGTCTCAAAACAGTTAAGGATGCAGTAGGTGGTTTTTATGCATGGCCAAAGGATCAAGTGGTTTTCGATGAAAAGGTACATAGATGCATGTGTTTTATAAACCTACATATATCATTCTTCATATTTAATTCAGTGTTTGATACCCCGGCTTTTGTTTCCTACAGGTAACACCACCAAGTACCATAAAACTGATTGGTGAGAACAGAACTGCACCTAAATTAAATACGAAGCGCTACATCTCTAGTCATACCATGCAAAAGGAAGCTAATAAGAAGATCAAGAGTCAGAAGTCGTTAAATTATTGAGAATATTATTATGTACGACATTACAATTTTATATACATTCCAATTTTATTGTATTTGAATATATTTTGAATATATTTTTATATATTAGAATTTGTTTTGATATATATTGATTTCTTATATGTGACTAAAAGATTCATATAGTCACAATTATTAACACTTTTTGGTCACATTTTGCTTAATTCGATGCGTGACTAAATGTTAGAAAGCGCCACACAAACATAAAATTAATGTGGCCATTGGATGAGCAATAGTCACACAAAACACACATTTCTTCACTTAAAACACCATATGGTCACACTTATTAACACTTTTGGCCACTTTATGCTTAATTTGTATGTGACTAAATACCCAAAAGAAACATGCTTTGTGTGACTAAATGTTAGAAAAAGCCACACAAACATAAAATTCATGTGGCCATTGGATGATCAATAGTCACACAAAACACACATTTCTTCACTTAAAACACCATATGGTCACACTTATTAACACTTTTAGCCACTTTATGGTTAATTGCATGTGACTAAATACCCAAAAGAAACATGCTTTGCGTGACTAAATGTTAGAAAAGGCCACACAAACATAAAATTCATGTGGCCATTGGATGAGCAATAGTCACACAAAACACACATTTCTTCACTTAAAACACCATATGGTCACACTTATTAACACTTTTGGCCACTTTATGATTAATTGGATGTGACTAAATACCCAAAAGAAACGTGCTTTGTGTGACTAAATGTTAGAAAAGGCCACACAAACATAAAATTCATGTGGCCATTGGATGATCAATAGTCACACAAAACACACATTTCTTCACTTGAAACACCATATGGTCACACTTATTAACACTTTTGGCCACTTTATGATTAATTGAATGTGACTAAATACCCAAAAGAAACATGCTTTGTGTGACTAAATATTAGAAAAGGCCACACAAACATAAAATTCAAGTGGCCATTGGATGATCAATAGTCACACAAAACACACATTTCTTCACTTAAAACACCATATGGTAACACTTATTAACACTTTTAGCCACTTTATGGTTAATTGCATGTGACTAAATACCCAAAAGAAACATGCTTTGTGTGACTAAATGTTAGAAAAGGCCACACAAACATAAATTTCATGTGGCCATTGGATGAGCAATAGTCACACAAAACACACATTTCTTCACTTAAAACACCATATGGTCACACTTATTAACACTTTTGGCCACTTTATGATTAATTGGATGTGACTAAATACCCAAAAGAAACGTGCTTTGTGTGACTAAATGTTAGAAAAGGCCACACAAACATAAAATTCAAGTGGCCATTGGATGATCAATAGTCACACAAAACACACATTTCTTCACTTAAAACACCATATGGTCACACTTATTAACACTTTTAGCCACTTTATGGTTAATTGTATGTGACTAAATACCCAAAACAAACATGATTTGTGTGACTAAATGTTAGAAAAGGCCACACAAACATAAAATTCATGTGGCCATTGGATGATCAATAGTCACACAAAAGACACCTTTCTTCACTTGAAACACCATATGGTCACACTTATTAACACTTTTAGCCACTTTATGATTAATTGTATGTGACTAAATACCCAAAACAAACAAGCTTTGTGTGACTAAATGTTAGAAAAGGCCACACAAACATAAAATTCAAGTGGCCATTAGATGATCAATAGTCACACAAAAGACATATTTCTTCACCTTAAACAACATATGGTCACACTTATTAACACTTTTTGCCACTTTATGCTTAATTGTATGTGACTAAATACCCAAAACAAACATGCTTTGTGTGACTATACAGTGTTTATGGTCACTAATACGGATTAATCCAACAAAATTTGTACCTAATTAGTCACACATGTTACGGTTTTGGTTACTCTTTTGCAATAGAGACTAAAAAAAAGTCAAACACGTGACCATAGGGTACCTATGGTCGCGCGACCTTTAGTCACACACGGCCGAAAAAACATGTGTGACTATATGTATATCGTCACACATATTCGGTGTAGCCAAATCCACTTTTTGTTCTAGTGATATGTGTGTACTTTCGACTTTTTGGCAAAAAAAACTCTAATGAATATGATGATTGGGGTTTGTGATCGTGACCGGAGGTGGTGAGATGGTGGTGTATGGTGGTAGTGGGTGAAAATGAAATGAAGACGATGATAGGTAGGTGGTGAACTGGTGATGGTTTGAAGATGAATAAGATTTATATATTAATTGAAGAAGATGAAGTTCATGGTAAAAAGACCAAAATACCCTCATGCGGGTATCACATAACTAAAGTAGTTGAGGGCCGTAGAGCGAAGGACAAACGGTAGATAACGGTTGCATTTAAGGACAAACGGTGCATATTTTTGGGTTAAGGGACGAAGCTTGTCTGTCAACGCAAACCACAAGGACAAATAGTGTAATTTACTCGAAATTTTAAATAGAATTTTTGCATTCTATAATGTTAAGGTGCTGTTAGTTTATTATGAGGCTCTGAATCTGAATTTGAATCGCACATCTCAATCTGAATATGCGGTAGAAAAGTCGGAATCTGATTTCCATCTTAATCTGAATAAGTGGTTGAGAAATCTGAATCTAATTCATATAAAACTGTTTGTTTTTATAAAAATGTCTAGATATGTTAAAATATCAGTTTTTACAATTTAAATATTAAACAGTTGCATTTGCACAAGAAATAAAGTTTATTAAATATAAAAAAACAAATTTTATTATATAATCAATTTACAGTTAAAAGTATTTTAAACAAAATGTAATCTAATGTTTATTTGACAAAATAAACGTGTCGGAGTTTAACTTGAGATTTTTAGAATGATTAACTAAATTGTTCGCGTTATAGTTGAGATATATGAGTCCAAAATGAAAGCTTTTAATTTGAACAAAATATAAATTGTCACACATTCTTTATCATTTTAAACATATAAAACGATTCTATTTATTACTTTTATATTGAAAGAAAAAAGTGAAACAAGGCAAAAAAGAAAAAAAAAACAAAAAAACAAAAAATAATAAAGCCAAAAAAAAAAGAATTATAACAAAATACATATATATATATATATATATATATATATATATATATATATATATATATATATATATATATATATATATATATATATATATATATATATATAAAAGTAAGAATAAAAAAAAGGACATTAAGAGGTGTTAAGACACCCCTCAATATCTAGTTTAGTAAGAGGTTTATGCCTCTTACGGCCTCTTATCGATCATAAAAAAACAAACGCTCTTAACAATGGTTGCCTCTTACCGCCTCTGAATGAAATGAGAAAAACAAACACTCTTAATGACCCAAATGTCCAACTGCGTCTGAATGAGTCAGATTAAGATGTTGTTAAGAGGCATTTTTAGAAAAACAAACACCACCTAAGTGTCTCAAGGTATGAATTTTTTTTTTTTTTTTAGAACTTGATTACATGCACAATTTTCTGTTATAACTAATTCATAAAACTTTAACTTAAGCTAGAAATTTTTATTCAATTCTGATTTTTATGACGTAATGTAATTTCATTTATAAATTTTGTAAAAACAGATCATTAAACGAGTTCAAGGGCTGCATATGTAATTTTCAAATTAACATTGGTCAAAGTACCAAGGAATAAAAAATTTTGCTCAAAACTCTTATGTCCAAATTGTGAAAATTAAAAAATCTTCAAATTTCTCAGTGGTCATCTTGTTTGACCCGGTTTGACCCAAGTAAGATCCCAAACAGTAAGCAAATAAATCAATTCAATGACTTTTTAGGGAAAAGATTTTCTGCATTTCACATGTTGATGCGGGTGCAGATACTAGCACTACAAAATTAATGCCATTTAATGACTGAAATATTTTGTGACTGAATAATAAAAAAGTCAATAAAGTTTAATTATGAGATAAGTCAATAAAAAAGTCTTTGCTTCTCTCACTTGACCCACACACAAATCTCACACACTCACCTCTACACGCACTCCGTCACCGAAACCCTAACTCCGACGTACTCCGGCCACACTCCGTCACCATCTCAGATGACCGGAACCATCGACGGCAACGTATTCGATCACTGTCATCGTAACCGTCGCTCGTAGATCACTTTATCAAGTTAGGTATCATACAACAATTAATTCACATATTATTTTTAATTTTGTGCTAGTTAAAGTTATATCATATTCATATATAGTTTTGACTGAATAAGTGATCAATTGAAACAGGTTTTCACTTTTGTTATCATTGTTGATTAGGTTTTAGGACTTTATTTTGTGTATAATGGAAGAATGGTATGTTTTTAGGTTTTGAATTTTGAGAATTGTGGCTGGTTGAAATTGTGTATAATGAATTGATTACACGCGCATTGAAATTAGGTGCGTGTTTGCTTGAAGCTGGTAATCGATCTGCGAGGAGCTGCTCGTCTGATCATAACGGTGCCGTTATCACCTGATTTAACTATTAAGGTAGTCTAGTTTACAGCTTATTATTTCATTTTGATTATATAATTTTATTTAATTTTGAATTTTATATAATTTTGAATTTGTGATGATTTGATGTTGTGTATCTCGAGCGTAATTCGTTTGTATTGATTACTCAATTTAGCATTTTAGATTATTGATTATAGACGCGTAATACTTACAGTGTTTACGAAATTATGCGAGGTTTGTATTTGATTAGTTATGTGATCGGATTGTTCTTGCCTCTTTTGATTAGGCATCAACGTTACATAGGCAAAGTTAAAGATGTCGTCGTCTCTACTTATGAGAACGGTATCGCCTCCCTTGATCTCCGCCGTGGAGACATTTGTAATCCCCTCCTTATTTCACTTTGGGGTGTTTGTTTAAGCTTATATAGCCGCCTTATTAACTTATTTGATTTCGGCTTATATTACATATGCCTTATCTACGTGGTAGTTATGCATGAGCTCTTGAGTTAAAATAATATTATCAGAAATACGCCTAACCGAAACAAAAGCAGACTGGTTAATGCTAATTAACCCATAATACTGTCTTTAATACGATTGGAGATGATCTTACTGATACTCTTATAAATCACATTACAAAGAGAAATGGGCCGGTGATCAGTGATACAAGAAGGAGAAGCAACTTTAGGAATAAGAGTAATGACCGTATGATTAACTTCTTTAAGAAGTTTACCACTCACAAAAAACTCCCGAACCGCACTAATAACATCATTCCCTACAATATCCCACGCACCTTTGAAAAAAGCAGCCAAATATCCATCTGGACCCGGTGATTTATCATCACCCATAGAAAAGACAGCCTCCTTAATTTCAACATCAGAAATATCACGAACCATAAAGTCAGCTATCCCATTTTCCAATCCGCTTGAAAATAAATCATTATAATCCAAGGGAGTCACCGGACCAGCTTGGCCTAGAAAATGCATATAGTGCGAGACAAAAGCCGTATGAACTGCATCTCCATCAGTCGTAACACCATTAGAGTCCGCAACCATATCAATTCGACTTCTAGCCACACGACTCTTCACTTCTTTATGAAAATAAGCTGAATTCGAATCCCCAACATGAAGCCAATTAACTTTGGCCTTTTGTTTAAGAAACCTTTCCTCTTCTAGAAGCGCTTGATTAAAATAATGGAGATATAAAGCCTCCTCATCACGAAGCATAGAATTAAAAGGATCTTTATCAAGAGCTTTCTGGACCTCATCTAGCTCAAAACGAAGCCGTTTTACTCGATCATGTAAGTTACCTTTTTCATATAAAAGCTTCCTTAACGGCTTCTTCAAAAGCTTCAACTTTTTCACAACACGAAACATATGAAAACCATCAATATTAATATTCCACGAATCAGCCACTATCTCCTTAAACCGGTCATTATGGATTAGTAAATTTGAAAACTTAAAAGGCTTCGGCTAAAATTTTGACACCATGGGAATTCTTAAAATAGCCGGGGAATGATCAGAAATGCGATATGGCTGGAAAAGAGCACATGCACCAATAAATGAATCGTAAAACTCCAAGATAGCCAGCACACGATCAATCTTCTTTAGCACTCCATTATCACCTTTCGGCTTTTGATTCCATGTGAAGTGTAACCCCGTTTTATTAACGTCCGAGAACTCAATATTATCAACGCACTCTTTGAACTCACGCTTAGCAATATCAATTTTAGATGATCCAGAAGCGTTGTCTTCAAGGTTAAGGGCTGCATTAAAATCCCCCATTAGACACCAAGGATTCCCACGGACAACAACCTTATGGGCTGCTAACTCATGCCAAAGAGCACGTCTGTGAGTATATCGATTATGAGCGTATATAAAAGAGCACATAAGGACCTTTTTATCAGCTCTAAAGACAACCTGAGTATGCATAGCTTGAGCTGTTTGAGCTAGAACCATAACATCAACCTCATCATGATTCCAACCCAATATTATGCGAGAACCCTTCATACATAGATTACCATTTGACGTCCATTTCCAATTCCAAAAAACACGGGCACATAGCTTATCTAACCGAGTACTAGAAACATAAGACTCTAATATAGCACAAATAGATAAACGATTCTCCGAAATTACTTGACGAACCTCATTTTGTTTAGGGGATAGGTTCATTCCCCCTTATGTTCCACGCGGCTATGCTATACATAAGGAACACCAATAACGGGAGTGCTTGCCCCCTTTAGATTAATTTTGTTTGAGATATCCATAAATTGAGCTGTTTCATCATAAACATCATCCGCATCTTTGCTATCACTAGCCTGGCTTCCACTCAAATTTACACCACAATCTTTGTTACCTGCCATTGTATCCTCCATTTCCTGATCAAAACCATTATCAGAGTTACGTAACGCATCAAAGGAATTCCTTAACTGGACCAGGTTCACTTCTTGAGACGTGGAATCTTTGTTAGAGCTCGAAACCTGTTGTGATGAAGACGCCTCATTTTGAGTATCGCTTGGAGGTTTCACTTTTGGCAGATAATAATAAGAAGGTTTAGGCTTATTAAGCCTAATACCATCAATATGTTTTGGAACTTTTTTCCCTTTATTACTTTTACCTCCTTTCTGAGTTACTTCAACAAACCCCTCATCATTAGCCACATTAGAACTATCAACCTTCACCATCTTAGGACACTGCTCGTTAGAATGACCAAATAAATTACAAGTGTCACACCTTGGGGGCTGCCATTCATACTCAACAGTTATTGTTTCATTCATAAACCCTGATCCATCAAGTAATGGAATAGCCACAACCAATGAGTCCACAAGAGCACGTTCAGAAGTGACCTCAATAAGAGCTCTAGCAAAATTGTTTCGACCCCATGATTCAAGACACATTGTACTAATGTATGCATCAAGCATAATGGGGCGACCAATCTTCGTTGCCATCAGACTAAGGCCATCTTCCGTGAACGCCACCATAGGAACATTATGATATTTTACCCAAACAGGCACACTTGTGAGATCTTCCTTTGTCATTTTAGTAGTAGGCGTCCAAACACTCAAGATAACAGGAACATTCCGAATAAGCCATGGACCATTCTCTAATACTTGTTCCATACCCCTCCTTGATGAGAACTTAAAGAAAAAGAAACTGCTAGAGTTCATCATAACCCGAATAAGACCATATTTCGCCCATGTGTTCTTCATGTAATTTTCCACAATAGGAAAATCCAGACGTTTCCCCATAAAATATCCATACAAAGAATTTGCAAACCTATTGTTCACTTCTTCAACTGATGCCATAGGTAACGTAAAATCATCATAATCTACCACATCATTATTAAGAGAGCGAAAATTTACCTTCCTTTTAGGTTGATCTTCATTAAGAACCGTAGCATACGAAACCAGCTTCGTGTGCACATCCCCCTGAACATTTGTGATCTTGTTACTAAGCCTATTTAGTAACGAACTGATATCCTCCTCTCCCTTACCCTCCTCCATCAATTAATACTTACAGACCACCACAATCAAGAGAAATTAAAACCTAAACGATTAGAAGCTAGAAAATGGGTTTTGTTTAAAGTGACATTTTATCAAACAGTTGGTGTGCATAACATAAATTGAGTTATTTAGGGTCAAATTTTGTGGCTTCCTGAGATTTTATATGATTCGATGTTTGGGATAGGAAATTGATAATGAATTTAGTCTTTGGAGATGGGATTAATGAAAAATATATGAAAAAATATGGAGGTCTGGTAAGTGTTTGAAAGGGAGACATGTTTTCTTATTTATATCCAATCTTTCCCCATATAGCAAAAAGTAAACACCCCATAATTGGTGTAGTGTAGTACGAGTAAGTATCAGGAGCTAATCGAACGCACGAAGAATAGTGATGTAGGTTAGAGATGTAAAATGCAAGAGACCTAGTGGGAAGGAGATTCTTTTAGTGTTTCTATTGTATATCTTAAAGAAATTTAAATAATGGATTGAGATGGTGATTTGGACTAATTAAACTAATAAAAGGTAAAGATAATGAACTAGTGATTACAAAGTTGACTAATTGTTGCAAATTGGCTCGGGTAACTATCACTACCTTCGCTTAATAAAGCCATGTTATCCACCTTTTCGGAGGTTTCCACCACGGTTATTGTTGGGACATCTCTCTGATAGGGTATATCATCAACACGAGCGAATTTTACTCCTAGGGTGACATGGGCAACGACACGTGGCCTCCGGTACCGAGTTGGAATCTTATAGGTGGCATAGCCTTTCTCGATTATGTCGAAAGGGGTCAGCATATTTCATTTGAGCTTCATAGATAAAGGCAACTACCTAACTATGCAAATACGAAGAAATAATCTTAATTGAGGTGATCTTGACGTGGTTAATTAAGGGACATCTCATATCGGCAATTTAAGGCAAGAGCTAGATAAGCTAACCTAGCTTGAACTACTCATGCAATAAACACAACTCCCAATTCAATTACACCAAATCTCGGGCATTAAAACGGAGAATA
Organism: Chrysanthemum seticuspe; assembly: GCA_019973895.1. Lineage (NCBI taxonomy): Eukaryota > Viridiplantae > Streptophyta > Magnoliopsida > Asterales > Asteraceae > Chrysanthemum > Chrysanthemum seticuspe. The sequence goes on from BPTQ01000006.1 coordinate 19,019,149, forward strand.
ACTTAGCGCGAGAACTAACCTAGACATGTAATTCCAACATGGGTGTCACAATAAGCTTAGGTTTACTAAATGATCAATATATAAACCTTGTTTAAACAGATATAGACTACTTGTATATATTTGGTTAATCAAATTTATAAATGAATTACCGATTCGATTCCCTAGATATGGATTAGATTTGGGTGGAAAAGATTAAAGACTTTAGGGCTCGTTTGGTTTGTTGCCAGGAATGACAATGGGTATCGGATTTGGAATGAGGTGAAATGATAATGGGTATGAAAAAGTGTATCATTACGATTGTTTATGTTTGGTTGATAAAATATTGTATGAAAAAGTGTATAGATATTTTAATTTTGTAGTGGAAAAAAGAGAGGTCCACGGGAATGGATTTCATAGACACCAAATTGGTGTGTAATGAATCTATAACTATGATATACCCATTTCATTACCGGGCCCACAAAACAAAACAAAACAAACACCGACTATGACTTTGAAAGTCATAGTCTCATTCCCATTAATGCAAACCAAACGGGCCCTTAATACTTAAGGCAAAAAAATCAAAATATTCAACATTGATATGAATCAAACAGTAACACAGTTATTTGCATAATCATTAATCAAGTATTGAGATCATTCTACACAATTAACGCATAAAAACTCAACAAATCATGATGAACAATTAATCACCAATCAAGATAGAAGATAAATCACAACATGAGAATCAAAGTAATGGTTAAACAGGCAAACCATAATCAATACTCGTTGTGTAGTGATTGGGTCATCAATATTCGACCATAACTGAGTTTCCAGACCCTAGAGTCGGCCTTCAAACGGTTACACACTAGTGGGTCATGAAAAATCTCAAACTTCACTTTTTGGACACTTTTAGTTACGGCGTCAGCCAGTGTTGCAAAAATAGATTAACGTATTAACTCAAACCTTGAATGTTACAAGCTTCAATATCATATTCCGATATTTTGATAGTACTAAAAAAACGTTCAGTAACTTCCATAAAAGCCATACTAAAAAAACGTTTAGTAACTTCCATAAAAGCCACTCGAACCCCAACATATTCATTAAGAAAAAAGTTAGAAAAACTTCATGTATTTAGTTATAAAATGATTATTGTCAGTATTATCAAACCCCACCACATTCATTATGAATACAGCCCATTTGGATAAGGCCCAAGAATGCTACTGTTGACTTTATAAAACACTTGAACTATTAAAATAAGCTAAATTGAACCCTTGATAATAAGCTGCTGACCCTTTATTAGACTTTTGAACGACCCTGTTGATACTAATTGGACCTTTTTATGGCCCTCTTGAATCAATTATTGTATCAGCTGCCTGACTCTTTTTTAAAAGAAAGTATACCCAAGTGTATCTTGAGAACTCATCAACAATGACAAGTGTATACTTCTCATTCTGGATTGATCTGGGACTGACAGGTCCAAAGAGATCCATGTGCAGGAGGTGAAGGCAGCTTTTGATGGAGAAATTTTGTTTGGTTTTGAATGATGCTCTGTGGTGTTTACCTTTTTCACAGGCAGAGCATGGTTTATCTTTTCCAAAAACCAGTGATGGTAAGCCAAGGACCTTGTTTTGTTTTGCCAAGTTGTTGAGGTTTTTGAAGTTTAAGTGTGAGAGTCTCTTATGCCACAGCCAATTGATAGTTTTAGTGGCTTTAGCAAAGAGACAAGTTCCATCTTGGGAGAGTGTTGACATGTCTAACACATAAACATCATCTCTCCTTGGAGCTATCGACACCACTTCTTTGTTGGCATTGAAGATGGTGCCTTGTTTGTCATTGAATTGCACAATGTACTTAGCATCACATAGTTGACTAACACTGATGAGATTATATTTTAGACCATTGACATAAGCTATTCTAGAGAAAACTATTCCATTGCAGTTTACTGAACCGTAACCCTCAGTGGGACATGATGAGTTATCACCAAACACTACTTTGGGTCCTGGTTCCTCTATATACTTGTGCAGATACTCCTTTACACCAGTCATGCTTCTTGAGCATCCGCTGTCTAGATGCCAAATAGGCTCTCTGGCGTGTCTCTGCACAAGTAGTAAACTGAATTAGTTTCTCTTAGTGACCCACTTACTAGTGGGCTTGGGTCTCAAGGTCTCTTTGAATTTGGTAATTGACTCATGGTCAGTGGTTGAGTGCATTGTGCTACCACAGGTTTTGCATTTAGAGACTGAGGATGACTCAGTGATTTTGGGTTGTTTTGTACCTCTCCTTGCATGAATGACACTGTCATGTTGGGAAGTCTCATGAGCCGGATTACCGCATATATCACAGCATGTGTTCATGAGACAATCATCCTGATGATGATCATTAAACCCACAGTGAGGGCACAGAGGAAAAGGTTTTGCTCTATTCTTGGGAGCAGTTTTGGAGGATGAAGCATACTGATGACCAACTTTGGTATAGTTTGCTTGACTGACATACTGTAGGTGGTCTGCAGTCCTGTGATCATCCTTTTTGCAGATCATGCAAAAAAGGATTCTATAGCAGTTGTCAGTGGTATGGCTGGTGTAATGACACAGCTCACACTTTTGCTTGGGTTTGTTGGTGGATTTTGACTTTGATGAGCTCGATGAGGCTAACTTAGTATCCTTGATTGAATTAGGAGCTTTTTCGATGGATTCCATCTTTTCAGTCAGCTTCCTCACAAGCTCAGTTAGTTGCTGAATTTGGTCAGCTTCAGTGGGAACAGAGGATGTTGAAGTCTCAGTAGGAGTAGACTCTTGTTGAGTTGGTTTTGTTTGTCTTTTCAGGATGGTTCTACCAAGTCCAGATCTTTCTTTTGGTGAGTGAGGATTGAATTGTAATGGAGTAAGCTCAGAGCTTGGTGCAGCACCCTGAAGAGGTTTCAGTGGTGGAAGCGGTGCTTGAGATTCTGCTTTAGACTCAGAGATGTGTTCAGTACTACTGGGTACATCAGGGAGTCCAAGCATGCTCTTTAGAGCTTGGCTTTCAGGCTCTAGAATCCTTCCAGAATCGAAAATTGGAAGCTTACTCTCAGGATTGACCCTTTCAATCCAATCACTTGGTTTGGGAGTAGTCAACATGTTGGTAATCATACCACCAGACACAAATGGCTTAGGACCCTGGTCTTTGTTGAGAGAGTCAGGAAGATGATATTCACCTAAGACTCTCTTCTTGCTACTGGGGGCTCCCACATCATCAAAAACCCTGGGATTCTTGGCAGTACAACTATCAAGAATATCTTGAACCTTTTTAAGTTCGTCTTGAAGAGCCTGATTTCTTTTAACTAGTTCAGTGTTTTGAATTTGCAAAGTGACAGCCTCAAGCTTAGCTTGTTTTAAAAGAAGCAGTTCATCCCTACACTTGTTTAATTCAAAACTTAGCTTGTTGTATTTTGAAAAAAGATTAAGTCTTTGCTCCTCTACGAACTTAAGGTCAACATTCAGATAATTCATGTAAGACTGCCAATCAGAGTCATCATCCATAGAAAGTAGAATATTTACCTTCTTCATTGTGATATTGACCCATTCTCCATTTCTGGCATGATTCTTTCCAACAGCTAGCTTGTCCTCTTCTGAGAGGGCCATCAGTGCACTGACATGCACCATTTCATCATCTAATGACACTGGCTCTTCATCCCAGTCGAAGGTCTTAGCAACAAGGCCTTTGTTTTTACCCTGCACAGATTGAACACTTTTTGTTGTTTCTGAGGGACTGGCCTCGAGTAATGCAAGCTTAGCTTTGATTTCTTATATTTTGCTTCAAAATCAACAGTTTTGTTTTGAAAGTTTTGATGAGACTGATAGATTTTTGGTTGAAATTTGCTAAAGCCTGAGGACTGATTTGACCCTGATGGTTTATAAGAGGGTTCAGAAATTATTTTTGAAAAACAGTCTTTTGAAAAATGACCTCTTTTGTGACACTTAAAGCATTCAGTGTCCTCATTTGCTTTGGCATTTGAAAAACCTTTGTTTCTTTTTATAAACCTTCGAGAGTTAGCAAGGAGTGCCTTTTCTTGGAATTCAGTGTTCAGGTCATTTAGGTACTCCTCACTTGATCTCTCATCAGGCTCATCATCAGAATTTTCCTGAAAATCTTGAACAACATTGTTAGAATAGAAAGCAGTTGATATTGGTGATGAGGTGGTGGTCAGGGACTTCTTGACTTCCTGAGACTTCTTTAAGTCAGGGTATCGTCTGTTGATGAGGTTTTCCTCATAGACAAATTTCCCAAAAATTTCAGGAAGCTCAAGATTTTGGATATGATTAGCATTCCTAAGTCCCTGAGAGAAATTCAACCACTTCTCAGGGAGACTGTTGACAAAACCAACATTGATTTCATGTTTGGAGAACTTAACACCATCATTTGACAGTTCATTTAAAAGAGTTTTGTACCTGGTGTAAGTTTGAGAGAGAGTTTCTGAGTCCTTAGCCCTGAAGGTGTTATACTCAAGTTTCAGGTCCATTATCCGGTTTTCCTTGGTATCAGATGGTCCTTCATGACTATGAACTAGGTCATCCCAGGTTTGCTTAGCTGTACTACAGCTTATAACAGACTCCATAATATCGTCAGGAAGACAAGATATTATGATACTTTTGAGTCTTTGGTCCTGGTTGACCACTCTCCTTTCATCCTGGGTCCACTGAGCTTCAGGTTTGGGCAACCCTTTAGCAGTCTTTGGGACAAATGGACCTTCATTTATACACTTGATATAATAAGGTTCCATCCCAATCAAATAGCAAAGCATTCGCTTTTTCCATTTGTTGAATTTGCCAACTTCAAGTCTAGGGGCAACAGCTGAATAAGCTCCACCCTTTTTATCAACTAGTTGGGGTACATCAATTTCAGCCATTTAGGATCATAATTTAAAAACTTTTAGAGCGGCCTAAAAAACGAGTTTTATAATTAACCTGGCTCTGATACCACTTGTTGTTCCCCGTTCACTATCGTTTAAAACAGTTTTAGAATAAAAAACAAGTTAATAGTGAACAATGACTGGAATTAACAAAAGTAAAACACACTTATAAATTTTCAACATCATATTCTTATTAGAAATAAATCAACAAAGAATACGTTACCCAAGTACTTGCGGAATAGTACTTGGGATTGAAATAACAAAGTTTGGTGACTCCTCTCTAAGCTCAGGCTAAGTCTGAGCACAACCCTTAGAGCTCACTGAGCTATGTCAGGAACTAAGTTGTATTTGGAGGAGTGAAAAGATGGCTTGCGTGTGTGTGTTTTTACAATTCACAAGCTTAACCTTTTCACTCCATCTCTTATGCTATTTATACATGTATGAGTTTTAACTCTTTCCTAAGTGACAAACTGACATCATTCAGAAGACAAAATACTGATGTATTTTGTCTCTGTTTACAAAGACTATTCTAGGTAAGAGACAAGACTACTTTCCTAAAGTCAGTGATGACACTGAGCCTGATCTTTAGCCATTCAGGGAAAGTTGACTTTGGTTGATAAGGACTTCGTCTTATCTGATTCAAACTTATCCCGCCTTGTCCCGCTCATTCTTCAGTCTTCCTATCCTTCAGTCTTCTACTTCAGTTTGTCTTCAGTGTAAGTAGTTGGAGAGGAGTCTTAGGGATTCAGTGAGTTATTGTCATCACTCACTGAATCCACCATCTTCTTCTTGACTCAGTCTTTACCCTTTAAGTTCCGCCTTGCGGAGTGGAGAGACTATCTTGTTGCCTCGTACTGAGTATCCTGAAGATGGCTCACTGAGAGGCTATACACTCAGTGACCTGTTTAGTGTTTAACGGACTAAACACTTGGGCTATTTTCTATTCAAATTCTAGATTAAGGGGTTTGGGTATTTATTGAACCCAACAAAATGCAAAGTGCTTTGCTAGCCTCCATAATCACCACACCAAACACCAACACCAACACCAACACCTCCACCATTCCACCACAACAAAATCATCAACCATACTACCTTCTTAGGCATGGTTACTTCAATTGTGAGCAAACCGCCCAAATAACCGAAAGGACCCGGGTGATGGTCCATGAACTTCAAGAGGAAATGAGGTTCATCCTCAATCACATCCTAGAGCGCCTCAATGTTCTTGCTCATCCACCACCTCAATAGGAGGGTCCTAGCTTATTTCCTTTAAGCACTTTTTATTTTTCTAGGACTTTTCTTGTATTTGTTTTATTTTCCTAGGATAATTTCTTTTTTAAGATTTTATCATTGTATTAAACACTTCATTGTGTTCTCCTTTCATGATTCTTAAATCATGAAGAATTTTAACTAATGAATGGTGTTTCTTATATTGTTGTTGCTTGTTACATGGTGTTTGGAAATGCTTGTGATGATGCTTATTACTAACATTTTTTTTGTAGCTTTTTCACAATCCATGTATCTTTCTCTTGGCACCCAATTTAGGGGGAGCATTGGTCAAGGGGGAGATAATGGCTCAAACTCATTACACATTTCGCCTCGCATCTTCTTTTTATTGAGACAAAAATGAGGAGAAATATATAGAACTTGGTTATATTTGACTTTCTAAAAAAGTCAAATTGCATACATTGACCTTCTGAAAAAGTCAACATGATACTTCATTGGTAATATTTGACTTTCTGAAAAAGTCAACTGCACACTTTGACTTTCTAAAAAAGTCAACATCATGCTTCAACTAGTGAAGACTTTGACTTTCTGAAAAAGTCAACATCATGTCTATATTGGACATACTTGCATTATCATGTTTCTTTCAAGTTCTAAAACTAATATTTTTATAACTCTTGTACAATGTTTACATCTTTTATAAAAATAAAATTTATGTTTTGTCCTCAACAAAAAAGGGGAGATTGTTAATACAAATATCGTCATTAAACGTTATTTATATTTTTGATCTTTACCTAAGTTTTGTTAACGACAAAAGTAAATTTAATTTTTATAAAGTTTGAAGCTTGTCAAGTTTAATAGATATTAAAACAAACTTTTTCAAATAATATCTTCATCACTCAAGCATTTACATTGTGATTAATCATATCTTGATATGACTATCTATACTACATTAAAAGGAAAAATGGTCAATATGGTCAATGTTGGAAAAGTGAAAAGTGGAAAAAGTGGAATAGTGGAATTGGAAAAGTGAAAGTGGGCATTTGGAAAATTTAAGGAAAGTATTCATCGGTGCAAACGAGAAGGAAAGTATTCATTGCTGACATTCAATTCCTGCACGCTTACCACAACTTACTATGCATGAGCATATAAAATTAAATGTCAATTGAAACACACGGTTTAATATTTGCATATTAATAATTGTATGCAACCTCATTGGTGATTTGTGGTGATTTTATACCAAACAAATCTTAACCCTTTATTTTGAAACTTTTTAAATCAATGGTATAGATTTACCCCACATTTCTCAACCCTAATATAATACCATAGATAAACACCAACAACTCATAATTTTTCTTTCATCTCTATCTAAACAATAAAATGCTGCCATCACCATTATTGCCGCCGTATACCGTCACCATTATTGCCGCCGTATACTGAGATCGCCACAATTTCTCTGTTGTAGATGGTTTTAGTTGGCTAGGTTGTTTAGTTTGATGGTTATGTTAAAGAAATTGTGGTGGCTTATATGTATTGGTTGAGTGGTTTTGATGTGATTGTCGGTGGTTACGGGTCTTGATTTTATTTTATTTGATGGTTTCGGGTCTTGGATAAATTTGTTGGTTTGTCATGTGTTTGTTTCGATAGTCATAAGATTCTAGTTGTTTGTGCATGAGATTGTAGATGGTTATTCGGATATCCGGATGTGTTTGCGAAAGCCATTTCTTGCTTTGAGTTTGTTCTTTGATATGTATATTTATGTTTTTTGATATCCGGATTTTGCCCGATGCGTTTGCTGTTGGATATGTTCTTTGATATGTATATTTATATCTGCCAATGACATTATTTGAGGTAAATTATACGTTGGATATGTGTTTTGGTTAAGAGACGCAAAGTAGTTTTCCTTTGTTTTATTATATGTTGGTTGCCGGATATGTTTTATTTTGCTGTAATGATTTTTCGAGTTTATGGTTTGGTTGGGCTAAATGGAATGATGGTTTAGTGCGAGATTGACTCGGCTTAGCAACCTCTATTACTACAACCATTACTTCAGCCAAGGCATGAGTTATAATCTGAGCAAAATGTGTTTGTAGATTCAAAATCTTTGGTTTAAGTCTTTGAGATTTGTTTTTTTTCATTTTTATTTGGTTATGAAAATAGTTTTTATGAATTAATTCTGTTTTTGAATTTAAGTATTTTCAAAGTTTTGGTTGTGTTGGTGTCTGCTTGCAATGGGTTGTCTGCAAAACAAAACCATGCCTCCTGAAAGATGACTAAAAAATTAGCAACTTTTGTGAATGTTTCTTATTGTTGATTGTTTTGTAGTTTAAGTATGGGGCTTATTTTTCAATCCTTTGATTTGTTATGAATGTGGGGCTTATTTTTCAATCCTTTGATTTGTCCTTGTTATGAATGGTATAAAAAAATTATAATTAATTTAATGTAAGCATAAGTTCATAACTTTATTACTTTTACATTTTACATGATTTTAATTATGATTGTTTATTACTTCTATTTTACATTTTACATTTTACACAATTTTCTTTAATCCTTAAACTTGAAATTTAAAAATTATCTTTGCAAGCAAACAATAGCACATACACAGTTTGAAATTTTTGAAAACTTTTAGTAACTATTATACAAAAATATATGATACACACGTTTTGAAATTCTTAAAAACTTTTAGTATTATTGGTGCGACTATTGTGTGAACTATGTTATTGCGTGATCATCTATATTCATTATTTTTTTTTTCTTTTGTATTTTACATATTCATCCAATTCTTGCTCTCAATCCCGATTCACATTTCAATCAAAATACTACAATTATAAAAGTTTGCCGCTATAAAATGGTCAAAGTTGAAATTCAAGAAAAGTAAAATGTTGAAAAAATGTTTTGCCTATTCTACCTTGAAACTTTGAAAAACTAATTAAAAATAATAATAATAATAATAATTAAAATGAAACACACAGTTTCATTATCGACAAATATGAAACAAGAGTTGACTTTGTGATACATGCAATTTTCGAATGAACCACACGGCTGGCACTTTCGTTTCTATAAACACAATAATTTTTATACTAAATACTTTTCAAAACAGTGTCTCATTTTCATTTTCAACTTAAGTTAAGTAAAAGTAGATGGAAATAAATAAACAAAAAAATGTGGATGATATTTTTGAGGTCGATACATAGTAGTCTCTTATTTATCTTCATTAATTAGTTGTTTCATTATGTTACTTCATGGACGCTAATGCTTTTGTTTGTTTATAGCTTCATCCCCTTTCCAATCTTGCTCCAAATCCTAATCTATTTTCAACCCGAACTTGGTATAGTGAAACTAGGATGAGGTTATTATCATCTCAAGTGATGATGATGATGAAGAAGAAATTCTTACACCAACATTTCAAACTCGTTGTCTTTCACTTTGGCATAATTCTTTTCATCTATTTAAGAGCACTAACAAAATGCTAGAAGCGGTATTACGGTGAGTGACAACAAGCCGTGATTGGCTTGCAAGACCACTCGATATAATTGACCATAAATTTTATACTATCCAAACTTTAAGTAAAAGAAAATAGCTAAAAATCATTGCTAATATTCACGCTTATTACTTCATAGAGAGAATATCTTGCAATAAAAAAAAATCAACTCTATGAAATAGATCAACTTTGTATACTCGATTCTCTTTATCTTTAGTACATATATTACATGTATATCATTTCTTAAATTTTGAATTCTTGATAAGTTTGAAAACTTCAAATCTATTATAAGAGAGAGATTTGGTTAGCATATGTTTGCTTATATATAAACATGGTAAGTATACGAGATTCAAAGCAATATGCATCATTCAAAGCATAGAATTCTCCAATCGGAATTTGTAATGTAGTTTTGGAAAGTATTTATAAATACGTGGTGAATAAGTCATGTGTTTATGTTTTGTCAATTTTGATCGTAATTGTAGGAAACAATTCCTTAACTAATTTTCAATTTCATTAGTTGCTACAAGTCACCAATAAAGTCATTTAGGATTCCATTTATAGAAGTTTTAAAACTACCACGAGTTTTTGAATTCTTCAATTTGAAATTGTTAATTAAGTAAACTATTTATGAAAATTACAAACTTTTATTATTATTTTCGTTTATAAACCATCTTATTTTCATTCACTTTAAATAGTGTTAGTGTTTAATTAATGTTTTGAAAACAGGGTCTCTAATAGACCCGGTCGAGTCACTAGGTTATCTGTTCAACCGGTTCGACCACCGGATCAACCCGGTCTTCAACAAAAATTAAATTTATATATTTGGAATGATACAAAAATGTATATCTATTATCTATTACTAACATATAAAAGAAAAATAGTCAAAATTGAAATGTTGAAAGTTGATAGTCAAATGTGAGAAAAAAATTTGAAAATGTTAAAACCGAAAGTCTTGTATCTAATCTCACAATTCACATCATACAAAAAACTCTTCATTTCTTCCACCATTCCCACCACCACATAAACACTACCACCAAACGCCTCCACCACCGCACGTCACCACCATCTAACCCACGACCCCAGAAAACAAGCCACCACCACACGATGAATTATCGCATGTTAGAACCGATTGCAATTACATTTAAATCTTTCACGTTCTATTTTGAACGTTATACGAAACACTTATCACAATATCGTACATCGTTAATTGTCGGCCGCTAGGAACCGCTCCCGCTAGGCGCGGGTACTCGCCTAGTAAACCATAATGTATGATAGTAGTTTTTAGAATGTTTTGGTTTCTTAAAACCTAAACATTACATATGTATTTACATATTTCTAAAAATAGAAAAACAAACACATGACATCATGTGATGCATCATTGAAATCCTTAGAAGATTTCACTAGATACTTTGTGTAGATTTAGGCTCTACATATCTTACACAATCTTGCATAGATATGGTTGACTTTGGCAAGATTTTGAGATCTTGCTGTCAGACCTCGGCGGCACCAAATATTAACACGGGCGGAACCCTTTCAAGGGTTTCGTGGTCCGTGGTGCTTGCTGATGTTTTTGGCTAAAAATAGCAAAGCCAAACCAAGTAGTTTTTCATCCCTTTCTATCATATTCTCATACATTCCTTCTCTCTAACATTTCTAACTCAGTTTCATATCATATTAGTGATCTCTTTTGTAGCAAAGAAGATCAAGGCACACTCAAGCTTCAACGAGAAGTTGGAAGTCTTGTTTGTTTGTTGTTGTATGATCTTGTGTTGATTATGTGGAAAACTAGAAGGGGTGTTGAATAGTTTTACCAATTTAAAACTTTCTTTTAAAACATTTAGATCAACTTATGTCGATCTATTTAGATGTGTATGTTGGACGTTGATAGATAAATATATAAACGTGTAATGAAAGATAAAGAGTAAGAAGCACATAACCACGACACAAGTATTTATAGTGGTTCGGCTACAAGGACACCTTCCTTGCCCTACTCCACTCCCTGAGTCACCTACTCGAGAGTTCGTAATCACTACACCAACTCCTTATGGCGGAGAAGCCTTCACAACGTCGCTTACACCTTTTTCCGGTACAAAGCTAAATACCGAGTTCTTTCACACCAAGGTGAACCACACCTACCACAACGTCGCCTACCCTTTATACGGTGCTAGGCTAACCACCGAGTTCTTTCACTCCAAGGAGAACTAATCCTATCACAACGTCGCCTACCCTTTATCCGGTACTAGGCTAAGTACCGAGTTCCATTACAATGGAGGAACTACTACCCAACACTACACAACACCTAATCCCAAAGAAGATCAATCTCCTTATTACAACTCAAGGATATCAATATCCTTGGATCCAATACTAATCTATCTTGTACATCGAAACACACCATATCGAATGTACACCTTAGGCACCTTTCACTAATGCCATTGTCTTGACTTCTAGGCATCCTTCACTAATGCCTTGTGACTTTACTTCTTTAGCATTCTTCACTAATGCTTTCGACACGGACGTTAAGCACCTTTCACTAATGCTCTCGTCTTGATCCTTTCGGCATTCTTCACTAATACCTTTAACACAACACTTCTATAGAAGAAGAAAGAACTATCAACAAGAGAACCTCAGTAGTCTTGATGATGACAAAGTATGGCAACTCATGGACTTGAGCTTGCTCGACTTCAAGAGGTGATGATCTCTCCTTTAAGAGGAACCTATAGAATCACACAAAAACAAAAGACAAACTACATAGAAATATCACTTAGGATCAGTGGTTAGAGAGTTACAATACTTGGGGAGAGTATGTATGAGAGTGGTGAGCTAAAAGGAAGAAATGGCTCACTATTTATAGAGGAGAAATACTTACTGTTCCCTGGATCCCACGGATCCCTTCCACAAGGGATCCGTCTAGCGTATTTCTAGGGATCCGTGGGACGCTCCTCTTTGCCAATGGGTATTTTGGTTATGGGTCATGGGTCATGGGTTGATCCATGGGTCTATTTATTAGATACAATGTATCTAATGAGTGCAATGCACCTAGTCAAATGGGTATGTGTCAATACCATGGGTTATGGATATATTCCATGGGTTGTAGTTTTTACCCATTTATATTACATACTAGTTATGTATATATTTTGCCCAATATGTAAACACTAGTTGTTGTACATATGTATTACTAAATCATAAAATCACTTATACTTGTTTTAGTGTTTTGTGTGAAAACATAAGTGTGTTATAAAACTATTGACTCAAACTAATTACGTATTTTATTTTTTTTATTAAAATGATTTTACGTTTGTTATCGACAAAACATTAGAAGATCGTAAAATATAAATAAACGTTTTTACGGCTTATTTGTATTAACAGATTCATACATCATTGTTGTACCAAACCATCATAATCTTGTGAGTGTGAGTGGTTAGTATTTTAGTCCTTAAAATACATTGTGTGTCGGAGTGGTTGTACTCTTGAAAAGAACTCGACATTTAGCTTAGTGTCGGAAATAGTGTGTAAGCGAAGTGTAAAGGTTTCTCCGCCGGTGAAAGGAGCTTGTTGACTAGTGAAGTTAAACTCTCGAGTGTGAGACTCGGGGAGTGGAGTAGGGCAAGGAAAAAGAGTCCTTGTAGACCGAACCACTGTAAACAATTTGTTGTGGTTTGATTGTTTTTTTCCTTATCTACTCTTTATATATTGTTTGCATATTTCACTAACATATCTAAGATTAATATCAATTGATCTTTCATTAAGTTTCAAAACAAAGTTTTAATCGGTAAACTATTCAACCCCCTTCTAGTTTTCCACAGGAAGCTATTAGAAGTCAAACTCCAGAACGGTTGTGGTTACTAGATGGGGATAAGTGCAGTTATGATATGCCCATCATATGCTTAGAAGACTCACGCTTGCCGTTGTTGTCTACTTCTCATGGCAGGAAAGAGATTACAGTATTTAAGAGACGAAAGAACGATTTGGGAGATGTTGTATGAGTTTTAATGCTTAAGCTAATGAGTTTTAAAGTGAACCAAAATTGAGGCAACCCTACATGTAGCAAAGTTGAGGAATATGCGCATGAGTATTCAGAAGTTTGATAGAGGATCAAAGATCAATAAAGCTGTGTTATTAGAAGCCACTCAGAACTGTTATTATTATATTGTGGTGATGGTTTGAATTGTGAGGATAGTTGTGTATAAATTTCATTATCAGTCTTTTAATGAATGGATTACCATGAGAGTATATCTATACTAGCATTAGTTGCAACACTTTAAAGTATTTTTTGTAAACATGTTTTACAAAAAATAAGAAAAAAATACAAATTAATTTAATATAAGAAAAAAGCGTCTATAAAAATAATTACCTAATAAATATTATTTTTAAAACACCCCTAATATAAAAAATACTTGTTATTATAGTCACAACTGGTTCGGCTAGCCCATAAAAGTCGTCCAAAAATGATATTATTAAATCAATAGAGTTTCAAAATGAATACTAAATTATAATGTTCAAAAAATCTTATTAAATCGCAAGAGTTCCTCGAGAACCAACATATACACCTTTTAGAATTTTTTGATAAAACTTACCGTAAAAACTAAAAACATTGTTTTATAAAAATCGTATGATTTTTTCAAAACAAATAATGCAAAGGTGCAGAGTGTTAATTATATCTTTTATATTTATTATATATATTCGTATAATAATAATTATACTCTTTAAACCAACCTAAATGACTTATTGAATATTTCTTTATATTTATTAGTATTCTTTTACTTTTATCATCCATTTATGTGAGACAAATATAACAAACATTGTTTTTAGAGAACTAAATTTTCTTAGTATAATGTAAGCGATTTTTAAAATTCGCTATGGTGTTATTATTTAATGATAACTTTCGACTACGGGCCATTGTCAACTACTTTAACCTTATACTTTTACAATATACCAGCTACCAACTCAGTACTGTCACAATATCACGTGGATAATCTACAGTTTTATATGAGAAATTGTTATTGCATAAAATTATTCAAAACTAAAATTTTCGTCATCCGTATATCTATTGTATCGTAAAATAGAGCTAGAAAGAAATTCGCTAAATATTTTAATTGCATGATACCCGCCGTTGCAACGCGCGGGTACTCTGCTAGTTATAGCAACTAGTTTTAATGTAGTATAGATAAGACATGTGTTCATAATTAAAATAGTAATTTATAAAATAAAATAAAATCCATGTTGATAAATTATGTGGATGATGATAATTTAATATTGGGCTAATAACCTATTAAAGCATCATATTTGTCACAAATGTCAGTTCGACGTAGTGAACAAAAAAAATATCTCTTCTAGACATTAAACTTGACATTTTTGTCTTCAATTGAGTAAAATAAATTTGTGATGACCATTTTACCCTTGAATTTATAAAAATTGCATCCTTTGTCCCTAGTATATAAATAACCCTTTAACTCATTTTAACACACAACTAACCCTACATTTGTGGTAAGTATGATGCTTTATTAGATTATTAGCCCTTTAATATTTGAATGGTATTAGTAAATTCAAACCACTGGGGCATTCGTCCAGTGGGTGGGGCTTTGGTCTTGAGTCAATAGACTCGGGTTCAAATCCCATCCCTGACACTTTGCTCTCAGATAGGTACCCACCTTCACAAAACCTATGGGCTCACTGGAGAGACTTTGTGGATAAGAGCTCAAGAGTCCGAGAGTCTCGGCTCACTCCAGTTGGTGCCCCACTAGGCCAGGAGAGTTGCTCGGAGCTATTCCTTGTGGGGTGGAAAATGGCTGGTGCCAAAAGGCATCCGGGGTCAGGGTGTTCCCGCCAATCTACACCTTTTGTGGATATTAGTAAATTGAAGAATCAATAGTTTAGTGTTATTTAGAGTAGATTAAAGGTAAAGGTTTAGCGGTTTGATTGACTTAAAATAATCCCTCAAATACGTTTTATCTTTTTAGCTTATTAAATTTCAAAATCGAAAATAAGCTAATAAGCTTTAAAAATAAGCTAGCTAGTCCAAGTTGTAGGTTCTTGGTAATAACTAAAGAATATTCATGTACTATAGATTTCTTTCACGTGTCTCTCTGAGTATCCAGCTTGGGTTAAAATATGAAAGCATCAAACAATCTAAAATTATATATCTTTCTTGTTATTAACCACACCGTGAGTTGTGCATACTTAAAAAATAGAAGTCTATAGCGATTTGTACATACTTCATACCTGAAAATAAAATAGACTCATTGTGCTAAAAATTTGAAGACTTAAAAGTTGCAAAGACTTTCAAAAAGAACATGCTATCATCCAAGTCTTTTAACTCATCATTTTCCATTTTTCCTCGAAGACAATAATAATGCAAGACTTAAAGACAAAGTTGCAAAGCAATATATCCTACAAAATTGCTTTGAATGATGAATAAAGCTCTTATCTTTTGATCGAGTGCGAGTTGGGGGCATGGTGTACTCTCTCATAATTTTAGACCCTGTTTAGACACCAGAACTTGGAGCATAATCGATTCCCTGGGTATCCATTTCTCATTATCGGCCCCATACCAAGTGTTTAGAAGGCTCAAGCAAACATAGCCATTTTTATACAGATTTGGATTAATACGTAGCCCGCCTGAGTGATAGTACACTTTCTGAAAACAGTCGTTTAAATACCATTTAATATTGGTACACGTATTAGAATAAAAAACATAGGATAAAAATGTAAAATATAAGACATACAGGTGGTTCATCAGGATAGTTTTGAGGGAAATGAATATCAAAGAAAAAAAGACCGTCATGATACGGGGTTCCTTTTGCTCCCTTTATCATAGCTCTTAATAGATCCATCCTCGATTCATAAACCCTGACATATATCATATCTGTTACAAAATAACCAAAGTTAAATAAACCCACATGTATACAGAAAACAAGCTGCGAGAACTAGCAAAACAGACCAGGCAACTCCTTCTTGAGGATCTTCCATTCTCTTTGAATAGTTTTAGTCCACTCGTTTGTTGGCTGCAAAATTGAGCTAAAAATACATAAAAACGAGAACAATTGATGTAGAGATCCAAGAGTTAGCTGCATTAATGTGAAATCTTTCTGCACTTCCAGTTGGCTACTACGGTGAGTGACTTTTATCTATAACATGGTAACACTGCTGCCATTAATCACTAGATGCATTTTTATACTTCCTTTTGCTATATGGCTATGACCAAAATTCATGAAATTTTGTGATACTTACTTATGGATTTCAATACATGTTTTGCTAATTACACTTATAATCTTTTGCATGTCATGACGAACGACGTATGTTCTACTACATCAAGAATACGGTTTGTTCTTTGTTGCATGCTACTTGATGCTTCATTTTTATAGGCCAGTTAGATAAAATCAGTTTCTAAGAATAGCGGTGTTTATGTGGCAGCACGGGAATGACTCTATCCCAGTTTCTCGCCATCGCTTGACGACTGAGTGGCATCAATTTAAAAGCTAAAATGAACAAAAGCAGGGGGGCCAGAGATATGTTAAAGTAGCCGTTGTTGCAGTTTCCAGCACTAACAAATACATACGGTACTTGCAAGTTTATACAACCATCTTAATAGTGGTGTTACACTTATATTTTTGGCCTGTAAGTAAAACCATTATGGTTGTAAATCTGATTTACAATTCTAAATTTGTCTTCAGGTTTTGGTTTCTTTTCGTCACAGATTTATACAGCAAACGGAAATCATCTAGGAAAGGCCAACATTGCTGGCATTGCAATTCAGGTAATCACTACCACCATTCACATGTGGCAGTTGTTTTTTTAGTGAAATAAAAATCTAGAAATATTCCAGTGTCAAAATATGCTGATACAAAAAACTGAAATATAAAATCTATGTTCTCTGCTTTATTGACATGTACAGGCTATATATTGACTACTTTAATCAAGCATGCAGCTTTTGAAAGTTACACATTGCCTGCACATATTCCACTCATAAACCACATTTTCATTTAAAATTCCAGCTATAAAAAAGATCTCCACCAAAGATTGATTCACCAAGCAATAATCTAAAAGAAACCACAACATGGATTGTCGCAACAAAAAGGGTTTTTCTTTTTTATCAGAATCTTGATATAAAAAAGACACAGCATTACCAGATATGTTAACTTTTTCAATTTTTTTATGTGCAGGGACCATGCACAATTCAAGCACTGAATCAAGCTCAGAAGCCGATGACCTTCCTATGCCATGGACCAGCTACTTTCCGCCTGGTTATTGCGGCTCAGGATCCAAAAAAGAAGATGTTAGGAGGGTTAACCCTGCAAAGCAGCTTGCCGAAATAACTGATGCTGCCATGGACAAAACTACAAAGTAGATTGCAAAGGAAACTTTTAAATCCAGGTTCAAGGTCCTTGGCCTTCCCAATGCTCATTTTTCTAAAGAGATAGGTATGAAGCCATTTGCCAAAGATGGTTCAAAAGGAAAAAGGCAAAAAAAAATAGCCCTTACTCAAATATGATGTGTGTTGGTCATTTTTTAATGGCTTAAATGCCTTTGAATAAAAGTGTGTGTTTAACGCAATAACTATTGTGATTTTAATTTGCTTATTGTGAACTCGATCAAGCGTTGGTAGTATTGCCTGTCGTGGGCAGTTTTTTTGCCTGCACATTGTTGCAGGAGGTATCCTTCCAATGTTATAAGTTTGCAGCTCCAGAAATGTCTACAGAAACATTGTATTTTTTTGTGTGAAACTCAAACAAAACCTATAGCCTGTTTGCATAGCAAGATACTCCTATTTTGTGGTATGCAATAGTATATAAAACTACTACTCTTATACCAATGAGTGCATATGAATATGATGTATGGTTTACAAAGTTGGGCAAGATTTTTATGCTACATATTCTTGCAACAACCATCCTTGCAATCTTATTACTTTGACCGTTGTCATGTTCGAGAAAATGTATGACTTGCTAGCATGCATAGACTGCTTGCATCAGGTAGTGTGGAAGCTGGTTGCATCATTTGGCATGTCAATGTAGAAACACCTTAACCACCTATGTACGTTTATATCCATGTTCGTAGAACATACCGCGGCAACGCGCGGGCACAAAACCTCGTACATTACAAAGGGGGGTGTTTGATTTTGCTTATTTTTTTTTCTGCTTACCCACTTAGTTCTAAGTATAACTAAGTTTGAGGTAAACCGCTTCAACTTAGCGAAAATAAACATTCTCAAGAGCTGCTTATTTTAAAGTGCTTGGATGAAACAAAAATTATCTTTCTATATTCATCTTACTCGAAATATAATATTTTTCAACACATTTTTTAAATTTTCCGAGTAAAAATGCATTTTTTTTTATAGAAAATAAGCGAATCCAAACACAATTTCTCGCTGTGTTTGTTTAAGCTTATATATGGGCCTATGAGCTTATTTAACTCGGCTTATACTACATAAGCAAAAAAAAAAATACGAGTATATGAAAAATAAATCGAAACCTTTCACGCTCATAAGTCCTAAAATAAGCCTAAGAGGGTGTTAGTTTAAGCTTATTATTGGGCTTATTAGCTTATGTCTTTTTGGTTTATGTTGTATAAGCCTTTTTTTGGCTTATTTTGAAACTTATGAACATATATAACTTTATTATGTCATAATAAACTTATATCAAGTTTTAAAATAATCTTAAAAAAAAAAATGGGCTTACAAAAAATAATCCAAAAACACATAAGCTAATAAGCCCAAAAATAAGCTTAATCAAAAAGTTAGCAGAAAAAACAAGCAATTGTAAACATATAAATGCATAAAGATTAAAACCCATTAATAAAAACTAAAAAAGATTTTTTTTTTTTTTTTTTTTTTTTTTTTACTTTGGGTTTTGAGGGAAACAAATTCCGGTGGCTGATGACGTCATTGATCGGCCGGAAATGAAAAATCTTGAAATACCCTTTTTTGTATTTGGGGTTTTTGTGAGTTTTCAAATTTGAATAAATTCCCAGAAATAAAAGAGTGATTTCTTGGAAATTATTAACTGAATTCCACTTTTTAAGAAGATCCCCATCAAATTATTAAAGATTTAAAAAAATAATAAAAAAAATTTAAGGAAGTTTTATGTATGGGGGGTGTTTGGTTTGGGTTATTTTTGGCCTTTAAGAAATATTTTAAAACTTGAATAAGAAAATGAATTTTGTTTACTTTGAAAATGAAGTCGTGCGTACTGCCTATTCTTCTGTGTACAAACGAGTACTTGTGCATAGGGATCGAATTTTATAATAACACATAATTATAATTATGATATTGTGTTTAAATGTTTTATGAAATGATTACGCATACAACGTAAAATAACGTCATCTCAATTTCAATTTAACAAATTAAGATTCGGTTTTTCTATTATGTGCCCTAGGGCACATGTTAAAGAGTGAAAAAGTACATAAACGTACATGGTGATTCACAAAAAATACATTTTTTATATGTACCTGTGTCTTTTTTCTTGAATCCTCATGTACTTTTATATACTTTTTTCACTTCTTATCATGTGCCCCAAGACACATAATAGAAAAACCCTTCAAATAAGGATTGGCTTTGAGATTTAAATTATGATAAATCTAAAATATGAAATATAAAAATTAAATTATGGTAAAAAAAAAAGTTTATTTATGACAAACGAAACAAAGATATCAAGTTTGAATTCACTCTACTAAAATGTGTCAGTTGTCCTATAAATACTTTCTATTTGTCCAATAAAGATATCGGACGATTTTTTCAAAGCAAAGGATGCAAAGGTGTAAAGTCCTAATTTTATATTTGCACATGGAATTCTCATTACACTATGCGAAATTATCAAAATTTCGATGCTACACAAACAACATCGTACGTACATTGTATTATTATTTCAAAACTAATATATTGTTAGTTTTGAAATAATAACCATTATAGTTTACATACCTTAACATAACAAGTACAAATTAATAATTAAATGAACCTATAATCTTGGTGATTTAATACTAATATAATTCAATAATCAATTTACGTTTTTAAACTTAAATATCAATGCCTAAATATCAGGATCATAATATATGATCATTAAAGTATTTTTAATCATATTATTCCTTTTACCATAAATATATGATGATTTTTGAATACAAATTTTGAATTATCCCTAATCATTAGCTAAAACATATACTAATCCTTTGACTAAGAGTTTTTTTTCAAAAACAATTACAACAAGAAACCTGTCTTCAAAACCAAGAAAAACACATCCAGGTTAGAATTTTTTTTTACTTTTTATTAATAAATTCGTATAAGCATCATTTCATGTAAATATTCTACTATGTCCACATATTCATAGCAACTTAATACACCATTATCAGTATCATTTCATTGCCATATGATGCGATTACAATATATTGTTAGCAACTTAATACAATACTGTTAGTATTAGTGATATTGATAACCAAACTTTACAAATTTGTTGTGGACTGCAAAAGATACTGATAACTTAGTTTTGCATTTCTAATACTTGATGGATTCCAATAACAAGAGGAAAGCTATTGTTATCAACAACACGTTATCTCCTGGAAAAGAAAACACACCAACTGCAAGGTTACTACATGATATCGATATCAACTCCAGTAAGCGAAGACTATTAAGTACTCAAGAAGATGTTAGTTTTGTGAGAACTACATCCACAACTCATTCCATAGATGAGTTCACACTGAATTCAGCCGTTAGACATGCTCTTATTGATATAACTAATAGTAAGTAAACGCTTTCATGAAATTTAATTTTAATATCCATTAACAAAAATACTAATTTCAATATGAAATAGTTATAATGAAATAACCTATACTTATCCTTTTAGATGGATCATCTTCTGCTACACCAACAGTTAGACGTAGAGGAAGACCGCCAAAGAATTCTACACAAACAACAACTAAAGTGTCTGTTAATCCAACAATAACAATAATTCCTCGACAAAGACCAGGAAGGAAAGGAATAGAAACGACTACTCCAGGAATTTAATCCCTTCCTTTCACAAACTTTTTAACTACATTTTGATTTATTGATAGTTTGTTATTATGCTATAAATTATTTATATAAACCAAAACGTTTACTTAATCTGACAGAGTTATCAACTACAACTCCAACTATAACTCCAACCCCTGTCATACCAACGCCTGTAATTTCTAATATAAGTACTCGACGAATACCAGGAAGGCAACGAAAAGAAATGACTACTCCAGGCATATAAATCCTTTTTCTCCCAAATCCTTTAACTCATGAGCTTGGTGAAAAATGAACATCCAAAAAGCAAAGGGTTCCTTGAAAATATAAGGCGTTACAACTCCATGTTTTCATTCACATCTCTTGGTGGTAAAGTAGACCAAACAATTAACAACGGACGGGGTCCATATTGTTTTAGGCTTCAGGGAGAGAACTACCACATAATTGGTTCTTTGATGCCTGAAAACGGCAAGACTCCTAAGTTTGCGCAAATATACATACATGACACAAGAAACGAGATACAAGACAGAATAAATGTTGTCAGGTATGCATATTCTAATTTTTCCTTAAACTTATAATTTTGGTGACTAATATTTGATCTGATATGAATTTCCGATGTGTTTTCATTATCTTCATAGTCTAATTTTTTTAACTTAATGTTGCAGTAGTGGCTCCTCAAATTCATCAAACCCCACCAAAATTGATCATTAGCATAACAAAAGATATAAAAGAGATGCTTGATGCCCATAATCCATTGGTTCAAGAGTTCCGAATGGCTGGTCAACGTATGGCAACCGCAGATGATGACCAGAAAATAAGACTTAGGCTTATTGGCAAAAGAGATCGTGATGGACGGACACATAATTTACCCACTGCATCTGAGGTAGCTGCACTTATAGTTGGTGACTTTGACTCTTTGAAAGATAAGAGAGACATTATCTTGCACATGCATGGCGATGAAACAAGAAGAATTAGTGAGCTGCACGTTGAGTACTTAGCTCTTAAGTATCCGTTATTGTTTCCATACGCAGCAGATGGATACAGAACTGATGTATACCATAGAGGTATTACAGACTCGACACCAACAAAACAACGCACTAGAGTAACTATGCGTGAGTGGTTTGCACATCGTCTACAAGATAGACCAGAAGTTTATTCCATGATTCTTCACTCAAGAAGGTTGTTCCAGCAGTTTTTGGTAGATGGTTACACTATGGTGGAGTCCGAAAGGATGTCTTTTTATAGAAAAAATCAAAAAGAGCTGCGATGTGAAACATATACTAGGCTGGCTAGCATGTCAAGTACATCAAATGGACCACGTGTTCTTTGTGGAAAAAAAGTTATTCTGCCTTCGTCACACACCGGGAGTCTAAGATACATGTTACAGAACTACCTTGATGCTATGTCCATTTGCAAGGTTTACGGATACCCGGATCTATTCATCACTTTTACGTGTAACCCTAGCTGGCCTGAGATTACACGGTATATGGAGGAAAAAGGGTTGAAATCAGAAGATCGGCCAGATGCGACTACAAGGGTATTCAAAATGAAGTTGGACATGTTGATGAAAGATTTTAAACAAAAACGCACATTCGGACGTGTAAAAGGAGGTATTTAATATTCATTTCAGATTTATTAGTGTACACATCAACATACTAATAACATTATAATTCTGAGTTTCAAACTAATATTATTTCTATATTTAACTGAAATTTTGTTGTATTTTAAATGCAGAATTGTACACAATTGAATTTCAGAAACATGGACTACCCCATTGTCATATTTTCCTTTGGTTGGAACCAAATGATAAACTACGTACTCCACAACAGATTGACAATTGCATATCCGCTGAAATTCCTGATAAGGATCTTGACCCAGCTTTGTACCAACTTGTGATAAAGAACATGATGCACGGTCCTTCCGGTATTGAACATCAGTTTAACATATTGGATTTCACAAACACATCAAACCATAAACACAAGAGGCGTATAAATGATGTTTTAGAGAGAGAAAGAGTTAGAGGTTTTGGGAACTTAGTGAGAGAAAATGAAAATATTATTATGAGCTCCAACTCTCTACCTTGGGAGGTAGAGAGTATTTATAGTCCTTACATAAATCGCCACCTACGGGCTGTGGATCAGGCATACAGTGGGTAAAGACCCGTCCGTCCTCCACGGTGTTACTTAACTAAATACTACTTAACATTAAATAATCTACGACTACGAGCTTTCTAACGATTACATATACTTGAGGTGACCGACTCTTTAATGACTAGATTTTCTAAATCCTAACAATCTCCCCCTAAGGGAGGTCACCTCAAAAATACATTGAATACAAACAGATATTACAATAAGATTGTTCTTTGGATTCTTGTTAAAGTTCTATGCTCTGCAGGTCGTAGTCATTGATTCTTCATTTTTGCATGTTTGGTTAATCCAAGTGGAGGTCTTAATATGATCCACATAATAATGAGTTTTGAGCCAGCTTTGAGATCATCAGCTATCATAAATCTCTGACTCTTCCATTGTGATGTTGGTATTATGTGATGTTGTGACTTTTGGACCGACATGCTCACATTCTGGATCATGATTTCTTCTCATCAAAGTAGCGGAAGCTTTCGTTGATTCATGATATTAGCAGCAGCGTAGCAGAAGCATGGAGTGAAAATATCAGAGTCATTGATGCACTAATCATGATTTCTTTAGAAATGAATGTGTTGTGTGAGCATGCGGCTATGGATTGACCACTTCATTCTGATCAGCTGCAAACGTCGGGCGTACCTGTATACAACAGTTAGCAATAAAGCGCACGAAAAGTGTCTTTGATCACTTTCGTTGAATTGAGGTACACGGTCCACGGTTCCCCGTTGATCAGTACAAGTACTGCCTGTGATCAGGTATAATTCCGAAGAATTTCCTTGACAGGGTTTCGCAGCTGCTTTAGCTGTTCTCAAACCGGAACGTCTCAAAGAAGACAACACGGAGTGAGTGAACCAGCGAATTGAGATTCACTGATTGATTGAAAAGATATTTGAAAAACAATCGTATACCGCACAATAGAAATTGTTTTTGCAATACAACGAAGGTTTTAAATAAAAAATCAATTATCAATCATAAACACATTTTATTTTGAAATATGAGTACACAGTCGATGTGCTAAAGAAAAGGGTTTTTAAGCACAACGATCGGTTTTTTCAAAGGTATCCGTCAATCCATAACCTGAACCAGGATTGATTCAAGAAATTGAATCTCCCCATTGTTTCTGTTCAGTTGTCACATGGTTGATCTTTTGGATAGATCTCACATGCCACCCACCAGGAGCTTGTTTGATGTTGGCTCCAGAAGGCTTTCCATCTTCATTGTGAACATGTTTGCATATCACTCAGATGTTCTGGCAATACCACAAGGATAATGCGTAGGACTCATAACGTATAATCTCTCTTTCCACATTGTGTGAAACAGAGAATCTTCAATGACAGTGTCCTATGGAGATTTATTTGATTATCTCGTGGCTCTAGACTCAATAGTGCACATTTGGTTCCTATGCCGGAGACTAGGGAGAGGGTCTCCTTCTTCAGTATCAACAAACTCTAAGAGAAAGTCGATAGATAATGTCAGTTCTCCGTGATAATGAAACAAGTCCTTTTAAGAGGAACTTGAGTAGCTTGGGAAGTTGTAGTGCAGTGCGTCACTTGGTCCATGACGTCTTGTCTTCAATACCGATGTTACCTTGGTAACCACCAGTAGCATATGAATTGAACCCGGTTACTGCCCTAAGGTTGAATTAATGGAGGGCTATTTCTTTTCACCCTTTTCTCATTTCATTTCTTTTTCATTCTTCAACCCCTTCAGTGCTTACCGAGACTTCATAACTAGAACCTTGTTGGGTTTATTCCAGTACTAGCTCAGTCTCAGTCCGCACTCTTCCCATATCTCACTTTTTACTTTTTTTTTTTTTTTTTTTTTTTTTTTTTCTTCATCAAACCTAAGGACTTCTACACTAACTAGTGGATTGTCCCTGGGTAGATCCCTCCGGTTCTGGCGGATCACGTTGAATGTTACAAGCTTCAATATCATGTATAATTTGATAGTACCAAAAAAACGTTCAGGAACTTCCATAAAAAGCCACTCGAACCCCGTCAATATTCATAATGCTACTGTTGACTTTACACAAACACTTTTTTTTTTTTTTTTTTTTTGAACGTGACTTTACACAAACACTTGGGAGTATAATAAGCTGACCTTTTATTAGACCTTTTAAATTCATTAGAACGACCCTGTTGATACAAAACTGGCCCTTTGGTGGACCTCTTCATTCTATTTGAACCCGTCTTATTTAAATCTGACCCTTTTAAATCGATTTGAACCCTCTAATTGTGCAAATAAAAATCTTTAATTGTGCAGATAAACCAACTGATTATTTATACTTTTCATAATAACCGCATTAATGGATTTTTAATCCACCTGTTTGTCTTTTCCACTTTGGGGCTTTTTGGGCATAAAATCATAAATTTGATTATCTTACATTTTTTAGCCACGTTTCATTGTTGAAAGTCAATATTTGATTAAAAAGTCAACTATTTATGCTTAATGCTTTTATCCCAATTTATTTTTATTTAAACAGAAAATTGTTTACGGTGTTAAATTACTTCTCAAAAGTTACCGAATCCACCTGTTTATTTTTATTTAACATGATAATATCCAAACTCATATCAAACTCCTACCTTTTTTTTTTACCAAAACACAGTTTGGCTTTTTGAAGAAGTCAACTCTGTAAGCTGAACTCCATGCATTAACTTATCTAACTTCAGTATATTAATTGATTTTTTGTAAGTCTCAAGCACACCCATCAACACAGAAGTTGATATTTAAGCTGGGCTTATTTAATTACCGAAACCAAAATCAGTAGGTTTACCCTCATCTCACATCGAAAAACAACTGTTTTTGTGCTATTAGATAATTGCAACCTATGTTCATCAAAAGTCAAAACAGTTGCGAAAATGAAACTTTCTTAGTAGTATATCACTTAGAAAAGACTTCCTGTAGTTAGCTATAAGAAGATCATCACCAATATCTTTGTCAAACTTTAATTATCTAACTTCAGTTAGGATAATTTAAAGTAGTAATTTTACAGAAAACAAAAACTATCCTACTCTAATAACTTCATGATGATAGAACTATCCAATTGACGAACAACGATCCTTTAAATCTATACGAAAAGGAGCCTATGAACTTTTGATATATATCTAACCTCCGGAGACCTTGATGTAGACACCACACTAGAGCTTGACAGGTAATATGATACAACAGTGAAACTGTGATTGAAATCCAACAATGAACAGAGATGGAAATTCAACATTGGACATAAGGTTTAAGAGATGGAAAAAGTGATTGAGCCGGAATCAAATCGTACAGTTCGGAGATTGAACATGGACTTCATTATGACTTGTGAAAAGAACATCATCCTTTCATTCATTGACGTGCTAAGATACAGAGCCTAAGCACATGAAAAGAAACAAGTATTGTTTAGGTTGGTGATTATTGAGTTCCGTCGTTGCACATAAACTAAGGAAAAAAGCTATAAATTCATAACGTACTTTAAAAAAAACTCATTATGCTCTATCTACTTCACTTATTGTCATAATACATAACCGTTTTCATTTTATTCGGTTATTTTCTGTCCGTTTTTATCCGTTTTCGTAAATCGTCCATTTTTATCCGTTTTCATTTTAATATGTCCGGATAAAAATAGATAAAAATGGATAAAAACCGTTTTGACGTGGATAATAAAAACGGTTTTTATCCGTTTTTATCTGTTTTTATCCGGACAGATTAAAATGAAAACGGATAAAAATGGACGATTTACGAAAACGGATAAAAACGGACAGAAAATAACCGAATAAAATGAAAACGGTTATGTATTATGACAATAAGTGAAGTAGATAGAGCATAATGAGTTTTTTTGTAAAGTACGTTATGAATTTATAGCTTTTTTCCCATAAACTAATTAATATGTAGTTGGAAAAATCACCTTTTTTACTGATCTTCAATTGGTTTCGTTGTTAGGATCAACAGTAAAACATGCATCATGTGCAGAAGTATCTTAATTAGTGTCATCAATTTGAAAGTTCCTTAAAAGCAACACAGAGTATGAGAAAACTGAGAAAGTACCTGGTAAAATAGTTCTTTTGGCCTTTGCCGCGCCTGAACTCATCCTTTAGGTGCGTGAACTCAGCAACATCATTATAAACATCCTTGCATGTTCATAATCACGTTCATCATCATCACCATCACCATCAACATCCTCATCAACATCCTTGAAATCATCATCATTATCAGCATCACCGTCACCGCCACCATCTTCAGTGTTGTTTTGTATCTGGGTGTTATGACACATAACATACTCAAGAATCTGTGTGGACCCTCTAATATTTAGACCTTTTAACTGAAAAATGCTCTGCGGAAGACGATTTATGCCTGTACCTGTTATATCCAACTCTTTCAAACATTCTAAACGTCCAATTTCTTCAGGCAATTCCTCAACTCGAATACAATCAGTGAGATCTAAATAATCCAGACGATGCATCTCACAGATGCTGTTTGGAATATCTCGTAAAAATAGACAATCCTGTATAATGAGCTTCTCCAAACATTGTAATCTGCTAATATCCTCAGGTAACTTCTCAAGAAGATTACAAGAGATGATTTCAAGAGATTTCAGGATTTTCAACGTACAAATTCCATCTGGAAGATGTGTAATATCTGTATCCCACAAACTTAGCTCCTCTAGAAAATTTAACCGGTCAAGGTTCTTGGGCGCTTCTGGAATACCACCTTCAAGTGTAAGCTCTCTTAAACATTGTAAACCACAGATAATATCTGAAAAAGAATCGACGTTTATGCGAGCACCGAAACCTAGAGAAATAAGCCTCTCAAGATTTCCAAAAGATGAAGCTGGGTCTTCTTCATAAAAACAGGAAAACTGAAACTCTGGCCAAGTATTTCCGGGATGACATATACCTGTATCCTCTGCAAACAGATATAACTCAGATAAAGAAACAATCTCGGGTGGATCAGGCTCTTTGTCAAACTTAAAGCGTTTAAACCTCCCACAATAACTGATGTCTAAGGAGAGAAGCTTTTTCAGACATTCTGCAGGAGCATTAATTTCTTCCAAATCATAACAATTTTTAAGATTCAAGCTTTCAAGATTTGGAGTCAGCCCAATGTCAAGAGTCCTCAACTTTGCATTGTCATTGAGGTGGAGAGTTTTGAGCTTTGGACAATCAGAGGGCATATGAAGTTCGACCATATCAGTACACTTCATGACTCTTAGCGTCTCAAGATTCGGAGTAATCCCAAGGTGAAGAGTCGTTAACGTTAAATTACTGAGGTCGAGATTAACGAGCTTTGGAAAATCAGCAGGCATACAAAGTTCGACCATATCAGTACACTTGTAGAGGCTTAGCGTCTCAAGATTTGGAGTAATCCCCAGGTGAAGGGTCCTCAATTTTAATTTACGGAGGTCGAGATTAACGAGCTTTGGACATTCAGCGGGCATATGAAGTTTGACTATATCAATACACTTGTAGAGAATTAAACTCTCAAGATTCGGAGTAATAGTGAGGTGAAGGGTCCTCCACTTTAAAAAACTGAGGTCGAGATTAATGAGCTTTGGACATTCAGCTGGCATATGAAGTTCGACTATATCAGTACACTGCTTGACTCTTAGCGTCTCAAGATTCGGAGTCATCCCTAGGTGTAGGTTCCTTAACTTTGAATCATTGAGGTCTAGAGATCTGAGTTTTGGACTAATTGCAGGCATGTGCAATTTTCCCAATCTGCAACAACCAGAGATAAGTAACTCCTTTAGATTTGGAGTAACCTGGAAATGAACTTCTACCAAATCATCACAATGTTCAAGAATTAGTGTCTCAAGATTCGGAGCCACACTAAGGTCAAGGGTCCTCAACTTTGAAAAGGTGAACTTTAGGAACCTGAGCTTTAAACAAGCCTGTCATAAGCAACAAAAAATGGAAAGATAAATGTTAATTGGTGTAATGACTAAAAGAAGAGAGAAAGATAAACTACCAATTAATCAACCATTATTCTACCTTTTCTTCTCCATCTTTCCAAAGTTGAACCATACTGCTGTTATGTATATCAAGTCCAACAAGATTTTTTGCTTGAAATGTTTTTGGTAAACATGAAAAAGGATAAAAATCCCATCTCAGAAATCGCAAGGCATTTGGAAGGTGTAGACTATCTTCATCAAAGTTCCAGTTGCTAACTTTGCCTTCACTTACATATCGGTTATCCACGTAAAGAAATCTAAGTTCCTTCATGTTTGCGAGACCGTTCCTTAAAATTTCAAAATTCAATCTATCTGCATCCAGTGATATACATTGTGTTGCTTGGGTAACCTGTAATTCAAATAGCAGTGACCATGAGATTTGTTTCATTAGCAAAGAAAATGTGTTGATTTCTCGAAATGAAATGAAATGTTTAGGTTAGGGTTACTAATTTTTATAAATTTGGGCATTTTTGTTTTTTCAATTAAATTAGATGAATTGGTTAAATTTGATATTCTAAGGTTAGGGATTTCGTTAAATTTGGGGATTTTTGGGTTTTGTTTAAATTGAACGCGGTGGTCGTGGTTTATGGGAGTGTTGGTTTGGTGATTGTTGGTGGATTATCATAGTAGGATAAGAATAAAGAAAAAGTGTTAAATGGCTAATTTTTATAAAAATTTGGGTTAGGTTAGGGTTTCTAATTTTTATAAAATTTGGGGTATTTTTGTTTTTTCTATTAAATTACAAAAATTGGTTAAATTTGAAATTCTAAAGTCAGGGTTTTCAATTTTTGTTAAATTTGGGGATTTATTTGTTTTGTTTAAGTTGAAGGTGGTGGTCGTGGTTTCTGGGGGTGTTGGTTTGGTGGTGATTTGGCAGGGGTGGTGGTTGGGTGATGGTGAGATGTTGATGAGTTACATGATAAGAATAAAGAAAAGAGGGTGCTAAAACTACAAACATACTTCCGCAAAGAACTCCTACAAAACGAGGTGGATGTGTTTGATTGGTGTATTTAGGTATATGTTCTTTCTCTTCTTTGTGGAAGTTTGATTGGTGTATTTGACTACTAGTGTTAAATGGCGTGTTATCATAGAAGCTATTTTGTATATATAATAAACAAAATTTTGTTTTTGTACAATGACTAAATTGAACTTTTAGAAAAAGTATAATGACTTTTTAGTTTAACAACTGAATAACTTGATACTTACCGATTCATTAGCCAATATCTCTTCAATTTCCTCTTGAATCCACAATCGACTATTGGGGTGCAAACGACGAACAATATTCTTGCCCATTTCTTCTATATGATCATGCATCCCCACGCGCCCACTTTCAGAAATAGTTATGAGAGATTTCTGCTCAAGCACTGTTAAACCATATATAGCATGAAATCCACGGCTTTCAAGCACTCTGATTGCATCTTTTTTTTCCCAACCTTTTAGTAAGCATGCAACATCTAAGAATATTTCTTTGTAATCCTCCTCAAGAGCATCATAGCTTAATTCCAAAATTTTCATAGTTTCTTTCAAAGGTATTGTTTTTAGTCTTTCTAAGGCATCTTTCCATTGAGGCTCATTTTGACCACAAAGTAATGAGCCCAGCACTTTGATCGTTAAGGGGAGTCCATCAGCATATTTTACAACTTGTCTTGATAGCTCTTTGTACCCCTGAGTTGGAGTCTTTTTGGTAAATGCATACCTATTGAAGAGGCGAATTGCTTCTGTGTGCGATAACAGAGTGACGTTATTATTGAAGCTCACTCGGTGGGCTACCAGCACTTGCTCATCTCGTGTGGTGATGATAATTCTGCTGCCCGGTTTATACCAATTAAGATCACCAGCTAACGCCTCAAGTTGGACTATACTATCAACGTCATCTAGAACAACAAAAACCTTTTTACGATGCATCATCTGTGTCATCTTGTTTATACCACCGGAAACACTACTAACAGTGATGTCTTGATTGCTGAAAATATCTGTGAGGATTTGTTTCTGTAGCTCCTTTAAACCGGATAACGAGTTTTTTGAAACCTCCCTTACATTTCAACAAAGCTGCTTCCTTCAAACTGATGGGATATTTGGTTAAAAATAGCTGTGGCCAAAGTTGTTTTCCCACCACCTCCGATCCCCTTGATTCCAATCATGCGAACATCTTCGGTACCCATTTCTAAAGATGAAAGAACCTTGTTTATTCGCATCTCCATTCCTACTAACTTTTCATCAAAACTCGAACAAAATAAACATATCTTTTTGAAAATATCATCAACAACTATTTGTATCAGTTTAGATTCATCCCTATAAAACATTAAAGGAGATTTCATTAGCTTGCTTAAATCCCACATAAATGATTGATTTCAAATATCAGAGCTATAACGTAATAGTAATAATCACATTTCACGTTTGAGTTAAAAACTCGACTATATAACATGAAATCCATTCAACAAGACTCAAATAAATTAACATACGAGAGATATAAATCAGCAATTACCCATTAGCAGTCTTCTTCAACTCCCAGCCAGCCAGATCGGCTGCTTCTTTTAATGCGTGTCTCCATTCCCCAGCGACCGCTTTATTTATATGTTCTTTAAAAGCTTCTTCAACTGCCCCACTCTGTTTACGGACTTCGGTGGGCTCCACATCATAAAAGACTGGGTAAGCAGTTTGCTCGGTAGTCTTCTGATACTCCATAATCTTGACAAGCTCATCTAAGCACCAAGATGACGATGCATAGTTCTTGGAGAACACAATGATTAAGAATCTCGAGTCTTTAATGGAGTTGATGAGCTGGGTGTCGATCGTTTCCCCTTTCTTGATTTTTTCATCATCTTTGTAAGTTTCGATCCCATTTTGTTGAAGAGCATTATAAAGATGGCCAACAAAGGTGTTACGAGTGTCTTCACCTCTAAAACTTAAAAAGACATCATACATAAAGCTCTTTTGAACGGATGAAGTTGAAGTTGACGCCATTGAAGTTAATATTGAAGGTTTGTATGAATCAGCTGGATGAGATGAATAACCTTTCTAGAGCAATGATCAACAAGACAATCGTAAGGTGAAGGGTACTGTGTTTTGTGGAAATAACATTTTGAATAACGTGGAGACATAAAAACCTGTTATTTGGTCAAATGAAATATGAAATGTTTCATACTTAAAACAAAAGTTGCATTTATGATCCTTCTTGTATTCAAGTTGAGATAAACCAAGGATCACAAAAATAAAAAGATAAATAATCTTAATCAGTCATCTTTTTATCTCACAAGTAAAACTCATTTTTCCAAAGAAGATATCTCAAAAACGATTTATCATTTTAGGGTAAAAAGAAAACCTGTCTTTTTGCAAAATATATACTCTATTTGATTAATTTACCAAGACATGATCAAGCGTAGTCATTTCTTTGTTTCCTTAAATGATATCCTTACCTAAATTTTATGAATAACATTTTATACTAGCCTCTCAGAATCAATCGTGCTAATATTAACTGTGTTATTTATATATAATCCGCATTCATTCAGGCTCGAGGACTTTTCTTTTTAAACTTCAAGTTGTACATGTTTTCATATCCCTACATCAATAAGTTATCTTCAATAAAGTTGTTTGTTTTTATATGGGACCATTTCTTTAATTTCAATCTCATTTCCCTACACCAATAATTCTTCAATAAATTTCCAATTTTCTATGTCATTTATTATATATGAAATATCATGGCAATTTCTAGCTAGATTAGTCCATAACAAATCTACAAATGAGATATCTTAGCAATAAAAAGAAAAAATAAATATTTGCTTGACTGTATTTTATATCTAACTTGAATTTTTTACATAAATTCTCTACTTCACAGTCTAATATCAAAAAATTCTACAAATGTTGATAACCATATCAAACAAATTGCTAACTGATAGACAGCTTCTTTTGATAATCAGTGTTAGAATTGGTCAAGGGCTTTTGTTTTAGAATCCTTCCGGTTTGACTGTGAAAAACAAATTTCACAAATATAGTTTAACGCCAATATGCTCATGGATAATCTTTCTTTACCCAGTTTGAACCCATGTAAGATATGTTGGTTATCTTTAGTCAAATGTTGTTCATTGGTTTTTATTGTTATGTAGTTTCGTCTATTTAACAGGTTGAGATATATGACATACTTATATCCCATGTACTTAACATATTTTTAAATAATATATTTACCGAGGTACACCTCCTCATTCAAGTTCCCATGTAAAAAGGCATTGTTGATGTCTAACTGTTGAATGGACCAATTTCTGTGAACTGCAAGTGCAAGAAGGCTTCTCAGTGTAACCATTTGAGCAACAGGAGCAAAGGTTTCTGTGTAGTCAATACCTTCCTTTTGAGTGTATCCTTTGGCTATAAGTCTGTCCTTGAACCTCTCAATAGTACCATAAGCATGATATTTAATTCTAAAGACCCATTTGCACCCAATGGGTGCTTTGTTAGCAAGAAGTAAAACAAATTCCCAAGTATCATTCAACTCTAAAGCATGGAGTTCTTTGTTCATTGCATCTATCCACCCAGGGTCATTGGAAGCCTGTTTATATGTGTGTGGTTCGATGGATTTGCTAATGTAATGAATTAAATGTCGGTGTTTGGGTGATTGAATGTTGAGATGGTTAATGAAGTTTATCTAGTTATGTTTGTGATGTGTTGAAGCTGCATTGGCTTTTGGTGGATGGTGGTGAAAGTCTTTGAGTATAGTGGGGATGGCTTTAGTTCTGGTTGATTTTCTGAGTGGTGGTATAGGTGGTTGAAGTGTGGGTTTTGTTAATGTTTCTAGTGGAGCAGATTATGGAAATGGTTGAGAGTCTCTGATAGGTTCTGATGTAGTTGAGGGATTTAGAGTTGGTGTGGGGTCTGTGATAGGTTTAGATGTAGGTGTCGGATTTGGAGTTGGTGTGGAGTCTGTGATAGGTTCAGATGTAGTTGAAGTTGAGGTTGGAGAAGTAGGTCTTTGAGGATTTGGAATTGGTGTAGTAGGAGTAGGAAGGTTGTAGGATCTATAGTGTTTGGAGAGTGTGATGGTGATTGTGGTGTTGTTTTGTGAAGATAGAATTGGGACTCATCAAAAGTAACATGTCTGCTAGAGTAGACCTTGTGTGTGTTTAGGTCATACAAAAGGTAACCTTTTTGGTGAAGGGGATAACCAACTAAAATGACAGGGATGGACCTTGGAGCAAATTTATCATGAGTGTGAGTGTGAATTTGGGCTCTGCAACATATGGCTTTGAGATGATCAAGTGAATGGGGTGTTTGGTATAAGACTTCATATGGTGATTTGTTTGAAATGGCAGTGGATGGTAATCCATTATGACGTATGTAGCAGCAAGGATGCAATGTCACCAAAAGTGAATTGGGAAGTGATAACGCTCAAATTGTGCATGTTTTTAGTAGCGTTATCTGTGCTTTTATGTGTGTTATTTGGTTATAATCATATGCTTTTTATGCTTAATCGTACAAAAGTGCGTTTGCTAGTTCATTTGTATCCAAGTACAGGAAAGTGGAGAAAAAGACGGAAAAAGAAGTAAAATACGAAGATTTCTCCATATACGAAGAATTCCCGACCAAAGAAAGACTTGTGGAGTATATTCGAGAAGATAAAGTCATCAAGTTAGTGCTCCAAAGACTCAAGATTAAAGTTCAAGAAGGAAAACGAGAAAGAAATGAAGAAAAGAAGCTAAAATGAAGACATATTAGAAGACTCGTTGTTCCTGACACACCTTCACCATTTTGGCCATAACTTTTGCATACGGACTCCGTTTGACCCCCCGTTCGCGGCCACGGAAAGCTAAGAGAAAGATCTACAACTTTGCCGTTTATGACTTTTTGTGATTTTGCTCCAACCGATCGATCACAACCCGTAACCGATCCGGTTGGAGACTAGTCAGCAAGACCAACCGATTCGGTTGGAGCTCAACCGGATCCGGTTGGAGGTCCTGTTTCAGCCATTTCTGCACTACTAAGACTCCAAACTTGTTCCAAACGATTCTAGTCCCTTCCTACATGTCTTCTAGTCCCTTCCAAGCTCCTTGGCTTCCAAGAAATGCATTGAATACCCTAGGCCTTGGTTCAAGTATAAATAGAGGCCTTTGCTACCTCATTTCAGGCACCACAACTTAAGAGATCTTCTCTCACACCTCTCCTACCACCACCACTCCTCTCTAGGTGTGAAATTCAAGCCTCCACCCTTAAGGACGAATTTCCATCTAGAGAGCAAACCCCAACTTGAGAGAACACACACACTCTCAATACCTTCACCAAAGGTGTGAAATTCAAGCCTCCACCCTTAAGGACGAATTTCCACCAACTATCCTATCCCAACTTGTGTGAAATTCAAGCCTCCACCCTTAAGGACGAATTTTCACCAACTTATCTTCCCCAAAAGACCACAAACCTCTGCCAAATTCGTGTAGTGTGCTCAAGGGTTGTCGAAGGCGTTTGGACATCATTTTCCGGCTTGGTAGAACTATTGTAGTTGATTGGAGGCTTGAAGGTTGCTATAATCCTTCATCTTTGCCTATTGTAATTCATACTTTGGGTAAACCTTGTTACTTTTCTATTTAAAGATGTTTGTTATTGATATGATTATTGAGATTTTGTGTTTGATTGGAGTAATGATGAATGTCTTGATACTTGCTTGTTCTTATATTGCTTTTCTTGTTGGTTTGATACGTGACAATCATAACCATCAACTTGTTACTTGTTCTTATCATGCTTTTCTTGTTGGTTTGATCCGTGACAATCATAACCATCAACTTGTTACTTGTTCTTATCATGCTTTTCTTGTTGGTTTGATCCGTGACAATCATAACCATCAAGTTTTTACTTGTTACTTGCTTAAACAAACAAACGACACTTGTAGTGCAACAAAGTCTCTTGGGACGACCTTGATTTACCATATACTATACTACAACTTGACTAGGGTGTACTTGCCCGAATGTGTTCCTAGTTAAATTCTTGTTACAAATTTAAAACCACGACGGAACCCATCAAGTTTTTGGCGCCGCTGCCGGGGATTTGGTTTTTGTTCTTATGTGTTTGTTTGTTTGCTTGTTTGTTTGAATGCTAAATCGCTCTTGCTCTTGAATGATGTTTCGTTGCTCTTGTTTGATTGCTCTTGATGTTTGCTTGCTTGCTCCTTTGCATTTCCTTTCCAAAATCTCTAATTTCTCATAATTGCTCAAATGATCTTTGCATCTAAATCATGTTTTTGATGTTGGGATTTCGTTTCATGTGTTCTAAAATGCTCATTTCAATGATTGCTTTCTAAGTGTGCTCGAAAATGTTTGCGAAAAAACCACCAAAACTGACCAGAATCTTCTAACCGGATCGGTTGCCTCTGCAGCCGAACGGTTGGACCACCCAAACCACTCCAACCGATCGGTCACCACCCGTAACCGGATCCGGTTGTGAGTTCTGTATTAAAAAAAAAAAAAAAAAAAAAAAAAAAAAAAAAAAAAAAAAAATTCGTTTTTATTTTTGGGTTTTTGTGTGTTTGTGTTTAGGTTAAATAAGTTTAAATGTCTTTTTGTTTTTGCAAGAGTATCATTTCTTTTATTTGGTTTTTTTTTCATTTTAAATTTTGTTAATTTGGTACACTGTGAATAAATAAGTACATGTGTTTTTAAAAATAAAAGTGTTTTGAACTTTGTGGGTATGTTCACTGGAAACCCTCACGAGACTATAACTCGTCCACTCAGGCCACCGAGGGGTTTCAAGGCTTGTTGCATACGCTAAATACAACCGTGATGCCTACGAAAGTGAGTTTAGAATTTTACGCGTTTTTGTAGTTTAGTTTATTTTGCAGATTTAATAAGCTCTTGGAGGAAGGATTGGCTGGATCGTGAACCTTATACTCTTGATTGGACATGTTTGGAGAGAAATCGATTGATCTCACACGCTTATGCTAGCGTTTGCTTAGCACCTTATCATATGGAGTTCGATCGTGATGTTTAGCCCGGGAGGTTTCGTTTCACTTAGACTTATTATTTTATTTTTCCCTATCTTACATGCTTTGAAGTTTTCACAATTGTTTTATTTTGTTTCTTTGTTATTTTTCCTTTGTTTGTTTGTTTGGTAAATTATTTTAATAAATTGACTTCTTTTAGTCCCTCGAAAGTAAGGCTCACCCATTGTAAACAAACTGTGTGAGAGGTATAAGGCGGGTCTCTCTGATTCCCTAAAGAAGTTGGGTTTTTAATATGCTTCGCGCTGACCTGCTTCTCCGCTTCTTTGTGCGTTTCAATGGAGCTACCGAGAACTCGTGGGACAAGAATAAGTCATGTTTGGTTTTTAAAAAAAAAATAACAAAAAAAATAAAATAAAAAAAGAAAAAAGAAAGAGTCGTAACTAGATTTAAGTTATTTTTCTTTTGTGTGCTTAACTTAAGTGTGGGGGGAAAATTTTATTGTGAAAAGCGAAACTAGTTTTTAGATTCCAAATGTTTGGGCTAATTTTAAAATTTTGTGAACTTGTTTGCCCTTGTGATCTAGTTGTTTTCACGCGTATAGGATAATATATTAGAATAACTGGATCAACCCACTGGTGAAATCGGTAATTTTTGAAAAACTTGATATGTGTCCCGATTAATATTGCAATCCATTCTGGGATCGATGACATTTGCTAGCATATTTATAGCCCTTTCCACTAAATTGTGAGGATTTGAGCCTGTTTCATATATAGCATACATCTTTTATGCTTGGATCTTTTGCTATGAGTGTGCCGGTGATTTTATTTATTCTAGAACTTGTACTTGCAAATCATTACCAGACCGCAGTAAGATCACATTCGTGTGATATAAGTGTATATGTGTGATAAAGAGGCACCCTTAGGAATAAAACCAAATGGCCTTCCATTTTACATTTAATGATATATTAGCTAACCACATCGGTTAGTTAACCACCCACATGGACCCATTTGTTAGTGCTCATCTTTAGCGCTAGATACCCTTAGTACACCCTCTGAGCTATCCTTTTCGTTTTTGTTAAATCCAGAAAAATACAAAAATATTTTACACTTTAAACCTTAGCCTAACCCTTGTCAATGTCTAAATGGTTGGTTGCTAGTTGCTTGGTATAATTGGATTGTTTTTGATGATTATGAGTTAGCCGCACTTTGTCAATCGTGTGTGCCATTCCGACAAAGACGAAGACTGCAGCTTCTTATTTGTATTTTTGTGGTGTGTGCTTATACGAAGTGTGGGGGAGATGTGATGTAAGAAAGAAGGATAAAAAAAAAGTAAAAAAAAAGAAAAAAAAAGAAAAAGTCATCGAAAAAAAAATGAAAGAAAAAAAAATATATGTGATGACAATGTGCTATATTATTATGTAGATGAAGGAAGATGAAGTATGCTTGAGTTATCAATTAGCCAATGTGCTAAGACGTGATATATATATATTTGGTGATCGATATGTGAAGAGGAGAAAGATTGTAACTATAATCATTTTCGGGTTTGCGGATTGTTCGTGACTAGCAACATGGGTATTAGACTTGACTTTATCCTTATTTTTCTTTTAAAACCAATTTCATAAATAATCCCATGCCTTATCCATACCCTTTAATCACCCGAAGCCTATCGTTATAACCCGAATAAAAGCCCTCTTTAGATGTTTACACTTGGTGCTTACGCCACGTTGGTGGAGTTTTGTTTCTTGTACAAGCCTATGGTAATATTTAGACATGTCTGAGCAATATGAGTGTACTATTCCTTAATACTATCCATCACTAAATAAATTGAGTGTTGAGTGAATTATACATCCGTTCTTTTTCGTGAGGTGCATAGCCATGTTATCAAGCAAGATAATCCATATGGTATTGTCAAACATCTCGATTTTTTCACCTCTTAAAGCTTAAAACCATGAATCTTATCTTGTACTTGTACTTGGTAGAT
The DNA here is from genome assembly GCA_019973895.1 of Chrysanthemum seticuspe. Classification (NCBI taxonomy): domain Eukaryota; kingdom Viridiplantae; phylum Streptophyta; class Magnoliopsida; order Asterales; family Asteraceae; genus Chrysanthemum; species Chrysanthemum seticuspe. Next base: position 19,058,651 of record BPTQ01000006.1, read on the forward strand.
TTGCATCATATTTTTATTAATCATCTTTCATGCACCTTGTGGGATTTATTTTTCTTAATTTCTAGAGTTGCTTGAGGGCAAGAAAACCTTAAGTGTGGGGGAGTTTGCGCTCATTTTTCGCTTATTTTTATGTTTGTTAAAAAAAAAAAAAAAAAAAAAAAAAAAAAAAAAAAAAAAAAAAACCCAAAAATATTTTGATTTTTAATTTTTCTTTTTATTTTGTCATTTAGGTATGTAGTTTGATTTTTCTTTTCTTAGATTTGCTTGAGGGCAAGCAAAGTTTAAGTGTGGGGGAATTTGATAACGCTCAAATTGTGCATGTTTTTAGTAGCGTTATCTGTGCTTTTTATGTGTTATTTGGTTATAATAATATGCTTTTTATGCTTAATCGTACAAAAGTGCGTTTGCTAGTTCATTTGTATCCAAGTACAGGAAAGTGGAGAAAAAGACGGAAAAAGAAGTAAAATACGAAGATTTCTCCATATACGAAGAATTCCCGACCAAAGAAAGACTTGTGGAGTATATTCGAGAAGATAAAGTCATCAAGTTAGTGCTCCAAAGACTCAAGATTAAAGTTCAAGAAGGAAAACGAGAAAGAAATGAAGAAAAGAAGCTAAAATGAAGACATATTGGAAGACTCGTTGTTCCCGACACACCTTCACCATTTTGGCCATAACTTTTGCATACGGACTCCGTTTGACCCCCCGTTCACGGCCACGGAAAGCTAAGAGAAAGATCTACAACTTTGCCGTTTATGACTTTTTGTGATTTTGCTCCAACCGATCGGTCACAACCCGTAACCGATCCGGTTGGAGACTAGTCAGCAAGACCAACCGATTCGGTTGGAGCTCAACCGGATCCGGTTGGAGGTCCTGTTTCAGCCATTTCTGCACTACTAAGACTCCAAACTTTTTCCAAACGATTCTAGTCCCTTCCTACATGTCTTCTAGTCCCTTCCAAGCTCCTTGGCCTCCAAGAAATGCATTGAATACCCTAGGCCTTGGTTAAAGTATAAATAGAGGCCTTTGCTACCTCATTTCAGGCACCACAACTTAAGAGATCTTCTCTCACACCTCTCCTACCACCACCACTCCTCTCTAAGTGTGAAATTCAAGCCTCCACCCTTAAGGACGAATTTCCATCTAGAGAGCAAACCCCAACTTGAGAGAACACACACACTCTCAATACCTTCACCAAAGGTGTGAAATTCAAGCCTCCACCCTTAAGGACGAATTTCCACCAACTATCCTATCCCAACTTGTGTGAAATTCAAGCCTCCACCCTTAAGGACGAATTTTCACCAACTTATCTTCCCCAAAAGACCACAAACCTCTGCCAAATTCGTGTAGTGTGCTCAAGGGTTGTCGAAGGCGTTTGGACATCATTTTCCGGCTTGGTAGAACTATTGTAGTTGATTGGAGGCTTGAAGGTTGCTATAATCCTTCATCTTTGCCTATTGTAATTCATACTTTGGGTAAACCTTGTTACTTTTCTATTTAAAGATGTTTGTTATTGATATGATTATTGAGATTTTGTGTTTGATTGGAATAATGATGAATGTCTTGATACTTGCTTGTTCTTATATTGCTTTTCTTGTTGGTTTGATACGTGACAATCATAACCATCAACTTGTTACTTGTTCTTATCATGCTTTTCTTGTTGGTTTGATCCGTGACAATCATAACCATCAACTTGTTACTTGTTCTTATCATGCTTTTCTTGTTGGTTTGATCCGTGACAATCATAACCATCAACTTGTTACTTGCTTAAACAAACAAACGACACTTGTAGTGCAACCAAGTCTCTTGGGACGACCTTGATTTACCATATACTATACTACAACTTGACTAGGGTATACTTGCCCGAATGTGTTCCTAGTTAATCGGTAATTCTTGTTACAAATTTAAAACCCCGATGGAACCCATCTGGAAGTTTGCTAGAAACTATAGTGCTCTGGCTATCTCAAGTACTTGTGTATGTTTTCTTTCACCTATGGCATTTTGCTGAGGTATGTTTGGATAGGATGTTTGTTGTACAATGCCATGATTTTGGAAAAATTATTTGAGTGTTGAGTTTAGAAATTCAGTCCCATTGTCACTCCTAATGGTTTGTATGTTGACTTTGAAATGATTAAGGACATAGGAGTGAAAGGATTTTATTTGAGTAATGACATGATGTTCACTTGGTATGAGATATGTCCAAATAGCTTTTGAATGGTCATCAACAATAGTTAGTAAATATTTGCATTTGTTAACTGTGGTGTGTTTTTATTGTCCCCAAACATCAATGTGAACAAGTGCAAACAAAGATTCAGTATATGAAGTACTAACATTGAAAGGTAAAGCTTGTTCTTTTGCTAGTAGACAAACAACACAGTTGAAAGTTGAAGTATATTTTATGAAAGGTGAAAGACTAGTTATTTGCTTAAGAACAAGAATAAAATTAATGTCCCATTTTTGGAATGCCATATAGATGTGTTGGTAGCATGTGTGGTTGTAGAGAGCAAATGATGTGGTGTTGGTGAAGTGATTGGTGGAGGTAGTAAGTAAAGACCATTACAAAGGGTGCCATGAGCAATCCTCTTGTACTGGTCCTGAAATACACCAAGTGAATCAGCGAGAATGAGTGAAATGGTTGCCCCTTTTAGCAATTTGCTTACTAATATGAGATTATATAAGAATGATGGTATGTACAGATGTGACAACCGGTAATCTTTCCTGACTTATTTTAATAATGAATTTTATTTATTATTAGTTATATTTTATTTCCGAGCGTTTCCAAACTCATTTGACTTGGAAACGAAAAAATTATCTCGTAAAATGTGAAAACCGCACACAAAGCGTACCAACACTAACTATAAACCTGATAAACGTTTTAATGTGATTTATATATTATTTATAAGTTACTATTCGTGTAACTACTCGTTTTTCGTGGAAAAATTATTTTAAACTCAACGGTCCTCAATTGATTATTATCGAGCCTAAACGAGTCCCGAACCACAATATTACAAAATTACAAAAATGGTCCCTATGGTAAGAAGTTACGCCGCCACCCTCCAAATTTCTATCACTTTACATTTTGATTTCAAACTTTTTCAGGTATAAAAGGAAATGATTTAGGTTTTTCACTCATAAGTCTCACTCACCAAACCTTAATACACTTTCTCTCACTATATCTCCTCTCTCTCTCTCTCTCTCTCTCTCTCTCTCTCTCTCTCTCTCTCTCTCTCTCTCTCTCTCTCTCTCTTCCAGCGCTACTATACCTCACTCCACCACTGTTGCCGTACTTCGCCGCAACCACTACCTCTAGTTGGATCAATATTCTAGAAGGTTGAAGATTGCGGGTTCGATTTGGGTTAGTTTATGACGATTTGGGTCATGCATAGGTTTGTTTTTGGGTGATCTATTCGTGGTTTTGGGATTTTGATAGTGGTTTTGGGTCGTTATTTGTGTCAAGCCATCACTAGCCGCCTTTTTCCTCTCGTGGTATGTTCAACACATTTGTCAAACTTATTCTTCATTATTTGTTTGTGTTATTCAAATGGAAAACAAAACCTTTTTGCAAATATTATGTGATTAAACGGATTTTAAAATGTTTCGAATAAAGGTATCATCATCTTGTGGTTTTAAATGAATAAAGTGTTATTTTGCTGATCTCAGATCGATTATTAGACCCGTATGAGTCATGGGTCGGGTTTGATTTACTTTTTTTTCGAATCTTATTTAGTTTATTGATAAAAGTTGTAGCTTATTTGATGGTTTGTTAATAAGTTTGGATTTTGTCTTATTTGTATTATTAGTTTGAGTTTATGTGTTTTGGTTTGGTGTAAAATTTGCTAACTTATTTGCGGTTTTATTCGATTATCAGACTAACTAACTACTTGTTTTTGACATAATGATCCTTGGTATGTTTCCGCTATTTTGGACTTGTTATTTGGAATGGGTTACATGTACAAAATGGACTAAACATACATCGGACCATGGACTAATACTTTTGGATTGTGACTTGGACTATGGGACAAACTTTTGGACTTATAACGGAATAAAAACATTGGACATATTGGACTTGTATTAGATTTAAATTGGACTATTAACGGGTTATAAAGCCCAATGACCAGTAAATATAATCTAAAACCTAAAATTTGATTATTAATTTATTAACACCGGAAAATCACTTGGTTTTAAGATATTGTTGAAACGTGTTTGGATTAACAAACAAGAAATTAGTGTTGAATTGGAAATTGTCGGAAAATATTGATTTAGGAAATTTGATTTTTATTAGAGTCATATGACTTGGAAACAATGTATAAACGGACGAGTCAGGCCAAAATTTTATAAAATTTCTAAACTTATACGTTTATTTCAAAATATCTTTTAATATAAAACTCGACAAAGAACGAAATGTATAGTTTTAATTAATTGTAAAAACTTTACTGTTCGAATTATAAACTTGTGTTTTTCTTATAAAATGTAAATGTCTCATCCAAACTATTTGAGATTACCGGGTAAACACCGAAACTTACCATTCACTTATTTCATTTATTTATTTTCTCACCTATTTTCTTTTATTCATGTTTCCTTGTTTATTCTCTTATTTATTTCCTCTATATAACATATGTGCTATATATTATACTTTGGCGCGTGTTATTTCGAGTCTATACTTTCAAAACCACCACACGCACAATGATACAAAACTTTTTATGAATGAAGATACAAAACTTTTTACAAACGATGATACCAGTCTTTCACGAAAACTAAAATGCATTATCTTTTGAAAAATCATATGCATTAAATTACTTTTCGCGTGACGTATTTAAAAGATGAATCTTTATTTATCAGGTCGTGCTGACCATGTACCGTTGTGCTTTGCTACTTGATCCTTATTGCGATACTTACGTCACCATACTTTGAGGTGAGTTCATGGCCCCTACTTCACTTGTTTTAAACTATTTTGGGGTGAGAATACATTCACACTTTACTTATTCATATTACTCGAACTCTTTACTAATTCTGAGAATGCATGTTTTGCTCAAGGTGTCATCACTTTTTAGGAAAAAAGTTTGGGTATTTCCAAAATAAACTTTGAGACTTGCGACTTTTTCCTTTCCAATCTAAGAGTGCCAAGTGTCCTGACACTTTTCAGAATCCAATCATTTTTGTACCTATGATTTATAGACGACTAATATCCAGCGAGTTTTTAAGATTCGAGCGACTTTTTTTTTTGATATTTTCGAGAAAAAAGTCAAACTTTAGAAAGTATTATTTTATTCCTTTTGATCCTTCCCAATGTCGAGCGACTTAACCGAATTAATTTGAGCGGTTTTTAACAAAATAGTACTTTTGTACTCTTATCCAATTTTTACACCACGGTAAAAATACTTTTTACTTATCGCATATCTTTCCTAACCATTGAATTAGAATAACACATACATTACACCCCCATTACAAAATTACTCCTACAAGTCAAGAACTATCGTCTTCTCGAAATCCTGAAAAAAAATGTTTCGTATTCGGGTATGTATTTTTATGTTGATATATATAAATTGTTCGTATATTTGTTTTTCCCCTTATTTATTTGAAATTAATCATATTTAATAGTAGTTTTGCAACAACAATTTTGTTTATTTAAGTTAGCAAAACGTTTTAGATTGTGTTGGGGTTTGTAATTTATCTGGTGTGTGAGATTTGATTCTTTGTTGTTCTACCTTTTTGCAATAAATGCATTAAGCAATGGAAATATATTTGGTATTTGTTACAAAATTGTACTGTGAGGCTTTGATGATTGAATGCAGCTTTGTTACTCCCCTTATATGTAATTAAGTAGAATATGTTTTTTATTTTATTTTCTTTATTTATTTTATTTTTTCATTTGTAGGAATATGAGGCAAAAATCATCATCAGAAGTAAACCAAACTACTTTTCTTTAATAAAATCCAAGTTGGATAAAAAACGAAGGAAGTTGTTTCGGGCAACTTGTTTCGGTAAATGGTTGGACCTTTCTTATTTTGACCACGAAGCACATATGATAGATTATATTTTACAAAAACAATGTTATCCGAATGAAAATCAGTATGATATGCCGATTGTATATTATATTGATGACCGTCCCCTACATTTCGGTCGTCCAGAGTTTTCGCTTATCACTGGTTTTAATTTTGGAAAAGTAAGTTTTGAAAAATATGGATCTGGACACCTCAATTTTATGTCAAGGGTTTTCCCAAAACTTTCAGGTTCAAAAATTACAAACTTAGATATTCTTGGCCTAATTGAGGATGAAGAGGCATTTGGTATCATATGCGACGAAGATGCAGTACGTCTTTGTCTATTGTTAGCTTTGGAGGTTATCTTCATGGGCAGATTATTGGTTCAGGAAGTTGATGTTTCTCTCATGCGGTTAGTTGAAAACCTAGATGATTGGGATGCCTTCCCATGGGGAGAGCATATTTGGAGGCATTTGTATCATGAAATTTTGGATGTTGCAGATAAACACAAGTGGGATTTCCTTCAAGGTATTAACAAAGACCACAAATTTGTTCCAACCTATACACTATCAGGATTCGTTTGGGCTTTCAAGGTTAATATTTTATATATCAATATACACTGGATTCATTTTATGTATCAATATTTTATGTTATTATTTTTTATTGAAATTCCAAAATCCGAATAGATTTGGATACTGGAGTCTTTTGAAAGAAGCATTCTATGGTGGAATAAAGTTCCTGATATTATGCCAAGAGGAGTAGCGTGGTCAAAGAATACACCCTTCAAAAGATCTGATTATAAGTTTCTTTTTGGAAAGGTAAAAGTAATATTTAAAATTTTCTTATTAATGCGATCTTTTTTTCTACATTAATGCAATCTTTTATTGAACATTATTATTTGATTTATCAAGATTCCAATCCTGTTAAAGAACTTACACCGACAATAGCTGAGAGGAGATCTGATTGGTATATAAAGTTTACGGCATTTTTCCATGATTACATACCTAGAACTCCACCAGTGAAAACAACACATCTTTACGACGAGTGGTTGAAGAAGATGGCCGCAGCACGAAATCATGGCAAGACTGAAAGGAAACATTTACCTATTATACGCAGGAGTGAGAGCAGTATAATAGAGATCAACATAACACAGGATCGTTTTATTACAGAGTTAAATAAGCGTTTGTTCAAACTTGAGGCAATTATTCAGGTTATTAAAGCATTTGTTCAAAGTCATAGACCCATCAATAATCACACGACTAATGATAATAATATACGTCCCTTTTTTCAGGTTCTTGCTCGAGAAAGAAATGGGGTAATATATCCTTTTTTTTCGTATATAAACTTTGACATCATCAGGAACCTGCTAGCAGTGGATTTCAAACAACTAGCAGTGGATTCATATACTCTAGCAGTGGATACAAAAAATTTACAAAACAGCCCTTCAATTATCCTTTTTCAGGAACCTGCTAGCAGTGGATTCAAAACCACTAGCAGTGGATTCATATACTCTAGCAGTGGATACACAAAATTTACAAAACAACCCTTCAATTATCCATTATCAGGAACCTGCTACCAGTGGATTCAAAACCACTAGCAGTGGATTCATATACTCTAGCAGTGGATACACGAAATTTACCAAACAGCCCTTCAATTATCCATTATCTTTCGTATATATGCTTTTTATAAATACTTATTTTCATTCTTAGGAGAAATTGGAGTTAACTAATGATCTTCGGCATCTTAGTGCACAGTTTTGTGATGAGCTTAATCATGATTTTCTTGACTTGTTTGAGTCAAGTCAGTCAAGCATTGATACTAGTTCATCAGCGCGGCTAGATGAATTTTCTGATGATGATCTTGCAAAGGTAATTTACAAAATCAGTAAACAAGTGTAAAACTATTTCCGTACCATAACATATCATAACGATAGGTTCTTTATAAACGCCGACAGGAATTTATTATCCAAGAAGAATTAAGGTTGCGACATGAAAAATTAGAAAGTGCCCGGTTAAAAGAGCAGCAGTTGATGCAACAAGAGAAGAGGTTAAGGATGGAAGAAGACAAGTTGATAATGAGGGAAGAGGAAAAGAGGTTGCAGTATGAAAATGAACGAAAGAAAAGGGGAGAAGCAATCATGAACTCAGATCATATGAAAGCCAGTAGAGCGAGTTTTGCAGTTTCCAAGAGGAGTGAACAACGTTCGGGTGAAGCTAATTCGTATTATTGGACCAAGGCATATGCTGAAAAGAAAAGACGATGCTCTAGGTTACCTGATCCAGATATGAGTGAAAAACTTAAATTTGTCACGCCTTGGGTTGAGGTATGAAAAATACTTCTTGACAACCTTTTAAAATATATCTTGATTATAAGTTTAATCGTTTCATATACTAGGATCTTGCATGCTCCACCGATGTTGTCAACAGAGTTCATTTTACAAATGAATTTGACGAATTTCTTGGACAAATTGGACCACTTAACTGCAAGTTTCCTTGGTGTGACGATGTGTGTGTGGATAGAAGGTTTTGGGAAAGTTTGGTTTGCTTAGACCCGCCTAGGAAAGGTTGGCTAAGGGATGAGGCAAGTACTCATACAACTGTACCTACAGAATTGATTTCTTATAATATTACAGCACATAGAGTTGTGGGTTAATTACCTTTGGCATGTTAGGCCAGATACGGCTGATTGGGCGATGGTTAGTAGCTATTTTGTTCAGCTTCTGTTACAAAATACTTTGGCGTTGTGGTATGCTAATGGTAAAAGATACTCTATTCCATGGTCTGACGTTAAGCACGTAAGTAACGATATATATATATATATATATATATATATATATATATATATATATATATAACTATGCTGATTAGCTTTTGCCATATATTGATATTATGTTTGTGACCCAAACGTTGTAGGTTTTCATGCCTATTAATGAAACTGAAGCTCATTGGTGTCTTGCGCGTTTGGAGATAGACACTGGCATTGTTACCTTTTATGATAGCGGTCAAAATTTTGAAGAGGAATGGCGAGAGTTTTATATCAAACTGAGGGAGTGTTTACAGGTTTGGCTATTTATTCATATGTCATAAGAATTAATACATAAATAGATTTTTTAAAACGGTGCTACTTTTGTCCACAACTACAATTACCTGAGGTCCTAGCACAAGCGCACGTATTTGAGAAGAAAGGCATTGATCCGGCAAGTTATTTCATTACATTTACTATCGCTGAACAAGTACCGAAGCAGGCCGGGATATTTGGTGATTGTGGTATTTGGGTATGTATTTTTTTATACCGCTTGGCTTTTGGTCTATCATTGGATGTGAAGGATCGTATTCAGGCTGCGCTTTCATACCGTGAACAAATGGCTAGGTTTTTTTTTAAACACCGTGTTTGTGTTTAGTTATGTTCTAGTTTTGTTGATGTATTACTTGAAACAAATTGATAACCATATGCTCCCTTGAATGGTTTTAATTTTTGTATTCAACATGTTGTATTATATTGTTGTGTTCAAACTAATGTAATAGTATAATTAGAGACGCTACAAATTTGTTTACTAGTAATATTTTTCTATAAAAATAAGCAAAAAAATAGTAACCACACACCAAATTATGGATATACAAAGTAGGGCAAACCCATGCATGCTACTTTACAAGTATTGTCCATTCGGTATGCATTATCCAACATGTAAACTAGGCGACTTTTTTTGGGTGAGTTTGACTATATCTTAGATATATCATTTGAGTATAGCTGTACTGTACTTTTTAGACACTTTTTCACTGTTCACTTTTTTGTACCTTTTGTATATTTTGTACCTATTATTAACCAAAACTACCCCATATTTTATCTTACATATATTTTGTGTTTTTCAGAATTCTACTAACTATGGCATCACAAAACACAGAATCAAAGGCCTGTTATGAATTATGGTATCAAGAATGGCTGTAAGTTTGTCCATTTACTTTTTCTATGTTAAATTTTATCTTAAATATATTTTGTTTTGCTGAATTATTTCCATTGTTACACAGAATGTCTGAAAACAGTCAAGATCTTGGGTTTGATGTTTATCATGGCAGTCAGTTTATTTTTTATCCCTTAAGTTATTTAGGTGGAGATGTTTTACATTTGAGGTTACCTAGGTTGAGTAGGTTATCGTATTTTCAAATATGTGATATGTTGTTGAAAGAAATTAAGGAGGATATTTGGGCTTGGTATTTTTGTCTTCCAAGTAGTAGTCTGGAGGAAGGGTTAACCCTTGTAGAAGATGATAATGATGTCAAGAAACTGTATGACATGGCTGAGCTCCATGGTCTAGTTGAGATCTATGTTTGTCATCAGCCATAGGTTCATTTAGTTAGCTACTATCACAAGAACCTGTCTTTTGATTCCTCAGACGATGAACTGACATTTAAAATTATAAGTCATGAAAAGAAAAAAAAAAGATGTCGACTGTCTGTCGTTTGAAGAACTAATGGCATGGGAAGAAGAGGAAAAAAATTCACCAGCCTACCTTAGGACACCTTATATCAAGCCTTTTGTTGAAGCTAGTTTATTCAGAGGAAAGTCTGAATTTGGTGGTATTAATGACCTTGAATACATTCCTCCTTGTTTAAGGACTACAGTCCGACCTTATGTGTCGAATGACTTTGAAGATTCTTGGACACAGAAGTCCACTGTTACCGATTGTTTGTCAAACGAACGTGGGTTTGAGATTAGTCCGTTAAGAGGTAAGAACCTTTTTAACGACTTGGAGGCTGCTGATAATCATGACCTTGAGGATCCACATTCTACTAGTTTACTCCCATCTATTCAAAACAGCCCTTTAAAGTGTAAGAGGCTTTTTAATGATATTGATGGCCTTCCTACAGTTGGAAGCTCTACTGTACTTCAATATGTGTCCAAGAAAAGTCGTTTTGAAACTGGTACCTTGAAATCTAGGAGATTATTTGATGAATTTGAAGCAGTTGGTAGTAATCAATCTGATGATATGAAGGGTGATGAGGCAATCAGTTTGGTTAATGATCAAGTGATAGTTGAAGATTCCACAGCTGACGGTTCCATGTCATACCCAGCCTCTTTTGATCCAAGTAATTCGAAGGTATGATGAAGGCTACCATGTGGTAGTTATTTTATCTTCCAGGGTGGTATGTACCCTGTTAAACAATTTGTATTTTTGTCCCTTTCCATGCATGATGACTAGTTAGTGTATGTTACAAACTACACTAACTAGTCATCATGATGAAACAATTTATTTTCAGTATGTGGTGAAGGCTTGTTAGTGTATGTTACAAACCAGTATGTGATGATAGTTCCACTACCATGTGTATGTTACGTTGCAATTATTTTGATTAAATATGCTGATGTCTATCAGCACAACTATCTCGATAACAAAACTACAACAATCATCTCAATAAATTATTTCATAGATAAGATTTTCAACACAACCATTACATTGTTAAATTTTAGACTCATAACATTTATTATTGAACCATTACATCCATTCAAACAGTACTGCTAGAACCACATCCTTCTTCAGTTGCTTTCCTTTCCTTTAGTTTTTCAAAGAACTCTTCCAGATCTTTAATCCTTTTTGCCAATGCCTTAACTTTTTCTGGTGTAATGCCATCTTGGTTCTCCTTACCCGTAACATCACCATCTAGCTTTTTCTTCTCAGATAAGTCTAAAGCCATTGTGGATTGTTGTATGTGTGCTATCAAATTGTCATCAGCATCCTCTTTCCTGTTTGGCACTTGTTCATAATTACCTTTTCCAGATAAGTTCAAAGCCATTGTGGATTGTTGTATGTGCACTATAGAATTGACTGTATTTATGCTTATTTTGGCGGGAGAATAGATAAGCGATTTTTTAAGCGTTATAGTCTGAGCGACTTTTTTAAAGCGATTTATGAAACACTAAAACCTTATCTTTTAGCTATTTTTGGCCACATCCAATTTCTACCCGACCAGAACCCTTGCTTTTTTCGTGCAACTGTCAATTTCGTTCAATTATTAAAATTGAATTTCTCTAAAGGTTCGTGATCCTTTATTGTCATGGTCCCCCATATCAATATTGACTGTATTTTATGTTTGTATATTCATTATCAAAATTTTAGAATTAACTTAACTTTACATGCTTGTAAATTTGTTTATAAGGTAATCATGGCCATCGAGTTTGTGGTGCGACCAAACATAAATTTTTACCCTGGGTTTCTTGAGCTTCCTCGATTTGCTGACCGTGCTTTTAATGGGAATCGTCATTTATATCTAACTGGAATACAAAGACAACGGAAGAAAGTAAGGATTGTTGCTCGATTAGGAGGTCCCATTAGGATTGTAGGTAACAAATGGGTAGAATTTGTTCATGAAAACATGTATACGGATGTTTACATGTAACACTTTGTTCAAGAAGGTGATGACTCTTTTTACGTTACTGGCTATGATTCTAATGGGTTGGAAGTTGAGGAATATGCTGGTGTAGAAAGTCGTCATATAAGGTTTCAGAGTTATCGGCTGCCATACCCTCAATTTCCACAGGTTATTTATAAGAATTAATTTTTTTGTTTACATTTATTTAAAAATAAGTGTATTTTGTTATTTCTACATACCGTAACAAGAAATGGCTTTACACTTTCCGGTATCTAACGGACCAAGAAAACGTGTACCTCCTCGTCGTAAACCATCAGAGAAGCCACGTGTCATGGCCTTTTGACTTCAATTTTGTTGTTTGATAATATAGGAGAGAATTGTTGGTGAGTTTTTGGGAAGATCATTGTAAAAAGGAGAATGAAATGGTGTTGGGCAATGGTATAATAGCACTTTAAGTATACACACTAACAGCATTCTTTTGTTTTCAGGAACCCTCAACCATATACATACTATTCAAATAGTCATCCGCAAACACGATCAAATCTTTTGTATCACAAGCATAGGAACACAACATGATCTCATTATCCTAGTTAAAGTGCTATTACACATGAAAGGGGTTGGACCCCAACACCCTGCCAAGAACTTGGTTTATGTCCCAAAAATCCACCATCCTACCCTCCTACCCTAATTGTTAAAATGACCAACTCGAGCTTAATGGTTTAAAGGGTCTTTTTGATACTCGATGCTTGGATAGTTCTCATTACCTAAAACCCTAATCTATTTAAAATACGCAAGGACATATCTTACCTTTTGGCCTCGACTGCGGTCGCGGCTTGGCTTCGGATTGGAACCCGTGACACCTAATCAATTTCAAACAAGTATAAAAGCAAATCATATATTCCTACAACTAATCAATTGCATATAATATACTATATAACAATACCTAATAAACTAGAGATACCCAGTTAAGATTACAACTATATTACAAAAACCCATGAAGCTTTTTACGGTCAGTCAAGAGTATTTATAAAAAGTAGTAAACGATACCTGTGCGGTCATGTAGTGGTGGTGGAGGCGGCGCTATGATGTAGTGGTGGTGCAGTGATGAAGATGAAGATGAAGAAGTTGAGGTGAAAGCAGTTGAGGTTAATAATTGGGGTATGTGTGATATGGGTAGTATGTGAGTTATAGGTTCTTAAATAGAAGTTAATATGGAATCATAAAATTAATGTGGGGAAGGTATAAGTTGTTGAGGAGTAAATTAAGTGGTTGACTTTGGTATTCATTAAGTGTTTGGTTATTTCACACCTTGCACTCTAACATTAATATATCATAAACTAGATAGTTCGTGATAATATATACGGAAATTAGTTGGACTTTTATTATAACGGTGGGTGCGATGTACTAACACCTATTTTAGGAAAACCTTATATTGGTGATCACGATTCAGAGTGTCATACATATCAATGCCAATTTTAGGATATATGTTTCGTAACAACGGATGAATTACAAAACGAGACACGTATATTACAAATTATTTTAAAAAATCGTAAGTCGTAAGTGTAAGGACGATTTGTTGTAAATGTACCCACACGTGATTTTCATTCTTTCTTGGAGTTGACCTGATAATGTATACTTGGGGGGCTGTTTTGTAAATTTGATGTATCCACTGCTAGCGTCTATGAAACCCCTGCTAGTGGTTTTCAATCCACTGTTAGCATGTTCCTGTTAATGTATCACTTGAGGGGTTGTTTTGTAAATTTGATGTATCCACTGCTAGCGTCTATCAAACCACTGCTAGTGGTTTTCAATCCACTGCTTGTGGTTGTCAATGCACTGCCAGTGGTTTTCCTGATGTATCCACTGCTATAATATATACTTGGGGGCTGTTTTGTAAATTTGATGTATCCACTGCTATACTGTATCAAACCACTGCTAGTGGTTTGAAATCCACTGCTAGCAAGTTCATGGTAATGCATACTTCAAGGGGCTGTTTTGTAAAATTTGGTGCAAACTTATTTTTTCCCCCAAATCACTGCCAGTTGAAGTAATTGATCTTCAAATCACTTCCAATTGATGCTCCACATAAACCCTAACCACTCCAAACTGGTAATTTCAAAATCCCACATCATATTTCATAACAACTCACAATGCCGTCGCAGTATTCCAACACCCATAACCTAGTTGCTTACTTAATAAAAAATAATCAATCAGATGGTTTTCATGACATGATTGATTTTATCAACCACAGTAAAATCCAGTTTGCATTAACTGTAGCACCCACAATTCTTAAAGACTATATACATGATTTTTGGGGTAATGCTGAGATACAGGAGCGAGATGGATCTGAGGTGTTTAGGACTGCGGTGGATGACAATGAGATTTTGGTGGATGAGGAAGTCATTAGAGGTACTTTGATGTTCGATGATGCTAATGGACTAGTTAATCTTTATGATAATGATATATTTATAGGTTTAGAAAGATTAGGTTATACAAGAAGGGGAGACAGGGTAAAATTTTTGAAATGTATGTTTTCTCCCAAATGGAAGTTTTTAATTCACACCTTGCTGATGTGTCTGAGTAATAAGACCACTGGGTTTAATGAATTTCCCTCCAGAATTGCAACTACTTTAATTTGTCTATCTGATGGGAGGGAATTCAATTGGTCTAGCATGATTTTTGAAGGGTTTGTGCAGAATATTAAGAAGAAAGGTAAATATTACTTGTATCCTAGGTGTGTTCAACTTATTATGGATAGCCAAATAGCAGAACTTGTTGAACATAATACAAAGTATGAGGTGCATTATATGCATCCTAAGGTTTTTGCTCATATGAGGAACCAAAAGCCTAATTTAACAATCCCAATTGTTCCATTGTTCCCTCATATGATTAATTTACCTGTCATTCGTGAGTTTGATGATGTAAATGAACCCCAATAGACTTAACCTGAACCCACTGACACCGTAGTTGCACCCACTGTTAGTACGAGTGTAACCACTGACACCAACCCTGATGCTATGATAACTTCACCACTCGCACCAGTTCACACAGGTCGAACTGAGGAGGGTACCTTGGAACATCAACATGAATGGACGGATAATGATGAACATCAACATGATGCCTTTTCCAATGAACCACCTCTCGGACCAGTTAACACAGGTCGAGTTGGGGATGAAAATCGTGAACGATTAAATGAATTGACGGTTAAATGTACAAAAATGGAGAATACGATCAGACAATTGAAGCACAAGATGTTTGTGATGGAGAAAGTTAGGAGACATGGGCGTAGTGTTGTTAGAAGAGTTAGGAAACATACTAAGAAGGTGAGCTCCTCTCAAGATGTGGTTTTGGAGGACCAAAAAAAATAGGGGACGACTGAAGGATTTGATTCATGGGAGGCTGCTGTTGTGCATATGGATGAGGATGTGGATAGTGTAGATCATGGAGGGCAGTATGTGGTGTCTGATAAAGATGGGAATGAAGCTGTACTCGAGATCTTGAAGACTGTATTAGATGATATAGAGAAGGATGTGGTGCAGGAAACATCCACTGATAGTCTTTCAGAACCCACCGCTACAACTTCAACTGAGGTAACCCCACCAACTGATGTACAAGTTAAAGAGAAGGAGGTGGTGCAGGACACATCCACTGCTAGTGTTTCTGTAACCACTGATAGTTACTCAGAACCCACTGCTACAACTGATGTACAAGTTAAAGAGAAGGAGGTGGTGCAGGACACATCCACTGCTAGTGTTTCTGTAACCACTGATAGTTACTCAGAACCCACTGCTACAACTGAAACTGAGGTAACCACACCAACTGATGTACAAGTTAAAGAGAAGGAGGTGGTGCAGGAGACATCCATGGCTAGCGTTTCTGTAACCATGGCTATTTTTTCAGAACCGACGGCTATTTTGAAGAATGTAGTAGACGATATAGTAGTCTCACACACTGCTATTACTACCACATCTACAATTGTCACAACTACATCTGTTTCACCACCTAAATCAAAAGAAGTTGAGAAGGAGGCTGCCAGTACACTGATAAATTTAAGCAAAAGTTCATCAAACCCTACACCTACCATTGCACCTGCTCCTATATTTCTTAAACCAACTGGACGTAAACCCTTGACTAAAATTTTGACTATTGGTGAGCCTTTGAAGAAGAAGGTGGCTCTACCAGATATTGGAAAGGGAAAAGGTATTGCTGAACCTGATATAAAGTTTAAGAATAAAGAAGAGCAGATTGCTTATGATCATGACCTAGTTGTTTGGATGGAAGCTGAAGAAAAAGCAGAAATAGAAAGGAAAAAGCTAGAAGAGGAGGAAGCTACTCAGAGATGGTTAGATGATTGGGAGGATTCACAATCCTATCTTGAAGCTTCTAATAATATTAATAATGAGTACACTCGTCAAGTGTGGGAACTGTTCTCTGATAATCAAAAAGCAAGAATCTTGTATGAATGGGCAACAAGGTTCAAAAAAAATAAAAAGCAAGTCAAAAGAAAGAAACCTCCTACAAAGAGCGAGATGAGAAATACATACATGAAGATTATCAAGAATTCAGGCATACATGTTGCTGAAGATCTAAGAACATGTTCATTTGAGAGGATGAAGGAGCTTTGTCTGATGTGTATGAGGGTTAATGATGATCACAATCCTATGAATTCTGAGAAAGAAGCAGAATGGTTAAAGAAGCAATCCAGTTATAAAAGACAAAAGGTGGATGAAGATTTGAAAAAAAAAGAAAGAACTAAATAGTATTTTAAGGAGACTAATAGTCCTAATCCTGAACCTATTAATCCTATTCCTTTAAAAGCAGTTCATCCTATTATGGATTGGCAGATTGTTATAGAAAGAGGTAGAGAAGTAGTTGAGATTACAAGAGGTGATGGATGCAAATCCACTTATTTAACATTTGGGATCTTACTGGATTGTTTGACTAAGAGTGATTTGGACCAGTTGTGGAAAGTAATGAAGTTCAGATATGGGAAGTTAGGTCCAAATGGAGAGTTAGCTAAGTTTGTATGGGCTGCTATAAAGAACATGTTTGATCCTGATCTTGATGCTGAATATTGGTATGATTGTGAGGTGGTTGAATGGCTATTGTACTCATACTACAAGGTTCATGGTGTAAAACTTAAAAAAAAAGGATAAGTTTTTCATGTTTGTTGATAGGGATTATCCTTTATCAAAGAATGTGGCAAGACAAATGCTGGAAGCTAAACTCAGTTCAAGAGGAACAAAGGAGACACATCCTATAATTGATCTACTGTTTCAAAAGATAGAGAAGATTGCAGACATACAAGGAACCTACTGCCAGAGGTAATTAAACCAATCCTAGAAGATTGAATCCACTGCTGATGTTAGAATGCGGCTAGTAGTAAAGTGTAACGGATTAGGCGCAAAAATTTGGAAATCAAGAAATTGATGCAAAAAAGGTCAGACGATACTTTAACAATGTGAAGTTAATGTCTTCGATTGTTCAAATTTTGTTATTTTCGCAACCTCATTTTAAATTAGAATCCCATATATTCCATAGGTATACGCTGGATATGATGAAAAGACAGAAGATTCAAGACCATCCAACTATTGAAGAGAAGATAAAATGTGAGTAAAACTCCTACTTACTAGGAAACTTTATTGAATAAAGTATGTTACTAGGAAAGCACGTACGATATAACACTAAGTACTTGGAAATCAGATACATTATAGCACTAAGTTCTTACTAGGGGCATATAGTACTCTTAGTTACTAGCAGATCACATACGATATAACAGTTAGTACTTCGCATATCGCACAGTTCTTATAGCGGCAACGTACGCTCAAGCTTATGAATAAAGAAATTCTTGTTTCGAGCACTCAACTCGAGTTCGCCTGCCAAGATATTCATTTGCATCACTTTGTGTTCACTAAGGGCTTGCTCCTGCTTCAGAAACTCAACAGTTTTTTGTGGCACCTTCTTACGCACAGTTGCCATCTCTTGAATAACGGCAGCCCTTTCACGATTAAGTCTAGCCAATTCTTGAGTTAGGATGTGTTCAAAACTAGCAGAACTTGATAGATCTTGAGCTCGTGGATCGTTAGCTATGCCTATGTAATCACAAGCACAGTAAAAGACAATCTCTACAACTTGTATTATAATAGCGGAATATAAACACAAGTAACACAAATAACTAAGAACTATGTGATCCTCTATGGATCGTTATATTAACTAAAACTTTGTTTTTCCAATCGGTACATAACTCATACTATTGTAGTCCAATGCCTTTACCACAAGAAACGTATAAACATAAAACTAAATAAGATATACACAATCACTTACTAATAAAGCTCATGTATATCCAAACTAAATATACTAAACACGGAATAACAACTTCCGCAGAAACCAACTGATCACTATATATCTTCAGCAGAATTAAGTCTTCGGTAGAATCCACACTACTTCAGCAGAATCCATTCAGCATTAACTTCAGCATAATCCATACTTCACATAATTCCAAACAATCCTCCTCTAAACTGGAATTTGACTAGGTTAAGTTCCAGTTTCTTGATAGATCTTTAACTATGCAGCACCAGAGGATTGTATACGAACATCAACAGCAAAGAATCAAAATAAGAACATCTCTTTGATGAATAAACTCGAAAACTCCATATCTTTGCAGCAATAAATGACAACATGTACATCAAAACAAATTAGTTTCATACTATTCTCATCACATCCAGGTGTGTTAACTCCTGTGAGAGGTGAATCATTGAAAATAATGGATTTGATGTCTCTTTACCAATAGCCATCACTACTGGAGTAGCCAAATGTTTAAGTTCAAAAATTATGGTACACTGATAACCATCTGATTTATTAGCAAATCAGCAACCATGAACGGATTTGAAATGTCTTTACTTGTAGCCGTTTGCTCAGGACTAGTCAATTCTTAGAATTGGTGAATTAATAACCAAATATGGTAGTCCAATGCCTTTACCACAAGCCATATACAAGTGGGCTAGTCAATTCTTGGATTCCAAAAAGGAATAAACCATGGTGAATTGAGAACCATACAACCCTCAGCAATTAAGCATGGGTGGTTGTAGTCCCTATGATTTTGAGCAAACCATTACAGCTATCAACAGATTTGATGTGTCTTTACCAAAGTTGTACCCCTTGGACTAGCTAACTCTTTGACATACACAAGGTATATCTGGTGAGTCAATAACCATCAAGAAGATACAACAAACCTGCAATAAAAGTTAGACAAACTCAAATATATACATGATTTTTTTTTAACTAACAAAATAAAGAAAACAAATATTACAAAAGATACAAAATACCACAATCAAGATGAACCTTTATGTTGCAGAAGCTGAGTTTTAATCAATCCAACACATTGTGCTGCATGAAGGTCATCATTGCCAACTGGATTAGGAGGTACTTCCAACTTCTGTCTCAGCATTCTTTCCATTAATGTAACAGACAAAGGATAAGTCTTATCCGAGAACATACACAAAATCATGCCATATTTTGTCTGAACCACATGAACACATGGCATAGGATAGAATCTCCAACTCTCAATCTCCCACTTATGTGAATTCTTCCAAATAGAATACCCTTTACCATCTGGAGAATGAGAATCAAACAAGACTTGAAGATCACCTAATAAATATAAACCAGAACCCTGTGGTGAATGAATAGTATAATGTTGAGTGACATGTTCATACAGCATCTTCAAATCATGTCTATCCACCAAATGAAAGATTTCCTTCAAGAAGTTGAACTGTATAGTAGAATTATCCAGTCGATAAACAGTGTTAAGCTTCCCAGCTGTCCAATTGATCAATACATCATGTGTTCCTTCAGGAAAAACATCAACAGTTCCTTCTTTAATAAAAGTTGACTCAGCAGCCTTGAGATCTAAAGAAATACTCTTGGAAAGATGTTTCCTAGCTAGTCTCACAGATCTCCTTAAGGAACTAACTTTCCTTTTAGCCATCCTTTTCTTCCTCCTACCAGGTGTATAAATCCCCTGAGAAGATCCTTCCTCAGACTCTTCAAGAACATCTTCAGCTTGAGTAGAAGAAGCAGAAGTAGACTTAATTGGAACACCATCACGTAAGGAATTCATTCTGGCAAGCATCTCTCGTGCTTTCTTAGCTTTAGCAACCTTTAGATCATCTTTCTTACTCAATTTATCTCCCAAATTATCAACAGATGCAATATTAGGCAATGCTTCAGGATAAACAAGAAAAGGTTCAGCAGAAGAAACCATATCAGCTGAACTTCTCTCCTCAACAATTGCTTCAGAAGAAACAACAGGAGAACTTAATTTTGATGCCACATCATCAAAATTATCTACAATCTCAACTGTCTTGGGTCTCTTTGCTTTAGGAACATCAGACATATTAGCAATCCTTTCCAATGTAGAAGAAGAAGTAGAACCAGATGAAGAAAACTTCATAATCATATTATACTTTCTGATCAAAGCATCATCAGATAAAGCTAAGATTTGCTTCATTGACATGCCAGTATTGTATACAGTAGAACTTTGATTCTTCACAATCCTCCTCCTATGAGCTCTCTTCTGAGCTACAGTCATTGGTTTTTCCCTTTTTGCTTTATTCCTTTGAGCAACAATAGCATTCCTCTTTGCAGCTGCTTCTTTCTTCTTTTGTTTTCCAAGGTCCACCATTTGTGCCACAAAATTCTCACTATCAAAAGCTGCACCTAAAATGCGTTTAGCAAGATTAGGATCAGATGCACCTTGATTAGTATAGGCATCCCATTGAGCATCAGTGATCGTAGGAAATAATTCATCAAGCTCTAGTTGTCTCTCAGTAGACAAATTAGAATCAGACTGAGCATGAAGAAACTCAGCCACTGCACGACTCTTCTGCATATTTTCATAATCAGCAAACATCCTAGCTTGAGCTTGCTTTTCTTCTTCAGACACCAGATCTGAACCAAACACTTCATCAATCACAGCTTCCTTTCCTTTGTCATAAGGTTCCTCAGCAGAACCAATTGGAGAAATATGCACAGAAGGATCATCAGAAGAAACACCCATATCAACATCAGAAGAAACAGGTTGAGAAAACGCCTCAACAGGTGTAGAAAAGACTTCAGAAGTAGAATTCAACTTAAAACTTCTCCCAGCAACAAAAACTTCATCATTATCTGCTGAAGGTAAAGAACTTGGTGGTTCTGGTACAAATGAAGCTTGACCATGTTCAGTGATTCCTCCCGAACTACCCTCTTTTATTTCTCCGTCACATGAGCTAACCGCTTATGAACGGTCAACCGTAACAGATGATAAAAGGGCGACAGCCCGGGAGAAAATGCAAGTTTACCAAGGATTAAAAATATCCTTGGATCGTTTATGTCCTGGTGAGGTGTGATATTCTGGTATAGTGACTTGTGATTTGTTGAGAATAATATTAGTATAGGAAAAACAGGAATCTGATTGACTAACACTAGGAATGTGAATAGTAATAGCTCTGTCACAGCTACGTCAATAAAAACGTACAATCAGAAACCTAAAAATCTAAAAGATATACAAACATACATTTAATTAAAACGTAAACGTATAAAAACAAAAACGATTATAACTATAGTAGGGATTTGCATGTCTTAGCGACTTAAATGCAAATTAAAGAGAATAAAAGTTAAAATCTATTAAATAAACGCTATCACTATTTTTACAAATCGATGAACGTTTATGATTTATAAAACAAAATAACTTAAATAAACTATTTTAACTAAAACATAAATTTAAATTACCTAAAAAGTGATCTAAAATGAAAACGCGCGATATTTACAAAAATTACGTGACTGCGCAAGCAAAAACGTAAAATTTATGAAATAAAAGGCCTACGAGTGTGAAAACAATATTTTTACAAAATATATGACAAAAGAAAATTTTACAAAAAAGATTTATATTTTTTAGAGTTTTATTTTTTTTATTATGAATTAAATAAGATTTTATACTAATTAAATGATTAAAAATATTAAAACTAATTAGAAAAATCTGAAAATTTTACAGAAAATACTTTATACTAATACTAAGATAAGAAAAATACAAAACTTGAAAAAGCTAGCTTAAATAAGCTAGAAATAAGCACTTAGGCTCGTATAAGCTTATACTGACAAAGTGTACTTATATATTTGATTGTGCAAGATTTGAACGAGACAAGTCCCAAGGGCAATTGGTATCCAGGTACACTTCTAACACGTTCATAAGGGGGAGGTCTCAGGTTCGAGCCTGCCTACCCCCTTTTTGCACTTTATTTTTATTTTTTATTTTTCTTTTTGCAAAACTAATAATAAGCTGAATATAAGAAACTTTAACAAAACCAACTTTTGTAAAACTTGGAAATAAGCTCTGTGGGAGCTTATTTCCATGACAGTTGGCCAAATAAGCCATAAGCTTCCACATATAAGCTAGCACTAGTTGTTAAAGCTATTTTTGGGCTTTCTGTTTAAGGACAAGTATACATACAGATAATAAGCACATATAATGAATACACAATTGTACAAACAAAGAAATAAGCAAAACATAAGCTTAAGAGCCCAACAGTTAAGCTTTTGGCTTGACTGTTGGAGCTCAAGCTCCAAATAAGCTGGAAATAAGCTATACACAGGAAACAAAAGGAAAAAGTATATATGCACAAGTATAATAAGTGAGAATATACAAGCATGTGAACTGAATATAAGCCAATAAGCTCATAATAAGCTAATAAGCTGTTCCAGGGACATGCAGTCCCAAACACCCTTGCAGTCTTTTGGTTTGGCAATTTAAGCTCATCAAATAAGCTCAACTAGCCAAATAAGTTGTTGTAATAGCAAGGTGATCTGGTAGGCTTTCCAAAAAGCTCAAGCTCACCTAGTGAAGTCCACTAGAGAGCTTGTGAGGAGCTTATGAAGTATCACTGAATACACTGATTTCTCAATGTACTCAGTGAAATGGGACACATTAAAAGCTACTTGCAGTCCTGGTTAATAAGCTGCAAGGTGAGATTTAAGCACATGATCATAAAGCTGGGTAGCTTGGCTTCCTAAAAAGCCAAGCCACAAAGACTAGTGATCACTAAGGAGCTTGGTGTGAGCTTGTGGAAATGGTGCAAGTTCATGGTTTGAACTGTAGGAATGGGCAAACACAAGCTCACAAGACTTATCAAATAAGCTTATGAGAGCTCAACCATCACTGAGACATTGAGTATGACTGGATAGCCTAACAAGAAGCTAAAAATCACAAGCTCAAGCTTAGTGGGGAACTTTTCATGAGCTATGGAAACCAACTCCACTTCCACTGTTTGCTTCAGTGGAAGGAGTAAATGGGACAACATAAGGGGTCAAATTAAGCTATGCAAATAAGCTGAAAATATAAAAACAAGCATACAAATAATAAAAAGACCACAAGGGCTACACAAAACAGCTAAGTACACAAGCTAGGGTCAAGTAATGAAGCTTATGCAAGCTCATTAACTTGACACCATAACTGTGGTGCAGGGCATGATAACAGAAAAAGACTAAGAATAAGCTAATGAACAAGCCATTTAAAAGCTGAGTAATTGTAAACTAATATTTTTGTAATTTACTTAAGCAGCTATATATTACTATCCCAAAAGGATTAAGGCTAAAACTTAATACTGAAACCTATAGAAAATTATACATTTAATTCAAAAACAGCTATTTGAAAAATTGACTTTTTGCAAGAACATAAAGGTTTGACTAAAATGAACTTAGGATGTAATCTATAGACTGAATATGATATAATAGACTGTAATAAGATGATATTAAGCTGTGTTTACAAGTTTTAAGCTAATTCTAAGAATCTCACAATCTAATTCTATAACAGTTAACTGTGTAAGAGAAATAAAGGAGATTTGACTTTTGCTAAGCTAGGACTGAATATTATAACTAACCTGAGCTATTAGATGATAATGAAACATGAGACAATAACAAACAACTAAAGACATACACTGGAGGACTATTTTATCAGCAAATCCAAACATCCCTTTGATTATCATTTGTCACATGAACTTCAAAGTTTTAAATGATTCTGAGCATAAACCAGACTCCAAACATTATATTATAACATATTAAGACTAAATGAGCATACAACTTCAATATCACAGTCAAGAACACAGATTTGTCAGATTTGCATTTCAACTGCATAATTTCCATTTTTAAGCACAAGTGATATTTAATAAACAAACTACTAGTATTAAGTTATGATAACACTAAATAACAACAGAAGAACATGGAAACTTAAGAATCTAAGCATGAAAAGTAGTGAAACAGTAAATTGCAAAAATTAAGAAAAAATGCTTACAAATGAGAATAGGACTGAGATGTAGAACAAATGGACAAGGTTACACCTATTAGCTTACCAATAAGCTCCTAATACCCATAGCATTCCAAATTCAACCCTGCTTCACCATCTTCTTCATTTTCCCAAGATTTTTGGTTTTTCAATGATTTTCTCTATTTTTTTAGCATTTTCTAGTTTAAAAAGTCTAAGCTTGTTTAAATGTCTCTAAAAGCTTAAAAGCCTTGTCAGGAGCTTATATGGCTTAAGGAGTCCATAAAACAACTACTTACCATGAAATTGAAAAGACTTGAAAATTAAAGGAAATAAAGCAAAACTTGAAACTGAAATAAAACTTGAAATTAAACTGAAAGAAGAGTTCCATTACACTAATTTAAAGTAAATTACAACATTTGAAAGATTTAAAAGATATTTTAACTAAGAAAGCAATAAAAGTTACAACTACATGACAATGGCCTCATGCCAAAGTGATATTCCCAACTTTCTTCTCTTCTTTTTATACACCTTCTGAGTTCCCACTAGTACTCTGAGCATATCCCACTTCAATCTTGACCCTTGAATTGTCCAATTTGATCTCCACCGTTTAAAACACTTTTGGCGCCAAAGTCCTATAAAGCAGTTGTGGGCAGTTTGAGACTAATTAAGGCACCTTGGTTGTATGTGGAGGTGGAGGGGGACAATTGAGATAGTTTTTAGGCAAGTTGGGGTGATAGGGAAGAAAACAGAGGATGAGGTGATGTTTGGAGTGAAAAGTTGTGGGAATTGCATTAATTGTGGTGGGTTGTAGTCACAGAGGTGGTGGAGGTAGTGGGTGAGTAGAGTAGTGAGGAGGAGGGTGAAAACAGGTGGTAAAAACCACCTGGTATGGTGACTGGGGTGGTTTTGCAGTTGTGGGTGAAGGGGATAAACAGTACCCCCTGTTTTGGCGCGCGTTGACTGGTTTTGACCGGGTTTGGGTTATTAACGGGGTAAGGCTCAAGTGGGGATTGGGCTTGGGTTTGGTTTATTTGGTTTTAGTTAATACAAAGTCCATTTGGTTATTTGTAGTTTAGAAAACACAAGGACTAATTATGTAATTCGGCCAAACTTGAGGGATCTGATTTATCATCTTTCCAAACTTCTTTGAGGGACCAAACCTGCCATTAAACAATTACACAAGGACCAAAAGTATATAATTTACTATTTTAAAACTTTAAGGACCTAATATGTAATTTTTGGATTTTGAGGGACTAAAGGTGTAAATTCCCAAAAGTTTATCAAAATTGTTCCAAATTGTATTTTATGAATAGTACAAGGGTAATTTGTGATAAAATTCTATTTTGAATACCCAGGGACTATTTTTGCCAATTTTGTAACTTGAGGGGTAAAAAATGCCATTTTGTGTAAACTTTTATCCAGGGATGTTTTGTGAACATTTTTGATTTCCCAAGGACTTAAGTTGACTTTTCATTCATTTAAAACATTTAGGGACTAGTTTTGCCAATTTGTGTAACTCCAGAGACTGAAAATGACAATTGTTGTGAAATTGATCATTTTTCACTTGTTTTTCAATCTTTTGTACCTGAATCACATTAAAACACATTTCATTGATATTTATAACATTTTGAGAGTCATTTGTATGTTTTTGGTTGTTTTTGTGGGTTTATATAATACAAATATATGTGTATTTGGACACATATCAAATCCCCCACACTAAACTATTGCTAGTCCCTAGCAATCTTTTGAGATTTTAATGGATTTTAAAAACTCTTTACCAAAAGCCATCACTTCTGGAGTAGCCAAATGTTTCAGTTCAAGTAAGAACCTTGGTACACTGATAACCAAATGATTTTGAGCAAATCATAAGCTGAAAACGGATTTGATTAGTCTTTACCAGAAGCCGTTTGCTTCTGGACTAGCCAACTCTTAGATAAATTATCAATATTATCTTTGGTGAGCTGATTACCAATTATGGATTTCCAACTGCCTTTACCACAAGCCATAAACTTGCGGGCTAGCCAACTCTTCACTTTTTAGGATATGGTGAGTTGAACACCATACAATTTTGGGCAAATTGCAAGCCATAAACGGATTTGAGATATCTTTACCAAGAGCCGTTTGATCCTGGATTAGCCAATCCTTTATGTGGGTTAGACATGGTGGACTGATTACCATTTGTTGTGTTTAGTACATAGTACTTCCACTAAAAAAAAATTTTTAAAATTTGGCCATTTTGGGGGAAAAAGGGACTAAAAGGGTACATTTATGATCAAATTCGCCAGAATTTCCTCCCCACACTTAGAAATGAATATTGTCCTCAATATTCAAAACTAAGTGGGGTAAACACAACAATTATTTAATTTTTTATATATACAATTTTCTCAACGTTTTATAAATCTAAGTACGAAATGTGGGGCACACCCCCACACTTAGGTGGTAGAAAAGGGGTAAGAAAAGTTAAAATGATTTGACGAGAAATTGGAGTGGGGTTCACTCACAGAATTATGAAGATAAAGGTAGGGAGAATCTTTTTTTTTTTTTTTTTTTTTTTTTTTTTTTTTAATATAAACAGAAACGAAAAATGTTTTTGTATTTTTTAACTTTTATATATATATATATAAAGAAATGGCTAAAAAGGAAACCTAAATGAGATTTTTAATACATGATACTGATTTAAACCTAATCTATCACATTCCAGGAATTATACTAAGCACAGTAAATCCTTTTTTAGTGTAAACATGGTGTTTAGCCAAAATTTAGACCTAGGAATATCAAGATTAGGAAAATTGACAGTCAAATGCAAATCAAAGCACAGATAGATTTCAACCATAAAATCTTTTTGTATTTTATATTGTTTATATGAAATGAAGTATATGTAATTTACATACAAGGATAGGTATTTCAACAAAGTACAAAATACAAGTCATAATACGCAGCTAGCCTCCCCGGCAGCGGCGCCAAAATTTGATTCCTCCCGAACTACCCTCTTTTATTTCTCCGTCACATGAGCTAACCGCTTGTGAACGGTCAACCGTAACAGATGATAAAAGGGCGACAGCCCGGGAGAAAATGCAAGTTTACCAAGGATTAAAAATATCCTTGGATCGTTTATGTCCTGGTGAGGTGTGATATTCTGGTATAGTGACTTGTGATTTGTTGAGAATAATATTAGTATAGGAAAAACAGGAATCTGATTGACTAACACTAGGAATGTGAATAGTAATAGCTCTGTCACAGCTACGTCAATAAAAACGTACAATCAGAAACCTAAAAATCTAAAAGATATACAAACATACATTTAATTAAAACGTAAACGTATAAAAACAAAAACGATTATAACTATAGTAGGGATTTGCATGTCTTAGCGACTTAAATGCAAATTAAAGAGAATAAAAGTTAAAATCTATTAAATAAACGCTATCACTATTTTTACAAATCGATGAACGTTTATGATTTATAAAACAAAATAACTTAAATAAACTATTTTAACTAAAACATAAATTTAAATTACCTAAAAAGTGATCTAAAATGAAAACGCGCGATATTTACAAAAATTACGTGACTGCGCAAGAAAAAACGTAAAATTTATGAAATAAAAGGCCTACGAGTGTGAAAACAATATTTTTACAAAATATATGACAAAAGAAAATTTTACAAAAAAGATTTATATTTTTTAGAGTTTTATTTTTTTTATTATGAATTAAATAAGATTTTATACTAATTAAATGATTAAAAATATTAAAACTAATTAGAAAAATCTGAAAATTTTACAGAAAATACTTTATACTAATACTAAGATAAGAAAAATACAAAACTTGAAAAAGCTAGCTTAAATAAGCTAGAAATAAGCACTTAGGCTCGTATAAGCTTATACTGACAAAGTGTACTTATATATTTGATTGTGCAAGATTTGAACGAGACAAGTCCCAAGGGCAATTGGTATCCAGGTACACTTCTAACACGTTCATAAGGGGGAGGTCTCAGGTTCGAGCCTGCCTACCCCCTTTTTGCACTTTATTTTTATTTTTTATTTTTCTTTTTGCAAAACTAATAATAAGCTGAATATAAGAAACTTTAACAAAACCAACTTTTGTAAAACTTGGAAATAAGCTCTGTGGGAGCTTATTTCCATGACAGTTGGCCAAATAAGCCATAAGCTTCCACATATAAGCTAGCACTAGTTGTTAAAGCTATTTTTGGGCTTTCTGTTTAAGGACAAGTATACATACAGATAATAAGCACATATAATGAATACACAATTGTACAAACAAAGAAATAAGCAAAACATAAGCTTAAGAGCCCAACAGTTAAGCTTTTGGCTTGACTGTTGGAGCTCAAGCTCCAAATAAGCTGGAAATAAGCTATACACAGGAAACAAAAGGAAAAAGTATATATGCACAAGTATAATAAGTGAGAATATACAAGCATGTGAACTGAATATAAGCCAATAAGCTCATAATAAGCTAATAAGCTGTTCCAGGGACATGCAGTCCCAAACACCCTTGCAGTCTTTTGGTTTGGCAATTTAAGCTCATCAAATAAGCTCAACTAGCCAAATAAGTTGTTGTAATAGCAAGGTGATCTGGTAGGCTTTCCAAAAAGCTCAAGCTCACCTAGTGAAGTCCACTAGAGAGCTTGTGAGGAGCTTATGAAGTATCACTGAATACACTGATTTCTCAATGTACTCAGTGAAATGGGACACATTAAAAGCTACTTGCAGTCCTGGTTAATAAGCTGCAAGGTGAGATTTAAGCACATGATCATAAAGCTGGGTAGCTTGGCTTCCTAAAAAGCCAAGCCACAAAGACTAGTGATCACTAAGGAGCTTGGTGTGAGCTTGTGGAAATGGTGCAAGTTCATGGTTTGAACTGTAGGAATGGGCAAACACAAGCTCACAAGACTTATCAAATAAGCTTATGAGAGCTCAAGCATCACTGAGACATTGAGTATGACTGGATAGCCTAACAAGAAGCTAAAAATCACAAGCTCAAGCTTAGTGGGGAACTTTTCATGAGCTATGGAAACCAACTCCACTTCCACTGTTTGCTTCAGTGGAAGGAGTAAATGGGACAACATAAGGGGTCAAATTAAGCTATGCAAATAAGCTGAAAATATAAAAACAAGCATACAAATAATAAAAAGACCACAAGGGCTACACAAAACAGCTAAGTACACAAGCTAGGGTCAAGTAATGAAGCTTATGCAAGCTCATTAACTTGACACCATAACTGTGGTGCAGG
Organism: Chrysanthemum seticuspe; assembly: GCA_019973895.1. Lineage (NCBI taxonomy): Eukaryota > Viridiplantae > Streptophyta > Magnoliopsida > Asterales > Asteraceae > Chrysanthemum > Chrysanthemum seticuspe. The sequence continues at coordinate 19,088,531 of BPTQ01000006.1, forward strand.
GCATGATAACAGAAAAAGACTAAGAATAAGCTAATGAACAAGCCATTTAAAAGCTGAGTAATTGTAAACTAATATTTTTGTAATTTACTTAAGCAGCTATATATTACTATCCCAAAAGGATTAAGGCTAAAACTTAATACTGAAACCTATAGAAAATTATACATTTAATTCAAAAACAGCTATTTGAAAAATTGACTTTTTGCAAGAACATAAAGGTTTGACTAAAATGAACTTAGGATGTAATCTATAGACTGAATATGATATAATAGACTGTAATAAGATGATATTAAGCTGTGTTTACAAGTTTTAAGCTAATTCTAAGAATCTCACAATCTAATTCTATAACAGTTAACTGTGTAAGAGAATTAAAAGGAGATTTGACTTTTGCTAAGCTAGGACTGAATATTATAACTAACCTGAGCTATTAGATGATAATGAAACATGAGACAATAACAAACAACTAAAGACATACACTGGAGGGCTATTTTATCTGCAAATCCAAACATCCCTTTGATTATCATTTGTCACATGAACTTCAAAGTTTTAAATGATTCTGAGCATAAACCAGACTCCAAACATTATATTATAACATATTAAGACTAAATGAGCATACAACTTCAATATCACAGTCAAGAACACAGATTTGTCAGATTTGCATTTCAACTGCATAATTTCCATTTTTAAGCACAAGTGATATTTAATAAACAAACTACTAGTATTAAGTTATGATAACACTAAATAACAACAGAAGAACATGGAAACTTAAGAATCTAAGCATGAAAAGTAGTGAAACAGTAAATTACAAAAATTAAGAAAAAATGCTTACAAATGAGAATAGGACTGAGATGTAGAACAAATGGACAAGGTTACACCTATTAGCTTACCAATAAGCTCCTAATACCCATAGCATTCCAAATTCAACCCTGCTTCACCATCTTCTTCATTTTCCCAAGATTTTTGGTTTTTCAATGATTTTCTCTATTTTTTTTAGCATTTTCTAGTTTAAAAAGTCTAAGCTTGTTTAAATGTCTCTAAAAGCTTAAAAGCCTTGTCAGGAGCTTATATGGCTTAAGGAGTCCATAAAACAACTACTTACCATGAAATTGAAAAGACTTGAAAATTAAAGGAAATAAAGCAAAACTTGAAACTGAAATAAAACTTGAAATTAAACTGAAAGAAGAGTTCCATTACACTAATTTAAAGTAAATTACAACATTTGAAAGATTTAAAAGATATTTTAACTAAGAAAGCAATAAAAGTTACAACTACATGACAATGGCCTCATGCCAAAGTGATATTCCCAGCTTTCTTCTCTTCTTTTTATACACCTTCTGAGTTCCCACTAGTACTCTGAGCATATCCCACTTCAATCTTGACCCTTGAATTGTCCAATTTAATCTCCACCGTTTAAAACACTTTTGGCGCCAAAGTCCTATAAAGCAGTTGTGGGCAGTTTGAGACTAATTAAGGCACCTTGGTTGTATGTGGAGGTGGAGGGGGACAATTGAGATAGTTTTTAGGCAAGTTGGGGTGATAGGGAAGAAAACAGAGGATGAGGTGATGTTTGGAGTGAAAAGTTGTGGGAATTGCATTAATTGTGGTGGGTTGTAGTCACAGAGGTGGTGGAGGTAGTGGGTGAGTAGAGTAGTGAGGTGGAGGGTGAAAACAGGTGGTAAAAACCACCTGGTATGGTGACTGGGGTGGTTTTGCAGTTGTGGGTGAAGGGGATAAACAGTACCCCCTGTTTTGGCGCGCGTTGACTGGTTTTGACCGGGTTTGGGTTATTAACGGGGTAAGGCTCAAGTGGGGATTGGGCTTGGGTTTGGTTTATTTGGTTTTAGTTAATACAAAGTCCATTTGGTTATTTGTAGTTTAGAAAACACAAGGACTAATTATGTAATTCGGCCAAACTTGAGGGATCTGATTTATCATCTTTCCAAACTTCTTTGAGGGACCAAACCTGCCATTAAACAATTACACAAGGACCAAAAGTATATAATTTACTATTTTAAAACTTTAAGGACCTAATATGTAATTTTTGGATTTTGAGGGACTAAAGGTGTAAATTCCCAAAAGTTTATCAAAATTGTTCCAAATTGTATTTTATGAATAGTACAAGGGTAATTTGTGATAAAATTCTATTTTGAATACCCAGGGACTATTTTTGCCAATTTTGTAACTTGAGGGGTAAAAAATGCCATTTTGTGTAAACTTTTATCCAGGGATGTTTTGTGAACATTTTTGATTTCCCAAGGACTTAAGTTGACTTTTCATTCATTTAAAACATTTAGGGACTAGTTTTGCCAATTTGTGTAACTCCAGGGACTGAAAATGACAATTGTTGTGAAATTGATCATTTTTCACTTGTTTTTCAATCTTTTGTACCTGAATCACATTTAAACACATTTCATTGATATTTATAACATTTTGAGAGTCATTTGTATGTTTTTGGTTGTTTTTGTGGGTTTATATAATACAAATATATGTGTATTTGGACACATATCAAATCCCCCACACTAAACTATTGCTAGTCCCTAGCAATCTTTTGAGATTTTAATGGATTTTAAAAACTCTTTACCAAAAGCCATCACTTCTGGAGTAGCCAAATGTTTCAGTTCAAGTAAGAACCTTGGTACACTGATAACCAAATGATTTTGAGCAAATCATAAGCTGAAAACGGATTTGATTAGTCTTTACCAGAAGCCGTTTGCTTCTGGACTAGCCAACTCTTAGATAAATTATCAATATTATCTTTGGTGAGCTGATTACCAATTATGGATTTCCAACTGCCTTTACCACAAGCCATAAACTTGCGGGCTAGCCAACTCTTCACTTTTTAGGATATGGTGAGTTGAACACCATACAATTTTGGGCAAATTGCAAGCCATAAACGGATTTGAGATATCTTTACCAAGAGCCGTTTGATCCTGGATTAGCCAATCCTTTATGTGGGTTAGACATGGTGGACTGATTACCATTTGTTGTGTTTAGTACATAGTACTTCCACTAAAAAAAAATTTTTAAATTTGGCCATTTTGGGGGAAAAAGGGACTAAAAGGGTACATTTATGATCAAATTAGCCAGAATTTCCCCCCACACTTAGAAATGAATATTGTCCTCAATATTCAAAACTAAGTGGGGTAAACACAACAATTATTTTATTTTTTTATATATACAATTTTCTCAACGTTTTATAAATCTATGTACGAAATGTGGGGCACACCCCCACACTTAGGTGGTAGAAAAGGGGTAAGAAAAGTTAAAATGATTTGACGAGAAATTGGAGTGGGGTTCACTCACAGAATTATAAAGATAAAGGTAGGGAGAATCTTTTTGGGTTTTTTTTTTTTTTTTTTTTTTTTTTTTTTTTTTTTTTTAATTTAAACAGAAACGAAAAATGTTTTTGTATTTTTTAACTTTTATATATATATATAAAGAAATGGCTAAAAAGGAAACCTAAATGAGATTTTTAATACATGATACTGATTTAAACCTAATCTATCACATTCCAGGAATTATACTAAGCACAGTAAATCCTTTTTTAGTGTAAACATGGTGTTTAGCCAAAATTTAGACCTAGGAATATCAAGATTAGGAAAATTGACAGTCAAATGCAAATCAAAGCACAGATAGATTTCAACCATAAAATCTTTTTGTATTTTATATTGTTTATATGAAATGAAGTATATGTAATTTACATACAAGGATAGGTATTTCAACAAAGTACAAAATACAAGTCATAATACGCAGCTAGCCTCCCCGGCAGCGGCGCCAAAATTTGATTCCTCCCGAACTACCCTCTTTTATTTCTCCGTCACATGAGCTAACCGCTTGTGAACGGTCAACCGTAACAGATGATAAAAGGGCGACAGCCCGGGAGAAAATGCAAGTTTACCAAGGATTAAAAATATCCTTGGATCGTTTATGTCCTGGTGAGGTGTGATATTCTGGTATAGTGACTTGTGATTTGTTGAGAATAATATTAGTATAGGAAAAACAGGAATCTGATTGACTAACACTAGGAATGTGAATAGTAATAGCTCTGTCACAGCTACGTCAATAAAAACGTACAATCAGAAACCTAAAAATCTAAAAGATATACAAACATACATTTAATTAAAACGTAAACGTATAAAAACAAAAACGATTATAACTATAGTAGGGATTTGCATGTCTTAGCGACTTAAATGCAAATTAAAGAGAATAAAAGTTAAAATCTATTAAATAAACGCTATCACTATTTTTACAAATCGATGAACGTTTATGATTTATAAAACAAAATAACTTAAATAAACTATTTTAACTAAAACATAAATTTAAATTACCTAAAAAGTGATCTAAAATGAAAACGCGCGATATTTACAAAAATTACGTGACTGCGCAAGCAAAAACGTAAAATTTATGAAATAAAAGGCCTACGAGTGTGAAAACAATATTTTTACAAAATATATGACAAAAGAAAATTTTACAAAAAAGATTTATATTTTTTAGAGTTTTATTTTTTTTATTATGAATTAAATAAGATTTTATACTAATTAAATGATTAAAAATATTAAAACTAATTAGAAAAATCTGAAAATTTTACAGAAAATACTTTATACTAATACTAAGATAAGAAAAATACAAAACTTGAAAAAGCTAGCTTAAATAAGCTAGAAATAAGCACTTAGGCTCGTATAAGCTTATACTGACAAAGTGTACTTATATATTTGATTGTGCAAGATTTGAACGAGACAAGTCCCAAGGGCAATTGGTATCCAGGTACACTTCTAACACGTTCATAAGGGGGAGGTCTCAGGTTCGAGCCTGCCTACCCCCTTTTTGCACTTTATTTTCATTTTTTATTTTTCTTTTTGCAAAACTAATAATAAGCTGAATATAAGAAACTTTAACAAAACCAACTTTTGTAAAACTTGGAAATAAGCTCTGTGGGAGCTTATTTCCATGACAGTTGGCCAAATAAGCCATAAGCTTCCACATATAAGCTAGCACTAGTTGTTAAAGCTATTTTTGGGCTTTCTGTTTAAGGACAAGTATACATACAGATAATAAGCACATATAATGAATACACAATTGTACAAACAAAGAAATAAGCAAAACATAAGCTTAAGAGCCCAACAGTTAAGCTTTTGGCTTGACTGTTGGAGCTCAAGCTCCAAATAAGCTGGAAATAAGCTATACACAGGAAACAAAAGGAAAAAGTATATATGCACAAGTATAATAAGTGAGAATATACAAGCATGTGAACTGAATATAAGCCAATAAGCTCATAATAAGCTAATAAGCTGTTCCAGGGACATGCAGTCCCAAACACCCTTGCAGTCTTTTGGTTTGGCAATTTAAGCTCATCAAATAAGCTCAACTAGCCAAATAAGTTGTTGTAATAGCAAGGTGATCTGGTAGGCTTTCCAAAAAGCTCAAGCTCACCTAGTGAAGTCCACTAGAGAGCTTGTGAGGAGCTTATGAAGTATCACTGAATACACTGATTTCTCAATGTACTCAGTGAAATGGGACACATTAAAAGCTACTTGCAGTCCTGGTTAATAAGCTGCAAGGTGAGATTTAAGCACATGATCATAAAGCTGGGTAGCTTGGCTTCCTAAAAAGCCAAGCCACAAAGACTAGTGATCACTAAGGAGCTTGGTGTGAGCTTGTGGAAATGGTGCAAGTTCATGGTTTGAACTGTAGGAATGGGCAAACACAAGCTCACAAGACTTATCAAATAAGCTTATGAGAGCTCAAGCATCACTGAGACATTGAGTATGACTGGATAGCCTAACAAGAAGCTAAAAATCACAAGCTCAAGCTTAGTGGGGAACTTTTCATGAGCTATGGAAACCAACTCCACTTCCACTGTTTGCTTCAGTGGAAGGAGTAAATGGGACAACATAAGGGGTCAAATTAAGCTATGCAAATAAGCTGAAAATATAAAAACAAGCATACAAATAATAAAAAGACCACAAGGGCTACACAAAACAGCTAAGTACACAAGCTAGGGTCAAGTAATGAAGCTTATGCAAGCTCATTAACTTGACACCATAACTGTGGTGCAGGGCATGATAACAGAAAAAGACTAAGAATAAGCTAATGAACAAGCCATTTAAAAGCTGAGTAATTGTAAACTAATATTTTTGTAATTTACTTAAGCAGCTATATATTACTATCCCAAAAGGATTAAGGCTAAAACTTAATACTGAAACCTATAGAAAATTATACATTTAATTCAAAAACAGCTATTTGAAAAATTGACTTTTTGCAAGAACATAAAGGTTTGACTAAAATGAACTTAGGATGTAATCTATAGACTGAATATGATATAATAGACTGTAATAAGATGATATTAAGCTGTGTTTACAAGTTTTAAGCTAATTCTAAGAATCTCACAATCTAATTCTATAACAGTTAACTGTGTAAGAGAATTAAAAGGAGATTTGACTTTTGCTAAGCTAGGACTGAATATTATAACTAACCTGAGCTATTAGATGATAATGAAACATGAGATAATAACAAACAACTAAAGACATACACTGGAGGACTATTTTATCAGCAAATCCAAACATCCCTTTGATTATCATTTGTCACATGAACTTCAAAGTTTTAAATGATTCTGAGCATAAACCAGACTCCAAACATTATATTATAACATATTAAGACTAAATGAGCATACAACTTCAATATCACAGTCAAGAACACAGATTTGTCAGATTTGCATTTCAACTGCATAATTTCCATTTTTAAGCACAAGTGATATTTAATAAACAAACTACTAGTATTAAGTTATGATAACACTAAATAACAACAGAAGAACATGGAAACTTAAGAATCTAAGCATGAAAAGTAGTGAAACAGTAAATTGCAAAAATTAAGAAAAAATGCTTACAAATGAGAATAGGACTGAGATGTAGAACAAATGGACAAGGTTACACCTATTAGCTTACCAATAAGCTCCTAATACCATAGCATTCCAAATTTAACCCTGCTTCACCATCTTCTTCATTTTCCCAAGATTTTTGGTTTTTCAATGATTTTCTCTATTTTTTTAGCATTTTCTAGTTTAAAAAGTCTAAGCTTGTTTAAATGTCTCTAAAAGCTTAAAAGCCTTGTCAGGAGCTTATATGGCTTAAGGAGTCCATAAAACAACTACTTACCATGAAATTGAAAAGACTTGAAAATTAAAGGAAATAAAGCAAAACTTGAAACTGAAATAAAACTTGAAATTAAACTGAAAGAAGAGTTCCATTACACTAATTTAAAGTAAATTACAACATTTGAAAGATTTAAAAGATATTTTAACTAAGAAAGCAATAAAAGTTACAACTACATGACAATGGCCTCATGCCAAAGTGATATTCCCAGCTTTCTTCTCTTCTTTTTATACACCTTCTGAGTTCCCACTAGTACTCTGAGCATATCCCACTTCAATCTTGACCCTTGAATTGTCCAATTTAATCTCCACCGTTTAAAACACTTTTGGCGCCAAAGTCCTATAAAGCAGTTGTGGGCAGTTTGAGACTAATTAAGGCACCTTGGTTGTATGTGGAGGTGGAGGGGGACAATTGAGATAGTTTTTAGGCAAGTTGGGGTGATAGGGAAGAAAACAGAGGATGAGGTGATGTTTGGAGTGAAAAGTTGTGGGAATTGCATTAATTGTGGTGGGTTGTAGTCACAGAGGTGGTGGAGGTAGTGGGTGAGTAGAGTAGTGAGGTGGAGGGTGAAAACAGGTGGTAAAAACCACCTGGTATGGTGACTGGGGTGGTTTTGCAGTTGTGGGTGAAGGGGATAAACAGTACCCCCTGTTTTGGCGCGCGTTGACTGGTTTTGACCGGGTTTGGGTTATTAACGGGGTAAGGCTCAAGTGGGGATTGGGCTTGGGTTTGGTTTATTTGGTTTTAGTTAATACAAAGTCCATTTGGTTATTTGTAGTTTAGAAAACACAAGGACTAATTATGTAATTCGGCCAAACTTGAGGGATCTGATTTATCATCTTTCCAAACTTCTTTGGGGGACCAAACCTGCCATTAAACAATTACACAAGGACCAAAAGTATATAATTTACTATTTTAAAACTTTAAGGACCTAATATGTAATTTTTGGATTTTGAGGGACTAAAGGTGTAAATTCCCAAAAGTTTATCAAAATTGTTCCAAATTGTATTTTATGAATAGTACAAGGGTAATTTGTGATAAAATTCTATTTTGAATACCCAGGGACTATTTTTGCCAATTTTGTAACTTGAGGGGTAAAAATTGCCATTTTGTGTAAACTTTTATCCAGGGATGTTTTGTGAACATTTTTGATTTCCCAAGGACTTAAGTTGACTTTTCATTCATTTAAAACATTTAGGGACTAGTTTTGCCAATTTGTGTAACTCCAGGGACTGAAAATGACAATTGTTGTGAAATTGATCATTTTTCACTTGTTTTTCAATCTTTTGTACCTGAATCACATTAAAACACATTTCATTGATATTTATAACATTTTGAGAGTCATTTGTATGTTTTTGGTTGTTTTTGTGGGTTTATATAATACAAATATATGTGTATTTGGACACATATCATTCAGCAGCAACATCCTCAATTTGAATATCAGCAGACACACTTGCAACAATTTGTCCCTTTGAAGCTTTAGTAGATTCCTTATTCAAATATAGTCTTTTCCTTTTGCTAGTGTATCGAATAGGTTCCTTTTTCTTTGAAGATTCAGCAGCAATAGGAGAAGAAACATGAGTTGTTAGAGCTGCATCAGCCAAGATTCCTAGTGATGCAAGCTGAATCTCTTCTTGCTCCTCATCAGAAGAAACCAAAACTCTCCTTTTGCCCCTTTTTCCAAGTAGTTTCTCCAAGTTCTTAACTTTATTCTGCAACTCCACAATCTTACCACCAAGAGAAGACTTGGTCTCTGTAAGCTCCTTCTTGAGATCAGCCACCTCACCTGCATACCTGTTCACTAGAGCATATATAGATGTAAGTGTAATAGGGTCCTCAGCTCCACCAGCTGATTGCTCAGTGGTAATGGGAGCTTCATTGGGCCTTTCAGGAGAAATATGAACATGCTCAAAATTAGGAAATCCTTCATCAAATTGATTCCTAATAGGACTAGGTGTGGGCAGTCTATCAGTTTCAAGCTCAACTTCATCAAGAGAAACTTGAGTAGGTGGTGGACTAGGACTAGGTCTAGGTGAAGGTATAGGTGGAGGTAGGTCAGGAGAAACATTAGACGCTTCAGCAGTAGCAGAAGGGCCCTCATCAATAGCAACTGAAGGATTACCATCAGTAGTATTGGTAGAAGATGGAACACCAACAACATTATCCTCATCAGCAGCTTCATTGTTTTGAGGCAACATAGCTGCTAGCAAAGGATGATGTGTCCCCTCATACTTAGTTCTCATTGAATCAAATAGCTTAGAAGATAAAGCTCCTATGGGATAAAAAGCTTGGGTTTGGGTAGTAACAGCTAAGATCATTTGTAAAAACCTAGGGTACATCAAAAACTTGCTCTTCTTCCTAGTTATATTCTCAACCATATTATCGAAAATAAACTTAGAAAAATTATAAGTTAAACCCTGAGATAGACATACAATACCACATCCCAAATGAGTAGAAAATTGATCCCATCCTCCTGATTTATTGCTTAAACTCTGAAGCAATGTATGAACCAAAAACCTCCACATAGGACAAAGCTGATTCTTTAACCACATGTCAGTCCTTGTACCTTGATATCCAATTGCTCTTAGCCCATCAAGTACCACAGCAACATTAGAATGATAAACCCCATTCTCATCATCCAAACGAAGTTGTCTTCTTATCCGCTCCTCTGTCACCACATGCTATGTTCCGTCAATCATTGCAACAATCTCTGTATCACTCCGTTTTGTAGCAGTCGCCCAAAATTGAGTAACCAAAGATTCATATATTGCATTCGAAGAATGTGTTAAAGCATAATGAATCTTGGACCTCTGTAAGAATTCTACCATTGGTCTATACAACTAATCACCCTTAGCTGTTCCCAGAAAAGCGATTTTATTATGATCATGCTTGAATTGAAGCGCCATGAGAAAAATCGCAAGTTAGGGTTAAGATTCACACAAGTGGAAGTGTTTTGAACGTGAGGAAAGAGGGAATCGTTTAATTTGAGACGAAGATATGCGAATAGAGAATAAGTAGTAGTTTCCCAATTTTGGTCAATGTTGACCAGTGCTGACGTGTACTGCTACTTTTACCTAATTTAACTTTCAACTTCGGTAGAAACACTAGCCATTCTGCTGAAGAATACCAATCAGCAGAAATAGATCACGTATTCAAGAAGCTTCAGTAAATATCTTTTTACTGTTTCACCTACACGCATTAAATCTCATTAAGTCTTGAAACTGTCTATAAAACAATCCTAATGCACACATAACTCTTCATCAAAAACCCCCAAATATCATCACAAACCCTAATTTCATCAATGCTCTAAAATTAACCACAATCGACCATGAGTACTAAACCAGAGATCATAGATCTCACAAAATCATCCTCATCATCATCATCATCATCATCATCATCAAGTGATGATTCAAACCCATGGCTTCATTACTTTCCACGACCAAGTAAATCACCCTTTCTCCCTTCTTCAGAAGATGATAGTATAGTGAATCCAAGTGAATCTGCTGATGATTCTGATGACTCCTATAAGGAGAGAACATCTTACTCCCAACCTCCAGCACCTCAGCCTCAACGAAGGCCACGAGCCAGAAATCCGCCACTCCCTAAGGATAGAGAGGTGGTTCTTGGTCTTTCTGCACCAGGTTTTGGTGCATCAACACATATCGTATAGGGGAAATGCTTAAGGATGGTGGATGGATTGCATTTTGGTTGAAATCAATAGATGAAGCACAAAGGACATATTATTTTTCTTCATCATCATGTGTGGTCATCGTCATCATCAACGTTTTCATCAATCCATCCTTTCCATTTTGATCCTTAGCATCCTCGTCATAGTAGTCATGCATCTCCAGCCATCGAGATAGAAGGAATGGGTGGTTATGCAAGACTTCACGAACGCATATCCAGCATCTAGTGTGAAAGATGTGAGCGATCATGCATATCTAACAGCCTGTTAGATGTTGGAATAGATTATATGAACTAGATTAGGATTAGTAGATCATGTATAGGTCTTTTCTTGTAGTTGCATTTGATGTTGATTGTACTCTGTAAGCTGTAAGCTGTAAATTGTTTCTCGAATGAATGAATGAACAATTTGCTTCAGTACTTTGTCTTCAGTGGAAACAAATAGCTCACTTCAGCACTTTGATACCATTGACGGTACACTATATGCCTGACTCCTATATGTTTTTATAGAAAAGAACAAAAAATGTGCACATGTTCAACAGTTGATTGTATAACATTCTCACAAAGTAACATAAAAAAACAATAAAAGCAAGCCATTCCTGTAGCTATTATTATTCAAGTAACAAACATTGAAAATTCTAGATGACTGATAAGTTGTGCTTCCATTGTGTTAAAGTTCAAATTGGAGTAACTATAAATCATCCAAATGAACAACATTTTCAGTCACAGGTTGTGACTGAATGTTGTTAGGAACGATGTTTTCAGGAGTAGATGATTCACATTTCCATACAAAATCATTGTTTGATTGAGCACTTGCTTCTCCCTCTTCGACCTCTACACGCATCCTCTGTCCTCCGTGTCGTTCTTGTTCCACTGCTTCTTCATTAGTTGTAGGGGTGCACGATTGTGAGTTTATTTTACGTTTCTGACATGTGACATTAGTTCAAACAACCATATCAGTAATTACATTAAAAATTATATACATTGAAATAAAATATAGAAACACACTTGCCTTGCTTGTCATCAACGGTTCAGTACATGCCTGTCTTGTGTGTCCTGCCTTTCCACACCTGCCACAGGTTTTGCTTTCTGGCTCTTCCCCCTGTGATCGGATACGTGTTTTTTCTTTAGGTCTTCCAGGTTGTCGCTTATCCATAGCAGGAGGTTTTACAGTTTGCAAGTCATCAGGAGTACGCCACAAGGATACATCTTTTAGAGGATAAACCCTTGCTTCGTATGTATTTTTTAGTGACGTTTTCTTAAACCAATCCATCGCCCAACTGCTAGTGTCAGTCATCCCTTCAACTCTAGACACAGCACAAACATGACCACAAGGTAGACCAGATAGCTGCCATTTGCGGCAAGTGCATTCTCTGTTGTCAAAGTCAGCAATATGAACATGTTTCGGATCAGTAACTTGGTAAATCTTGTGCATCTCAATTCCGTTAACACCCCAATTAGCACTCTTTGCCATTCTATTGTTTACTTTTGCATTTGCCCATTCGCTAAGTTCATCCGTTGGAGCATCTGAAATAAATAAATAATAATACATTTTCGAGCGACGTGCCAAATATAATAAACCAATTATAATAGACAGTTTTTTTAAGTTACCTTTGTATTTTGCTCGACGTTCAAAATACCATTTTTGTAGAAGCCTTCGGTAGTACTCCATTAGCTGGGTTATTGGAACCTTCCTAACATCTTTGGTTACAAAGTTTACTGATTCAACACTATTTGAGGTCAAATAATTGTACCTGTTTGCAGGGCAGTAAGCACGCGACCATTTATCAAATCCAGCTTCATCTTTTAGTTTTTTATACACATCAGGTTTTAATGATCGAATCTCTGAAATTGAAGCATCAAACTCCTGCTCTGTGTAAGCTTTGCATGTCCTCCAATATATAGCCTTCCACTTTCTAGTTTTCAAAGTGTAGTTCATCATTAAATGCCGACAACAAAAACCATGAAACGCGTTGGGAAAAACGGTACTACATGCATGTGCAATTGCCGGATGTCTGTCAGATATGATAGCCAAATCTTTTACTTCACCAATGCATTCTTTAAGTTTGCTCAAAAACCATTTCCATGATTCATTGGTCTCACCTTGAGAGACACCAGTTGCAATAGGTATAATCTGGTTGTTGCCGTCCATCCCAACAACAACCAGATTCGTACTAAGGTATCTCCCTTTAAGATGTGCGGCATCAATGATTAGCAATGGTCGCATAAAACGTATCCGAATCTATTTTAAATCAATCAGAAATTGCTTAACTAATAAAATTTTGATAATAATGAAGGTATTAATCAGAAATAAAAGATAATGGAATATATGGAAAACTTACAGCAACACCGAAACCAATGAATACCATCTTAAACCGATCTGTCTCATCTGTCTCAATGTGTGTTACTGTCCCCTCATTTTGCAACTTTAAGTTATAGCAGTAATACGACAACTGCTCAAAAGACTCCCTAGGACAACCGTTCAACAACTGTAATGCAATGTTTTTCCCACCCCAAGCTCGGTAGTAAGAAATGTCTACTTTCCAATCAACATTAAAATCTTTTTTTATGTCCGCACCCGTATATACCCGTTTGTAATTCCTCAATTTATCAACAAGTATGTGACCCACTAATTTTCGGGTAGCATTTCGATGATTAGGATGAATTTTTGTTCTGGAACATGTATGACAGTCGTTAATGGAAGTAACATAGAAGTATCGGCTAACAACACTTTTTCGTGCGTTAATGTACCAGTTGCAACCTTCTACAAAACAAGCTACACTGTACCTTTTCTTACATGTGTTAGTAACTTTATACTCAAACATATCAACCAACGCTTTTATTCCTATTGCATAAATGCATCCTTGCTTATCATCAAACTGACTACCCACCTTTAATTTAGATACTACAGGGTGTTTATGGTTACTTAGCTTTTTAATTATGGGATCAGCTGAACTGGGTGGATCAGGGATATTTAGAAATGTGGTTTTCTGCCAACTAGGATGCACATCTACATTAACGTTTGCACCTGCACCCTCATTATTATGATCTTCAACTTTTGGTGTTTGAAAATCAGATTCTTGAGGCAACAAAGGAACATTAAGATCAATATCAAGAGTCTTAGAAGAAGTAGGCGGCTTTACCTCGGAAGATTTCTCGATAAGTTTGATGTATAGCGTCTGGATCAAGTTCTGCTTACAGCATATTTCATGAACGAAGAAAGAAACATCATCATCGTCACTCACATGAATTTTGGTTGAAGCGGACATGTAGTATAAACTGATGATCTTATCTTTAATCTGATATTTGTTAGTGAGATAGGTAATCAGCTGTAGGTAGGTGATGTTAACTGGAAGTAAAACTCCACGAATTGATGTCTCAAAATCCAAATAAAGTTTGAATTTTTAGGAATCAGCCGAAGTCATTTTTCTGGGATTTGTGTTCACTGTTCTGGGATTGTACAAAACAATAAACCAAAAATCGCTGAAAATTGGACCTTTTAGTCGCTCAATATAAAATTCGCTTAAAATTTTCCCTCCACAATATTCATTACCCGCTCATTCACAAAGTCTATTTCCCGCCAAATTAGATGTGACTCTACTATAAAAGCGTTAAGTTTACTCATTGGGTAAATAAAACAATGGCTCCCTCCTCTGCCTCTACCTCCAGATCCAATCGAAAGCCATTGGAATACTACATCAATGCTACACACTGCGAATGTCCAAAACCATTACCGGTGGAAGTACAAACCTCTTGGACCCGGACTCATTCTGGTAGAAGATTCAAGGCCTGTCCAATTTATGTAATATTATTATGCATTATACTTATTTTACTTGTTAGGTTGAATATGTGAATTTAACAAATTTTTTATTTTAGGACAAAAAGACCAAATGTAACTTCTATGGGTTCCTAGACCCAGAACTACCAACTCAGTATTACAAAGATTTGTTTTACAAGGAACATGAGGAAAAGAAACATTTAATGAAGACGGGAAAGAGTTCAGTCTCGGATGAAGTTATTGAGGTTTCAAACAATGATATCATGAAAATGTTGGATGAGTTGACTTTTATCAAGTCAAGAGTGCAAGTTCATGACAAAGTTGTGTTGGTTTTCAGTTTGATTGTTCTCTTTAGTGCTGTAGTTTGGTTATGGTAATCTGTTTAGCAATAAGTGTTATGTAATATGTATGTTATAGTCTTTTAGCAATAAGATTGTATGTAGTCGTTTTTTCAAATCAAATGGATGTTTGTAAAAAACAAACGTTTTAGCACTTTACACAAAATGTTTGTTGCAAATCAACAGTATCACAACACGTATATACATAAACTAGGGCATAAAGAAAGCCTGCATGGGTGTTAGGAATATACCAAGTTGCGCTACACAGACATGCATAAGAAGTTGTCTTTTGATGTCCTTCACAGACATCTAGTTTGTGGTTACATTTGGTTGAACAACAAAAGTCTAAAACCACATACAAGCCATACCCAAAGAGATGAAATGCATCTTTATTCATCACTTGTATGAACAGCCACCTTATAGTTCCAAAAGTACTCCACCATATGCTCTCGATACGCCAAAGCAACTTGAAGAGGGTCATCAACCTTCATACTTAAGTTGTTACCCAGCCTGTGCAAAAAAATACATACCCAAACTCCGCAATCACCGTATGCATTGGCTTGTATAGGGACATCATCCGCAACTCGAAATGTGATCTTATAATCAGAAACAGATATTGATTTGGCTTGAAGAACTTTACACAAGTTTAGATACTGTGGTAGCTTTCTCTCAAAACTGACCCTCCATTTTAAATTCTTTTCTCTCGTCTCAGGTTCTGGTATACCTAGTGTGTCATAAATTGTTATAACTCCGGTACGAATTTGCAACTCGGCGAGAAACCAGTGGCACTCGGGTACGTTGACAGGAAAGTATACCTAAATGTGATCAAATAATCCTTGTCATAATTCATCACATTTTGAGCGTGTATATATTTACCCAAATATCTAGAAGAAAGTATGGTCTTTATATACAAACCTTCTCGACACTAGACCATGGCAATGGATAGCATTGACCAGTGGCGTAGTAGGCACGCATAGACCCTTCAAGGATAGAGGAAGAGAAAAATGGTCCAGCCATAGCCCAATCGACATTGCCCGGCCTGAACTGCCACATTAGATCAACCCAGAGATCCAGATGCTGCAAATTTTTTTTATAAGCAAAATACCGGTAAACTAATTCAAAAAAAATAATTAAATTTTTTATGGAAATTAAATATCTGTTAGGTACCTCATCTCCAAGCCATCCTTTTTTATTGCCTCTTCCATAACCCAACAAAGCCAACCAAAATTTTTGATGAACAACGATGTCGCCAAGACCCCAAGGAAAGCTATGCGATGACTTTAAATCTTTTTTTATAAAGGTACCCATACATGCTGGTTTAGTAATCTTGTTGATATCGCAACCTTCAGGACGTGACAGATCCTGGATTTTTTTAAAAACAAGATTAATGTATATGTCTTTAAGATGTCTGTTTGTAAATGTAGTTCTTCTATACCTCTACCCATGTTTCCAACTGATTATCTTCACCACGTGGTGGATTAATATCTTTTCTCAGTCTTTTGGAACGTCATTTCGGCAACTGTGGAGTCGTGGGAGGGAGATTCACGTATGGCTCCTGCAAACACTTGCCCACATGCTTTCTCCTTTTTGACTCATCATCTTGTTTCAAAACAGGAGTACTCTCTTGGGTAACTTTGGCATCACTCTCTTTGGTAACTTTGGCCTTTCTAGTTTTCTTTATTGCTAGGGCATTATAAGGTGACTGTCTGAACTTACTTGCATTTCTCTTCCTTTTACCCCGCATGAAAACATGCTATACAAAAAAAATTCATCATTGAAATAACATCAAACTTTTGAAGTACATGTGGTAACTTTAATAAATAATGTAGTTGTACCTCAGAAGCTGTAGGCAAATGCTTACTGGCTTGTCCGTCAGAATTATGAATCATCATCTGTCTAGCCTTCACAGCATCATTATCAATTTTGTCTATTACCGCCTTGGTTGACAACTGATTTGCAACCGGTAATTCAACCCCGCTTTCTTTCTCCTTAACGTGGGCATCAACATTGTATGCTTCATTATGAATAAACGTATCTCCAAGATGATTCATATGCTCATACCCCATCCCTGCCATTTGTGACACTGCTTCACTTACTTTCTGACCTTCATGAGAATCTATAATGTTATTTTGATTACCTTGAACCACCTCTATAGATTTCTCAGCAACATTTAACACTGCCTCACGATCATGAGAGTGTTCATCAACAGCATTGCAATC
Organism: Chrysanthemum seticuspe; assembly: GCA_019973895.1. NCBI lineage: Eukaryota > Viridiplantae > Streptophyta > Magnoliopsida > Asterales > Asteraceae > Chrysanthemum > Chrysanthemum seticuspe. The sequence goes on from BPTQ01000006.1 coordinate 19,105,695, forward strand.
AACAATGACATTTTCATTAACTTGAACACCCTCTATAGATTTATCATCCACATTTAAAACTACTTCACCTACTTTCTCACGATCATGAGAGTGTTGATCAGTAGAATTGCAATCAACAATGGCATTTTCATTACCGTGAACGCCCTTTACAGACTTATCATCAACATTAAACACACCTTCATGAGCATGTATTTCATGTGCTTGAACCGCCTCTCCAGGTTTATCATCACCAGATTTATGGTCAACGTTAGGTGCACCTTCACTTAATTTCACCGTAACATCGGAATCATGAGCATGTATCTCAGTAGCTTGAACAGTCTCTCCAGGTTTATCATCAACACTTACCACCACCTCACTCGGTGTTTCGCCATCTTCCTTGTTTTCAGCAGCATTTTGTTCATCTATCCCAACCTTTTTTTCCTCAACTTCCGAAAGTCCATAAACAGAGAAATCATCTTCTAGCTCCACCTGTTCATCTAGCTGCAGCTGTTTCCCCTGTAATTATACAAGAATAACACATCTATATGGATGACCAAATATAGCAAACATGTATAGATAGTGCAGGTGGAATTTATATATACGTACTTCAACAGCCGATTGAGAAAATGTTTCATTCAAATTAGGTAAATTCAAATGACTGGGATCATGATCTGGAATGTGATCATCTAACGGCAATGGTCCGTCGTGAAGACAATATTCCACAAGCTGCGACATAGTTGATGGAAAAGCGGCAGGGTCTATATAAGTAAGACCAACTTGTTCATTTTCATCATTTACACAACTCGATTTGTCGCAATTCTGAAGTTAACCAAACTGATTTAGGTATGTAACAAAAAAACAATAAAATAAAAAAGTACTACTAAAAGGAACATAACCTTATTATAATCAGCCGAATGAACATCACGAGAATGAAGATCAAACAAACTAGGACTACCATTCCAGTTTTCATTATGAATTGGACTTGACGTCTGAATTTCCATGGCATTTTCGCCAAAACAAGCCTCATCCGATTTGCCGTGCGTATGAGTTGAAGTCTGAAATTTAAAATATACAATCAATTATACTACTAAAGAAACCTGCTAGCAGTGGATTCAAAACCACTAGCAGTGGTTTGATAGACACTAGCAGTGGTTTTATAGACGATAGCAGTGGATACATCAAATTTACAAAAACAGCCCCTCAAGTGATACATTAAAGGAACCTGCTAGCAGTGGATTGAAAACCGCTGGCAGGGGTTTGATAGACCCTAGCAGTGGATACATCAAATTTACAAAACAACTCCAAGGAGGAATGAAAATCACGTGCGGGTACATTTACAACAAAGCCTCATTATACTTACGACTTACGAGTTTTTAAAAGAAGTTGTAATATACGTGTCTCATTTTCTAATTCAAAGTTCTTACGAAACATATATCCTAAAAATGAATGTAAAGACCATGTTCACCTTTGGACGTTGTATCTTTAGAGCTTCCTCAACAACGGCAAGTCTATTTTTAATATCATTAAGGACTCCCACATTAATGTCTAGCTTGCTCGGGGTTGTATCTTTATTGGCTCGGGGTTGTATGTTTAGAGCTTCCTCTACAACGGCAAGTCTATTGTTAATACCGTCAACCTTGGCATGTATGTCTAACTGATTGGAACTTTGACCTTTATCAGTTACTGGCACATCATTATTGACTATAGCCACCTCTTTATCACCTAACGCCACATCTGTATCAGATATCACCACCTCTTTATGCACCTACAAAGCAAGATCAAAACAAAATGTGCAATGGTCAATTGTCAACGTGAATACAACCATGGTTTGCACAAACGGGCCAACTTACCTCATTAGTGGGATCATCGGCAGGTAATTGATCTTGTAGACTATCCAACTGCCTCAAATATGCGTTACTTGGTGCAAACCATGGTTGTAACATTTCCGCATTTGTTGGAAGAAGATCCAAGACTGGAATAGAACCCTAGTAAACAAAAAATTATAAAGTTAAAAACAAATATAACGAAGTCGTAACTTATTTGACAAATACAAACAAATGGAAATGCTTACAGGACCAAAAAGTTTGCCATAATGGCGTTTGGCAAATGTTTTACCCTTTGACCAACAAAGACAACGTGGTATCTTTGACGGGTCTTTGTTCCACCATTCAGTGCTAGTGGGATAACTCTCAAGAATCCATATCTAAAATAAACGAAAAGAATAAAAGCAATGTATGAACTGCTAGTAAACAAAAACTGAGATGTTCATAAATGTATACACATCTAACCTTAAAAGCCAAGAAAAAGCCAGAAATATTATATGTTGCAATTGTAGAAGGGTTTTCTTGCAATTTCTCTTTGTAGTGAGCATTGTAATGCCGGGGTACCACATTGGCTAAATTTTTGTAAAAACGGGTCCATAAGAACTCTCCCCATGGATATGCATTCCATGCCCCAAAATCCTCAACTAATTGCAACAAATGACTGTCAACAATGTACCAAGGTCCACGACCTATGAACACGACCTCAGCGACTAGCAACAGACATACCCTTACCGCATCCTCAGCTGATAACTTTGAAAATTCCGTGTCATTCCCAAACAAATCTAAAAGCTCATTCCCTTTTACAGTTACCTTTCTTATTAATTGTTTTTCAGGAAAGACACGCAAAGCAAAAGGACTTCGATCAATTTCTACAGGGGGAGGCAAACGACCAAAACGAAATCCAGTCATCAATAGAAACTGTTCCCGACCGAATTTCAATACATTGTTCCCAATTTTGTATAAAATGGGGGGACAAGAATCAAGAAGTTTGTCAATATATACCTGGTGTTGTAAAACAAAATTAACAATATGATTGCCTTTACCTAGGTCAGGAATATCTAACCATGGCCCAAAAACAGTTGCTCTGAACAGCCTCATTCGATCTGGATTGCTTAACAATTTAGACTTAATTTGCGAAAACAACTTAACCTTGGAACGAACCGTTACCTTAGCATTAAAATATTGGGGAATGTAAGCCATTTTGGAGTTTAATTGACTGAATAATTAGGGATTGATTTAGGGTTTCACAATTTTGAATTGTTTTTTTCTGGTAGTAGTGTTAGTGTGTGTGTTTGTATTTGGGTAAAAAAATTGAAAACAGGGTAAAAAAAAGGTTTAAAAATACTGTTAAAACAGTACTTTAGGTACAAAAAGAGAACAGAAAATAAGTCGCTTATATTGATTTGCTTAAGTCGCTCAACCTCGGGAAGGAACTAAATGTATAAAAAAATAATTTTGTAACTTTGACTTTTTTACTAAAGGACAAAAAAACATTTTGCAAGATTCTAAAAAAAGTCGCCTAGATTCGGTCGCTGTAAAATCGTAGCTGTAAAAGTCAGAAAAAATGATTGGGTACACAAACTTCGAAGGACACTTGTCAAGCTTATATGAAAAGTAGAAAAGTCGCAAGTCTCAAAGTTTATTTTGGAAATACCCAAACTTTTTTCCTAAAAAGTGATGACACCTTGAGCAAAATATGCATTCTCATAATTACCCCATATATTTACACGTAAACATTTTTTCCTCACTTTAATACTTGTTCGATTTCTCGGATGCATTACTTATTTGCTCAGTACATACTAGATTTCTTACTCATGGACACAAGTACTTGAACTGAATGAACCGGCCAAAATGCTATGTACATGCATGACCGAATGAACTGGTCACATAACCGAATGAATTGGTAACATGAGTGAATGAACTGGTCACATAACCGAATAAACTCGTCAAAAATTCTTTAACTCTTGTGGTCCACACTTAACATTATCATAATGAACTTATATGTGGACCCAAGATGTTACAATTTTTGCATGGGCGGATTGTAACAGGATTAGGTTGACATATTCTTGTCATGAGGATTCACTTGTAAAGCTTTTCCTCTTATTTACATTGAACCTATGAACTCCCCAACCATTGTGTTGACACTTTTAGCATATATTTCAAAGGTCCGTAAGGCGATAGCTAGAAAATGGAGCATTTGAGTCGCATGGCATTTTGAAGTATTTGAAACAATTTGTAACCATTCGATAGTATTTTAAAAATGTTTTTTTTATAACTTAACTCTTTGGACCTGTTGTTGTAACTTTGATTTCTCTTATCGAATGGTAACTTTTCAAAACGTCTCATATAGAGGTCATTAGAACTCTGTATTATGAAGTAGCATCCTAGTGACATTGTCTTCCCTTGCGATATTTTGGGGGTGTTACAACAGAACATTGGTGAAGATGATGTATGAGTTAAGCAATATAGATCCATATTTTGTGACTTTGTTTTGTGGCCATTGGGTAGTGTAACATAAATTGGTGTTGTGAAAATGTGAATGTCAATCATAAACATGAGTTTGGTGCATATATGGTTTGTTGCCCCATTATCTATTATCCTAAGACTCTTAAGTGTGGATGTTAATGATGCAACAAATTTGGAAATACCAAGACTTAGAGAAGAAAATATACCATGGAATGATCCTTTCTGATTGTTCTGCATCATTATAAGGACTTGGTTCAGCTGTTACAGTCATCTGAGTATTAGAAGGGGTGTTTGGTTGAGCAGACTGTGAGTTATCTGGTTGAGCAGGTTGTGCAGCACGAGTGTTTTTTTGATTGACCACCATATTGACTGTCCTATTTGGCTTGTAGTCTTGGTTTTGAGGTCTATAAGGTTTGCGTTGAACCTTTCCACGCAATGGATGCCTATAAGTTTGCGTTGAACCTTTCCACGCAATGGATGCCTATAAGATAGCCAACAGAGGCGGGTCTAAGCTTGTTTAGGTGGTGCTCAGTAACCACCTTAAAAACAAAAATCATTTATAAGTAATATAGAAGAAAAATTAGGAACTACTTTAGAAAAATGTTAGGAACCACCTTAGAGACGGAAAAAAAAGGAAAATGCAATGAAAAGTATTCTTAGATATTTATAAAAAAAGAACGAAATAATAACAAAGAAAGGCCCTTAGCCGGATATGTTGCCGGAAGTGCAGTGAAGATGGAGATACTTTTGGTCGTGGCTGACTTGGTATGTGTTTTGGAGAGAAAAGAATAAAACATTTATTTAATACTTAGTGCTCCGTATATCCTTAATCTTTTGTTTTTAGTTTTAATTTTAATTTTTAATATGCTTTTGAGTAATGACAAAAGTTGTACCTCGTGAAAAGGGATAAAACTACAAAGCATTAAAAGTCAATTTAATTTGGTTTCAGCAATTATTTACTTATTAAGTGACATTTCACATTTATATACATAATTTTGTAATTTTATTTACTTTGCAAGTTGAGTCACAAAGATGAAAAGTCAATATCGAAATGTATAAGTCAATAGAGATGAACATAATTTAACATTTTATTTACGATTACTATGGATTTCGAGTGTCAAATTGGAAGTGCATTGCTATATAAATATTTTGATATTGTGATTGATTAAAATGAATAAAATAAACCGAAACTAACATAGCAATCTGTATTAGTCTTGAAGTTAATAGAATAGTTTTGACCGAGTACGATTTAACTAGTAACTTTATCTCAATACATAATATTTGAGTATTTCCTATGATTAACTGAACTAAAGGACATTTGTGTCAACCTGATCCGACTCGTTTTTTGTTCTCGTTTGTGTTCTGTGAATCACCTTAGATTTTGTTCTAGCTCCACCACTGATAGCCAACAATCTTGTAGCAATGCTCCTTTGTATGCCCTTTTTTACCATAATTTCCACATATGACCCCTTTCCTGAATGTAGACCTTCTTTCAGCTTGTGTAGAGGATATGATTCTCCTTGGCTGTAATTTGATCTACTGAATGACCTCTGATAGTTGTGATTATTGAATGATCTTTGACAATTCGAGTAATAAAACTTTATGTTTGAAATCTTGTGGCCAAAGTGTGAAAACCAAAACTTGACCACATGAACTTAATTTTATCCCTGGTCATCTTTTGATCCTTGTAACATTTTCAGTTCTTATAACATAGTTAATGGTTTTATCAACTTAAGATGTGGTTAACACGAAAGAATGAATCAATTTTATGAAGAAGAAAAAAAGCTCATTGAATCAGATGTACGTCAATAAGTTGACTAAAAAGTCAAACACTTTGATTGTTTTTATGGTATCATACTAATTTACAAGCTCTTTGTGTAAATTAAAAATTATTAACGATATGTCAATCACTTGTAAACCTTTTGGGATTTTTATTTATAAAACGATCATCTCAAATATGATGTCAAATCCCACCATATTCATTCTACTGCGGCACTTTCTGAACAAGTCAACTCCATAAATTTACTTATCTAAATACAGTAAAATTTTGAATTTAACCGAGCATCCTATTGATGACGACCGAACCTTCAATCTATTAGATAGCAAGTCATTACTTTTGTTATATATGTATTGATATCGACAGCCTATTTCGATACCGCGCTAGATCTTGACCAATAAGATGATATAGCATTGAAGTAGAGTAACCAAGTCCTGAATTGGACGCAATTACGCACCTAACATTTGATGATATTCTTCAGAAATGTTAAAAGAACCACATCCAGTGAAGAGCATGCTCCTTCGGTTCAGTGTAGTGACAGGATGAATATTCGTGGTGTCGCGCGTGGCACTGAGCTGGGGGGATGTCATGGCGCCGCCATAACCACATGCCACCTCAGCGTGGCGCGGGCTGCGTATTACGAAACCTTGTGCTCTAATTTAGAACATATCGATACTCCCTTTACAAGGGCAATAAACACACTTTAAATCTGAACCTAAACCCGAACCAAAGATTAAGATTAAGGGGTTGTTTGATAAAACATAGTGATTTAGTGCTGAATGAGACAAATACTCTGAATGATTTAAAGGCTCTGAATCATATTGATTCTAAATGAAATTTAAAAATTATCCCTCCAAAACAACTTCCCCTCATAACTTTTTTCAAGTTCTCGTGTAATCCTCAACCTTCATCCAATTATTTATCCGACGCACCCACTTCTTTCAGAAAAGGTAAAAACACATTCTCACACACTGAAAACACACACTCTTTTTTCCGGTACAACCAGATTTTGTAGAAAACTATACATCAACAATGTTATGCGCTCATACTCGGCTATTTATACAAATTGAAATATGATTGTGATAGCTTAATCACTTCAACAATCTTGCTGATCTTTTTTTAACATGATTTTATCTAAACTTGTATCAATTATAAAATATTGCCAACATCTCTTTATCAAACCCCACCATATTCATTATGAATGCAGCCCATTTGGACCCCTGATAATAAGCTGACCCTTTATTAGACCTTTTAAAATTATTTTGAACGACCCCTTCAATACAAAACTGACCCTTTGATGGACCTCTTCAATCCATTTGAACCTGTCTTATTTAAATCTGACATTTGTGGAGATTCGTTGACCCATACTCCAGTTCTCTCCATATCCCCGATTAAACAAGTTCAAAGGCTGTCTACCTAAATTTCCTTACAATTGTGTGACAAACGGACATACAATCTTTAAATCTGTGGGTAAACTACAAAGATATGGAACGTTTGTGGCCAAAGTGTGAGAATGAAAACTTCACATTTCTCATGGGTCATCTTCCTAAACTGGTTACAACTCAAAGTATGATCTGAATCCATTAACGAATTCAACCAAGCTCCATTTTCATTTCAATTTCATGTAGTAGCAATAGTATTGTTTCACTCATGTTTCAATGTTTATATTTACAGTACACAACCTTTGATCTGTAAAAGTCAACTTTGAGTCCATGTGGCGATATTATTCTCACTAAACTGTTATCAAAATTTTACATTTTGTCCAAAAGTAAGAAACATAAAGCAACAGTAAAAAAGAGACATGTATACCATTTTACTTGTTTCTTTACACCATTTTTACCCTAGTGATACATTGAACAAGAAGTAATGCCGATTTATATGTTAGCTTCTTCCTTTGTTCCCATCTTCAAATTCTGTCAGAAAATGGATTGGCATTGAAGTAACTTCGTATTCCTGAAACATGTTTAGTAGCTCTTCTCAGTACCAGTAAACACTTTATAATATATACGTTCTTCAATAGTTTGACTTGAAAGTCAACTTTTTAATAATTTCAACTATCGTAGAAGATATTTACGCAAATCAAAATTTTTCTTGAATTTATTTATAACACGAGCATCTTTAATATCATGTCAAGTCTCATTATTGTAATAATGAACAGATTTTGACTTTATGAAGAAGTCTTCAGTATATCATGTGATTGTGTTTTCATTGACTTTGAGAAAAAATTACCTCCAACTTGATCAGCACACTAAGATGATCAGACCCATGAAAAAGAATGAATCTTTCTATCCTTCTTAGCAAAAGTAACATCAATACGACCAGAAGCCGAAACAACAAGGACAACTGGTGCACTACCTGTAGACAAGGTGAACCCTCTTGCTTACTGACTCATAATGTTTGAAAAATAAAAGGCGAACATAAGAAAATTAATAGAGAAGGGAGACAGTACCTGTTAAAAAAAGTTCTTGATGCAGTGACTTCTTTGGGCCTTTGGAGCTATTCAAAATCATCACTCGAGCACGGCACACGGGACTTCTGCTTTCAGTGCCTGTGCTATTCACAGCTTTATATGTAGCAGAATGTTTCATCATCAGAGGTTTTTATCTCGGATGTAAAACCACATGACTCAAGAAGCCATCTAAACCCAATAACACGCAGACCTTTCACCCTAAAAATACTCTGTGGAAGCCGACTTATGCCTGTTCCAGTGATATCCAACTCTTTTAAACATTCTAACCGTCCAATTTCCTCAGGCAATTCCGCAACTTGAATACAATACGGGAGATGGATATATTTGAGACATTTCATCTCACATATGCTGTTAGGAATATCTCGTAAAAACACACACTCTGTTAGGATTAGCTTCTCTAAACATTGTAATTGACCAAGATTCTCGAGTAACTTCTCTAGTAGCCAGCAAGATTTAAGTTCGAGAATTTTCAGATATTTCAACATACAAATGCTTTCTGGAAGATGTTTTATCTTTGTAGACAGCAAAATCAGCTCCTCTAGACCTTCTAACTGGACAACGAACTTCGGAACCTCTGGAATACCGCCTTTCAGAGTAAGCGTTCTTAAACATTGAAAGTCACAAATGGTTACTGTAGAAATCTCAAGGTTGCATCCAGAAATAAGTTTCTCAATATTTCCAACTGATAAAACTGGATGGAATGGCCATACATCAAAGGACTCCACAGTTACATATAAACCCGATAAAGAGCCATAATCAACTAATAGAAACCGTTTGTCCATAGATTCAAACCTCTGACAACCAGTTATGTCTAAGTAGAGAAACTTTTTTAGACATCCAAAGGGAGCGTTAATTTCTACCAAATCATGACATTCTCTAAGATCTAACTTCTGGAGATTTGGAATCAGCCCAAGGTCAAGGGTACTCACTTTTGTATTACTAAGACTGAGGAATATGAGCTTTGGACACCCAAAGGGCATGTGAAGTTCTGCCAAACTGTCACATCTAGCAAGTCTTAGATTCTCGAGATCTGGAGTCGATCCAAGGTGAAGGTTCCTCAACTTTGAACCATTAATGTTGACGGTCTTGAGCTTTGGGCAACGGAAGGGCAAGTGAAGCTCTACCAAAGCAGCACAATCTTCGAGACTAAGTGTCTCAAGTTTCGGAGTAATCCCGAGATGAAGGGACGTCAACTTTGAATTATGGAGGTCGAGATTTACGAGCTTTGGACATTCAGCTGGAGTCTGAAGTTCGACCAAATCATGACAATCTTGGAGACTTACCGTCTCAAGATTCGGAGTAATCCCCAGGTGAAGGGTCGTCAACTTAATATTATGGAGGTTGAGATTAACGAGCTTTGGACATTCAGCGGGAATATGAAGTTCGACCAAATCACAACAATCTTTGAGAATTATCGTCTTAAGATTCGGAGTAATTCCGAGATTAAGGGACATCAACTTTAAATTACTGAGGTCGAGAGTTTCGAGCTTCGGACATTCAACGGGAATCTGAACTTCGACCATATCAGTACAGTGTTTGAGTCTTACTGTCTCAAGATTCGGAGTAATCATGAGGTGAAGGGTCGTCAACTTTAAATTACAGAGGTCGAGAGTTACGAGATTCGGACATTCAGCGGGAATCTGAAGTTCGACCAAATCAAGACAATCTTTGAGACTCAGCATCTTCAGATTCGGAGTATTCCCGAGATTAAGGGACATCAACTTTAGATTACTGAGATCGAGAGTTATGAGCTTCGGACATACAGCGGGAATCTGAACTTTGACCATATCAGTACAGTCGTTGAGTCTTAGCGTCTCAATATTCGGTGTAATCCCGAGGTGAAGGGTTGTCAACTTTGAATTACAGAGGTCCACATTTACGAGCTCTGGACAATCAGCGGGAATCTGAAGCTCGATCAAATCACAACAATCTTTGAGAGTTATCGTCTTAAGATTCGGAGTAATCCCGAGATTAAGGGACGTCAACTTTAGATTACTGAGATCAAGAGTTTCGAGCTTCGGACATTCAGCGGGAATATAAAGTTCGACCAAATCACGACAATCTTTGAGACTCAGCGTCTTCAGATTCGGAGTACTCCCCAGATTAAGAGACATCAACTTTAAATTACTGAGGTCGAGAGTTACGAGCTTCGCACATACGGCAGGAATTTGAACTTCGACCATATCTGTACAGTTGTTGAGTCTTAGCCTCTCAAGATTCAGAGTAATCTCGAGGTGAAGGGTCGTGAGCTTTAAGTTACTGAGTTCGAGATTTACAAGCTTTGAACACTCTGCCGAAATATGAAGTTTGACCATATTAGTACACTCGTTGAGTTTTAGCGTTTCAAGATTCGGAGTAATCCCAAGGTCAAGGGTCGTCAACTTTAAATCACAGAGCTTGAGATTAACGAGCTTTGGACATTTAGCGGGAATCTGAAGTTCGACCATATCACAATATTTGAGACTTAGCTTCTCAAGATTCGGAGTAATCCCAAGGTCAAGGGACGTCAACTTTAAACCACAGAGCTTGAGATTAACGAGCTTTGGACTTTTAGCGGGAATCTGAAGTTCGACCATATCACAATATTTGAGACTTAGCTTCTCAAGATTCGGAGTAATCCCAAGGTCAAGGGTCGTCAACTTTAAATCACAGAGCTCGAGATTAACGAGCTTTGGACATTTAGCGGGAATCTGAAGTTCGACCATATCACAATATTTGAGACTTAGCTTCTCAAGATTCGGAGTAATCCCAAGGTCAAGGGTCGTCAACTTTAAACCACAGAGCTCGAGATTAACGAGCTTTGAACATTTAGCGGGAATCTGAAGTTCGACCATATCACGACATTTGAGACTTAGCTTCTCAAGATTCGGAGTTATCCCAAGGCGAAGGGTCATCAACTTTAAAACAGAGAGGTAAAGATCTACAAGCTTTGGACATTCCGCGGGAATCTGAAGTTCGGCCAAATCATGACAAGCTACGAGACATAGTGTCTTAAGATTCTGAGTAATCCCGAGATTAAGGGTCATCAACTTTAAACGCACGAGGTTGAGAGTTTCGAGCTTCGGGCATTCAGCGGGAATATGAAGTTCGACCAAATCAAGACAATTTATGAGACTCAGCATCTTCAGATTCGGAGTATTCCCGAGATTAAGAGACATCAACTTTAAATTACTGAGGTAGAGAGTTACGAGCTTCGGACATACGGCAGGAATTTGAACTTCGACCATATCAGTACAGTCCTTGAGTCTTAGCGTCTCAATATTCGGTGTAATCCCTAGGTGAAGGGTCGTCAACTTTGAATTACAGAGGTCCACAATTACGAGCTCTGGACATTCAGAGGGAATCTGAAGCTCGACCAAATCACAACAATCTTCGAGTTTTATCGTCTTAAGATTCGTAGTAATCCCGAGATTAAGGGACATCAACTTTAGATTACTGAGATCGAGAGTTTCGAGCTTCGGACATTCAGCAGGAATATGAAGTTCGACCAAATCACGACAATCTTTGAGACTCAGCGTCTTCAGATTCGGAGTACTCCCGAGATTAAGAGACATCAACTTTAAATTACTGAGGTCGAGAGTTACGAGCTTCGGACATTCAGCGGGAATCTGAACTTCGAGCATACAGTCGTTGAGTATTAGAGTCTCAAGATTCGGTGCCAGCCCGAGGTCAAGGGTCCTCAAATTAGATTTTATGAACTTTAGGAACCTGAGCTTAAAGAAAACCTATAATACGAAACAAAATAAGGAAATATGAATGTTGGTTAAATATGACAGACAAATAGGTGATATACCATCATAATGAATCATGAAAAACTACCAATCAACCATTATATATACCTTTTCTTCTCCGTCTTTCCAAAGTTGAACGATATTGCTTTCATACATTTCGAGATTAACAAGATTTCTAGCTTGAAATGTTTTTGGTAAACTTGGAAAAGGATAATAATGCCAGATCAGAAATCGTAAGGCATTTGGAAGGTGTAGACTATCTTCATCAAAGTTCCACTTACTAACATCTTCTTTACTTTTCTCTGGGGCATGCAAGTAAAGAAATCTAAGTTCCTTCATGTTTGCGAGACCGTTCAGTAAAATTTCAAAATTCAGCCCATATGTATTCAGTGCTATACATTTTGTTGCTTGGGTACCCTGTAATTCAAATACCAGTAACCATGAGATTTGTTTCATTACAAAAAGAAAATGGTCAATCTACTTTTTCAAAATATCCACTTTAATCATTGAAGATATATAGTCTATTCAAAAGTGTCATTGTACTAGAAAAGCTATTTATCTTAATAACCAATCTAAGTATTCAATTTTCGATCCAGTAAGATCATAACAGGTGTCAAAGTGAAAAAGGTTAAAATGATTTTTAATTAAAAAACTAACCTATTTAAATATTTGTCATTTTACTTAATTTTCATCATATTAAAACATAGTATGAAAGGAAGAAAAGAGAATGAATTATGTTGGTATAGAGAAAAAAAAAAATGTTAATGACGTAATAATAAAAGAAAATTTGAACTTTTTAATCCATAGCTGGCTATGCTTGTTAGGTCCATTGAGGTTGAGACGATGAACAATATTCTTGATACTTACTGAGCCATTAGCCAATATATCAACAATTTCCGTTTGAATCCATAACCGGCTATGCTTGTTAGGTTCATTGGGGTTTTGACGACGAACAATATTCTTGCCCATTTCTACTATATGGTCATGCATCATCAACTGTTCCCATTCAGTAATACTTATGAGAGATTTTTGTTCAAGAACTCTTAAGCCAGCTTCAGCAAAAAATCCACAGCTTTCAAGGCTGTCGATTGTGTCTTCTTTAGACCAATGTTTGAGTAAGCAAGCAGCATCTAGAAATATTTCTTTGTGATCTTCCTCAAGACCATTATAGCTGAGTTCCAATATCTCCATAGTCGCCTTCAATGGAATTTTTTTTAGTCTTTCTAGGGTATCTATCCATTGAGGCACATTTTGACCACAAAGAAGTGAACCCAAAATTTTGATTGTTAATGGAAGACCATCAGCGTATTGTACAACTTCTTTTGAAAACTCCTCATACCCTTCGATCGGAATATCGCTAATGAATGCATACTTACTAAAGAGGGAAATCGCTTCCGCCCGTGATAACAGGTTGACATTATTAATAAACTTCACTCGGTGTGCTAACAGAATTTGCTTATCTCGTGTGGTAATGATAACTCTGCTTCCCAGTTTGAACCAATCAAGCTCCCCTGCTAACGCCTCAAGTTGTTCTATATCATCAACATCATCTAGAACAATAAGAACTTTTCTACCATGTATCATCCTTTTCATCATGTTTGTTCCTTCATGAACACTACTTACTGTGATGTTTTTTTTACTTAACACGCTTGAAAGAACTTTTTTTTGCAACTTCTTTAAACCGTACAAAGAGGATTTTGAAACTTCCCTTACATTTTCAACAAATGCTTTACCGTCGAACTGAATGGATATTCGATCAAAAACAGCTCTTGCCAAAGTTGTCTTCCCCCCACCTCCCATCCCCCATATACCTATCATGCGGACATCATCAACATTAAGTTCTAAAGATGAAAGGAAATCTTCTATTCGCGTCTCCATGCCTACTAACTTTCTGTCAACACTCGGACTACTGGAGCATATCTTTTTGAAAATATCGTCAACAATTACTTGGATCAATTTGGATTCATCCCTGTAACAATGAAGAAGATCTAACTAATTGCTAATTATCAAGAAGATCTAACATTAATTCATATAGAAAATGGTTTACGAATAATTACCCATTTGCAGTCTTCTTCGACTCCCACCCAGCCAGATTGGCGGCTTCTTTTAAAGCCTTCCTCCATTTCCCAGCAGCTTCTTTATTTTCATGTTTTTTAAAAGCTTCTTTAACCACCCCACTTTGCTTGCGGATTTCCGTGGGCTCCACATCATAAAAGACGGGGTAAGCAGTCTGCTTACTCGCCTTCTGGCACTCCATAATCTTGACAAGCTCATCTAAGCACCAAGATGAACCTGCATAGTCCTTAGAGAACACAATGATGAAGAATCTCGAGTCTTCAATGGAATCCATGAGCTGGGTGTCGATGGTTTCCCCTTTTTCAATTTTTTCATCATCTTTGTAAATTTGAATCCCATTTTGCTCAAGAGCTTTATAAAGATGCCCAACAAAGGTGTTACGAGTGTCTTCACCTCGAAAACTTAAAAAAACATCATACTTGAAGCTCGTTTGAATGGATGAAGCTGAAGCAGATGCCATTGAACTTATGATTTGGGAAATTTTATTTGCACTAATTTCAAAAAAGCAACTAGATGAGATGAATACCTTTGTAGAGCAATTATTAAGTCAACTGTACGTGTTTGTTTGTGTGGATATATATGTAAATAAACTTGCCTTTTTTCAAAATATAGATTTGATCAAGGTGCATATTATATACCCTTAGTGGGCACTAATAATATTTTATTAATTATAAAGAATAATTTTTCGTAACCACTAATATAAACTATTCAACTTTTAACGTTATTCATAATCCCTTTATTTTTTTCTAACTTTTACCAATATATAATTTTCTATCGCTTTAGATAAAAAAATAAATTAGTAATAATCATGTTAGAACAGCCAAATGAGCTGCTATCGTTAAAAGTTGAATACTTTATTTTAGTTATTTAAGCATAAATTTGAAACAAACTACAGAACGCAAATCTCCATAAAAACAAGCATATAAAATGGTCTCTTTCTCCCAGTGGGTCACATTATTTCCAAGTCGTTGAGCTAGTAGTTGAGAACTTGAGATTATTTATAACTGCTTATTAAAGCATTTTGTTTCTCTACCAAGTAGTTGGATGGTGATAAAACTATATAAGAAACTTAAATTTAAATGAAACCATCAAACTCAAAAGTTCTAACCTAAATGGTATAGGATCACTCTAGGCGTAGATCGTGATCAAGATGACAAGATTGCAAGCCTGTCCAAGTAAGTTTTCGACGATGCCAAGATTACGGTCCAGTTTCTCTTGGCTTTAATTAGTAAAGTAAAAACTACAAGTGAAATATTGTTGTGACAATAAAGTTGATGTGCTAAGCTAACATGGGTATGGATCCAGTGAGAAGAAAACTTAAAATGAGAAGGATGAGAAATAACTATAACCACACATTTAAGATGCATCGACTTGAATTAAATGCATCTTTATTCATTTAGATGCATTACAATTAGTTTCGAAAGTGATTTTGAAGTAAAAACAACGCAAAGTATTACTAGAAACAAATTTGACCCGTAGGAGATGAAAAATACATAGGATTCGCATAAGTTGATGAACTGCATCTAATATATGTATGTGCATCTAATTTTTTGCTTGAAAATATATTATGATGCATCCAAAAGATTATGGATGCATCTAATTTAAGTCAATGCATCTCTAATGTACGGTTATAGTTATTTCTCATCCTTCTCATTTTAAGATTTCTTCTCATTTGATCCTTAGTCAAGCTAACATAGGTAAGTAACTGATATAAAAATCAGTTTAGAAAATATCTATTTTTGCCGGTATGTTATTCAAATTTACGAAGAGAGGCGAACAATATACAAAGAGTTTTCTTTTTCACGTTAATATAAAAGTACAAAAACAAGTTTTTTTTCTTTTTTTCTTTTTTTTTTTTTAATTTTATTATTATTTTTCTGTTTTAATAAAGAAATATTGTCTATAGTAATGAAAGCAGAGTGGGTAAAACCAGATAACTAAACAAGTTCAAGGCTCACACGTAATTACAATTTTCTAGCAAAAACTTTGTTTTCTGATGGGTCATTTTCTTGACCCGGTTTCAAGCCATAAAAGATCTGAATCTGTTAATAAAATCAATCTCTATTATCTTGTAAATCGATATGAAATGTAACATAGATGCATGTTCAATCATGGTTAGTTAGTGTTAATACAAAATTACATAGAGGCCCCCTAAACTATAGGCTAGTTAGTATTAGTACAAAAAAAAAAGTATACATCAACGATCATTGTTTTGAACTTAAAAACTTACAACTTACAAAAACTGTCTTAAACTTTTACTTTATACAACTTTTTTATATAACAAATTGCAATTATCAAAAGTATAATAACTTTTAACAATTTGTTTACAAAAAAGTATACGAATGAAAATGTTTTTAAATAGTTCTAAAAAATTTAAATCGACTTCTTTTCATTTTGGTAATAGGTCAAAATTTAGCAATTTTGTTATAAAAAATATATCAATAAAGATGTATTTAAATTTCTTATTAAATGAGCCCAACATTGTAATGCATTTAACTTACGTATGATTTATAAAGAGATAGTGACAGTAGTTTCAAATACAACTTTTTATTTTTTCAGTAATATGCTAAAATAATTACAAATATTTGAAAGATATAGATATTAACCGATAAAGAATATAAATTGTATTATAGAATTTTAGTATATGAAAATGCATTAAATTAAATTATATAGACATGTGCAATATTTTTTATGCAAACAAAATAAACTAATTAAATTATTTAACTGATCAAATATATTGGCTGCATGCGCGGGTGTTTGATACTCGTTCAACACATTGTTTAACAATTGTTAGTCATTTGGGTGCCTTGTGAAAGAAACCAGGACATAAGAGCATGGGCGGAGGCACTTGTAGTTCATGGGTAGCGGTCGCTACCCGTGAACTTTTATCCGGTAGTGGAATTTTTTTTTTACGTTTTTTGTACTATATTTCGTGTTTCGCTACCCCTGAAACAAATTTTCACTACCCCTAAATAAATTTGACAAGATCCATATCATTCCTTAAAAAAACTCCAAAAAAACTCTAAGGCCAAATCCCACTAAATTTTTAAAAATAACTCCAAGGCCCATTTTTAAACACACTTTAAAGAGTTAAAAGTGATATGTTGATGACAGCTTGTTCTCCACCATAAAAAACATACAAAACCTATCAATTTAATAAAATAAAAGTCTACACAACTACACAAGTTACTGAGTTAGAGACCAGAAGAAAAAAAAAAACCTTAAAAGCTTATGCTTCTGCCTTTCGGAGTTCGGCCCTTCCTGCCTTACACGCACACGCTTACAGCCTTACCCCTTAGGTAATTTCAAACTTTCAAGTCTATTTAATAATTTATTAATTTTCATTCTTAGTATTAGGGACTTAGGGTTAATTTTGGTTGTGATTTCAGATTAGTGATTGTGGCGGTTGCAAAAAAGCATGAGGGTGTTAAAGATTTTTATGAATACCTCAGCCTGGTTGTTAATACAGTTTCCGCTTCTTGCAAACGAAAAGATATGATACGTGAGGCAAAAAGAAAGAGAGTGGAAGAAGGAATTATATCAGGTGAAATTAAGACCGGAAAAGGATTAAACCAAGAGAGTTCCCTAAGGCAAGCCGGTGATACAAGATGGGGATCTCATCATGCAACAATCATAAGTGTGCTTAAATTATATCCGGAAGTTGTCGACGTCCTTTGTTATGTTAAAGAGGAAGGAGATAGCATTCAACAACTAACTAGTGCAAAAGGTATTCTATCCTATTTTCAAAATTTTGAGTTCATTTTTTATGCACACTTGATGGAAGAAATTTTAGGCCACACAAATGGTCTCTCAAAACATCTTCAAAAAAAGAGACAAGACTTGTTGGAATTGAGTAGGTTGATTCAAGGAACAAAACTAGCATTGAATGATTTAAGACAAAATGGGTTTGATGACATGTTGAAAAAAATGACTTCTTTTTGTGAAAAAATGGTATTACGGTGTTGGATATGATGGGAAGTTATGGTAACCCAAGGAGCCGAAAAAATGTCATTACTAATCGACATCATTTTGAGGTTGAGGTTTTTAATACGGTTTTGGATATGCAAATTCAAGAATTTGGGAACCGGTTCAATGAGGTACCAACTACATTGATAGAAAATATGTCGGGTTTAAATCCTTGTAATGGGTTTTCTAAGTTTGATATATCTAAGATAGTAGCCTTTTGTGAGATGTATCCGGTTGATTTTAATATGAACGATAGGGGGTGTATTTTGGGTGAGCTTAAAGTCTTTTATCACTCGGTAAAGGAAGATGATAGATTTTTGAATTTGGATGGGATTTGTCACCTAGCTCGGGTAATGGTGGATACGGGAAAAAATCTCTCATTTCCTTTATTTTATCTGATTTTGAAGCTTGCATTGGTTTTACCAGTTTCAACCGCAACTGTTGAAAGTTGTCTTTTTAAAATGAAGCTTATTAAAACGGATTTGCAGAATCGAATGGGGGATGAATATTTGAACAATGCTATGGTACGTGCTGTTGAAGGAGAGACATTTGACGAAGTAACGAATGAGGATGTAATGGTTCATTTTCAAGCTATGAAAGACCGAAAAGGAGATTTTTGAGATCTATTAGGTATTTGTTTAACTTATTTTATTATTGTGTTTTTTTAATTATTTAAATGTACGGTTAAAAAAAATTATGGTTAACTTTTTTTTTTCGCTACCCCTGAAGTTTACTCCTGGCTCCGCCACTGCATAAGAGACTAATAGTGTAATTTTATTGAAAAAGGTTTTGTATGCGTAAACACGGCTTGAACCTCACGGACTAATAGTGTAATTTACCCTAGAATCTAGTAGCATTTAAAGGTTGGTAATCGATGTTTTTTTATGTTAAAAAAAACAAAACGAAAAAACAATGTCATTTTTTCACGTTTTGCATAAATGAAACTATTTGCAATGAAAAGCAAGGCCGGATTTCAGCATGTGCAGGGTGTGCAATGGCACAGGGCCTCCATTTTTTGAGGGCCTCCGATCTTTAAAGATTAAAGTCATGTATAAAGTCATTTTTGGATAATTTGATTTTGTTAACTGTGTTTTATGATCGAAAAATATATGTTTTAAACGATACGGATACTGAAAGAACAAAACAAAATGAAATCGATATGTATGCTTTAATGGAGTTTGGATGTAAAATTGTAGTTGAACGGGGAAGATAACCAAAGGGCAAATTTGTAGGACCTAGCAATATCTTTTCTTTGTTACTCTATTACTTAACAAAGTTACCTTTTAACGCCTCCACTTTTCATAATTGTTAAATTTAACTTTTTATCTTTAATAAAATGTAATAAGTCACCTAAAATTTAACATGAGTTTTATATTTCTCTAAATACTACAAAAATTAAATAGATTATAATAAAAAAAATGTATATCTATCTATAATATAAGTGAAAATTTAAGAAAACTCTATATGAAACCATAAACTTTTATTGTTATTTTTGTTTATAACACATAACTCATATTATTTTTATTAAGTTTAAAATTGTGTTTAATCTTAAAATTCTTAAAATTTTATTATATTTAACGTATTTATAGCTGAAAAATAAGGTACACACAATGTTTAAAACACATCTAATTATATTAAACGTCATCTATTTCAATGTACATAGTTATAGTTTTCCGTGATCAATGGCCTATTTAAAATTCTGGCACAGGGCCTCCGAAACCAATGAGACGGCCCTGATGAAAAGCTAAGGATCATATATATATTAAGTTTATCACAATGGCTTTTCGACTATGAATGGACTAATCTAATAATTAACTTGTTAAAAATTAGTAATATATCAACTTGTTACATAAGAACAATGGTTATAGACTTATAGAACTAGGAATATGAACGTGATCTTTTTATGCAGAAAAAAACAAAGAAATGTGATAGAGACACAAAAGAATCTTTTGTAAAAACAAATAATAGAAAAAAGACCATAAAATTTGTCTTACTACAATTTAATACCATATTTGTTTCTTTAAGACTTGTTAAATATAATCATTCACCATTAGTTGATTATAGTGGTTTAACGTTTCTCTATCTTGTTAATATTTTAATACGTATTATGAACTTTCGATGTACTTATTCGTTTTTCCTTGTCTTATATGCTAGCTATGTTCTAGATGCATGCACATATAAGTTGAAATCATTGTATTACACAGTTATACTGTTGGAATTATATAACATGACATTCAATAATAAACACAAAACATCAAAGCAAGTGCGAAAGCGTATAGGAACATATGATGAATAATCAATTAACTAAAATATAAAGTACGCATACATTTCTTGATTCTAGCCGAACTAGAATCAAATCTACAAAACTAGATATTGGATAAACCCGAATTAGGGTTTATAGGATTATAAGAATTACCCCCCATTTTGTAATTCAATCCAAGAATAATAACAATAGTGTGTTATTATTACGTTTTTGTACACACGTACTAAACCGAATTAAAGTAATGCTAGTTTTATCAAACAAAATAACTTGGTTTGTGGAAAAGAGATGGATCGACACCCTTGGAGGTGGCCGATCGGTTTGTAGCTTAAAAACACACACAAAAACTGTTTAAGGGTTTAGCTAATGAATACAAGAGATGCAAAAACAAGACCCCTATCCTTGTATATATACCCAAGCAAACTTGGTGAACAAGTTTGGTTTGTTTCCTTTTCCTCCTTGGCCGATCGGATAAGGGTATCCCCAAGGGATTCCGAAAACTTCCAAACTTTGCATTCTAGTCCTTTTCCAAATATCTTTAACGCCCGTTAGTCCGTTACATTAATTACTTAACGTTCGTTAGTTATTTCATTTAATAAATAAATAAATACAATGTTTATATTTAATTAGTTAACTTTAAATTCTCATACGTAAAGTGTGCAATCCCGTAGTCTCAAGTTCGATCCTAACTCGCGTTTACTAATTTATATCCATAAAACTAACAGCTCCCACTTGGATATATCTTAATAGAGTGATCACATCGGTTAGCGTCTAGCAACACTTCTATGCCTCTAGTACAACTCGAGCAAGGCTCCTGGAAAACCTTTTAATGATTTCTCCTTATTATTATTCAAAATTTGATTCGCTCCAGACAGTCAGGTTTTTATCACACAAATCAACCACTTGTGAATGGTCAACCGTAATAATCGTAAAACAGTCTGAAAACGAATTCAATTAGATCCAGGAGAGTACAGTGTTTTCTCAGGTCGTTAAGTCCCAACGAGCTGTACGATTCAATCTAAACGTGTAGTGATCGAGTGATATTGAATGGGAAAAGGTTTGTATATTTGGAATATTTATATCTAAAGAAAACGTTTATAAATTACAGCGACTTAAATGCAAATTAAAGAAAATTAAAAAGCTAAATTATATTAAATAAACGCTATCACTATTTTTAAAGTTGATTTTTCTTGATTTATAAAACAAAATATCTTAAATAAACTATTTCAATTGAAACGTAAAGATAAATTACCTAAAAACGTGACTTAAAATGAAAACGTACGTTAAATATAAAAATTACGCGAGTGCGCAAGACAAAACGTAAAATTTGTAAAATAAAAGGCCTACGAGTGTAAAAACAATTTTCTTACTTACTAAATGACAAAAGAAAATTTTAGAAAAAAGAATTATATTTTTTTGACTTTTATATTTTTTATTATGAATTAAATACGATTTTAAACTAATTAAATGATTAAAAATACTAAAACTATTTGGAAAAATCTGAAACTTTTTTGTAAATTACTTTATAACATTACAAGGCTAGTAAAAATACAAAAGTGGTAAAAGCTTATTTGAATAAGCTGAAAATAAGCTAAATTGTGCGTATAAGCTAAATAGACAAAAA
Source organism: Chrysanthemum seticuspe (assembly GCA_019973895.1). Lineage (NCBI taxonomy): Eukaryota > Viridiplantae > Streptophyta > Magnoliopsida > Asterales > Asteraceae > Chrysanthemum > Chrysanthemum seticuspe. The sequence continues at coordinate 19,127,867 of BPTQ01000006.1, forward strand.
AGGGTTATGTAATAAATTATGCAAAACATAACCAGCCAAAGACCCAAGGGCAGTTGGTATTTTGTGTGTGTGGTGAGCTGGGTGGCCAGGGTTCGAATCCCAGCAATGACTTTTTGCTTTTTATTATTTTTTGGATTTTTCTTTTACAAACTAATTAAGTACTATGTAATAAGCAATTTTCAAAACTAGAACTTTTTATGAAAAACACTAATAAGCTCAGTTTGAGCTTATTATTTCTCAACAGTGAACAAAAATTGGAAACAAGCAAAAGTATTAAGCTAAATAGGCTAATAAGCTACTCAATAAGCAAAAGGTAACTGAAAAGAGGCTAGACAAATGTTAATAAGCTAAAATGAAAACTGAATAAGCATAAATACTATAAATAAGCACTTAACAATCTATAATTAAGCATAAGCTTAACTGTTTACACAAGGTGCTATTTTGAGTTACTAGGTACTTTTAAGTTAATTTTTAAGCACTAAGATAAGCTAGGAAATGAAATAGAACACTGGAACTAACTAGTTAACCAACTAAACTCTCTAAAAAGCTAATTTACAAAGATTGGCTTCCACTAATAAGCTTATGACTAGCTTTTGAAAAAGCTGGTAACCACTGACTTATTGGTTTACCAAGTAAAATGGACAAAACTAATAGCTAATAGCAGACCTGTCAAATAAGCTAATAAGGTGAAAATAAGCATTGGACTAAAGATATGGGTAGATTGGCTATCCGAAAAGCTAAGATTCACAAGCTGAGTCTTACTAATAAGCTCTGTGTGAGCTTATGAATATGGTGGTAAAACTGTGCACAGAGCATATTTTGGAAAAAGGGTCTAAAAGAAGCTGAGAAATAAGCGCTGAATAATGTGACAACCCGTACTTTCAGGTCATTTCTCGACACAGTTCATGTCTCATTATTTCAACATTTTTAGTAAACTTGGTTTACTTGTTTCAAATTCGCGTAACCTTGGAGGTTTAGCGGCGAATTCATGATCATGACATCACGTACATTTCATATGGACTATGATTAGTCTACATTTCATTGACATCATGTGCATCTCATTAGTACATTCACGACATTTCATTTCACCTTCAACGCGTAATTTTTATTTAATAATTTTTATCGCGTGAGTTTTTATTTTTTTATTTAATCCATTACTTTCAAAAATGATCCCGAGGTATTTTTAAACTTGCATTTAGTTCATAAAAACTATATTTTTAGTTTTCCTAGTGTTTCAAATTTATTTGGTATTTAAATCGTTAAAGTTTAATTATTACGTCGTTTTTCTTAAAATTATACGACAATTATTTTATCACTCAATTTTCACAAGGAAAGTATTTTTACAATTTTTATCATCTCATTACAATCTATTTTGATCTATTAAAAACTTACTTGTACCAAAAATCTACCATTTACCTTTAATTATACATTTTCCTACACATATTACTTATACCCTTTATCAAATAATTACACAACACATTATATATATAAAAAAAAAATATATATATATATATTTGGGGAACATGATCCACAAAAAACGCCCAAGGGAGGGTGTGTTATTAATAATGCATGGTGCATTAAAAACATGTCTCAACACTTTACTTATAAGTTTCACTTGGACTTTTTTTTCTCATTCATTATCAACTAAATACACATAGTTAAAAAAAAAATGTTCTCTCTTCTTTTTGGCTCCATCATAACCGGCCATATATCAAGGATCAAAGGGGATCAAGATTTTTGCAAAATCAAGTGTTTACAACCTAGATTATATCCTTTATATGGTTTTGAAATAAAAACCAAGGATATTTAAGTTAATCCTTGTTACCTACACCTCATCACTATCACTTGTAAGCATGTTTTATTCATTTTCATGTTTCCTTTTCATTTTCATATGTTTCTTTTCATTTTTGGAGCTTATATGCATGATATGTGATTTATACCATTTATTTCATGATTTTAGAAGTTATATATACAATATGGTCATCCTATAATTATTCCCATGGTATTCTTTGGTCTTGATGGTGATTAGGAACCCATGACACCCTAAGAAGGTGTATGGTAGGATTAGATTAGTTTTGGAGTTGATTTGAAGGGATTAGAATAGGTTTTGTCCGAGAAAAACTATTTTCGATAACTATATTTTGTGTTCTGTCCTTAATTCGAATTTCTGGAAAAACCTACTGTTGGTACGACATTTTGGCCTTGATATTTAGAAAATATACTTTAAAACGAATCCGTGGCCGCTTGAACAGAATAAAACGGACTTATAACGAAGAAGTTATGGATTTTTAAAGTTTGACGACGAAACGTATAGTTTTCAGAAAAATCAGCTTGCTGTTTCTAGTGTTTTCGGGTCAAAAACGAGCCTTAAGCTTCAAAAATTATTTCGACTTGTCAAAAATATATTAGTTTACTTCGATACGAAGCTAAGGACATATATTACGTAGAAAACGGATTTAAAACGACAAAGATATGGCCGTTTTCATAAAGTTGCCGTAAATATTATTTTCTGAAAAACTATATTATTTTTACGTTACAAGTATTTCATTAGCTGTAAGGGCTATGTTTGCGGCTGTTTTTAACCATGATGTGAAACTTTTTATAACGAAATGTCTTCTAGTAAAATCAAGTTCATCGGCCATATTTTTCAAAACGAAAATCTGTTTGTCAAGTGGAGTTTTAGTAAATTATTTACGGATGTTCAAAGTTGGCCGAAACTTATTTTCTGCACACAATTAGCAAAAACCACCATCTTTAGCCCTTTTTATCTTTATGATCGAGACCTTTTGGACGAAAACTCCTGAACTGAAACTTTTAGATATCGATACAAACTTTCCAAAACCGTCGAGTTCGTTCTCTAACGATCGACGTACACCGTTTTACGACTACTTTTCCGGAGCTATTTTTGTTGATTTCATGATTTTTCCGACGACATTGTTTTGCGACGAAAAGTGTCAATTTCACCAAAAATCATTATAAAACCATTGTAGGATGACATTTTGACGTAAAAACATGTAAAGTCATTTTTGAAGGGTCAAGACGTCAAAAGAGTATTTTTCGTCGACAAGTGATATTTTCAAAACCCGTAAATGGTATAAATAACATACGAAGTGCATGCATAACATTACATTGCAACTCATGACATATCATATCATTCGTAATAGGTCCCGGTTGACGCTTTACATTAAACCTCAGTGTACTCACTTTTGCCGTTATTCCAGTTTATACAAGTGAGTTTTCATAGCCCCGTTTTACATGCTTTCGATTATTTTCAAACCCACGGGGGAGAATACATTGCACTACATTTTTGTACGATACCAAGTATGTTAAATTCATTACATTGCTTAAGTTACCGCATTTGCCAATTTGAAAGTCCCCATTACTTGAACATGAACCGTTAATCTTTGAAGCGAGGATGAGTGGATAGATCTATCGAGGGTGACGCCTCCATCCGGGTTGGTGAATCCCAACCAGGCAAACGGATGCATTTCATTTGATGGTATTACGGAGTTGTCTGGCAAACACTCTGCAGGGGCATACATTATTGAACAGTCTAGTTTCGGGGTCATGGGCTTAGAGCAATTGTAACATTATTTTTACGTGACTGGATTGTCATGCCTGATCAATACTTGTGTAGTCGTATAAAATATTTACATAAACCTATGATTTCTCACCAACATTATTGTTGACGTTTTTAGCAATGTATTTTCAGGTAACTGAGGCATTCATCATGACATGGTTTAGGGACCTACATTTTGAGTCGCGGCGTCGACTTACATTATGTACATTATGGCACTTTATTTTAAAACATCGTTTGGATTGTATTATATTTGTATTTCCGCAAACTTTGTAAACCTTTTGGGACCGTAGTTGTACTCTGATTGTTTTTATGAAATATCCAACGATGTGTTTTTTTTTTAAAACGACACTTTAGGTCGTTCAATATAACTGTGATGTGGTGCTATGACAGTCAAGCCCCTTGGAATTCCATTCCGCTGCAAAACAGGTAAATTGGGGGTGTGACAAATAAGCTAAGCAGAGATGAACTATTATTTTTCTAATTTAGTTAAGCAACTAAACTTTACTATCCCAAAAGCATTTAGACTAAATCTTAATGGTAAGGTTACAATAAAATTGTAAAGTTTATTCAAAAACTGCTTCTAGTAAAATTTTGACTTTTTATATTATGAATTAGTTTGACTTTGATGAACTTCTAATGATCCTAGATGATCTAATTTAGTGTATTAGGCTAATATGAGACTGATTTTAGCTAGATAAACAACTTGTAAACTAGTATGCATGATTTTACAATCTAAATTTTCAACAGTTAAAAGCTAATAATGAGATTCACAATGATTTTGACTTTTTATCAAATGAGGCTTGGTTTTTAAGACTGCACTGAGTTGTTATGACATATTGGGACTTAGAACAACAATAAACAACAACACCACTGGTCTCTATCCTAATTAACTCATCAAATCCAAACAGTCCTTTAAGAGGCTGTTTTAAAGCTTTTAACACTCAAACAAGTTTTTAAACTAAGATAGCTATTAATTAACTTACATTAACTTTAATAAGACAGTATTAGACTAAAATTAACATACCTTAAACACATAAACTATGAAATGCAAATTTTTAGAAAATAGCTTACAAACTGAGTTCATGCACAGGACAGAGAACCAAAGCATAAGATCACAACCTATAGCTTCCCAAGAAGCTCTATACCAATAAGCAATCCAAAGTCAACCCTGCTTCAGCTTTCTTGTACCTTCTCCATGATTTTTTTATTTTTAGCTAATTTTTTTGGTATTTTTGGTAATTTTGGATTGTGAAACTAAACTAGGATTTTAAGGTTTCTAACAACTTATAAACTTTTTCAAGAGCTTATATAAGCTTCAGAAGCAATAATAACAACTAATAACAACAATTGAGTGTTTTGAGAATTTAGACATAAAAATTGCATAAACTGAATTCGTATGTAAAAACTGAAATTGAAGCTGAAAATAGGTTTTTATTACACTGGAATAAGATTACAAAACACTTGAAAGGTTAAACATAAACTGGAAAACTTAAATTTATTAAAACGACATAAGTAAAATAAAATTACACTAGATTCCTCTCATACTGCTTCCTCTTTCTTATTTATTGACATCTTTAGATTCCTTGTCGACCTCTGATTAATTCCCACCTATTTCCAGCCATTGGATCACTTGAAATCATCAAAACCACACATGTGGCATTTTTGGCGGGAAAAGCAGTTTAAGTGGGAAGCAGCATTAAATGAGGTGGGGGGTTAGTTTGCAAGGTGGAAAAGGTGAGAGTGAAGGGTAGAGGAGAGGTGGAAAGGCTGGGGAGAGGTGGAAAGTGGTGGTGAAACCACTGGTTTTGGTTTAACAGTCGTGGGAGAGAAGGAGGAACAGTAGTGGCGGTATTTTATTTTTTAAACACTGGGCTTGGACTGGTATTGGGCTTGGGTAAGCTGGTTTTGTGTTTTGGACTTGGGTTTGGGTAAATAACAAAGAAAAGGGTCCGTTTGGTTTTAAGTTAGCACAAGGACCAATTTTGTAAAATCTTATTATTAGGGACTGAAAATGTCAACATTCCAAAGTTATTACAAGGATCAATCTTGCCAAGTTTCATTAGTACAAGGACCATAAATGTTTAATTTTCCAATTTTATACGTCCAAGGGTACTTTTTGCCAATTTTGAAACTTGAAGGACCAATCATGTAAATTCTCCAAAGTTCACCATAAGGACCAATTTTGTCATTTATGAATAGTACAAGGTTAATATTTGATAATTTTCACTTTTTTAAATTAACCAAGGACCATTATTGACAATTTACAAACTTGAGGGACCTTTTCTGCCATTTGCCCAAAGATTCATTCAAGGACCATTTTTGACATTTTAGAATATTTCAGGGACCTTGAATGATATTTTACAAGTTTTTGAATTATCGGGGACTAGATTTGACAACTTTTGAAACTTGGGGGACTAGAACTGCCAATTATGCAAACTTGATACGTTTTTCACCTGATTTTGGTATTTTTGCATTTAAAACACATAAAACACTTATTTGTGATATTTTCATCATTTTGATGCATTTCTGAGTGTTTTCAGATGTTTTTGGCATTCTAAATGGTATAAAACTGATGAGTATTTGCACACTCATCAATCCCTCACACTAAACTATTGCTAGTCCCTAGCAATCTTTTATGAAAAATTAATGGATTTCATCTCTATACCAAAAGCCATTACTTCTGGAGTAGCCAATTGTTTTAGTTCAAGTAAGAACTTTGGTACAATGATAACCAAATGATTTTGAGCAAATCACCAGCTTTCAACGGTTTTGATTTGTCTTTACCAGAAGCCGTTTGCTTCTGGACTAGCCAACTCTTAACTAATTAAAGATATGGGGAGTTGATTACCATACAATTTTAGGCAAATTGTAAGCCATAAACGGATTTGAGATATCTTTACCAAGAGCCGTTTGCTCCTGGATTAGCCAATCCTTATGTGGGTTAGACATGGTGGACTGATTACCATTTGCTGTGTTTAGTACATAGTACTTCCACCAATTTTTTTTTTAAATTTGGCCATTTTGGGGGAAAATGGACTAAAAGGGTACATTTATGATCAAATTCGCCAGAATTTCCCCCCCACACTTAGAAATGAATATTGTCCTCAATATTCAAAGTCCCGGCTATTATGCCGAATCTTTGAATGATAAAAAGATAACATTACTAGCTAAGTGTAGAAACACAACAATTATTTTCTTTTTTAATATTTACAATTTTCATTCTTTTTTTTTTGTAATTTTATATACAACAGTGGGGTGCAACTCCCCCACACTAGGGTGGTACACACGGGTGAAAACCCATGTTTAGCTACTGTTTTTTATTACCGAGTCGCTAGCTTGACTCGACCCCGAATTAATTTGTTCATGGGGAAGTAAGTGGAAGAGACAATCTCCATCGGACTTTCATTCAAGATGTTTGTATAAACATTGAAGTACGTGAAAGTTCCACACCGATGAGATATACACAGAACCGGCTCACAAATGATAAATGAAAATGCCGGGGTCAAAAATAATGTCTTCATTCCTGAAGGAGTGAAGAACAGGAGAAACCACGGAATAGGTGAAGAAGAGAAAGAAAGTCATGATAAACATCATGACTAACTCATCACCCACAGGAGAATTCATAATAGCATGAATCTCAACATTTAAGCTCATTTGATCAAGACATATTTTGGGTGGTAGGGATGGTATTTTGATATCAAGCAAGTTCTCATGGTTGAGAACATTTCCCTCCGGAACACAAAGATCATTTTTGTCTAGATCAAAGTGGAAGTTATCATACTCTGGTGGAGATATGATATGAGCGAGTTCAAAGGAGAACTCCTCGTAAAGAGAATCATTCACGTGATGTAAATCTGTGAACTCTTGTTCCACTGTAGACTCATCACTATCCTCAATCTGAGTATCAAAGAGTAGATTCTCAGAAATTAAAGTGAATTCAGAGTCGAATTCAAATAGAGGATTGGTGAAAGTAGCTTTGAATGCTTCGGGAACAAGGTGATTAACATTCTCTATTGGACTGTTAGAGTGAGAAGTGAGTGAACGATCATTACAAAGGAGACTTTCAATTTCTCCTAGGTTGGCTTTGAAATCAAAGAGATCATCATTACTTTCTGATGAAAGTGGAATGATGTGAGTGAGTTCATCGGTGAATTCCTCAAGAAGAGGATCAACATCAAAATGTGAAAGTGATGCCTCAACATTCTCAATGTCCTCATAATATTTACAATCATCGCTAAAATCGGAGAAAGTATCTAAATGATCTTTTGAACACTCAATAGGGGAAGGGATATCACACATATGGTCAAAAGTTCCCTGTGACTCTCTCGGGATTGGGACAAGGTTCTCAACACTATACTTATGAATTCGTCCGATTCCTTTTCAGGAACAGTGTCAAGATGCTCGTCCCCCATGTTTAGAGAGTGAGTGGGAGCTTCGGGTGTGATAGCAGTTGTTTGAGAATGAATCTCAACTACTGGAATATCGACTGATGAACTTGATAAATCTTTATAAAAATGTAAGGTATCAAGTGTATCCTCATCATCACTGTCATCAGGAATAAAATGAAATTGAGAGCTAGATCTGGCTGCTTTTTCTTTTGCAATTGTTTCCCTAATGGATTTTTCAAATGCAACTTGGGAATTTATTTTAGCAGCCTGCTCTTCAGCTAGCAATTCTTCCATGGATTTCTCATGTGAATTTTGAAATGACATAGCCGACTCCTCCTTAAATTCTTTTAATAACTCCAGACTCTTTAGTAGAAGGTCTGTCGTAGTTTCATGAGGAGTTGCTTGAATCATTTGGTACTGTGGAGGTTGGTCTTGAAATGATGTGTCAAAATTGTCACAAGGAAATGGGTTCCCTGTTTGACAATCCGAGCTAGAGTGAGAACCTCCACAATACTCACAACAGTAAAACTGTTGTGTCTGGACTGGCGAATTATATGGATATTGGTCATAACCAAAGTTCTGAGCATCACCGGAAAACTGTTCATTGGCAAACGTGTTTCCGGATTGACATTCAAATCCTTGGTGAGGACCTCCACAAAATTCACAGCAGTTATGTTGATTATATGAAGATAAGTCGGGCTGTGGTGGGTAATTGGAAAAGTTTGAGGGGTCGTTAAATGAGTTCGGATTAGGATCATAATCAAATGAATTCCTCGAACCACAAAACAAACAACTCCCGTTCCGAATATCATTACCACACTGTACACACGTACACCAGTGACAGGGTGAACCAAAAAGAGGTTCACCACAACCGACACAAGGAATAAACGATTCCATTTGAGAGTTATGAGAAGGAATCGGTTCATTCAAAGAATCAACAAAACCAACATGGTGATCCGAATGACTATTAAGTCTCGAAGAACATTTTGAAAAATCCGGAGGTGGGACAAGTGGTGTGCTCTGAGAGCTAGCAATTTCCACCACTTCCGTTATGGTCTCCGGTTCTGGTTCTTGAGAAACGTGAAGATTAGGCAAGTCATTCTTGCTAGTCACCGGCCTAAATTCTGCATGATTGCTTTTAACCGTAAATCGTGAAAGTTTAGGATCAATTTTAGACGGTTTAGGAGCAATTGAGGGTTTAGATCTTTGGATAACCGTAGGTTGGACGTATTTAGTACCACCATTATCAGAGGGAAGTACCTGGTCCTTTGTCACCCTGGTTTCTCGTTCCATTTCCCTACGCAGAATTAATGTATCATCACGAACAACACGAATTCTTGACATTTGTGATAAAGTATGAAGTTTTTCAACTTCGTTCCAGAATTCGTCGTAGTCGAGAGATTCCATGAGAATAGAAGAAGTTAGAATCAAATGGATAGAAGGTAAAGGAATAAAGAATCAAAAAGGGTAAGAGGGTAAAGATGAATATTTTTGGATTTTTGAATAAACATTCTGTAAAAATAAGAAAGAAAATCTTTTTGGGTTTTTGATTTTTAAGATGTTTTTGGATTTTTCGATTTTTATAAGAAAATATAAATATATATAGATGGTATGAACAAGGAGTGAATATTCAAATCACTAATCTGCTAAACGGAAGATTGTTAGCACAGCTCCCCGCAGCGGCGCCAAAATTTGATTCGCTCCAGACAGTCAGGTTTTTATCACACAAATCAACCACTTGTGAATGGTCAACCGTAATAATCGTAAAACAGTCTGAAAACGAATTCAATTAGATCCAGGAGAGTACAGTGTTTTCTCAGGTCGTTAAGTCCCAACGAGCTGTACGATTCAATCTAAACGTGTAGTGATCGAGTGATATTAAATGGGAAAAGGTTTGTATATTTGGAATATTTATATCTAAAGTAAACGTTTATAAATTACAGCGACTTAAATGCAAATTAAAGAAAATTAAAAAGCTAAATTATATTAAATAAACGCTATCACTATTTTTAAAGTTGATTTTTCTTGATTTATAAAACAAAATATCTTAAATAAACTATTTCAATTGAAATGTAAACATAAATTACCTAAAAACGTGACTTAAAATGAAAACGTACGTTAAATATAAAAATTACGCGAGTGCTCAAGACAAAACGTAAAATTTGTAAAATAAAAGGCCTACGAGTGTAAAAACAATTTTCTTACTTACTAAATGACAAAAGAAAATTTTAGAAAAAAGAATTATATTTTTTTGACTTTTATATTTTTTATTATGAATTAAATACGATTTTAAACTAATTAAATGATTAAAAATACTAAAACTATTTGGAAAAATCTGAAACTTTTTTGTAAATTACTTTATAACATTACAAGGCTAGTAAAAATACAAAAGTGGTAAAAGCTTATTTGAATAAGCTGAAAATAAGCTAAATTGTACGTATAAGCTAAATAGACAAAAAAGGGTTATGTAATAAATTATGCAAAACATAACCAGTTAAAGACCCAAGGGCAGTTGATATTGTGTGTGTGTGGTGAGCTGGGTGGCTAGGGTTCGAATCCCAGCAATGACTTTTTGCTTTTTATTATTTAATGGATTTTTCTTTTACAAACTAATTAAGTACTATGTAATAAGCAATTTTCAAAACTAGAACTTTTTATGAAAAACACTAATAAGCTCAGTTTGAGCTTATTATTTCTCAACAGTGAACAAAAATTGGAAACAAGCAAAGTATTAAGCTAAATAGGCTAATAAGCTACTCAATAAGCAAAAGGTAACTGAAAAGAGGCTAGACAAATGTTAATAAGCTAAAATGAAAACTGAATAAGCATAAATACTATAAATAAGCACTTAACAATCTATAATTAAGCATAAGCTTAACTGTTTACACAGGGTACTATTTTGAGTTACTAGGTACTTTTAAGTTAATTTTGAAGCACTAAGATAAGCTAGGAAATGAAATAGAACACTGGAACTAACTAGTTAACCAACTAAACTCTCTAAAAAGCTAATTTACAAAGATTGGCTTCCACTAATAAGCTTATGACTAGCTTTTGAAAAAGCTGGTAACCACTGACTTATTGGTTTACCAAGTAAAATGGACAAAAGTAATAGCTAATAGGAGACCTGTCAAATAAGCTAATAAGGTGAAAATAAGCATTGGACTAAAGATATGGGTAGATTGGCTATCCTAAAAGCTAAGATTCACAAGCTGAGTCTTACTAATAAGCTCTGTGTGAGCTTATGAAAATGGTGGTAAAACTGTGCACAGAGCATATTTTGGAAAAGGGGTCTAAAAGAAGCTGAGAAATAAGCGCTGAATAAGCTAAGCAGAGATGAACTATTATTTTTCTAATTTGGTTAAGCAACTAAACTTTAATATCCCAAAAGCATTTAGACTAAATCTTAATGGTAAGGTTACAATAAAATTGTAAAGTTTATTCAAAAACTGCTTCTAGTAAAATTTTGACTTTTTATATTATGAATTAGTTTGACTTTGATGAACTTCTAATGATCCTAGATGATCTAATTTAGTGTATTAGGCTAATATGAGACTGCTATTAGGTAGATGAACAACTTTCAAACTAGTATGCATGATTTTACAATCTAAATTTTCAACAGTTAAAAGCTAATAATGAGATTCACAATGATTTTGACTTTTTATCAAATGAGGCTTGGTTTTTATGACTGCACTGAGTTGTTATGACATATTGGGACTTAGAACAACAATAAAAAACAACACCACTGGTCTCTATCCTAATTAACTCATCAAATCCAAACAGTCCTTTAAGAGGCTGTTTTAAAGCTTTTAACACTCAAACAAGTTTTTAAACCAAGATAGCTATTAATTAACTTACATTAACTTTAATAAGACAGTATTAGACTAAAATTAACATACCTTAAACACATAAACTATGAAATGCAAATTTTTAGAAAATAGCTTACAAACTGAGTTCATGCGCAGGACAGAGAACCAAAGCATAAGATCACAACCTATAGCTTCCCAAGAAGCTCTATACCAATAAGCAATCCAAAGTCAATCCTGCTTCAGCTTTCTTGTACCTTCTCCATGATTTTTTTATTTTTAGCTAATTTTTTTGGTATTTTTGGTAATTTTGGATTGTGAAACTAAACTAGGATTTTAAGGTTTCTAACAACTTATAAGCTTTTTCAAGAGATTATATAAGCTTCAGAAGCAATAATAACAACTAATAACAACAATTGAGTGTTTTGAGAATTTAGACATAAAAATTGCATAAACTGAATTCGTATGTAAAAACTGAAATTGAAGCTGAAAATAGGTTTTTATTACACTGGAATAAGATTACAAAACACTTGAAAGCTTAAACATAAACTGGAAAACTTAAATTTATTAAAACGACATAAGTAAAATAAAATTACACTAGATTCCTCTCATACTGCTTCCTCTTTCTTATTTATTGACATCTTTAGATTCCTTGTCGACCTCTGATTAATTCCCACCTATTTCCAGCCATTGGATCACTTGAAATCATCAAAACCACACATGTGGCATTTTTGGCGGGAAAAGCAGTTTAAGTGGGAAGCAGCATTAAATGAGGTGGGGGGTTAGTTTGCAAGGTGGAAAAGGTGAGAGTGAAGGGTAGGTGAGAGGTGGAAAGGCTGGGGAGAGGTGGAAAGTAGTGGTGAAACCACTGGTTTTGGTTTAACAGTCGTGGGAGAGAAGGAGGAACAGTAGTGGCGGTATTTTATTTTTTAAACACTGGGCTTGGACTATTATTGGGCTTGGGTAAGCTGGTTTTGTGTTTTGGACTTGGGTTTGGGTAAATAACAAAGAAAAGGGTTCGTTTGGTTTTAAGTTAGCACAAGGACCAATTTTGTAAAATCTTATTATTAGGGACTGAAAATGTCAACATTCCAAAGTTATTACAAGGATCAATCTTGCCAAGTTTCATTAGTACAAGGACCATAAATGTTTAATTTTCCAATTTTATACGTCCAAGGGTACTTTTTGCCAATTTTGAAACTTGAAGGACCAATCATGTAAATTCTCCAAAGTTCACCATAAGGACCAATTTTGTCATTTATGAATAGTACAAGGTTAATATTTGATAATTTTCACTTTTTTAAATTAACCAAGGACCATTATTGACAATTTACAAACTTGATTGCCCAAAGATTCATTCAAGGACCATTTTTGACATTTTAGAATATTTCAGGGACCTTGAATGATATTTTACAAGTTTTTGAATTACCAGGGACTAGATTTGACAACTTTTGAAACTTGGAGGACTAGAACTGCCAATTATGCAAACTTGATACGTTTTTCACCTGATTTTGGTATTTTTGCATTTAAAACACATAAAACATTTATTTGTGATATTTTCATCGTTTTGATGCATTTCTGAGTGTTTTCAGATGTTTTTGGCATTCTAAATGGTATAAAAATGATGAGTATTTGCACACTCATTTTGTTTCTAATACCATGTTAAATAAAGATATGGAATTAAGTCATTCTTTATTCAACCATTCTGTTTCTCGTTATTAGTGATTGAGCAAGATTACCAAATCTTCTAAACATATTCAGGGGAGAACTTTGGGCATGGCCATGCAAACATCTTGTCAACCCTACGAGGGGCCCAGCAGTATTAAACTCTAATATAAATTTGAAGGAACAAATTCTATCTTGACTACGAGAATAACCCACGAACTTTGCAACACTTCTTGAAACAACCCTTATGACTACCATTTACGTATAGCGTTAAGTTGTTCCACAGACGTGCACTACATTCATGACACTTATCTGGTATCTCAAGTCTGAGGATAACTATTTATGATTTACTTAATAACAGTATCCATAAAGTAAAATCATGTAGTTGGGATAAGTCCTATATTCAATTCATTGAATATCATCTGAAATTGGTATGCATTCTCATAAATATACTTTCAAGTATATTCTACCAAATCTCTCAGATTTGTCTTAGTTTAATGATACCCCCATATCATTAATTGACAACGGACGATTTAGAATAAATAAATTTATTCTCGGATTAAACATGCAAATATATGATACAATATATTATAAAATCAAACATACCAAGTACTTGATTTATTAAAACAATTGTTTAACATCCCTTATTCAAATATCAAATAGATCAATGCATGAAAATTCCTGTTGATGAATTATGCCTCAAGTAATGACGATCATACTTGTTGACAAGGCATAAATCAACCAACTTGATCTATCATAATTTTGAGAATACTTATTTCAAAAATTCAATTAATGAAGTCCTTGTATGTGTGCATTCAACAATCAACGTAATAATTCATAAAGTGTGTGACATCCTCTATCACCAATTTATGACAATTTAAACTTTCAAACATTTTAAAGTTTAAAGTATTCTTATTATTTTAATGTATAATGCAACTGTGCTCTTATTAGCACAACTAGTTCACATGGCTATTAACAAGGATGAAATCCTACCATGACTAGTATTGAGTGTCATCTCAATTAAACCAACATCATTGTATACAAACAACAATATGCTCATTAAAACTCCGTAAACTTTAATATCTTATTGTGTAATATTTGATGTCTTCCAAACTTTCAAGTTTGAAGCTGATGACAATTTGCACAACAATTGACATATTGTTCATCCACATAATCTAGGAGCAATTCCAGGCTGAGGATGTAATTCTATTGGACTATTCATTACACAAGTTATCTAATAACTTTTAGTTAGATATCAATGTTGTCAAATCACTTCTTATTCAAGAATGATACAACAATTTTAATACACAACATGATGTACATGATGAATCTATAGGTCAAACTTAGACTTCATTCATGTTCTATCTTGTCAAAAGATTTTTATATCATGTTTTATTATAATCATTTGTTTTACTGCACATGTTTATTAATAATAAACATATATTCTAAGGTTGTATGTTTTAATTCCTAAATCTTACAAGTGAAGTTTTATTCCAAACTAAGACTTAATATTTAGCTTACAAGGAATGTTACTTCCTATATGTTATACAACATATAAGATTTAAAAACCTTAACATAGTACTCCCACTAGCTTTCATGAATACTTAAAATTTATCTTATTTCAATTATAATTCAAAACTAAGATTTAATAATTAAATATAAGAATAATTTCATAGATGCATGCAGTTATCCATTCATGAATTATTGCACTTCGTACACTTCCAAAGATTATATATATATATATATATATATATATATATATATATGAACTCAAAAAACCTTTCGATTACTTACCGTCCTCGCTCAAGTAATTTCTCAAGAAAGAGTTTTGATATTTCATTGTCATATTTCATATTAATGAAAACAAGTATGACCATTATTATCTTTATATATTTAATGTGTCGAGAAAAGAATATTCAATCACAATTAATTGCTTAAGTATGATTAATAATCTTGTCATAAGACATCCATTAAATATGTGTACAATATTGTCCATGTGATTTCTTCATAGAAATTCAAACCATTAGGGTTTTCCATCTCTTTGAAGAAACTCATTTCTATTCTCTAGTCTAACTATTAAGATAAACCAAATTTCCAAAATTAATTATCTTTATGGACAACATCTTTAACATTCATAGTATGAGTAATTTACCCAATTCAATATTTTGGTAATCCATCATAATGATTATCAGGTTTACTATAATCCTGTAACTCATATTTCTCAGCATATAAGTCAAATATCTGAGATATCCTTGCAGATCTATGAATGAAAATTCCATCATCATGAGGTCTATCATTTACATGTCTAACCTCATCATGATATTTACTAGTGTGTTTTAGAAGATTATGTATCTTGTAATTTTATCTTTCAAAACAAAAAATCCCACTTGCTTTTTGTAATATATAGACTATCTATATATACTTAGCAGTTAGAGCAAAACTACATTGTTCTCTTTTTGGGATATTACAAATACACATTGATAATTCCTGACTATAGTTTGTTAATAACCTATTCATAAGTAGTTTAACAAATTCAGAATCTTCAATTTTAAAACTTAATGTGATTCATCGCATTCCATAATGAAATGGTGTTTTAACAATCTTCTAGGTTGGAGTCATATTGAGTATATTCAATCCATACTCAATTTTCTAACCTTGTTACTTTTTAAGAAAGAAGTGATGGTTATCTTGAATCAAACAAATCACATAGAGTTTGATTCTCCTAACTGAATATGGTATTCATTAGAATTAATATTGTAAGACAATCTAACAGTATATAAGATAAACATATTTCTTTTGGCTTACCTATTTACCAACTAAGTCAACTTAATGGTATAACAGACTTTCCAAGCCAATTGCATGCTTTATAACACAAGTACCTTTTAACCAAGTCACTCCATATCCATGTCTCATCAAGAAACATACACTGTTATAATCCCATTATACGTTATAAATCATTGATCACCTCAATGACTTCTTGTATATGTCTTAATTAAAAACATAACAAGTTAACGTCTTACTTTATTATAAGTCTTAAAAGACTTTATGTTTATGTCTTTACAATGAATCATAAACACGTTTAACTAAAGTAATTATGAACACAACTCTTGGTTTCAATAGTAATTTCAAGTTAATTTATTTTACTTCACAATAATGTAGGACTACATTATTTTTCATTTATGTCATTCCAAAATACATAAATAAACAAATTGAAGTAGGATTAGATTACTTCATTTAATTTTATGTCATTCTAATAATACATAAATATTTAATTTGAAGTAGTCTTATATATCATTTTGACACATGTTCTAAATACTTGTCTACTTTAGAAACTGCAAATATGTCCATGCAAGGTCTGACTTCACATAGAGATTTACTTTGTTGTTGCAATCTCGCCAAGTTCTCACATGATGTAAATTGCAACACCAAGTGTTTCTTGAATTAGATATGTACAAGTTATATTAGAACGTTAGTCTCTTACCTTGCAGTCGAGAGAATCCTTTAAATCATATACCTATATGTTGTCCCTTGCACACAATATAGATTTCTCCCACTTGTGTATGGAACAACATTATGTAGCAGATAAACAACACGACATATGTTTGTTTATGTGACTAATATGATTGTGTCATTGATATTAGCATAACTAGTAGATGTAGAACCACTTCATTGTCTAATAAGGAAACGTACATGACTATCCTTGAAAACATAAGTGTCTACAAGTGGAAAGTAATTATCTTAAGACATTCTAGAGATAATCTGGGTTACTATCAAGATGACAAAGCTTGTAACTCCCACTGAATTAGAAATCATTACATTAATTCCTTATTCAGTAATAAGAACAAAATACTCCCACTGGATTTGACAACATTGTAAGTGTTGCTTTAACCAGTGAAAGAAAATAGCGTTCTATTTACTTCCATACACCTTTGAGAAAGTCCATACATAACAGTTACTTATGTACTTAAAAAAATGTATTCTACTATGTAGGTGATATATTATCCATCAATGCTATTAACTTAAAAAATTGGGCATGCAATTTCTTTCTTAATAGTTCTACTATTCCAACAATTATAAGTAGTACTTTTAAATGGTCAAAACAAAACAACTAGATAAAATATGCTACTTTGTCTTTTATCAATTATACAGTAATTAGTCTAGTTTCTAATTTAATAACTCAGAACATGTGCAATTTCCTTAACTATTAAAATTTGCTTACGAGTTATGTATTTAGAATTTAGACAATTCTAATTGTCCTATCATACCTTTCTTCATTCATGAAAAGGAATAGGATTGAATCTCACTCTTTCTCGTGAAAAGAGGACTAGGTTTATTCTTTTAGTAAGGTTGACTCTACTAAAAACCCTTACAGGTGTAGATCAATTTACCAATACAGGAATAACCTACGTTTACGGTTTAATGTTGCATTAATACATTTAAAGAATTAGCAGAATTCAATTTTAGTATTTTCGATAATTAAACTGTTCAAGAAAATAAAATACCCAAGGTAATATTCATATAACCATAGAATTTTATCGAAAACTAGGATCCAAATTATCGTAGTTCCATTACATCAGTTGATCTGCTAATAACAAAAGCACATAATAGGGCAATCTGTCGAACATTAATTGGCAAATAATTTCCAATTCCTAGATCATTATGGGATTTATATTTTCCAACGCTATTGCAAATATAAACATGTTTCATCCCATTTTATGCCATTGAGTCCAAGTCTCACTTCCTACTCAACTTAAGTGTCTAACTTAAAGAACTGCAAATATGTCCATGTAAGGTCTCACTTTACATTGAGATTTACCTCTCCATCACAATCTAGCCAAGTACTCTCATGACATAAATTGCAACTTCAAGTGTTCCTTTTAATTAGATGGCATATAACTTAATTTAAAAGGGTATACTAGTTTTGATTTTATGTGGTCAAATAAAATATGTACAAAGATGTCATGCATTCATCTTGTAGCATAAATTTAATAAAAAAGTTTTTTTTATTACCAATTCATAAAGATCAAATTATCAAAGTTTTGATTGAGGTATTGGGTTCACCAATCAAGGAATTTAGCGTCAATTATCGCCCATTATATATATCGTACTTTTGCATAAGTGTAAACACTTAGTGTTTCGGGTAATTACCACCGAAGTGGCGCATGGAATTAAAACTAATTCGCCCTTAAGATGAGTTTTACATTTATGGCTTACTAAGTAGCTCCAATCGAACTTACAGGGGGCAGAGGACCAGGTAAGCGCAAAGCATAACCTTAGACATCCTTTCAGTGTGACTGTGCGCACTTCTTTATTAACCCCTTTATAGTTCATTCTAGTGGGTGAGCCGTTCAGACCATTTGTACCAAAGTCACCAATCAATTAAACTATTGAAAACTTAACTCTTCCAAAACAAATCAAATTTCACCATTGTTTAGTCCGTATTATTTTTCTATTCAAAATTACCCTTTGCTTAAAACTGTCTAACATAATAAACAAACAAGTAAACAAATAAAAAATAACCAACTAAAAACAATGCGCACATAACTAACAATTTAATACGTGTAAACAAGTAGCCACATGCAACTTATTCGATAAAACCCTATTAATAATCAATGTCTAGGTTAAATTAATGTATATATTAATTAGGGCTTTCACTCTCTCAATTGACAGTGAGCCACATACATCGACGAATCGATTGCGTAAATCCATAATTAATTATATACCAAATTGCACATAATTGATTCATTAATGTATATAATTGGAGTTTTCCCCAATTCAAGATTTATCATAAATATTCATGTGTATAAAACTTAACAACTAATTTTCGCATAACCAATCTTAACAATTAAATATTCAAGCAACCATCCATGACGAACATGCATGTATCATCATGGATATAACATAACAATTATTCACGTTGTCACAAGATCGCACACTACAAAAAATAAGCCATTTGGTGACATTATTTAGCGACTCAAGAAATCATGTCACAAAATTTGCGACCCTAGTAGCTACATGTTTAGTAACTTACACGTCTTCTATGTCATCAAAAAAGTCACAAAAAAGACGATGTCACCAATCGGGTCGCTGAACGTGTCACAAGCTTGTGACATATAAAAAGCACATTGCCATTAGTGTCGCAACAATTGCGACTTCTTGAAACATGTTGTTAACTATGTCTCTAATTTTGTGACGCCTTATAAGAAATCGCTAAACGTGCCGCTAGCGTGTGACATTTACAAAAGCACATCACCATTAGTGTCGCAGCAGTTACAGCTTCTTGTAACATGTTGTTAACTATGTCTCTAATTCTGTGACACATTAAAAGAAGTCGCTAAATGTGTCACTAGCAAGTGACATTCTAAGAACACATCACTACCAGTGACGCATAGTTATGACTTCTTGCAACGTGTCAATAACCATGACTCTAATTTTGCGACTCCCCAAAACAACTCGCTACTAACATCACTGTTTATGACGCTCTCTTATTACAACAATCACTATATTTTTAACAAGATATATATTTGCAGATAGTTGATTTAGTTATAACAAAGTATGTATATAATATTTAGATAAATTTATTTTGATCTATAAACTACTGAGAAGAATATAAATTTTTTAATAAAAAAAGTCTATATTTCCGCTTTAATAAATTAATGTTTTCAAAAGAATAATTTTTTTTACTCGAAGAGTTAAATAACTTAAATTAGGCACCACTTTATAATTTTCTCTATTGTTCTCCACCCCACTTCACATTTTGCCAGTTTGTAACCGTAACTTCTCCCTCTCAACAATTCTTCCCCAAATTTATCTCACAACATCACACCGTAAATGACGGAGCTCCGACAGAGCACCGTCAACGGCCGATAGAGGACTGTCACTGTCATTCGTCACCGGCGGAGAACTGTCATCGTCACTCATCTGTGGCGGAGCACCACCACCATCACTCTCTACCATTAGGCCTATATACATTTGATTCTTACATGTAGGTACTTGATCTAATCTCAAATAATTAATAGATTGTTTGATTTCGTGTTTGTTTATTGAGCTAATTTTGATAACAGTTCGGTTTATACAATTAGATCAAATAATTAACTATTCTGTTTATGCGATTAGGGTAAAACTATAGCAATTAGGTCAAATTATTCAGTTTTTGCAATTAGGCCAAACGGTTCGGTTTGTGCGATCAGGTTAAACGGAAGTTAACGTTAGATTACATGTGATTTACACACTCTGATGTTATATTTAGTGGTCAATTGTGCATCATTAATGGTTAATTTGATATATTCTCTTGTTTTTTATGTAAATAAGTTAAGTAAATTAAGTACCAAGTTTTTTGCGCGATATTTTTGGGACAGATCAAATGCATAACCAAAGATAGCATGTATAAAATGAATCACAACAGGGATAGTGGCTCATTTAGTACTAAAAAGAACACTTGTAGATATACGAACTACTTTGAACCCTGGGAAAAAAAGGCACTTGTAGATTTGTTTAAAATGCAGGGGAGCTTCAGTTCCGCATGTTCAGGTTATATCTAGCAGATCACATAAGTTGATTATAAAATTTATATTGTAACTTGCACTTGGTTGTCATCAAATTACTAATCTAAAGGTACACACATTATCTATTCATATGTGTTTTATGAGTATGAAATCTACAAAATGATGATTGTAATTCTGCCATTCACATTGCTTCTGCCATCCGAAGCTGATCTGTTAATCCTGTTTGTACTATGTGTTAGTTATTAACTCACTTGACATACATAAACTTTTAGTCAATAGTACATACACTTCCATTATAAACATTTTAGTATTTTTTTTTTAACTAATTGTTGTTTTAGGCCTTCCCTTTTATGTCATATGGTGAGTGATCAATGATGTGTCATGTCTCTATGTAATCGTAAATGGAAGATTGCAGTCAATCCACAAAATATATGGTTAATTAGTGTGTACTGTAAGTTGTGTAGGAGGTTTAACTTAGCTAGGATGTGGGTCGGGATATCCTAGAGATTGCTAGCTGGACGGGTTGAGGTGTCAGAGGTGATTAGGTTGAAATGGGTCAATTTTTTTGTGTTCTTGTCTTGAAGGTCTACACAGAGCATTGGCCTCTTGTCCTATACATTTCTGCGAGTTACTAGGAAAGAAGATATAGTAGTTCCTATTGTAATCATGTTAACTAGCTTACTCTACACAGTTAAGTCGATCTCTTATATGGTTAAATACTTAAATTCTAATAACACATTGCACCTAAATTATGGCTATAAAGTGAAAGTTGTAAAGAAAGTTGGTTGAAGATGACTAATAAGCATCTGGAAGTCGGGTTGCCATCCTCCCTTTAAGGTTTACATTAATGTGATTGATATGGTTCATGACTCTTTTATCTATAGCTCAGGTTACCTTGAGATGGTAACCTTTTGTAGGAGATTAAAAATTTTTACTCACTCATCTGACTCTATGGTGTTTATGTTGATTGCAATGGAAAAGGTTGATTATGAAAGAGGTGGTCGAGAATTGAAGAAAGTCATATGGCATCATAGAGTGACTAGGATATAAATATCGATGCAGTGGTTAAGTGGTCCCCGTTTTCAAGTGAAGCAGACCTCCTGAATAGGTAAATGGGCTAAAATTCCGGCTTTAGTTTTTCCTCTTGTCTCTAAAAACATGAAAAACATAATTGATAATGTGATGAGATTTGTGGTTTCCAATATGCCGAAGTGAATGAATTTAATAGTACTGTCTTTATTGCAATCTGCTGCACCTTAGTGTGCATAAGTGGTTTCTAGCTGCTATGGAGTTATTTGTAATCCATTCCACTTTGATTTTAACTATAGGTAGCATTTTTAACCCATTTTAACTATAGAGAGTTTCAAGAGAAATGTTCAAGTAAGCTTTGTTCATTCAATTCAACTCATCATCATCATTATTGTGATTTATGTATGTGTTAAGTGTTGTAATTGATCTGTTTCATTTGTACATACAGTTTTCGGCAAGGTGTCCAAAGAGCCTGTTGTTTGAAAGCCTCCGCACTTCTTTCGAGAAGCGTCTAATTGAAAAACACATCAGTGTGAGTTAATTTATTGAAATCATGTAGTTCAAGAAGTGTCAAAGTTGGTGAAGATGCGGGAAAGATTCTTGCTCAAGAAATTGCCAAGTCTAATCGCCAGCTTCTAGAAGTCCTTCGAAAGCGTCCTTGATAAATGTTCTCTTGAATAAGGTGTTCAACATACTTAATATGATAAATAGTTGATATGCTTACTGTTTGAGCTTTTCGTACACTTTAGATGATGACATTTCATACTTTTACATGTTGACTAGTTCACATGTTTCTTATGTTTTATTTGATATGGTAAATCATATTCGGGATCTTCGAATGCTCTTGTTATATATAATAATAGCATATTGTTTGGTTTTGAGAGGGAACTAAATAACAAATGTGATACTGATAGCAGAACAGGTGAGCATAAGTGTAACATAGCAGGTGAGCATAAGCTAAATTTAGCGACCCAAATGGCGATGTGATGTTGCTAATTATAGCGACATGGGTAGCGATATCGATGGCGTCCTACGCAACAAATCGACAGTGACCCGGGTAACGACCTAAATTGCGACGTGTGACACAAGTAGCGACTCAACTAAGGACATATAAATAGATGTCGCTAGTTAATTTAGCATCACGTGAAGAGAAGTCGCTACAAGTGTCTCTACAAATAACGACCCAATTAAGGACACATAAATATATGTCACTAGTTAATATAGCGACAAGTGGAAAAAAGTCGCTACAGGTGTCTCTACATATAGCGACATATCACTGATGTCACAAAATTCTGCGACTCATTTACAGCGACTCCTTTTACTAGGTCACTTAACGCGTCTCTAAGGTCAAATGTGTGGCTAACGGTGTCACTAAACATGTCATTAAAAGGCTGTTTTTCTTGTAGTGGCATACAATTCCATGTCACATAACAATTATTCACGAATTAATTCACGTAACATATATACAATTCTAGGTCTAGATATCAATTAACAAAACAATTTTATAAACCCTAAAAAAAATTTATAAAAATTGACTAAATTTTTTTTTAGGTCGACATAAAAAAAATTTAAAAACCAATTAGGGCAAAAGCCGTAACCATAAAATTTAGGGTTTACATAATAATAACCAAACCCTAGAATTCATCATATCAAACACAATACAATATCTGTTTTTTACGTGTTTAGTAATTAATTACTTATTAAACCAAGCTCGTGATGCCACTGTTGAAATTATATAACATGACATTCAATGATAAACACAAAACATCAAAGCAAGTGCGAAAGCGTATAGGAACATATAATGAATAATTAATTAACTAAAATATAAAGTATGCGTACCTTTCTTGATTCTAGCCGAACAAGAATCAAATCCACAAAACTAGCTATTGGATGAACCCTAATTAGGGTTTATAGGATTATAAGAATTACCCCTTACCGTTTTGTAATTCAATCCAAGAATAACAGCAATAGTGTGTTATTACTACGTTCTTGTACACACGTACTAACCGAATTAAAGTAATGCTAGTTTTATCAAACAAAATAACTTGGTTTGTAGAAAAGAGATGGATCGACACCCTTGGAGGTGGCCGATCGGTTTGTAGCTTAAAAACACACAAAAAAACTGTTTTAGGGTTTAGCTAATGAATACAAGAGATGCAAAAACAAGACCCATACCCAAGCAAACTTGGTGAACAAGTTGGGTTTGTTTCCTTTTCCTCCTTGGCGGATCGGATAAGGGTATCCCCAAGGGATTCCGGAAACTTCCAAACTTTGCATTCTAGTCCTTTTCCAAATACATTTAACGCCCGTTAGTCCATTACATTAATTACTTAACGTTCGTTAGTTATTTCGTTTAATAAATAAATAAATACAACGTTTATATTTAATTATTTAACTTTAAATTCTCATATGTAAAGTGTGCAATCCCGTAGTATCGAGTTTGATCCTAACTCACGTCTACTAATTTATATCCATAAAACTAACATATACTTGATGCAGGAATATGTGTTAGAATATGTGTATCGTATAAGAGCACAAGGTATGCAAGGACCGAATAACACGTTATTGGTATGCCGCCTCAGCGTCACCTCATACACCTCTAAATAACACACCAATAACTCAAACAATCCTCCCTTATAACACACCACTAACATCGCCTGTAGGTCCAGCAAAATATCCCACCAAATATACCACCACTCACAATAAAAAATACACACACACAAAAGGTGCATTTGGCTTGAGCTAGTGGAGTGACTCAAAATACAAAATAATGCATTTGGCACAAGTTTGGCATGTTGGCCGGTAAGGTTGGTACATCAATGGCTCACCAATGACACCCCATACTTTGTGCTCTAAAACTAGTCGGAGACCCTGAAGCGCAGCGAGATGCTCTTAGGTGACATTATATGAATATTGCATAGCTAACGGTGTCAAAATCCGTTATTGAGCAATGTAATATAGTAGGGTATCGACCTGCACGAGATAGGATTTGTTTATCATTTCATGTATCATACAACTAGAACTATATATAATTAATGTTTTATGCGGTAGTATGATATCATATTAAGTATATGATAAGGGGTTAATAGAAAAACGGGGAAAATACATAAAGGATGTTAAATTTACGAATTTTTTACAAAAGATTCTTTTACAAAAGGATGTGACATGCATTTATAAGCGGATGTAATTTTAAAAAGAATGGAGAGAATTGCTGCAGAGGTCTCGAAGAGGTGTGTAATAGGTGCCGTCACACAGGTCGTTCACATAAAAAAGGTCACATTTTTATTAGTTTTTATATAAATACCTATATAATATTAAACATATATGAGTCATGTAGTCCAAGTTTATATGCAATTTTCTTTAGTTTACAAGTGTAATAAGGTCTTTCTGTTGTTATTATTTTGGGCCATCAAAAACCACAAGGCAGCTCTGAGAATTGATGAAGATGATTTTCATTAATGACAAGTCATTTTGTAAAAGTTTTTTTCGTAAAAATTTAATGGTTGTAGCATTTTCCAAAATACATGTCAAAAGTTCATAACCATACATGGTTTTTTCTTGCATAAAAAAAATCATAGATTAGAGAAACTAAATTGTAACGGAAGGAAATATTATATGCTTAATAAATAGAAGATCAAGTCTACCCTACATCTATCAACACTTGATAATTTGCGGGGCTAATAACATATTAAAGCACTATACTTGTCATAAATGGCAGTTTTGCGTAGTGAACAAAAAATAGCTCTTTTGGACATTAAACTTGACATTTTTGTCTTCAATCGAGTAAAAATAAATTGTGATGACAATTTTACCCTTAAATTTATAAAAATTGAATCCATTGTCCCAAGTATATAAATAAATCAATTAATGTTTTTAATTCATTTTAACACACACATGACAGAACTCACTCTACACCCTCCTCTCTTCTCTGGTCGCCGCCATCTAACCGGACACCATCATTCCGGTGCCGCCACCCTCTATACTCCTCCACTGGCCGACACAACCACCGTTGTCACAGCCTTCGTCATCAGCTCGTCTTCTTTTCTTTCTCTCGTATCTTGGGTATGTCAAAAACCTAAATCCATTTCTATTACTTTATTTGTTTTAAAACCGATTAACATATTTATTTAGAAGCGATTTTATATAATTTGTGTGGTGGTAAACGGGTTAAGAGTTGTGTTTGGTTTGTTTCGGCTATGAAGTGGGTGTTTTGGATCTTCGATCTGGAGTTTTGTTTAGAGTGTATGTTACGACTGATTTTGTGATTGCATTTGTGATTGTGATTAGCCCTGGTCAGATTGAGATCTTCATTTGGTTTGTTCGATGTTATTTTTGTTTGTAAATGGTTGATTTCATTAGTGGATCTTATTATTATGCTAATGCATGATTTCAGTTTGTGTTACGTTCACTGTTTTACCACGGTAAATATCAGTTCGTGATCAAATATGTAGCTATTTTTCATTTTCGGATGTTTTCATTTGAAGAATTAATTGCATTTTTATGTGCGCAAATTAGTTACACAAACTGTAATTTGTTAGTTTTACCGCTGTAATTATCCGTTTGTGATTGAATATATAGTTATTACATTACAGGATCTTGATGTTCAATAACAATGCTAGTTCTGCTGCTGCTGATGTCAGTGACAGTTATTTTCAGTTTATGTTGTGTGTTGATGCGGTTTTAGTTTAACGTCGAATTAGTGGATTAACTGGCTCGTGTTGTGATTTAGGTTTGGTTTAGCTAATATGTTGTAGAAGTCTGCCTTGCTAGTCTCTGTGTGTGTTGATTGTTTTATCTGTTTACTTTTTGTGTGATTTCCTTTTTGCGTTTGTGGATATGAAGCTAATATCAGTGGGTGAATGTTGATTACTAACTTTGAGGAGTGATGGTGTAGAATGAATGCTGCGTTTTTTGCTACTAGCTATGTCATATCTAGCTAGCACGGACTCTTTTTTAGTCTTTGAAGTTTTTCTAGACTGTATGTTATGCTATGCCTAGTAAAATGGTTTAGTTTCATAAAGCAAAGCACTGAGACAATCGTGAAGGTGTGTTAATTTCATAACCAGACAGCGAGACAATGATAGTTGTATCAGTTTATGATATGTGTTAATGTAACGTTAAATTAGTGGATTAACTGGTCCATCTTTTGCATTATGCAGTAGTTCTGGCTCAGTTAATTAGCTATAGAAGTTCATTTTGTTAGTTAGTTAGTGTTTCGTGCTTGTGAATACGATGGTATGGCTTAGGAATGAACTTCAATGTATGACTGTTTATTAGTAAGTGCGATGGGCGTAGATTGAACCTCACATACGATAAATTGATAAATATTTTTTTAATCTATGATGTTTTTCTAGACTGTTAATTGTGCTGTGCTAAAATGGGTTAAGTTTGCAAAACAAAACAAATTGGCTAAGTTGAATAGAGCAACAGCAGTTCCTTTGATTTGTTCGATGTTATTTTTGTTTGTAAATGGTTGATTTCATTATTGGATCTTAGTATTATGATGACAATGCCGGTTTTGCTGTTGATGATTACAGTTATTGAGTATTAAAATTATGTGTTTTGTAAACTTCGATTGATTTTAATGAGATTAAGTATTGTCATTATTTATCAATTCTAAATTAATTCATTTTCATGTTGACATAGTCGAAAAAAAGAGGTTTGTCATTGGAAGAGAAGCGGGACGATGGACGCTATTTTTTCAAACAACGGGGACTATTTTTGTAATTTAGCCTAGGGACGATGGATGCAATTTTCGCAAACTCACAGGGACCATTTATGTAAGTTGGAAGGGTAAAATGGTCATAATACTTAAAGGAAGACAAAAATGTCAAGTTTAATGTCTAAATGTGTTATTTTTTTGTTCGCTACGCAGAATTGACATATATGACAAATATAGTGCTTTAATAGGTTATTAGCCCTAATTTGCGTAACAATTCTATTTCAAACACGATTCTTGCTCTACAATACATGTGTGAATGGCAAAAGTGGGTTAACAACTTACAACCTAAAATATGGCAAACAATACATATGTGAATGGCAAAAGTGGGTGGTTAACAACTTACATCCGAAAATATGGCATACAATACATATGGTAGTCTAATGGTTATTATTTTTTTTAGGATTTTGCTATTTGTAGCTATGGACTGTGTTTAAGGAATTTAACATGCATAAGTGATGAGAAAATTTTATAACTTTTTTAGGCAGCGTAAGTAATCAGAGTAGTGTAGTATGAGTAAGTACCGGGAGTTGATCGAACACACAAAGAATAGCGATGTAGGTTAGAGATGTAAATGCAAGAGACCTAGTGGGAAGGAGATTCTTTTATTATTTTATTGTATATTTTAAAGGAATTAAAACAAGGGATTGATATGGTGATTTGGACTAATTAAACTAACTAGTCGGATACTCGCGCATAACGGCGGCGATAAGTATAGTTGTATATGTTTACTTACCTGTTTAGCGAATTCGATTCACAACACTTCGAATGTATATGTGTTTGTTTGGGTTGCCTGTAGCTTTCTGTGACATCATTATTCCTGCATATAGAAATATCTTCGCAATCTCTTACCCGTCAAACACTCCTCTAAAAGTATATGATTTTGACCGAATCAAAATTATATTAATTGAAATAAAGGTTAAAGTTGTAAAATTTTGAATTAAAATAAAATAAACTCACTAAAAATATAAAAACTAAAAACTTATTAAAAAAAATATCAAAATAGATGTTGAATTAAAGAACATAAAATTTTAAAAAATATGGTGAAATTAGATTATAAAAAAAAAAAAAATAAGTAGATAAAAAGATATTTAATTTTGAAAATAAAGATGAATTTTTAGTTAAGAAGTGACACATGTCACTTTATAATTGGAGCTCCTTATCTTAATTTTTAGTGGTTAGGAGTTAGGCTTGAAGTTTGTTAAAAAAATGATACATGTCATCTCATGATTGGAGCTCCTTATCTTAATTTTTAGTTAAGAGTTAAGCTTGAAATTATGTTTGACTTTTACATACATTATAATATAGTACATATAAAAGGTAATGACAATAAACTAGTTGTTTAAACAAGGATAAGGGAAATGCGCTTGCCTAGACAAAACTCCCCTTAAAAAAGATGATTCAAACACAAAGTTGACTTATGGTTGTCACTACTTCGCTAAATAAAGCCATGTTATCCTCCTTTTCGTAGGTTTCATTGTTGTTGGGACATCTCTTTGATAGGGTCTATCATCAAGACGGTAGAATTTTACTCCCAGGTTGACAGCGGCAATGACGGGTTGCATCCAGTACCGAGTTAAATCTCATAGGTAGCATAGACTTTCTCGATTCCGTCGAAAGCATTTGAGCTTCATAGATAAAGGTGTTGACACAAAAGTTGGACGTTCCTGGTTGGTGCTCCGGTTCTCGTATCAATTGATTGTTTGCTGCTTGAGACCTGCGCACTAAGAGACAGAAAACACCGTTAGGCTTATCGTGGGATTGTCTCCCACGATTATCCTCCGGTGTGAGAGTAAGTAATCGGTTTAGGGTTAAAGGAGAGTTAGGGTTTTTGTAGATCGTACCTTTAACGAGGGATAGGATTCCCTTTATATACACACAGAATCCTTGTTGGTTCCGTGTTCCTCAACCTTCGGCGTATCCCGCCTAAGTCGGTTGGGGAATGATTATCTTCATAATTAAGAGATATCCGATATCATATTCCATAATTAACATTGGGCTTGGGCCTTCGTGGGCTCAAACTGTTATCGGGTTAGCCCATGCGTACTGGGCCTGCTAGTAGCAGTCACGAGTCGGGTTTATGACCCGAATATAGACTATACGTCATCATGTCCCCCCAGTCTAGTATGCGCAATGGCTAGCTGCGGATGCTAGACTATTGACTGCCGCCAATACATAACTGCAAAGCATACCAAAGAAGCCCCAACAAGTTTCCCGTTATGAAAGATACACGTTGTATCTAGACATAAGAAATTAACAAATGGACGCCTCATAAATCGGGGGAAAGTAACTGAACCCACGTCATGTCAAGTAATCTGAGCCACATATTGGAGATAGTGGGATCCACGTGTCGCTCATCGCGTGGATTAGAGAAGTTATATAACCCCTACCTCCCTATTACTGTGATTACCACAGTAAAACATTTCCGCCATTAACAAAGCTTCAAGCGTTTCTAGCAACCATACCGTAATATTCGCAAGGTAACCGCGCGTGCGCGTATAAAAACAAGATCATGGTTAAGGTGTTATCGGATTTCTCATCTGACATAACTGAGGGCGAACTTCTAGAGTTTGCTTCTGACTATTATATTCCCAGCGCGGTGCATCCAGGAGTTCCGGCTGCGAATGCGTCAATTGCGGACTTCCCCGGAGGGAAGATAGGGGTATATACGCGTTTCTTCGAATTCGCTAATCAGCGTATACCCATATCGTTATTCTTGAGTGACGTATTAAACTATTACCGCATACGCGTATCCCGGTTGCACTGCATAGGTGCAGCGAAACTCACCAATTTTGAGGTTAATTGCCGCTTACTGGCTGACTATCCATCTATTCAGCGCCTTTTACCACACCACATGGTCAAACGGGTGGGTATCATTCGCGAAGCGCCCTGGACGGCTTCAATGTTATACAGAAAAATTGGATGCATTCAGAAATTGGAGGGAAACATTTTTCTGGGTTGATGACGCGTGCTTCCCTTCTCGCTTTGATTTCTACTCCCAGGGGACACTGCCAAAGGATGATCGCCCCCTCCTTGGATCATATAATGTGGAGGATGCGGACACAATGAACGCCAATCGCATCCCCATTAACTCCTACCCTGAGGAGTTCTTGGTGAACATGGGCATTAGCCGCAACTATTTTGGCAGTTCGGAAGAAGTTCCGATCTTCTTAGGCGCGGATGGTCAGGGTGGGTGCTCTTCCTTTCGTACCCCATTGTGTTACGTTACTGTAAGTGTTTTTCTATTTCCTTTTTCATACTTGTCGTAAATTATTTATGTTTCTTTGCTGTTGCGTAGAAATGGACCTATTCAGGGTTGTTCGACTAGCAAAACCGCTGGAAGTGAATGTGGGAACACGTCCACTAAGGGAGGGAGAAGATCCCATACTCGTTCCCACAGCAGGGCGTACCTTGGAGATGGACCTGGGAGATGCAGGGGCGAGCTCATCCGTTGCACTGGAAGCCACACCACTGCAAAGTGTGCCAAGCCCTAGAGTGCCTTTCCCACCAGTGCAACCATCGCAAGTAGCAGCAGAGCACGTGGAGGAAGAAGAAGAGGAGGAAGAGGACGGCCATGGATTGAAGCGCAAAAGGGCGCTTAGTGGCGATGGCGCTGGCTCTTCCCGGAAGAAGCGTCCTGTTGTGTTCAACTTGGAGTCGTCCTCCAGTGATGTTGCATCGCGCCCCCATCACCTGATGCTGCTATTCCTGCGTAAGTGTTACGATTAAATTATTTATCGCATTACCTTATGATGTTATTGAATAACTGCTAATTCTTCTTCTTGCATGTAGGTTTGAACATTCTGCAAAGTCACCGCCCCCTGAAAGTCCTGTGCGTACCGAATCCTCTGAGCTGAAAAGTCAAGATGTTGAACCATCGGCTCCTAAGAAAGCACCAATGGAACAACTTATTGAGGAGTTGAGTTTGGCCGCTGCGCACCAGGCATTATTAACTGCGCAGCTAAGGGCTAGTTATTTCGGGGAAAGTTCCCATATTGCTCAATTGGAAGCCCAGCTGGCCAGTGCCAAAATGGAAGCAGATGCCATGAGCTCGTATGCCAAAGGACTGGCTGATGAAAAAATGCTACTGCTGAGCCAAATAAGTCAAGAGCGTACCGCAGCAGCAGAGTACAAAGCTTCCTATATGTGGGCACTAAAATATCTTGAGAAGGGCAAGGATGAATTAGCCTTGCAACTGGAAGAGTTTGGTACTACTGTGCGTGGTGCCTTGGAAGTGCAGGAGGTAAAACTTCGTAAGCTCAGCCTGGAATACGACGAGGAGTTATATCCTCAACTTCTTTCGATAATCGCAGAGCGCAGGTGGCTTATTGGGCATGGGTTGCGACTTGCTGCGCTTGGTACTTTGGAGTCGCAGGAAGTCGTGGATGCCTTTGGGGCAGTGGTTCAATGTGCCTTAGCAAAGGTAAGTCAGAGGCGGTTGAGGAGCTTCATAAGGCGGAGTTATTGAAGGTGCCCGTTGATAACGTACCTGGGTATAATGCGCGAGCGTATGATGAGCTGGTAGCTGCCATGGAGAAAATGAAGTCATTGGAGCTGCCCATGGTTTCTGAGCTAGAGCGCGATCAGGATTACCCAATAGGGGTCATTATGGAGGGGTTGACCTTAGCTCGGCATCGTGGTGAAGAGGCCGAAGCGCAGCCAGACCATTTTCTTAAGCCTGATGAATCTCAACTCCAAGTGCCTGTATTTGCGTGCCCCAAGGATATCTTGAATCCTTTTGCGTTGGATAAGGAAGTGCCCTTGAAGCAAGTTCTGGAAGCGCATGCTACCAAACTTGCCAAAAAAAAAAGGGATTAAGGGTAAGGCTGTCTTGTGTGGCGTGGGTGCGGCACATCTCCCCAGATCTGATGGGATACCAGTTAGTGTTGCCACCGTGTCGCGCCAAGATTCCGACCTCTTGAAGAGGCTGGGTGAGGTTAGGGATGCTGCGAGCTGCGTGGGAAATTCGTCTCTTAGACGTTGTAATAGTTTTTAGATAAGAACCTGTAATGTAAATATCGTTTTGTAAGCACGCATGGTACTTAATAAAATATTAATTTTGTTGAATGTCATGGCGACTTATCATATTTGTACTGAGTGACTTGTCTTTCCATGAAAAAATGTGTGCATTGCCTAAGAAACAAACTATTATATAAGCGCGAGCAACCATTATACTTATAAAATATTAAGTATTTCGAACATAGTCGTGTATGTTGGTATACGCAGCGTACTGCAAGTATTCTTGTAAGGAGCCAAGTGTATTGATTCCTAAGTATGTTAAACGTGCACCGTATGCGTTGTTGCGCGTCTGTCGTGAGATGCGCACATGGCTTATTCCAACGTCTTGAGAACAAGGTGTTTAACAAGGATACATGATCCAATGTTGATGGGTTTGCAACCCTCTTACTCAACAAGTTGTTTAGTAGGTTAACTTATCCTTTTACCATCGTGGGTTTACTTTAGTGCATGCACGCCATGTAGGCAAGAGATAAAAAATGTTAAGACATAAAGTATATGGAAATAACAAATTAAATGTGTAGCGGAGTTAGCTAGAAACCGCGACGTTTTATTAACACTTACAAGTTTGTATAAAAGAAAATAAATAAGACATATGCCTAAGTAAAACAAAAAATAAATACACGGATCTTTATTTGGCACTTCACTAAAGTGCATGAGTGTCCGTGTGCTAGACCGTAGTCATTCCCATAGATAACATCAATTAAGGTTGCAGATGTTCCATGTGCGTAGCAGTTCACGACCATCCAAACCTCGTAGCTTATACGCGCCTATTCCTAATGCTTCAGTAACCTCATAGGGTCCTTCCCACTTTGGTCCAAGCTTGCCTGTGTCTTCTGCGTGACTCTTATCCATGGCGCGGTAGACGAAGTCACCTGGTCTGAATGAGACACTTCGCACTTTAGCGTCATAGTATCCCTTCATCCTTGACTTCGATTTTGCTTCACGTATCGCTGCGCGTTCGTGCCTTTCTTCTATTAGGTCTAAGTCGATACGTCATTCGTCATCGTTGGTTGCCACATTGATTTCAGTAGTGCGAATAGTTGGCATTCCGATTTCGGCTGGTATGACTGCCTCTGTCCCATAGACTAGAGAAAAGGGGGTGTCTCTCGTGCTGGTTTTGATTGAGGTGCGATGCGCCCATAGGACGTGGGGTAATTCTTCCACCCACCGTCCTTTGTGTTGGTCCAGACGTGCTTTGATTCCTTCACCTAGGCTTCAATTTGCACGTTCTACCAAGCCATTTGATTGTGGATGTTTAACCGACGCGAAGTGTTGCATGATCTTCAGTTTTTCACACAAGTCCTTGAAGGGATTATCACAAAATTGTTTCCCGTTGTCCGAGATGATTTCCCCAGGCAGTCCGAAGCGGCATACAATATTATCCCAAACAAAGCGCTTGACCTGATTGCCAGTAATTGTCACTACTTCTTTTGCTTCGATCCACTTGGTGAAATAGTCTATTGCCACTATTAGAAACTTCAGTCCTCCTGCTGCAACGGTGAAGGGACCTGCGATGTCAATACCTCACTTGTGGAATGGCCATGGTATCGTGATGGGTGTTAGCTCCTGTTGTGGCCGACGCGGAATGGGTCAATGAACCTGACAATCGCCACACTTTTTTATTAATTCCCGTGCGTCACGGTGCATGGTGGGCCAGTAGTATCTTGATCTTAAAGCGCGCGCCACCACCGATCGTGGTCCTGAATGCATGCTGCATGAGCCAGCGTGTATTTCTCTGAGCACATAATTTGCTTGCAGGGGGCCGACGCAAAGAATCCATGGTTTCAGGAAAGAACGTCGATAGAGTACACCGTCTCTAAGTTCAAACCTCTGAGTTGTGCGTCGTATTCTTTTTAGCTTCCGTCTGTTCTTGGGGCAATACACCTTTGCTTATGAACTCCATGATTGGGGTCATCCACGTAGGGCCTTCTTCCTCTATTACCATTGATATTTCCATCTCCGAGATGGATTTGTTCTTCAAAGTCTCTACCAACACTTGTTTTGACAGGTGGGCAAAGCTGGTGGATGCAATTTTACTTAGTGCATCCGCCTTTCGGTTGTCTCCTCTAGGAACCTGTTTGATTGTAAACCTGTCAAAACCTTGGATTAGCGCCTTGGTTTTATCGAGGTACTGAATCATTTTTTCTTCCTAGGCCACGTACTCGCCCAACACGTGGTTGGCTACTAGTCTGGAATCTACATTCGCTTACATGTTACGTACACCCATTCGAGCTGCAATGCGTAGCCCGGCTATTAGGGCTTCATACAAATTGTGCCTCATTGTTTGTTGCTGTGAATTCGAAACGCAGTGCGTAAGTGAATTCCATTCTTTCCGAGTTTGTGAGGATGAGGCCTGCTCGTGACCCATCCACGCATGAGGATCCGTCCGTGAATAAGAGCCATGGATCTTGTAGTTCCTTCGTGCTTGGTGCGGGTGCATCATCAGTGTCTGGTTTTTCAATGATGAAATCTGCGAGTACCTGCCCTTTTACTGCAGTACGTGGTCTGCAGGTGATGTTGTGTTCACCGAGCAACACACTCCATTTTTGCAGTCGCTCTGATGCGTCAGGCTTGGAGATGATTTGCTTGATCGGTTGGTCTGTGATTACTGCTATTGGGTGCGCTTGGAAGTACCTGCGTAGCCGTTTAGCAGCGACACTAATGCCAGAACTAATTTCTCCATGGCGCTATAGTTCATCTCCGTTTTCTTGAGCGCTTTGCTTACCAAATAGACAGGTGTTTGTACGGAATTCCTATCCGTTAGTAACACTGCACTGACTGCTCCATTAGTCGTGGATAAGTACATAATCAACTCTTCCCCTGGTCGGGGTGCGACAAGTGTGGAAAGCGTTTCCAGGTGTTGTTTAAGCTGTTTAAAGGCCACTTCTGCCTCCGTAGTCCACCGAAAATCTCCCTTTTTTATACACTTCTTGAGTGTTTTGAAAAGAGGTAGTGATTTGTCTGCTGACTTGGATAGGAATCTGTTCAGACCGGCCAGCTTTCCATTGAGAGATTGGACTTCCTTCAACGTGCGCGGTGAAGGAAGTTCGATGACAGCCTTCGTCTTTTCTGGACACGGTTTTATACCATCAGGTTCTATCAGGTATCCAAGGAACATGCCTTCTGTAGCGCCGAAGGTGCATTTTTTAGGATTTAGCTTCATGTTGATCTCTTTAAGTGTCCTGAATGTTTCCTCTATGTCGCGCACCAATTCCTCTTCAGTATGGCTTTTTATGATCAGGTCATCGACGTCAACCTCTAGGTTGCGGCCAACCTATTTTTCGAACGCATTGTCTACTAGCCGTTGATAGGTGGCGCCTGCGTTCTTCAAGCCAAAGGGAATTTTGATGTAGCAGTAGACGCCTTGGCTTGTATGAAAAGCCGTTTTTTCCTCGTCTTCCTTAGCCATCTGGATTTGGTGGTATCCTTTGTATGTATCGAGGAAGCACTTAAGTGGGTATCCACACAAAGATTCTACCTTCCAGTCTATCTCTGGTAGTGGGTAGCAGTCTTGTGGACATGCTTTGTTAAGATCAGTGAAGTCCACGCACATCCGCCAGCTACCATCGCTCTTCTTTACCATAACTGGGTTGGAAAGCCAGTCATGGTAGTAGATTTCCCGCATGATTCCTGCCTCCACTAGCTTGTGCACCTCATCCAGGATTGCTTGCGCGGGCTCTAGAGCTTGACCGCGCTTCTTCTGGCGTATTGATGAGTATCCTTGTCTGATTCTCAGCTTATGTTCTGTGATTGAACGTGGTACCCCAGTCATGTGTTTTTTTCTCCCATGCAAAGATGTCCAGGTTCTTTTGCAAGAGTGCGCACACTGCTGCTTTGCTGTTGTCCGACAGTGACCCTCCTATCGATATTTCCTATTCGGGGTAATCGAGATGAATTGCTACCTTGAGATATGGAGTTTTGGTCGCGCACTATTCTGTAATGGGTGCCGCTTCGCATGTGACCGCATTGCATTCTTTAGGTGGTACGGCAACATTGTAGAGGGTAACGACACCTCCTTCCACTGGAAATTTAAGCATCCCGTGTGCTGTAGACGGTACTGCGCGTATGGCTGATATCCCCGGTCGTCCGATAATGCCATTGTATGGCGAGGGGGATTTGATCACCATAAAATCCATCCAGGCTGTTGTGGAGTGGTCATTATTACCTACACTAACTAGTAGGCAAAATTGCCCGATAGGCCATATCTTTTCTCCTGTGAAGCCAGTCAGCGCTGTCGTAACCGGGCTCAACTGTCTGCGTATCTCCGGGCGCAGTTGTTTGAAGCAGTGTTCGTACATTATGTCTGCAGACGCTCCACCATCGAAATACATGCGGTGGATATCGTGAACCCCCGCATTAATTTCGATGATGAGCGGCTCTACCATTGCGTTGTTCGTAGTTAAGTTAGGGAAAGTGATTGCACTTCCATGGGAAAACTTCTGGCTGACCTTTTGCCTGGTTACTCTCTGCCATGATTGTATCATGTAAATGGTGGCAGCTTTGTCCTTGGGTACCTCTTTCTTGTTCACGTTCTTCTGTCTATCCTTTCCTTCCTTGATGTTCTTGACCAAATGGTCCAATCTGCCCTCTTTAACCATTTTATCGATTAGCTGGCGCAGTTGGACACATTCATTGGTGGTGTGGCCTTTCTGTGCGTGATAGTCACAGTATCCACTCCCTACGCGCCGATCCTCTGGAGTGCGCATTTGTCCAGTGGTACCCCAGTCATGTGTTTTTTTCTCCCATGCAAAGATGTCCAGGTTCTTTTGCAAGAGTGCGCACACTGCTGCTTTGCCGTTGTCCGACAGTGACCCTCCTATCGATATTTCCTATTCGGGGTAATCGAGATGAATTGCTACCTTGAGATATGGAGTTTTGGTAGCGCACTATTCTGTAATGGGTGCCGCTTCGCATGTGACCGCGTTGCATTCTTTAGGTGGTACGGCAACATTGTAGAGGGTAACGACACCTCCTTCCACTGGAAATTTAAGCATCCCGTGTAATGTAGACGGTACTGCGCGTATGGCTGATATCCCCGGTCGTCCGATAATGCCATTGTATGGCGAGGGGGATTTGATCACCATAAAATCCATCCAGGCTGTTGTGGAGTGGTCATTATTACCTACACTAACTAGTAGGCAAAATTGCCCGATAGGCCATATCTTTTCTCCTGTGAAGCCAGTCAGCGTTGTCGTAACCGGGCTCAACTGTCTGCGTATCTCCGGGCGCAGTTGTTTGAAGCAGTGTTCGTACATTATGTCTGCAGACGCTCCACCATCGACATACATGCGGTGGATATCGTGACCCCCCGCATTAATTTCGATGATGAGCGGCTCTACCATTGCGTTGTTCGTAGTTAAGGTAGGGAAAGTGATTGCACTTCCATGGGAAAACTTCTGGCTGACCTTTTGCCTGGTTACTCTCTGCCATGATTGTATCATGTAAATGGTGGCAGCTTTGTCCTTGGGTACCTCTTTCTTGTTCACGTTCTTCTGTCTATCCTTTCCTTCCTTGATGTTCTTGACCAAATGGTACAATCTGCCCTCTTTAACCATTTTATCGATTAGCTGGCGCAGTTGGACACATTCATTGGTGGTGTGGCCTTTCTGTGCGTGATAGTCACAGTATCCACTCCCTACGCGCCGATCCTCTGGAGTGCGCATTTGTGGCGGTCTTGGAAAGTTCGCACCTTCTGTTGCGAGTATTTCCTTTGGAGTCTTGGTCAGCAGGATATACTTGTCGTTATCCCGTCCGTTCCCCTGTCCGCGGTAACTCTTGTTGCGGTTGCTGCTCCGGTCATTGGATTTTCTCCCAGTTTGTTCCTGTGACCGGTAGCTTGAGTAGCTTCTCTTGCTATTTGCTGCGGCGGCTTATCCTTGGACGAAGGACCTTGACCGTTTCATCATTTCATCAAAGGTTTGGGGGATCTTATCATTCAGCCTTTTGATGAGTTCTGGGTTATTGATCCCATTCATGAACCCTGAGATTTTCAACACTTCTGGACACGCCTTAACCTGCATGCACTCATCTTTGAAGCGCTCCATGAATGCGCTTGTAGATTCCCCCTGGCGCTGTTTAACCTTGGCAAGTTCGATAGGATTCTTAGCGCACTTCTTCCGTTGAGTGAAGTTTAGGTGGAACGCCTTTCTCAACTCTTCGAAGCCTCAAATGCTTTTGCGTGGAAGCTTACTGAACCAGTTCCGTGTGTTTCCTACTAGTGTGGAATTGAACATGTGGCACCACACCGGTTGTGGCCAGTTTTCGATAGTAGCGGCTGATTCAAAAATTTTTAGGTGATCGTCAGGATCACCTATCCCGTCATAAGTTTTGACGTTAGTGGGCATGCACCTTCTCTTGTTTTCTGAGAAATCACTGATGCGTCGAGTGAACGCATCTATCTTTTGACGGCACCACGGAAGAGACATGTCTTCCTCCTCCTAATCGCGATATTTCCTCCTAGACTTCCAATGTCCTGTATCGCTATCCTCGTTGTCCGAGGAATCGTCAAAGGATGAATTTTCCTTTCTCCGGCGCTTGCGCCGACTGTCCTCAGAATCTGGACTTGAAGGGCTTTCACTTGGGGAGTATCGTCGCCCAAGTCTGTCATGGATTCTCCGGCTACAAAGTCTGGCGTGGACACTGGTATGCTGTTCATCCTCCTCACTTCCTTCCAGATGCTGTGAGTTGGATGTCTCATCATCCTCAACTCTCCTCCCAATTTTGTTAAACACTGGGGGTCGGCGACTATCCCTCCCGCGCTTCTCCTTCTGACGGCGCGGTGGGGATGTTTCAAACTCTGGGCCGAAATCGAGTCGGGCATGCAGACTCTGACCCGACCTCTTCTTTGCTTCCTTTTGCATGAGAGCAGCCAAGGTTTCGTAGTTTTGCGATACGAACTCATCTGGCGCTAGTTCTAACACAACCCCTTCCAGAGTAGGAGTATCAGTTTCTACCACTATACTCTTATTTTTATCAGGCGCATCAGGTGCTTTTGTGAAGTTTGTTTCCACCTCCATTTGGAATGGAGTGGCAAAAGGAGTGCTCAGTAGATCTCATGCGCTAGCGGTGTGATACGCTTACGCAGCGCGTTCGGGGTCAAGGAAACTTCCTTTGCTTCGAGCAAGTTTTATAACACCCTAGGCAGTGAACCTAATCGTTGTAGTGTAGTAATTAGGGTAAGCCACGGGTATTGATATCGTTCTCTAGGGGAATAGGAATGCTAGTGAGAAGTTACTACGCTAAGGTTAAGGTTGAGGAAGATTATTTTTGTATTTTTATATTTTATGAAATTGAAAGGTACGAATCTCGGGTATTGGATTTTGGGGGGGGGGGGTTGGTATTTCTACCGATTACTCTACTATTATCTAATTATCTAAACTAAGGTGGTGGGAGTCTATGTCTAATTAATGTGTGCTCGTATGATAGTTTAAAGATGTGTTTACTTAGGTTTTACTACTCCTTAATTATCTCCTATTGATGGTTGAATTGTCATGTCCTTATTCTTAGTTGCGTTGTGTGTCTAAAGTTGTAGGGTATGCGTTTCTCCCTAACTCTTTGAACTTACCAAAGGGTCTCGTCTACAAAACCCACTAGGGATAATAAACTCTTACTCTAAGGCACTCTTTGGATGGTTTAGCCTACAACTACTCAGGTAATTATATTCTAAGGTTCACAAAGATGAATCAAGCATTAAGTACACAACGAATGACCTATCGCATTACTAGATCATTAATTAACTAAGATAAGAAACAACCAATCAATATTCAATAATTAAGTTTCATTTCCTAAGCAAACACACAAATAAATTAGCCGGACATGGAGAACATGCAAGCATACACACAAATAATCAAAGACATAATTGAATTGATGAAGTAAATACTTATCTTGATGTAAAATAGAGTTTAGAACCCTAAAATACTGTACAAGATACCCTTGGTTCGGTTTTAGGTTTTTACTCCAAAAGACTCTCTCTAAAACTGAAAAATTCGGATTCTATATATAAGATTACATATGCGACGGCGTCACCTTATGTTTCGTGACGCCGTCGTGTCGTCGTCATTAGGGTTTCGTCTTGGCCACGTTAATCTTGCGACGACGTCACCTTATGTCTGTGACGCCGTCCTCTTCAGCTTCTGACGCCGTCTAGGTCGCATCTAGGCCGTCTGAGTTGCGACGGTCTACTCCTTTAAAGCCCGACGCCGTCCTTCGAAACAATCCATTTTCTCTTCTGACCAGTCACAAATTCCTCCGACGGTGTCGCAGTTAAGCAGTGACGCCGTCGCCTTCTGTTTTCAGCAGCTTTGAGTGTCTCGATTCTGACTTTGGCCATTTTCTTCGTATATTCGCGCCTTTTCGTCCAAATAAGTGCCATTCCAGCATTTTGCCTTCAAGAGACCTAAAAAGTGAAAATGAACGATATTAAGCAATAACGGATACAAAAGTGATCAAATAAGGGCTAAAACGACCCCTTAAAATGGTACCTTTTAAAACCTTATCAAATGTCCCTACACTTGTTATTTGCTTGTCCTCAAGCAAATGTGCTTTTAGCCAATTAATTTATAAGTTAGGGGTCATGAAGCATTGATTCAAAACGGTCCACAACACATATAAGCCCCGCAAAAGTCATAACAAGCACGGAAATTACATACTAGCACCTCACATGGGGTGTTTGGATACTCACATCTCTCTCGGGTGTATATATGAAATATAACAAATAGGAAATGGAAGATAAACACTCATTAACCGGTCCTAGTACATAGATTACCATAGGCTTGAGAATAGATCAAACCTCCATCGCTTTGGCGTAAGCACATAGGAAAGACTATCAAAGAGGTCTTTTAAAGGGTTGTAACGTTAGGCTTACGGTAGGGAAACAAGGGTTTTGTGGAATAGGCTATTTAGTGGTGGCAAGTCAAAAATCTCTATGTTAAATGCATACGAAGAATGGCGTTGCTAAGCCAAGACTCGACACTTTAAAACTCTAGGTAATGGAAATAAACAAACATAAATTTAAAAGATAGATGTAGGATGGTAGCCCGTATTTATTTTATTTTTTTTACACTCTATTTTTTTTCTTTTTCTCTTTTTCTATTTTTTTTTCGATTTTTTTTATAGGAATTTAGGCACATCCCTACACTTGAGTTTTTATTACTCTAGCACTAATTTGACCCGAATTGAAAAGATCAAAACACTTGGGGTACATTATTACGCAAACAAAGGGAATCTGAATTTAACGTTCCTTTCCCGTCATTTCATAACTTTTCCCATGAATCCCAATCGTCCCAAAACTGTATACAAAGGATATGACTCAACTTAGCAACTCATGCAAGCAACCAGATAATTGAACTAAGGGTTTAGGGTGATAACAAAAATTTGCACTAAAAGTGAGTGCATAAGGGGTAGGCTAAGGCGATTTGGGTGTATATTTGGGGGTGGGGTGTAAACAATGCTCTTCATTGATATTCCGGAAAAACCCGAAACATCACGAGAACCGCGAAAAGGATAGGCTCTGAGGGGTTAACTAGGGGTATCGTGTACTAAAGATGAGTACAACGCAAAGGGTGTGGGGGAATTACTCAACGGATGTGGAAGAAGTAATTATATTATGGGTGTTAAACAAGGGTTATCCTAATGCCTCTTATCATTTAGTTATTCCTAACTACACAAGGGTAGTCTCACTAGCGATCTCGGAATGCATCACAAAACAGGTTCTAGAATCTAATATACTACCGGTTCACACTCTAAGCATTGAAGATAAATGCTTTAATTCCTACTAATCTAAGGGCGATCCTCACATTTTGGGTGGAATTTGGGTGGTAAAGGGTTTTTGTGCTAGTCATGCAACTTCCTATCCGTGAGACGCTTTTGTTAAGACTAATGGCCTACTCCTATATGTCATGAAAAATTTTAAATTTGGTGCCAAAATTACCCTAACCGACATTTTCTCGTGGTTTATTATACAATCACAATTGGACAAAGCAAATAATCAAGGATAAGCATAGTTTCAAAGTTCCCGTTTTATTTTCCCTCCCTACACTTAAACTGAACATTGTCCCCAATGTTCCCCGAAAGTATCAAAGTTATGATAATGGAAGGTAATTAAAAACGAAAGAAACTAATACTCCCCTGATTAGCACGGTAGGATCCGTGTAAAGTGGTGGTTAAATCCTTTCCAAGAACAATTATTGCGTGAAAAGCTCCTTCCAATCTTGTGTAACTTCTTCTTGACAAATTAAACCTGCACACTTGAAGAAAACAAACGAAACCTTCGCATACAATCGGCGGTAATAATATATATAAGACTCAATTTAAACTAGGATATAATGCTTGTGGAATGGATGTTTACAGAATTTCTAAGAAAATTAAGACTTGGAAAATTCCAAAAATTTATAAGTAGCTCAGAAAATGAGAAAAAGTGATCTGATGTTTTTACTCCTTCCTGACGCCGCCAGGTTGCAATCCTGACGCCGTCAGGTTATCCTGACAAAAACTGGTCTGCGATTTTCTGAAAAAAAATTCTGGAAAAATTTACATCTTTAGAATCTGGAAAAATTTCTGCAAAAACATCCATTATGACTCGATACAAGCATTTGACTCGAACAAACAAACATATATATATTTTAGTTAATTGTTATTCTCATGTTTACGTTTCTTTTGAAAACGTGTGTAATCCTCCCTACACTTATCCCTTATGTAAAATACCTTTATATGCAATTAAGATGAGGTTAAAAACAAAATAAAGCATTTTTACAAATTTAAACATGAGGATAAACAATTAATAAAAGATATATGACACTAACAAGCAAATAATTAAGCATGGGTTGCCTCCCACGAAGCGCTTTTCTTTGTTTAAGAGTCTTGTAGCTAGACTCGTAGTCGTACTCCTACGTTTTCTTATTACCACCCTCTTGACGGTCTCTATCGGGGGATTCCATGTTGTAGAAGTGTCCTATGATGCACCTCTCTAAGAGTTCGTCCTCTCCCCACTCGATCCTATATTTCGGTTCTAAGTTCAAACAATCTTTATAGAACCCGAAAATCTTAGCCATAACATAATCCACTCCCTTTTCCCTATCCTTATCATTCCTGTAATAGACCGACAGTTTAAGTTCCTTTTCATCATTAGAGAGTGATGAAAACTTCTCAATCTTAAACGGCATTTGGTAAGCTATGTCGTCGGTCTCATCTTTGAATCGCACTACTCCTAACGAGGGGTCATAGGTCATCCCGGTGCTTTCTATGAAAGGTTTTTCTAGAATAACGTGGGACAAGCTAGGGTCTATGGCCGTGCTAATATCATCCACAATTATGAAGTCCGTAGGGAACGTGAAACTACCTACATAGACGGGCAATCCCTTAACTCTACCAAGAAAATTGCACTTATCCCTAGGATCGGGGTCTTGCCTAGTTGGGATAGGCTTCTTCATTATCCAATTGTAGTAGATACTAGTCATTATGTTGATTGGGGATTTTCGATCAATGTAGGCCTTTGCCACAAAAAGGTGTCCTATGCAACATGGTATGTTAAGATTCCAAGGGTTCCCAAACTTGATTCTAGGGCTTTTCCTAACATACATGTGACGGAGGTCACGCACTAAGTGAGGGTGGCGAGATAGTTCTTCTTCCGTAGGAAATTTGTTGAAATAGTCAATGTCTACTTCATCTACTTCCTCGGGTGTTTCATTATTCACAAGCGTATGGTCCTCTTCATGATCTGTTCTATCCGGTTTCACTAAGGCGATGGTATTGACGAATTGAACGTGCTTAGTTAGCTTGCTTGGATCCTTAATCTCTATACCTGAAGGTTCGGGAGTTGAGATAGCACTAACCTTCTTATCACTATTGGTTATGGCTTTCAAAAGGTTGTCTATCTTCCTATCCATCTCGGCTTGTTGATGGTTAAAGCGGTCCGAGAGCTTAGCCATTTGGGTTTCTTGGGATGCAACTAGGTTTTGCAACATCCCTTCGATGTTTTGTTGGTTAGGACCGTTAGGTGGGGGCCATGAGAAATCATTGGAGGTGAATTCTTTGGTTTGTCCCCAGTAGAAGTCGGGCTTGCTTTTCCATGCCTCACGGGTTTCATTGAAATTCCTAGGTCCGGGTATTGTAGGGAATCTTCCTCCCGTTCCATTAATACGCGAGGATGCGTAGTCAACGGAAGCATGTTCGGGGGATCGGGTGCTAGTGCGTGTGTTATGAGGATCGCAAAACG
Organism: Chrysanthemum seticuspe; assembly: GCA_019973895.1. NCBI lineage: Eukaryota > Viridiplantae > Streptophyta > Magnoliopsida > Asterales > Asteraceae > Chrysanthemum > Chrysanthemum seticuspe. The sequence continues at coordinate 19,172,786 of BPTQ01000006.1, forward strand.
GCTCGCACGAGGAAGAAACTTTGTTCACATGGTGTGAAGACTTAGGATTTTTGTAAGAACTCATGAGGAATTTAACTTGATCTTTAAGTTCGATCATCCTACGGTCGGAAGGTTGTGAGTCAATGGAAGGCAAGGAGATTGCCTTGACGGTTTTAGGTAGCTCACGGGGGTCATCCCAACTTTCGTTGTCATAGAGGGCAAGGTCCTCTATTATACCCCATGATTCTTCCGCGGTGAGATCACTAAGTTTTCCACCGGCCGCTTGGTCAATGGATCGCTTAGTGGGGAAGTTGACATGATCATAAAAGATTTGGACTTGGAGCCAAAGATCAATGCCGTGATGAGGGACTTTATGAAGTAAGTCCTTGAATCGGGTCCATGCTTCATAGAGAGATTCACCTTGACGTTGTTGGAACATCAAGATGTCATTCCTAAGCTTAGTGGTTCTCCCCGGTGGGAAAAATTGAGCAAGGAAGCGAGAGGTAAGATCATCCCAACTTGAGATGGAGCCGGCGGGAAGTCGCTCAAGCCAATTACTAGCTTGGTCCCGTAGAGAGAATTGGAAGAGACGCAGGCACGTGGTCTCCCGAGTAGTAGCATCAAGGTCGATGGAATCAACAATTTTGAGGAAATCCCTCAGATGCTGATTTGGATCTTCGGAACAAAGTCCATGGAATGCACATCCATTTTGCACCAACCGGATGGTGTCGGATCGCAGGGCCATAGTTTGGGCTTGGTCGGGAAGCTCAATGGTGTTCCTATAGCCTAGGTGGCTTGGTCTTGAGTATTCACCAAGAGTACGGGCTCTTGGTGGGTCATTTGGTGGTGGGTTGATGAGCGGTGGTTGGTTACGAACAAAGGTCACGAAGAAGGGGGATAGACTATGAGAAGGCTAAAAATGAGAAAAATTTACTTGATTGGAATCAAGCAAAGAACCTAAACGAGGTGGACTACTAACTAGCTATTCTATTCCCCGGCGGCCGTGCCAAAAACTTGATACGCTTACGCAGCGCGTTCGGGGTCAAGGAAACTTCCTTTTCTTCGAGCAAGTTTTATAACACCCTAGGCAGTGAACCTAATCATTGTAGTGTAGTAATTAGGGTAAGCCACGGGTATTGATATCGTTCTCTAAGGGAATAGGAATGCTAGTGAGAAGTTACTACGCTAAGGTTGAGGTTGAGGAAGATTATTTTTGTATTTTCATATTTTATGAAATTGAAAGGTACGAATCTCGGGTATTGGATTTGGAGGGGGGGGGGTTGGTATTTCTACCGATTACTCTACTATTATCTAATTATCTAAACTAAGGTGGTGGGAGTCTATGTCTAATTAATGTGTGCTCGTATGATAGTTTAAAGATGTGTTTACTTAGGTTTTACTACTCCTTAATTATCTCTATTGATGGTTGAATTGTCACGTCCTTATTCTTAGTTGCGTTGTGTGTCTAAAGTTGTAGGGTATGCGTTTCTCCCTAACTCTTTGAACTTACCAAAGGGTCTCGTCTACAAAACCCACTAGGGATAATAAACTCTTACTCTAAGGCACTCTTTGAATGGTTTAGCCTACAACTACTCAGGTAATTATATTCTAAGGTTCACAAAGATGAATCAAGCATTAATTACACAACGAATGACCTATCGCATTACTAGATCATTAATCAACTAAGATAAGAAACAACCAATCAATATTCAATAATTAAGTTTCATACTTCCTAAGCAAACACACAAATAAATTAGCCGGACATGGAGAACATGCAAGCATACATACAAATAATTAAAGACATAATTGAATTGATGAAGTAAATACTTATCTTGATGTAAAATAGGGTTTAGAACCCTAAAATACTGTACCAGATACCCTTGGTTCGGTTTTAGGTTTTTACTCCAAAAGACTCTCTCTAAAACTAAAAAATTCGGATTCTATATATAAGATTACATATGCGACGGCGTCACCTTATGTTTCGTGACGCCGTCGTGTCGCCGTCATTAGGGTTTCGTCTTGGCCACGTTAACCTTGCGACGGCGTCACCTTATGTCTGTGACGCCGTCCTCTTCATCTTCTGACGCCGTCTGGGTCGCATCTAGGCCGTCTGAGTTGCGACGGTCTACTCCTTTAAAGCCCGACGCCGTCCTTCGAAACAAGCCATTTTCTCTTCTGACCCGTCACAAATTCCTCCGACGGCGTCGCAGTTAAGCAGTGACGCCGTCGCCTTCTGTTTTCAGCAGCTTTGAGTGTCTCGATTCTGACTTTGGCCATTTTCTTCGTATATTCGCGCCTTTTCGTCCAAATAAGTGCCATTCCAGCATTTTGCCTTCAAGAGACCTAAAAAGTGAAAAGGAACGATATTAAGCAATAACGGATACAAAAGTGATCAAATAAGGGCTAAAATGACCCCTCAAAATAGTACCTTTTAAAACCTTATCACGGTGGTTGTCGTGGCCTGGGTTGTCCCCGAGCGTGGTTCCACCAGAGGGAAGACCAAATCTTGGCCTGATCCCTGGTTTTTAGCAACACTGGTTGTCCCAGAAGTTTGCTTGGAAGCTGATCCGACATGCAACTTCTTTCCCGTAAGATCTATTTGTGATCGCTGATTTCCATGCTTCGTCATTCTAGTTCTTAGTTCTTAGTGAATGGTCCCACGGATGGCGCCACCTGTTGATACAAAAGTTGGACGTTTCTGGTTGGTGCTCCGGTTCTCGTATCAATTGATTGTTTGCTGCTTGAGACCTGCGCACTAAGAGACAGAAAACACCGTTAGGCTTATCGTGGGATTGTCTCCCACGATTATCATCCGGCATGAGAGTAAGTAATCGGTTTAGGGTTAAAGGAGAGTTAGGGTTTTTGTAGATCGTACCTTTAACGAGGGATAGGATTCCCTTTATATACACACGGAATCCTTGTTTGTTCCGTGTTCCTCAACCTTCGGCGTATCCCGCCTAAGTCGGTCGGGGAATGATTATCTACATAATTAGGAGATATCCGATATCGTATTCCATAATTAACATTGGGCTTGGGCCTTCATGGGCCCAAACTGTTATCGGGTTAGCCCATGTGTACTGGGCCTGCTAGTAGCATTCACGAGTCGGGTTTATGACCCGAATATAGACTATACGTCATCAAAAGGCAACAACCAAACTATGCAAATAACAATAAATAATCTTAATTGAGGTGATATTGACGTGCTTAATTAAGGAACATCTCCTATGGGAAATTTAAGGCAAGGGCTAGATTATTTAACCTAGCTTGAACTACTAATGCAATACACACAAGTTCAAATTCAATTACACCAAATCTCAGGCGTTAAAACGGATAATAACCTAGCGCGAGAACTAAGCTAGACATGCAATTCCAATACGGGTGTCACAACTAGCTTAGGTTTACTATATGAACAATATATAAACCTAGTTTAAAGCAAATATAGACTAATAGATATATTTGGTTATAAATGAATTACCGATTTGATTCCCTAGATACGGATTAGATCTAGGTGGCAAAGTTAAAAACTATAACACTAAGGCAAAAAAATAATAGAATATCCGGCATTGATATGAATCAAACAGTAACACACAGTTATTTGCATAATCATGAATCAAGTATTGAGATCATTCTACACAATTACCACATAACCAATTAATGGTTTTTGGTTAAGATGAGGTTAACGCGAAAGAATGAGTATGCAAGACATATGAACTTATTTATACCATTTCAGTTTTAAGAATCAGATGTACGTCAATAAGTTGATTATAAAGTGAAATACTTTGATTGTAAATTAAAACTTATTAACGATATGTAAATCACTTGTAAAACTTTTCGGATTTTGATATATAAAATGGTCATCTCCAATATGCTATCAAATCCAACCATATTCATTCAAAAACTGTATAAACTGAATCCAAGTATCCTATTTTTTATTATTATTTTTTTAAACGGCAAATTTTATTAAGACTAACAAGGAGTTAGAAAAAGATAACAAAAGAAAAGAGTTACAAAACAAAATCTAACATAGGATTTTGAATCCAGTAGTTCCAATACTTTGATACTTTCCTGTTTCTATTTTGCATCCAGTAACCAAGTATCCTATTGATGACAACTGATCCTTCAATTCTATTAGATAGTAAGTCATTACACTTTTGTTATATTTGTATTGACATCCACACACTATTTCGATACCACGCTAGATCTTGACCAATAAGATGATATAGCAGTGAAGTAGAGTATCAAGTCTTGAAGTGGACACAATTACGCACCTAACATTTGAGGATATTCTTTAGAGATGTTAAAACTGATTGAACCACATCGATATCGAGTAAAGAGAGCATGATCCTTCGGTTCAGTGGAGTGAAAGGATGAACGTTTATGGCACCTTACGCTCTAATTTAGAATATATCAATACTCCCTTGTAAAATGGCAATAAACACGCCTTAAATCTGACCTAAACCAGAACAAAAATTAAGAATAAGCCACACCGTATTTCAAATTATATAAAATGAAGTTACCCCTCCAAAAATAACTTCCCCTCGTAACGTTTTTAAAACTTGTCATATAATCATCAACCTTCATCCAATTATTTACCCTACACACCTGCTACCTTCGGAAAAGGTAAAATCACATTCTCACACACGCAAAACCAACACATTTTTTTTCTGCGACAACCAGATTTTGTCAAATACTATACATCAGCACTGTTATGCGCAGGTACTCGGTTAGAGTTTCGGGCTGAAACTTTTGGTTCTTAAGATTCGGTTCCAACATCTTTGGGTTTCTAGAGATCTGACGCTAGACATTCTGTTGGACAAAACCGCCAACAACCCGAAGCTCGATCGCGGAACGCTAGATCGCAAGTTGTGTTGAGCACAAGTAGTAATCACGAGAGGGACGATATACTACAAATCAGGAATATGCACACGATATACCCTCGTACCAAACCTTTATTATAAACCAAATAAAGCTATTACAACGAGGAAGAGGAATTAATAACTACCATCCCCCTCATCCCTATTTATAGAGATGAGGAGGTAGAAACCTTTCCTAATTCAAATAGGAAACATCCTTGGCTTGCACTCCAAGCTACCTAATCCTAGTTTATGTCTAACACCTAATCTTATTGCAAAGTACAATTAAGTCCCTAATCTATATTTAAGTTTACTACTAATATATAACAATTTCCACCTTAGGAGTAATACTTAAACATAACCAATACTCAACACCTTTTCCTTGTACTGGAACCTCGGACCGGGGACCACCTTGTCGACCAGGCAGTGTACTTCAGTAATTTTCCAAGATTAGCTTCTTTAGACTCTTTCACTTTCTTTTTTTCAGCAGCATTACCCTCTGCACCCTTTTGACCAGGTACTCCGGTTACCATAATGTCTGCCCCCACCTTTATACCAAGGTGTACCTTTTCCTGCTCCTTTACCAAGCAACCCGTGTTTGTCTTTTCTTCAAGTTGCTTGTCCTCCAACTTTCTGTGAGCCACTGCAGCATCATTGTTACTATCCTGAACAACCCCAGCTTCACGATTTTCTTGAGCTCCCTGCAGTTCCACCTCAAACCAAACATTTTCATTAACCTGTACTCCATGGACTCCTGTTTTAACACCAGTACCAAGTTTTTTGAACTCAACTTGCTTGTGACCAAGTTGTTTGAACCCAACTTGTTTTTGACCAAGTTTTTTGAATCCAACTTGTTTTGAACCTCCATGATTTTGTACACCAAAAGTCTTCACTTTTGCTTCAAGAGTATATACACAGTTCTTTCCCCTGATCACGGTCATCATAACCCGACAACCTTTGATCACCTTGACTTTACCCAACTGCATCTTCACAGCATAAACCTCTTTTTCAAGAGTACCCAATAAATCAAGCTCCTTCTTAACCCTGGAACATACCTGACATCTTCCAGTATAAAGCTTGAACCATCATGCAACTGTATCTTCACTTTTCCTATCCCTCTGATAGTGCATGTCCTGTTATCACCTAACTGAACCGAACCACCACCAATATCCTTGAAGTCATACAAGAAATCCCTCCTAGGTTTCATATGATAAGACCCACCTGAATCCAATACCAATTCAGCCATCTCATCATTACCGTCTACCATCAAGGCTTCTCCAAAGTAGGCGTTACCCTCGTCATCAGAAGAATTAGAATCCTGATCATGCTTACCCTTCTTGACGAACCCACTTGACTTCTTCTTTGGACAGTCTCTCTTCAGATGACCCTTTGAATGACACATGAAGCACTTTAGTTTACCACTTCCACCTCCTGACTTAAACCGCGTACTTCCACCAAAATGAGCTTTCCTTGAATGATCTGACCCTCCCCTTACATATAACCCATAACTAGTTTCTTCCTTTATGCCTTCAGTTCTTTTCTTCAACTTCCTTGAATTCAGAGTCGCAAGAACATCTTCCATTGTCAAGGATTCCCTCCTATACAACAATGTCTCCACAAAGGTTTCGTAAGATGATGACAACGACGTAAGTAACATAAGTGCCTGATCCTCATCCTCAATGACGACATCAATATTCGCCAAAGCAAGTATCAACTTATTAAACTCATCTATATGATCACCCAGTTTCGTACCTGGACTCATATAGTATGTGTACAACTTCTTCTTCAGATACAGTCTGTTTGCTAAGGACTTAGTCATATAAAGACTAGTCAACTTCGTCCAAATTCCTGCAGCAGTTGTTTCCTTGGTAACTTCCCGTAAAACCCGGTCTTCCAAGCATAGAATCAAGATACTGTATGCCTTCTTCATCAAAGCAGCCTTTTCACCTGCTTCCATATCCTCGGGTAATGTCTCTAATGCAGCATCACATCCCAGCTGTACCATTAAAGCACGCATCTTTATTTTTCATAACCCGAAGTCATTCTTCCCATCGAAGTTTTCGACGTTAAACCTAGTTATAGAACTAGCCATTCTTCTTATACCTTGCTAAAAACCTTGTCAAGTTGTTTCTTAACCAACTTTACCGACAAGACTCACAAGTCGTGTGCAATATTCTCCCTTGTTGCTAAAACCCCTTCTTGCAAATCGAATTTAATTAGAATCACCCTAAACCCTCGATTTCGAACAAGCAATCCCAATCATAAACTTAAAACCCAAGCTAACCACGACCGAAACTTGAACCACAAGAGAAATAAAAAACCCGCAACAACAAAAGCTCACTTTAATTCAATACCAAATTAAAACGATAATCGAAATCGGGTATTAAAAATTAATAGTCGAAACCCTTTTTTTGACCTTATTGTCACCTTTGTATTATTATAATAACTCACAGAAGTTGACTAAAAAATCAAAAATCCCATGAAAATTGTAAACAGAAACAAACATTTACATTCACACGCATGTACACATGCATGCATGTACAAAGGATGTAACCTTTTGTCGTTTTCTATTTTTGCAAAACAATCCGCCAATCACAAACCTTCGTTTTCCTCTCGACACCGATCGCTACTCGAAAGACGATTCGAAACCCGAAACCGTTTTCTTTGCTCTTACCACAAAACCAACTCGGGACCTCGAACTAGCACTCGAACTTCGATGACCACAATAACCGCGGCTCTGATACCACTTGTTGGACAAAACCGCCAACAACCCAAAGCTCGATCGCGGAATGCTAGATCGCAAGTTGTGTTGAGCACAAGTAGCAATCATGAGAGGGATGATATACTACAAAGAACCGACAATAATATGCACACGAAATAACCTCGTACCAAACCTTTATTATAAACCAAATAAAGCTATTACAATGAGGAAGAAGAATTAATAAGTAGCATCCCCCCCTCATCCCTATTTATAGAGATGATGGGGTAGAAACATTTCCTAAATCAAATAGGAAACATCATTGGCTTACACTCCAAGCTACCTAATCCTAGTTTATGTCTAGCACCTAATCTTATTACAAAGTACAATTAAGTGCCTAATCTATATTTAAGTTTACTACTAATATATAACACATTCGGTGTCAAAATTTTGGTTCACAACATTCAGTTCCACTAGACTTTCGGTTGCACTAACATTTGGTTCACAAACTTTCGGTTCTTAAGATTTGGTTCCTAAATTTTAATTTGGACCCTAAAGTTGTAATTTTGGTTTGGACCCTAAAGTTGAAATTTCAATTTGGACCAGAAAGTTGAAATTTCTGTTTGGACCTAAGGTTGAAATTTGCCTAGAACAAAGTTTTCGCACCTAAATTTGCCTAGAACACTCAAAATTTAAACTTTTTTTTTTTGTTAAAATGGCTACCCCCAGTAAAATATTATAACTCCAAAACACAATTAGTACAACGGGTGTGGGAAACAGGTGTGGGTGAGTCCCACACCTCTGCCCAAAAAGGCAAACTAAACGCGCCTACGATGCTTAAGATCTAAACTAGCATAGGAAATGACAGGCCACACTTATGCAAAATTAAACAAACACATATCTAATTTGAACATGAAGATTAATGTCATATGTGTTAGCATACTTCATTTGAGCACTAGTCAAACCATAGTCATCAAAGGTATCATCATCATAAGGGTCTTGATCATAGGTTTCTCCTTCCATTGCTCATATATGCTCTTCATGCCTACTCCACCACCACTTTTAGCACCGTCAGATGCCATATAGCTAGTAGTTTCATTTTAGTCCTCAAGAACTTCATCATCATCACCCTCACTATCCGATATAACCAAATTCTCGACCTTAGAAAATGGATTACCTACCTTTTTTACATCATTAACCATGTTAGGTGTGCTATTTGAAATAACAGAAGGAGCATAATTGGATGAGCTAGGGATGTTTTCATTGTTTTTCGCATATCCCACATTACACTCCTTTTGCATAGGAAATGGCTTCCCATCATCATCCAGAAGCACAAGCTTCCCCTCAGTTATTTGACTTTCAACGAGAGATGTAGTACTTGGACTGCCAACTGAATCAATAGTTGCACTTTCCTGTTTATCCATGTTCCCAATTGCATTACCAAAATCCGAATCTTTAATAACATGTCCTCCATTAACAATGTAATAGTATTCACATTGCTTGAAGAAATGTTAGCACTAGGTTCTACATGAAAAATAGGATTCACATCTAAATCACCAAGACATCAAAAACGTTAGATGTGTTAACCACTTTGGCATCCTTAACTGTAGTTGCCTCCTTAGTATAGTCTTTAGGAGGAGAAGCCTTTATATTCTTAGGAGCAACCGGCCGATACTGCATTTTCTTGGTCATAGAAACCCTAAAAACCTGCGTATAAGTATAAGTGGACCCTTTCACTTGAAAGTAGTAAACCCATCATTCGACACCTCCTTAGTAGCTGCCAAAATCGGACCTTTGCCTTTATCAACCGCATTAACTACACATTTTGGAGTAGCTTTGAGACATTCATGAAGAGGGTGACCATATAACAAACATGTACTGCATCGAGGGGTTTTCATTCGTATTCAAAATGAATATTTTCTTTCATATATCCACTTCCTTTTAGTTTAGGAACACTAACACTAGAGTATCACGAAACTCATTTGACGCATTAATTTCAATCAAAGCACTAGCATAGCTACTCCTCTCCCACGACTCCAAACACATCTTACTAGTATACGAGTCAAGAGGCACATGAGTACCAATCTTGGAAGCAATCAAGCTCAGCCCATCCGAAGTATAAGCAACCAAAGGATCATCACGAAAAATCTTGCTTAGTAACAATTTATCTTCAAGAAAGGCAACAACATTTTATAATAAAACACGTAAAAATTGAATATTTAAAGAGAAAGTACACGTTTTTTGCTATAAACCACACGAAATCAAATTTTAACCACCAAAAACGAGATTTTTCGAACCACAAACCACGAATCAGCCTGAGAATCTTTTATACCAATTGAAGGAATCAAGATTCAAGGTGGATTGGCCGGTCTAGGTTGATGATTTGAATAAACATGTTATTTCTAGTGAGAGAAAATGGAGAAAGAAAGTGAAAGGAAAACTTTGTTTATTATGATATGCTAACACTATTTTTCCACATCCCTCAAGTGAAGTTTTGAGGGTTATTTATAGAGAAATTACAAGGCAACTATTACAATATTATATTAGCAATCCATTCCTTATATTCATATTAGTTGTCTACTCCAATTCACGTAAATATCACCCAGCTTAAATCCTAACAAAAAAAACATAAACAATATCAACTTTTATATTTGGTAGCGGAAAATTATTCTATGACAAACTAAAATAAAAATGTGAACATTATTGTGGTATAGAATGAGCATTTTAGTAAGTTCAAAAAAAAAAGAATGAGCATTTTAGTGTTTGAATAGAGAAACTGCAATATAATGTTTTTAAAAGACTTTTCACTATTTTCCAAAAAAATAAAATAAAGAAAACCAAGTAAATTCTGACTCCATAAACAAATAAATTCAAGCTACTATTGTAGTATTATTGAAGAAATGATATAGCGAAAGCTCTTTAACCTCTCTCAAACCGGCTCTTTCGGCGAATTATCCAAACCCTAACTTACAACTAAAAACTAATCTTTTAACCTTAAACATGCATCGATCTACGTTTTGATCATGATTTACTTTCTTGTTCTATAATTTATATTTTACTTAAATCACAATTTTTTTTAATATTAGGGTTTACTTCGTTTTTTAGGGATTTATTTTTCTATTGGTTTATGGTTTATTATTACGATACTGATTGTATCATTAATCATGGTGTTTGGTTACGGTTTGGCTTGTAAAATTCTGGGTTTCTTGATAACCTAACTAATTTTACCATTAGTTTGGGTTTGATTTTTTCTTGCACCCTCGAGTTGGTTGGTTGTTTACGTTTTTGGCATATCGATTGGCTTTCTTTACATATCTATGCTTTGAGTATGGAGAAAGGGTTTTTGAGTCCGAAAGGGAGAGGGAGAGGTAATGGTGTAAAGGAGACGCCAGTTTTAGTTGTGTACGATCCGGGCACGGTTCACAATCATGGTAATGAGGCTGCTGGCAATTCAAATAATGTTAATACGAACTTGGACCAAATTTCTGGTACAAATCCAAAGTTGAATACTTTGGATACTTCAAGTGGGATACGTAATGAGAAAATATTTGATTTTGCTAAGAAATCTGAATTCGGTTTCTTCTGTAACAACTAATGTATCAAATGATCCCAGGGGACCTGTTGTGACCGAAAATACTATGGAAACAGGTACGTACGCGAAAGTTTTCTTAAGGGAGAAACGAGTAGAAAAGTTGTGAATTCTAGTACATTGCTAGCATTGGCTGACAATGGTACATATGTAGCGATCTCAATGGAATCAGTTCATGTTGTTCATGAAAGGTTTAGTAATATGGTATATTAATTCTTTTTGGGCAAACGTGTGGTGTACCCGGTAGTCGAGAACGATGTAAAGAATACTTGGAGTAAGTTTGGTCTATATAAATCAATGATAAATTCTAAAGGTGTACTCTTCTTCAAGTTTAATTTTAAAGACGGAATGGATGGAATGCTTGAAAATGGTCTGTTGTTAATTCTTAATGTGCCATTAAGTTTTAAAAAATTGTCAAAGGATGCGAATATTATGAAGTAGGATGTGTGTAATGTTTTAGTTTGGGTTAAGATACATGATATTCCTATTACTACATTCACGAAAGATGCTTCAAATTTCGTAGAAATTCAATGGTTAACGAACCCGCAACACAGATTCTCCCACGACTGCACAATAAGTAACAAACCAAACCCAGTTTATTCGTTTCTCTTGTTTCAGCTCTCTCCACGATGTGTGATTCGTTCTTCTCGAACAAGGCTCTAATGCAAATTGTTGGAAGTAATCCAACAAACCGGTTTTTAGACTCGGAACCACGGATCAAGAATTACTCCAACAAGACCTCAACAAAGGGTTATTATCCCTTAGTGCCGAGTGGCACCACCACACACAAGATATTTATACTCAAACGTTTATTAAACGTGACCAAAAAAATAAGATACAAATAAACTTCACCCCCTCATATCTATTTATAGATATAGATGGGGAGAAACTTAATCACTGGTGAACAAAGAATCTACATAAGTGAGGAGGTTAGAAAATTTCTTTATAAATGGCTACCCTTATTAAGTTTGAGTCAAACTACAACTAACCCCTAAACTTATATCCTGACTATTACACACTAATATTCTAGCAACTTTTAGAAATAAGATGAAAGCACATATGAACATGCTTTTCATATCCCTACACCAACATGCTATAGAGATTACACTAAAATTGATTTTCAAGGTTTTAGTGACAAAAGACTGTCATAAATCTAATATTCTAGTGATACTAAAAGAGTTAGGCTAAAAGGTTGAAATAATTAGATCTAGTGAGACTTGTCAAAATTAAGTGTTCCAAAAGAATATATATATATATATATATATATATATATATATATATATATATATATATATATATATATATATATATATAGGGAAGGGATCCGGTAAGAAGAAAAGTTAAAATGAGAAGAATAAGAAGGATTTCTAGCCACACATTTCAAATAAGGGGGAGATTTTTAAGGGGAGATGCATCTATTTTTGTAGGTGCATCTGAAATGTGTGGTTGTGGTTTCTTCTTACCCTTCTTATTTTTATTATTCTTCCTATTTGATCCTAACTCTATATATATATATATATATATATCTTTTCATTTGTTTTTGTCATTATACTAGCGCGGGGTACCATGAACTGGCGCGCGATGACACCCCGTCCAATCACGCCAAAACCATACACAATCGACCAAGTGATAAAATTGGCGTACCCCGGTATTTTTGGTTTGTTTTTTCTTTTTCTTTTTTTATTTTCTTTTTTTAATTAAAAGTGGTGTTTGTTGGTCAGAAATGGGAAGGTTTGACTTGTTTTGTGAAAAAATGTGATTTTTTGGGTGTCAATGATAGACTTGTGTTTTGATACAAAAGTTGACGTGACACCTAAATTCAGGTTTCGGCATGGCATGTTACAATTTTGCTCTAGATACACATGTATCTATACTTTTTTAAAGTTGGAGTAACACCTACAAGTTCTAGTGACATTTTTCTTTTCTAGCTTTTGTTGACACATTTATACCTTTGGTGATACTCGGATTGACCTGCTTTTGACCCAAACCTATTTTCCTCAACCCAAACCCATTTCACTTCGTGTCGTGTTCGTGTCGTGTCGAGAATTGCCACTTCTAACTACAACCAACTGATTAATGGATTTTATTCCACCTGTTTGTATTTGCCTCTTTGGGGCTTTTTTTCATTATTTTATTTTTTATTATTTACTTTTTTTTTTCATAAAACCATAGATTTGATTATTTCACATTTTCAGCCACGTTTCATTGTTGAAAGTCAAAATTTGACTAAAAAGTCAACTTTCTTTATGCTGAATGCTTTTATCACAATTTGTTCTTATTCAAATCGAAACTTGTTTACGGTAGTTAAATTACATATCAATAGTTACTGGATCTGTTATTTAACATGATAATATCCAAACTCATATCAAACTCCTACCTTTTTATCAAAACACAGTTTGACTTTTTGAAGAAATCAACTCTGTAAGCTGAACTCCATGCATTACCTTATCCAGTTTCAGTATATTAATTGATTTTATGTAAGTCTCAAGCACACCCATCAACACAGAAGTTGATATTTAAGCTGGGCTTATTTAATTGCCGAAACCAAACCCGGTAGGTTTACCCTCATACCACATAAAAAACAACATTTTTTGTGCTATTAGATAATTGTAACCTATGTTCCAGGCTTTAAGCTCGGATATTACAATTCCAACAAAAGTCTATCAGTTATAAAAATGAAACTTTCTTATGATATTAGAGCATAAGGTGTCATAACAAGTCTCCCCTCTTTATCAGTGTCACCTCAGTGTCACATCAGCATCCCACTTCTCCACAACTAACCACAACAAACCCCTCCACCCCCCCCCCCCAAACCACTCATAACAAACCCCAACATCTTCACTTGGGGCCCACCACTACCATTTTATTTTTTTTATTCAATTTTCCAAATAAACAAAATTCATTTCATTCAAAATAAAAATACAATACATAACTTAATAATAAGAAAAGAAAAAACAACACTTACTAATAAAAAAGATACGAAAAGAAAAAAAAAGGCACAGGTAAAAAAAATACAACACATACTAATAATACGAAACATAGTCATCTCTTTGGTGATATTTCTTGATTAGACGTTTCTGCCTCTTGCGGATGATTTCTGCTTTTACCGGGTCAGGATTCAAATTCGGATCTATCATCATAAAATCCATCTCGATATTCTCTTGGAGAGTTTTTTCCTTCTCCCGCCTCGCCTCGTAACAAGCCCTTTGAGCGTCGGCTTTTTGAGCATATATTTCGGATATATGTCCGAAAAACTACTCGATTGACTTCCACCGGAGCCTGCAGCACTCGACGTTGAAGTCGACTTCTGTTTCTTTGCGGCTCGTTTGCCTCCATCTCTTTCAGGCCGAGGTCGTCTGTCTGGCCCGAATATATCCTCGAGACATGTAATGTCAATGGGATCTTCGGCATCCCACTTGGGATAATTTTTCAAAACATTCCAACATTTTTCATACGCAAATTCCTTCCCATCATAACGTTGCGCAAAGCTATCTTTGGCATTTTGGACATGATCGTGGTCATTTTCACCACTTCGACGCTGAAGATGTTTGTAAATAGCGTTGAACTTCTTGTAATCACCGTTAATCCTCGACCATTTACCAGATATCATATTCTTACCACGCTGGTTATCGGTGGTCATAGAATTGAACATGTCGAGAATGTCGTTCCAAAAGAACTCTTCAGGACGGTCATTTCCCATATCTCTATCTTGGGAAATTTCTATCCAACACTGCGCAAGTAACATTTCTTCAGACTTGCTCCACTTCCTCCTGTCTGCCTGTGCTATGAATCCCACATCTTCGTCATCGTTTGCGTCCAAATCCACAACATGTTTTTCTGCCTTCGTCTTTTTCCCCTGCCTTTTGCCGGTTCACGTGCTTTTGGAACTTTGAATTGTGAACCGAACGGTTGTGATTCCATTTGGGGAAACTATGGAGGCTGTGACGGGTTAAAAAACTGTGAAGGTTGTGACGGGTTAAAAAACTGTGGTGATTGAAATCGGGCTGGGTAACTTGCAAATCCTTGTTGAAACTGATATTGTTGGTTAAGAAATATTTCTTGTGGAGACATGTTGGAATTTGTCGAGGAGGGGGTAGACGGGTTTGAAGAACCCCCGTATTGTGGTGGGTTTGAGTTAAGTAAGTTTGTGAAGTACCCTCCGTCATTTGTGTTTTGAGACATTGTGAGAATGGAAGATGTAGGAGATGAAGATGATATAAATAGGGGTGGTGGGTTTTTAAATAATAATAATAATAATAATAATAATAATAATAATAATAATAAACTTTTAATATATATATCCGTTTAATAACGGATATATATCCGTTGCCTCAACTTTTGTCAGAAAATTTGCTTCGTCGTCATAACGAAGCTCCAACCAACGGCGAGGGCTCACGAAGAGTGGACACCATCTGATCTTATATCCCTTTGAAAAGACTTCCTGCAGTTAGTTATAAGATGAAGTCCACAAACTTAGATTATCTAACTTCAGTTCGGATAATTTATAGTAATTTTACAGAAAACAAAAACTATCCTACTCTAATAACTTCATGATGATAGAGCTATCCTATTGACGAACAAGATCCTTCAAATCTATAAGAAAAGGAGCCTCTGAACTTCATATCTATAAACCTCCGGAGACCTTGATTTAGACACCACACACTAGAGCTTGACAGGTAATATAATACAACAGTGAAACTGAGATTGAATTCCCAAAATGAACAGAGATGGAAATTCAACATTTGACGTAAGGTTTCAGAGATGAAAAAATTGATTGAGCCGGAATCAAACCATAGAGCCTGGAGATTGCACATGGACTTCATTATGGCTTGTGAAGAGAACATCATCCTTCCGTTCATTGACGTGCTAAGATACAGAGCCTAAGCACAAGAAAAGAAACACGTGTTGTTTAGGTTAGGGATTATTAGGTTCCGTCGTTGCACATAAACTAATTAATATGTAGTTGGGGAAAACACCTTTTGTGCTGATCTTCCCAGTCATCAGAGCCGCCTAATATTCAAAATTGGTTTCGTTGTTAGGATCAACAGTAAAACATGCATCATGTGCAGAAAATATCTTAATTAGTGTCATATCAATTTGAAAGTTCCTTTAAAGCAACACAGAGTGTTAGAAAACTAAGAAAGTACCCGGGAAAATAATTATTTTGGCCTTTGGCGCGCCTGAACTCATAGCATCAACATCCCCATCCACATCCGGACATCATCATCAACATTATCAGCATCGTCGCCGTCACCATCATCATCATCATCACCACCATTATCATCACCATCACCATCATGACCGTCACCCCTATCAACATCCTCGACATCATCATCATCATTATCATCACCAATAATATGCAGATCGCTCAACTGATAAATGCTCTCCTGAAGACGAGTTATGCCTGTACCTGTTGTATCCAACTCTTTCAAATATTCTAAAACTCCAATAACTTCAGGCAATTCCTCAATTTGAATACAACCATAGAGATCTAAAGATTCCAGACGATGCATCTCACAGATGCTGTTTGGAAAATCTCGTAAAAAGTATACAATCCTTTACAATTAATGAGCTTCTCCAAACATTGTAATCTGCCAATATCGTCAGGCAACTTCTCAAGAAGACGACAAGAGATGATTTCAAGAGATTTTAGGTGTTTCAACATACAAAGACTATCTGGAAGATTTTTAATATCTGCAGCAAGCAAACTTAGCTCCTCTAGACAATCTAACTGGTCAAGGTTCTTTGGCGCTTCTGGAATACCACCTTCGAGTGTAAGCTTTCTTAAACATTGTAAACCAGAAATAATATCTGAAAAAGAATCCACGTTTATGCGAGAACCTAAAACTAGAGAAATAAGACTCTCAAGATTTCCAAAAGATGAATCTCGGTCTTCTTTATAATAACAGTAAAACTGAAACTCTGGCCAAGTATTGCCGGGATCACATATACCTGTATCATCTGCAATCAGATCAGATAAAGAAACAACCTCAGGTGAATCAAGCACCTTGTCAAAATCAAAGGATTCAAACCTCCCACAATTACTTAAGCGTAAGTGGAGAAGCTTTTCCAGACAATCTGTAGGAATTTCTTCCAAGTCATAACAATTTTTAAGATCCAAGCTTTTAAGATTTGGATTATAATAGAGGCGGAGAGTTACGAGCTTTGGACATTCAGTGGTAATATGAAGTTCGACCACATGAGTACAGTTGCAGAGACATGGCTTCTCAATATTTGGAGTAGTCCCGAGGTGAAGGGTGGTCAATTCTAAATCCATGAGCTCGAGATTAACGAGCTTTGGACATTTAGCAAGAATCTGAAGAATCTGATGAGTCGTTAACTTTAAATAATAGAGATTGAGATCAACGAGCTTTGGACATTCAGCAGTCATACGAAGTTTAACCATATCATAACACCACCAGAGCAGTAGCTTTTCAAGATTTGGAGTAATCCCGAGGTGAAGGGTCCTCAACTTACCTAAATAATGGAGGTTTAGATCAACGAGCTTTGGATACTCAGCGGGCATATGAAGTTCGACCATATCAGTACAGCAGTTGAGGCTTAGCTTCTCAAGATTTGGAGTAATCCCGAGGTGAAGGGTCCGCAACTTTAAATCATAGAGGTCAAGAGTAACGAGCTTTGGAAATTCAACAGGCATACGGAGTTCGACCAAATCGGTACACTTTTGGAGGCTTAGCGTCTCAAGATTTGGAGTAATCTCGAGGTGAAGGGACCGCAAATTTTCTAGATTAGTATTGTATAGACACAAATAATCAAAATAACTCTTTGATTGATAATAGGAAAATAGCTCAAAACCTATTACATGTTATACAATACTTTGTATGTGTTTGTTATGATAAACCTCTTGCTTAGCAGCCTATTTATAACCTCTAAAACTCAGCAACTTCTGGTTCTAGTGATCAAGGTTAGGTAAAATGGGTGTTAATGGGTCACTAACTCACTTAGTGGCACAATAACTTTGAGAATGGATAGTGATGAGAGTGATGATGTCAATTATCTAGAAGCTGTAACTTGGAATTGATCTAGAAGCTGTAACTTAGAATTCCAACAATCACCCCCGAATCTCTAAGTCCTTCTAGAGATGTCTTCGATTCCAATCAAGCTCCGCATTTCCTTGAACTTGGTTCGAGCCGATGGTTTCGTGAGAATATCCGCCTTCTGTTTCTCACTGGGAATGTACTCCACCTCCACCTGTTCGTTCTCAACACAATTGCGAATGAAATGAAACCTCGTGTGAATGTGTTTACTCCTTCCGTGAAAAACGGGATTCTTCGTTAGTTCGATAGCAGACTTGTTATCAACCCTAAGAACCACCTTCTCTTGCGTCTTGTTCATAATTTCTCCAAGCAAATCCTGAAGCCATATTGCTTGACAAGCAGCCGCGGTAGCTGCCATGAAGTCTGCCTCGCAAGATGATAAAGCAACGGTATCTTGCTTTTGCGAACACCAGGTTATCGGAGATAACCCATAGTAGAAAATATGACCAGTTGTGCTTCTTCCGTCATCTGGATCAACATTGTGACTACTATCACTAAAACCAATGATTCTGTTTTGACCCATCCTCTCGTACTTAATTCCGTATCCCGTTGTTCCCCGTAAGTACCTCAGAATGCGTTTAATTGCACGGCCATGTGATTCTCTTGGACTTTGCATGTATCGGCTAATAACTCCAACCGAGTATGCCATATCGGGTCTTGTTTGCAAGAGATATCTAAGGCATCCTACCACCTTTCGATATTGTGTCGGGTCGATTTCAGGTTCATCTTCGGCCTTCGACAATTTGGTTCTCGGGTCCATGGGAATGTGAGTCGGATTGCAGTCTTGTAAACCAGCTTCCTTCAGAATGCGTCGAGCATATGCTTCTTGGTTTATCGTAATCCCCAATTCTTCTTGCTTGACTTCAATGCCCAGGTAGTAAGTCAATCTTCCAAGATCCGACATCTCGAAGTTCTTGGACATCTCGAATTTGAACCTTTTGATCATGTTCAAATTTGTACCTGTGACAAAAAAATCATCAACATAAATTGCTAAAATTAGCAAGTTAGTTCCTTCTTGCTTCCGGTACAACGATGGTTCTTTCAAGCGCTTGTGAAATTTCAACCCCTTCAAAATTCCATCAAGCTTCATGTTCCATGCTCGAGGTGCTTGTCTTAGACCATAAAGTGCTTTGTTAAGGCGATACACTTTATGCTCGTTGCCCTTCCTTATATAGCCTTTCGGTTGTGACACATAAACTCTCCGTGTAAGAAAGCCGTTTTGACATCTAAGTGGTGAAGCTCCCACCCATTTGTAGCGGCTAAGGCAATGAGAAACCAGATGGTTTCGATTCGAGCTACCGGTGCAAATACCTCTTGGAAATCAATATCAGGTTGTTGCACGTACCCTTTAGCAACCAACCTTGCCTTGTATTTAATGATGGTGTTGTCTGCATTTTTCTTCAGTTTAAACACCCATTTGAGTCCAATCACCTTCACCCCCATAGGCTTGTTCACAAGAAACCAAGTGTTATTCTTGTTGATCGAATTGATCTCTGCATTCATGGCTTTGAGCTACTCTGGTTCTTTCTTCGCCTCTTCAACCGATACTAGTTCGTCATTGGTTATGAGGAGAAGTTCATCAAGATTATTAAGGTTAAGCACAAAATCTTGCAGTCGAGTTGGAAGTCTCCTTGTTCTCGTGGGCCTTTGGTTTTGGACATTGTTCACGTTATTGTTGACCGGACTTGGTTGCTCGTTGTCTTGAACCTGCACTCCGTCTTCAATATCGTGATCCGATTCAATCGATTCAGTTTGATCATTGCTTACATTATCTCCTTGGTTTATAGCCTTATCTTCTGGATAGTCCCATGGAACTATGAATGATCCCGGTTCTTCATTGTTGGTACCTGCTTCTTTGTCCCAATCCCACCATTTGGTCTCGTTAAAAACAACGTCTCGACTTACAATTATTTTTTGTGTAGCCGGGTTAAAAAGCCGATAAGCTTTCGTACCCGGTTCGAAACCAAGATGGACTAGTGGTCTTGATCTTGCATCCAACTTCTTGAGATTCACCGGTTCAACTTTCACATATGCTAGACACCCAAAGATACGAACATTCTCCAAATTCGGTTTTCTTTTATACAACTTCTCGTACGGAGTTGTATTGCCAAGGACTCTTGTGTAAACGCGGTTGATCAAATTTGTAGAGTGTCTTACAGCTTCTCCCCACAGATAATTTGGAACATGCATCGCCTTCATGATACTTCGTGTCATGTCTATGAGTGTTCGGTTTCTTCGTTCCATAATTCCATTTTGTTGTGGTGAATATGGGGCGGTAAGCTGTTGTTTGATTCCATTTATATCACAAAAGGAATTAAACTCGAGCGAAGTAAACTCTCCTCCTCGATCATTTCGAAACATCTTCAAAGACTTTCCGAGCTCCTTCTCCGCCAAAGCTTTGAATTTCTTGAAGTGTAAAAACACCTCACTTTTCTCCTTCAAAATAAAAGTCCACATATATCGTGAATAATCATCAATTAGTGTGAAAATGTACCGATTTTGACCTTTCGTTGACGGTGTGATCGGACCGCATAAATCACCGTGAACGAGCTCCAATGGTCGTGTTGCTTTGTACGTCGTCATTAATGGAAATGACTTTCTTGTTTGCTTGCCCACCAAACAAGATTCACACAATTGATTCTCATTTTTAAAATGAGGTAAACCTTTGACTAGACCTTTCTTGGACATCTTTTTCATTGACTCGAAATTGATGTGCCCAAGTCTTGCATGCCAGCGCCATGTGTCTTCACCTAATCTTGAATGAAGGCAAATAGGTACTCCAATTGTTAAATTTATTTTATAAAGGCGGTTTGGAGTTCTTTGTACCTTCATTAATAAGCAGTTGTCGGCATCATGCATCGTCAAATAGTCATCTTTCATCCGAATATCACACCCGGCTTCAGTTGCTTGTCCGAGAGTGAAAATATTATTTTTCAAATCCGGTATGAAATAAATCTCCGTCATCAATCGTTGTTGCCCCGATTTTCCTTGGAAAATAATAGATCATTTCCCTTTAATTTCGACACACGAATTATCACCGAATTTCACCTTTCCGGTTATTCCTTCGTCGAGTTCAGAGAAAAACGATCGATTTCCCGTCATGTGATTACTTGCCCCGTTGTCCAAATACCACACATCTTTTTCTTGTGCGTTGTATCGAGACGGTATCACATTCTTTTCGTTCAAAAATACTGTCTCGTGTAAAAACACAGTTTCATCAGTATCTTCTTGCTCCGTAAAATTGCTTTCTTGGAATTTTTGGAGTCTGTCCGGACATTTAGACGCGTAATGACCTGATTTATCACATCTGTAACAAATAAGTTTCGACGGATCTTTTTTCTGGTTTCGGTTTGAGTCGGAATTAAAATTGGGTTGATTATTATTGTTTGGGCTTATTGTTGGGTTTATTAATGTAGTGGGCTTTTGACCCGATTCCACCCAACCCGGATCTACTTGATGAAACAGATCCATCATTATTAATAAATCCCTTTACCCATTTCCCCTTCCCCTTTGAAGAACCTGAATACCCAGAAGAAAAGCCACCACCGCCACCTTCATTCCTGCTACCACCACTCGATCCGGCACCAGAACCACCACTCCTCGCACGAGTTAACATCACCTGCTGCTCGTCTACTCCTTCGTCACCACGAATTCGCTCTTCATAAGCCTTCAATCTGCCGACTACATTTTCGAATCCCACGGATTTTAGATCAAGCACTTGCTCGAGAGCAACAAGGTGAATAAACCTTCTCGGTACCACCTTTAAAAGCTTCTTTACAAGTTTTGATTCATCAATTACTTCTCCCAGCGAAGCGGATTTTGAGGTGATTCCGGCGAGTTTTCCGGCGAAGATATCAATCGTCTCGGTCTCGTGCATCTTCAATCGGTCAAATTCAGAGTTTAAAGTCTGAAGCCGTGCTTCCTTCACTCTGTCAGCTCCAACATAACGAGCCTTGATCGATTCCCACAGCACCTTTGGACTATCGACATTTCCTATCTCCATTATAAGTGTTTCAGGGATTGCTTGGTACAACAATCCCATTTCTAGGTTATTTTTCTCTTCATCTGTTACTGTTCCTGGTTCAATAGTTAACCATACTTTGTGGATTCTGAGCACCACTTTCATTCGTAGGGCCCAGACAGTATAGTTGGTGGATGATAACATAGGACAGGTTACCGTGGTTGTTCCGACCTCCTTCACCCTCACCGGCGTTGGTCCAGGTCCTCCTGCATCTTCAACGTCAGGCATGTTTAGAACACCAGGTATGTATTCAAAGCCCCTTTACTCAAGCTCTGATGCCAATTCTAGATTAGTATTGTATAGACACAAATAATCAAAATAACTCTTTGATTGATAATAGGAAAATAGCTCAAAACCTATTACATGTTATACAATACTTTGTATGTGTTTGTTATGATAAACCTCTTGCTTAGCAGCCTATTTATAACCTCTAAAACTCAGCAACTTCTGGTTCTAGTGATCAAGGTTAGGTAAAATATGTGTTAATGGGTCACTAACTCACTTAGTGGCACAATAACTTTGAGAATGGATAGTGATGAGAGTGATGATGTCAATTATCTAGAAGCTGTAACTTGGAATTGATCTAGGAGCTGTAACTTAGAATTCCAACAACTTTAACTCATAGAGGTCAAGAGTAACGAGCTTTGGACATTCAGTCGGCATACGAAGTTCCTCGATATCATTACAATCTCAGAGAATTAGCTTCTCAAGATTTGGAGTTTCCCCAAGGTGAAGGGTCGTCAACTTTGAACTTTTGAGGTTGAGAGATCTGAGTTTTGGACTTTCAGCGGGCATACAAAGTTCGACCATATCAGTACACCTGTAGAGGCTTAGCGTCTCAAGCTTTGGAGTTTTCCCAAGATGAAGGGTCCTCAACTTTGAGCTTTCGTGGAGGTTGAGAGATCTGAGTTCTGGACTTTCATCAGGCATGTGTAATTTTTCCAATCTATTACAACCATCGATATGTAACTGCTTTAGGTTTGGAGTAACCTGGAAATGAACTTCTACCAAATCTTTACAATAATCAAGAATTATTGTCTCAAGATTCGGAGCCACATTAAGGTCAAGGGTCCTCAACTGTGAAAATCTGAACTGTAGGAACCTGAGCTTTAAACAAGCCTGTCATAAGCAACAAAAAAGGGAAAGATAAAAGTTAATTGCTGTAATGACTAACAAAAGAGGGAAAAATAAAAAACCAATTAATGAACCATTAATTATTCTACCTTTTCTTCTCCATCTTTCCAAAGTTGAGCCATATTGCTCATGTACATATCCAGTCCAACAAGATTTTTTGCTTGAAATATTTTGGGTAAACATGAAAAAGGATAATAAGTCCATGTCAGAAATCGTAAGGCAATTGGAAGGTGTAGACTATCTTCATCAATTTCAAATTCCTCTCCAGTTTCAACTTCCTCTTCAGTTTCAACATCCTCTTCAGGGAATGGGCCATACAATTGAAGAAATCTAAGTTCCTTCATGTTTGCGAGACTGTTCAGTAAAATTTCAAAATTCAATCCAAGACTATATGCATTGAGCGTTATACATTTGGTTGCTTGGGTACCCTGTAATTCAAATATCAGAGAGACCATGAGATTTTTTCATTACAAAAGAAAAATGTGTTAAAATCGATCGAGGTTAATGCACTAGAAGGTCAATCTACTCTTTCAAAATATCCACTTTAGTCATTAAACTTATAGTTTATTAAAAAATGTCATGGTACTAGAAAATATATTTATTTTGATAATCAAACTTTAAAAAAGTTTGCAATTACATCATGAGGATAACTTACAACCATGTTAACTTTAATTCCAATTGGTTAGACTTTTCGATCCAGTAAGTTCATAACAGGTGTCTAGTGTAAAGGTTAAAATGTTTTTTTTTTTTTTTTTAATTTAATAATTAAATATTTGTCATTGCACCTTAATTTTCATCATAATAAAATTGAACTTTTAGAAAAGTATGCTTGACTTTTTTAGTTTAACAACCCAAATAACTTGATACTTACCGAGTCAATAGCAAATATATCTTTAATTTCCTCCTCAATCCATAACCGGCTATGCATTTCAGGTTTATTGGGGTTCACATGACGAACAATATTCGTGCCCATTTCTTCAATATGGTCATGCATCCCCAACTCCCCACGTTGAGAAATATTTATAAGAGATTTCAGTTCAAGAACCCTTAAACCAATCCGAGCACGAAATCCACAGCTTTCAAGCGCTCTGATTGCATCATCTGTCTCCCAACCTTTGAGTAAGCATGCAACATAAGGGAAAAATCAAAACCTTCTTCGTGTGGGTTGAATTCATTACAAAAACAAGTATTTTCAGATGTTTTAAATGATCAAGGAATTACTGTGAGTGGTGTTCATGAGGGGAAAAAGATGATTAAGAAGAAGATGCGTGTTAGAAAGGTTCTTATTGTTTTGGATGATGTTGATAAGATAGACCAACTTGAGGCATTAGCGGGTGATCGTGATTGGTTTAAGCCAGGTAGCATAATTATCATTACAAGAGACGAGCAAGTACTAGTAGCACACAAAGTGAGCTTGATTCATGATGTACATTTGTTAGACGAAAAGGAAGCAATTTTTCTCTTTAGTAGGCATGCATTTGGGAGAGAGACTCCAGTTGAAGGATTCAAAGAGCTATCGGCACAAGTTGTATGTTACGCTGCTGGTCTTCCCTTAACGATCCGAGTGTTGGGTTCGTTTCTCCGTAGTAAAGAAAATTTTGAATGGGAAGATGCCATTGATAGGCTAAAAACAATCCCATTGAGGGAAACTATTGAAAAATTGAAACTCGGCTATGATGATCTTGAGGAGGATTACAAGGAAATATTCTTAAGGGGGCGTTTGGTTAGAGTAAATTGGAGTATATTGGGGGAATTTGCATTTCAATTGCCTTCAAATATCATGTTTGGTAACTTAAATGGAGGTCTTTGAAGTAATTTAAAATTCCATGAATTGCCAAAAATGGAGAGAATTATAATGCCTCCAAAAAGTGAGGAATTCTAATTTACTTGAAAAAAAAATTATAAACTTTTTTTCTTATTGTTTTTTTATAAACTTTCAAATAGAATATATATGAAAAAAAAATTTATAAACTTTTTTTATAAATTTTATTTATAAACTTTTTTTATAAATTTTTTATAAACTTCTTTTATCAATTTTCTATAAACTATTTTTTATAAAATATTTTTTTTATAAATTTTTTATAAATTTCTTATGAAACATTATAAAACTTTTTTATAAACCTTTTTTATAAATTTTTTATAAACTTTTTTTATAATCTTTTTATAAACTTTTTTTATAAAATTTTTATAAACTTCTTTATCAATTTTTTATAAACTTTTTTTTTATAAACTTTTTTTTTATAAATTTTTTATAAATTTCGTATAAAATTTTTATAAAACTTTTTTGTAAACCTTTTTTATAAATTTTTTATAAACTTATTTTTATAATTTTTTTATAAACTTTTTTTATAAATTTTTTATAAACTTCTTTTATCAATTTTGTTATAAACTTTTTTTATAAACTATTTTTTATAAACTTTTCTTTTTTTATAAATTTTTTATAAATTTCTTATAAATTTTTTATAAAACTTTTTTATAAATTTTTTATAAACATTTTTTATAATTTTTTTATAAACTTTTTTATAAATTTTTTATAAATTTTTTATAAACTTTTTATATAAATTTTTATAAACCTTTTTTATAACTTTTTTTTATAAACTTTTAAAGAATATTTATGAAATTTATATTAAAAAAATAAAAAATATATTTATAAATTTCTGTCAACCAAACATGCGAAGGTATTTTAAATTCCGGAATTTTAAATTCTCAAAAATTTAAATTTTCTAGAATTTAAAATTCCAGAATTTCAAATTACTCCAACCAAACGCCCCCTTATGTTTTCAACAAAGCTTTGACCTTCAAACTGAAAGGATAATTTATCAAAACCGCTCTAGCTAAAGTTGTCTTCCCTGCACCTCCCATCCCCTTGATCCCTATCATGCGAACATCATCAACACCCGTTTCCAAAGATGAGATAACTTCATTTACACGGGTCTCCATGCCTACTAGGTTTCCATCAACACTCGAATCAATGAAACGTAGCTCTAGTGAAATGTCTTGAATAATTTTCTGTATGAAGTTAGCTTCGTGCCTGTATGTGAAAGAAGGATCAGTTACCAAGCTTGTTAAAGTCCCTCATGATCAAGGTCTACAACACTTACAGTTCTATGTGAAATTATGACATGATATTGTATTACAAATGATATATCCTATCCAATGTTTTGTGAAAACTCAACTTTGAGTTGAAAGTTCAGAATATTATTACGTAGATTCTGAAAGTAATGTTTGCTGGCTTGGTCAGTTAGATAAAGGGTAATATTATTACGTGTCAAAACATGTTGAGTCTACCTGGAAGCAAAACACTTTTCTTTAGTTGTATATTAAAAAACAGATTCATTAGAGATGATTAACAAAAAATTGTAACTATATTAGTACTCTAAAATTTTGAATAAAACGGCCTTAGTGGTTGAATGCACTAGAAATATAGTTTGATGAATTCATCCCATTTGACCTATTTGAGATGTAATTTCACCCAACCATCAGGTAATAGATCAGAAAGAAATATGTATAAATCAAACGATATTGCCTGAGATATGAGGAATAATATAATTTTACCCACCAGCAGTAGTCTTCAACTCCCAGCCAGCAAGAGCGGCTGCTTCTTTTAAAGCCTCTCTCCATTTCCCAGCAGATTCATCATTTCATGTTTTTTAAAAGCTTCCCCAACCGGGCCATAAAGTTTGCAGACTTCAGTGGGCTCCACATCGTAGAACACAGGGTAAGCAGTATGCTCAGGCATCTTCTGGCATTCCATAATCTTTACAAGTTCTTCCAAGCACCAAGATGAAGAGGCATACTTCTTGGAGAAGACAATAATGTAAAATCTTGAGTCTTCAATGGCTTCAATAAGCTCATTACTGATGGTTTTCCCTTTTCTGATTTTCTTATCATCTATGTAAGTTTCAATGCCTTTTTCTCAAGAGCATTATAAAGATGCCCAACAATGGTGTTACGAGTGTCTTCACCTCTAAAACTTATAAAAACATCATACTTAAAGCTCTTTTGAACAGATGATGTTGAAGTTGATGCCATTAATGTAAGTAGGGTTCAAAGCGTCTTCAAGCTGTTGTTAATTTGAAAGAGATAGACAAGTTAACAAGTGTACATGTGAAAAAGACAGCGTACACAAGATGGATGTGTTTTGTGAAAATATAAGCCTTCTATAAATGGAAGGTCACAAATGCTTTATATAGTAGCATAGATAGATGAATAGCTAAGGGGGTGCTTGGTTGGGGGTAATAGGGGGGGGGGGGGGGGTGGGGAATGGAAAAGGTAATGATTAAACATGCCTGGTTAGAACTAGGAAATGCAATCATTGTTTAGTATTGGGTAATGGGGCATTACCCAGTAAATTGGGAGGTATGGTAATGATTACCCACCACCACCACCAGCCGCCACAACAAGCAGTAGCCACCACCACCACCAGCCACCACCATTAGCAGCCACCACCACCACCACCAGCAGCCATCACCACCACCACCAGCAGCCACCACCACCACCAGTAGCCACCTCCACCACCAGCAGCCACCACCACCACCACCACCAGCCACCACCATCAGCCATCACCACCACCATCTACCAACCACCACCACCACCGCCACCACCAAAAGCAGCCACCACCACCAGCACCAACCACGACCAGCAGCTACCACCACCACCACCACTTTAGAGGTTAATGTGTTTTTCTTAAACCAAGCACTATCAAATATAATGATAATCTCCATTCCATTCCTTTGCATTCCTTTTGCATTCCCATTGCCTTTCCCTTTCTCATTCCCCATTTTGAACCAAGCGCACCCTAAGTATCAAATATGACTGTCAAAAAGTCATTACTTGTTTCATTAATGATTTTTTATGGTTATAATGCTAGTAAGTAGCCAACATTGTGAACAAGATGCTTTTGTTTAAAAAAAGTGTGGAATAGGAGTATGCAAAAGGCTTATGTTGCCTTAGGTACATTGACCACACTGTTGTGGTATACTCTTTTTTTTTTTTACCATACTAGTATACGATAAAGACATGTAACTAACGTCTAACGCTATCGGAACACTATTGATTATGAATGCTATAAGTATAATCATTGGAAATTGTAGCTGTGTTAAGTTTGATACGTTCACATATTATAAGCCTGAACGTAATAAGGAGCTACCCGAAACCCAACCAACTGGATGCGTGCCCCTTATTACCTCACATATTATAAGCCTCGTTTGGTCTGCTTGCGGACCGAATGAAATTGAAGAAAGAATGGAAAAAAGTAGCAAACAGCTACTTCACTTTTTTTTAAGCTTATGTTTTTAAGTATATGTGTCATAGAAAATGTCAATTACGTCATAAATGATTACAATAACCAAGGTTCAATAATCAATTAATCATATGGTAATTTTCTAGATGGGTTGAATTGATTACAAATCATAAATGACTGTCTTAGTGAAACCTTAGGATGATATTATTTAACTAAATAGTTGTGGGATGAAGTCAAAAGTGAAAGAAAACTGAGTTTCTTTTGTTATTATTATTATTTTAATTTTGCTTTATGTTAAGTTTGTGTTTAAATTTGGTATTATCAAAAATGAGTTTTTGACTTGAATAACTAAAGAGGGGATTTTTGGTATGTAAATGATAAGGGAAATATAGAAGAGAAAATGCTGATGTGACATGACATGTCATATCACTTTATTGCATGTTGCTCTCGGAGAAACTATACTGATAATTTCTCTAGAGATAGGTAGAATATAATGTCATGATAAAGTAATTAGGGTTAATTACCTGATAATGCATTTAACTTGCTATTTTTTAGTTTTGTGTAGTCATTTTTTCTTTCTTATTAAAACATAAAATTTTTCAATTTGAATTTTTTGGTGACACCACTTTTTAACATTTTCAAACACTTCACTTGACCTTAGTACGTTATCTCTTGTTCTTAACTCTTGAGCCAAAACACAAGTTTTCTTCTACATAATTATATCAGCTATCATCCACCCTTATGTTCTTTCAACTAATACTTTTATCATCATATCCACTTTAAAATATGAAATCTTTTTCAAACAAACAATGGTTAAATAACATATTTCTTGTCACACTACTATACCTTGACCTCCGGAAATCAACGTCCCGCCACCAAGACTCGAGACAAACATGACCGGAAATCCTTTGGCAGTGCATATACGATGGTTTTTTCGGTGTTCTGCAACTCTTGGTGGGTGATTTAAAGGGTTATGGTGGTTGTTACAAAGCTGGAATTTCCTCCCTGAACTAAAAAGTTTTTCTTACGTATGAGAGATGGTGACATGGGCTACAATGGTGGTTGTTATGGCTGCTAGGAAGTGTTTGATGGTGGTAGTTTTTTTTTTTTTTTTTTTGGGAGGATGAATATTATGTAAAAGATGAAGGGGTGTTTGGGAATGTATACTGAAATGATGATTTCTTTATACTTAGATGACATGGAGAATCGATGTGGATTTAATAAAGTAATCAAAAAAACAAACTTTTATATAACCTGTGACCTAGTGAGCAAGTCACGCGCTACACGAAAAAAATCAAATTTAAAAGTTAAACTATGTTATAATAAGAAAAAAAGATGACTATATGAAACTAGAAAAAATGGAAAGTTTAATGCATTCTCCAGTAATTACATAGCAAAAATCTTTGGCAGACTAACATCATGTCTAATTTCAATATCAACACAAACCAAATAAATTCTTACATTGTTTATAAACATAATGCTAACTGATAGACAAACTTTTTTTAATAAATCAGTGGTCAAACTACAAAGTTACAAACTTTGTATTTAAAACTCTTGTGGCCAAAAGTGTGAAGCTGATCGAAAACTTCAATTTTCCATACGGGTCTTATTGTTGACCCGGTTTTGACCCAAGAAAGATCCGAATCCATACACTATTGATTTTGCATATATCAAGGTATAATGTAACACATATACACATGTGGATTTCTTTCAGGTAGATGTTATTGATCTTGTGATTTGCTATGTGTGAACCAAATTTAGTCCAGGTTAATTTTGTTTGTTGGTAAAAAAAAACTTTAACACTGATGATTCGACGAGCGATGGATTCCATATTTAAAGCATCATTAACCTAATTTTGATATTAAGTAAGTATTTTCTTACATTAATTGTTTGCAGGGACATGGCATAAAGTCATGTAACCGAAGCAATAGACATGGCCAAGTCTTTTGCTGCACTAAAGCTGAGCTGAAAAGCATATGAGTAAAAGCAGAAAGGATAGAAGAATGTTGATAGTATAGTGCATTAATGTTAATTTATGTAGGTGAAAATACTACAGAGTAATATATATGTCATTGGTATATGATAGGGAACGACGGTATAACTTTAGTATATTGTTTGATTAACTACAGTTAAATTTTATACATTTGTTACGGTTTTTGGATTGAATGGTACTCAAATATCCTATCATCCCAAAAATGACCTTCACGAGTTCGATGTTCAGACACACTATTTGTCAGTTTGACTTTTAAGGTCAAGATATATCTAACGAAATCCACAATTGATAGAATAAATTCCAAAGGATAAGAGTTTGATAAGTTCATAAGACCTGTTAACAGTTTAGAACTACTTAGAAACAGTGAAGAAAAATCTTGTATGTGTTATGAAACCTCTTAATTTGAATTTTGAACAGTTACACATTTGACTTTGACTTTGAGAGTTAAGTTAACCTGGATTATGATCCATAAATATTACTTGATCATCAGTGACAGAAAAAAAAGAAAGCTTACATATCGTTGACAAAAATGTTCAATACTCAGTAGAGTCCTTACATAAAAAGACATATATATGCTCTATAAGTAATAAACTAATTTGACTCAGAAGTCAACAATGTTGAATTGTTGATGTCTAATGATTTCATCTCAGTTTAGAACATATTTTTGTACTCGAACTTGTTTAAATCCAAATGATATATAACTAGAATATCTATAAACTATGAAGAAGTCCCAAAATGAAGGAACATAATTACACATACGGCATTTAATAAAAATTCCATGCATGGGCAATTGTTTAATCTGAAACCAAAACATTGAATCCGGAGATGAAACATGTGTGAAGAGGGTATGAACCTGCTGTCAAATGAAGGCCAAAATGCAAAGCCTAACTAATTAGAAGTATAAATCATAAAGTTATTATTACATCAATGTTCATTAAGTAATTAGCATGTAGCTTAAAAAATCACCTATTGGAACTTATTACAAGAAAACTAAGTTAAGAAGTATAATTTAACTTGAAAATTAAATTTTTAGGCTAAAATGTTTGACCCAAGACAAGGTCGTTAATTGATGAGTGTTTCCTAAGGTTTTGCTGAGTTAGGACCGAATGAGAAGCAAGCTTAGGAAGAAAAGAAACAAGACTTGTTCGTTTTCTATGTAATATTTCAGTTTTGCAATGCAAACCATGGGAGAAAGTATTTTGTATTTTCGCCACCATAAGTTGTTTGCATGGTAATGAGTAATGACTAGTATTATATTCAATCGTCATAATTATACACAATTTTTTGAATGCTCAAGGTATACAATTAGTACAAAAACAGAGAAACTACCTGTTAAAAGAGTTCTTTATGTAGTGGGCCTTTGGGTGCCATTGTTATTATTAATGGCTATATGTCTCAGACCATTTCATCATCAAAATCAGAATCTTAATCAGACATTCTTAGTCTCTTGGGTGTCGAACCACATAACTCGAGAAGCCATCTATCCCCAATAATACATAGACCTCTCAAACCATATAGGCTATGCGGAAGATGACTTATACCTGAACCTTGTATGTTTAACTCTTTCAAAGATTTTAAACAACCAATTTCTTCAGGTAATTTTTCAACTTGAATACAGTTAGTAAGTTCTAAACATTTCAGACGTTTCATCTCACAAATGCTGTTCGGAAGATCTAGTAGAAGTGTACACTTGGATAGGATTAGACTTTCTAAACATTCCAATCTTCCAATATCCACAGGTAACTTCTCAAGAAGCAAACATGACTCAAGTTTGAGAGATTTCAGATGTTTCAACATACAAATACTATCTGGAAGAGTTTTAATCTTTGTATGCTCCAAACTTAGCTCCTCTAGACAATCTAACCGGTCAAGGTTCTTGGGTGCTTCTGGAATACCACCTATAAGTGAAAGCTTTCTTAAACATTGTAAACCACAGATAATGTCTGAAAAAGAATCGACGTTTATGCAAGCCCCAAAACCTAGAGAAATAAGCCTCTCAATATTTCCAAAATATGAAGCTGGGTCTTTATATCTATAAAAACCGGTAAACTGAAACTCTGGCCAAGGATTGCTGGGTTCACATATACCTGTATCATCTGCAAGCAGTTTTAACTCAGATAAGGAAACAACCTCAGGTGAATCGAGCATTTTGTCAAACAAAAACTGTTTAAACCTCCCACAATGACTGATGGATAAGTCGTGAAACTTTTCCAGACATTCTGCAGGAGCATTAATTTCTTCCAAATCATCACAATCACGAAGTACCAAGCTTTCAAGATTCGGAGCCACACCAAGGTCAAGGATCTTCAACTTTGAATAAGTGATGGAGAGAGATGTGAGTTTTGGACATTCAACAGGCATGTGTAATTTTTCCAATCTATTACAATTAGAGATACGTAACTCCTTTAGATTTGTAGAAACCTGGAAATGAACTTCTACCAAATCATCACAATATCCAAGAATTAGTGTCTCAAGATTCGGAGCCACACTAAGGTCAAGGGTCCTCAACTTTGAATAGTTAAAAATTAGAAACCTGAGGTTTAAACAAGCCTGGCATAAGCAACAAAAAATGGAAAGTTAAATGTTAATTGCTGTAAAAGAGGGAAAGATAAACTGCCAATTAATCAATCATTATTCTACCTTTTCTTCTCCATCTTTCCAAAGTTGAACCATATTGTTAAAATCCAATTCAAGTCCAACAAGATTTTTTGCTTGAAATGTTTTCGGTAAACTTGAAAAAGGATAACCATCCCACTCCAAATACCGTAATGCATTTGGAAGGTGTAGATTATCTTCATCAAAGCTCCAGTTGTTAACTTCATCTTCACTATCTTCATCAAAGGTGTTGACTCCGTCTCCATCAATTTCGCAGTTATACACTCGAAGAAATCTAAGTTCCTTCATGTTTGCGAGACCGTGCATTAAGGTTTTCAAATTCCATCCATATGCATTCATACTTATACATTCTGTTGCTTGGGTACCCTGTAATTCAAAGAGCAGTGACCATGAGATTTGTTTCATAAAGAAGAAAATGTGTTAATTTCTCGACTTGAAATGAAATGTTTAGGTTAGGGTTTCTAATTTTTATAAAATTTGGGTCTTTTGTTTATTCTAGGAAATTAGAGGAATTGGTTGAATGGTTTGTGTTATTTGAGTGTGAATTAATTATTTATGAAGCTTTCCAGATGTGGAACAAAAAAAGTAGAAAGAGCGGAGTGACTGAAGGTGGTGGTCATGGTTTCTTGGGGTGGTTGTTGTGTGATGATTGTTGGTGGATTATCATAATGAAATAAGAATGAAGATTAAAGTGAGAAAATGTACGTGGTTTAAGTGAGAAAGAATAGTGTATTGGGCTGATGATGTTAAATAGCTTCTTGTCATGAAGCTATTTTGTGTAGGGGTGTGCAGAATTCCGGTTTGATCCAAAAAAACGATAATTGAAACCGAACTGAGCCGAACTATAAAAACCCAAATCGAATTGGTCAAAAACAAACCGAACCAGTTTTTGGTTCGGTTATTGTCTGCCAAAGTGAAAACTGAATCAAACCAAAAATCGAATCCATATAAATATATAAATTTTTTTGTATATTTATATTTTAAAAATGAAAAACACTAAAACTCTATCATAATATAAATATAACACTTTATAAGTTTGAAAAAAAAATTGGTGCAGAAAATATATATTATTAAATAAATAAATAATTAAAAATTATGTAATTAGGGTTATTTGATTTGGTCTTCGGTTATTCGGTTCGGTTTTTGATTTGGTTTAATCTAATGTGAATTCGGTTCGGTTCAGTTTTCGGTTTTACCCACAAATTTTTAATCGAACTGAATAAATCGAACAACTCCATAACCGAACCGATGAACAACCCTAATATTTTGTATATAATAAAATAGAGTAAATTGCAGAATCGTCTTTGTGATTTATCAAGATTGCAAAAATTGTCCCTGGTCTTTCTTAAGTGTAGGTGGCCTCCCTGTGGAGAAAACTTGAGATTGATTGGTCCTTTGCTTATGAAAGACCATATACGATTTTTGCAATCTTGACCACAGGGAGGCCACCTGCATTTATGAATGGTTCAAAACACAAGAACTTTTTTTTTCTTTTTCTTTTTTTTGGCAATTTACTTTAATAAAATATAAGAAAAGACAAACATGCTTCACTTTTAACGCTCAATATAAGTTAGTATTAGTAAATTTCGACCAAACTTGTAACGAGTGTTTCATTTTAGGACCGGATCCGAGATTATTGAAACTATCAGACTATGTTGTTTAATGGTGTAATAAAACAATTTTTTTTTGCACAATGTCTAAATCGAACTTTTAGAAAACTATAATGACTTCTTTGTTTAAGAACCTAAATAACTTGATACTTACCGAGCAATTAGCCAATATATCCTCAATTTCCTTGTCAATCCATAACCGGCTATGCCTTTTAGGTTCATTGGGCTTCACACGACGAACGATATTCTTGCCCATTTCTTCTATATGGTCATGCATCCCCAACCTCCCATCTTCAGAAATAGTTATGAGAGATCTCTGCTCAAGCACTCTTAAGCCATTTCTAGCATGAAATCCACAGCTTTCAAGCGCTCTAATTGCATCATCTTTCTTCCAACCTTTGAGTAAGCATACAACATCTAGGAATATTTGCTTGTAGTCATCCTCTAGATTCTTATAGCTTAACTCCAATTTTTCCAAGGTTTCCTTCAAAGGAATTGTTTTTAGTCTTTCTAGGGTATCTATCCACTCACACTTATTTTGACCATATAGCGTCGCACCCAAAACTTTGATCGTGAGGGGAAGACCACCAGCATATTTTACAACTTGTCCTGATAGCTCTTCGTACCCTTCAATCGGAATATCTCTTTTAAAAGCATTCTTACTCAAGAGACAAATCGCTTCCACATGCGATAACATATTGATGTCAACGAACTTCACTTCGTGGGGTGACAGAACTTGCTTATCTCGTGTGGTAATGATAACTCTGCTTCCAAATTTAAACCAGTTGTTAGGTTCACCTACTAATGCCTCAAGTTGTTCTCTATCATCAACATCATCTAGAACAATAAGAACCTTTCTCCCACGCAACAAAGTTTTCATCATGTTTGTTCCTTCATGAACACTATTTACAGTGATATCTTTATTACTTAACACACTGAGAATAATTTGTTGTTGCAACTTTTTCAAACCATACAAAGAGGATTTTGAAACTTCCCTTACATTTTCAACAAACGCTTTACCGTCGAACTGAATGGATATTCGATCAAAAATAGCTCTTGCCAAAGTTGTCTTCCCCCCACCTCCCATCCCCCATATCCCAATCATACGGACATCATCAGCATCAAGTTCTAAATATGAAAGGAAATCTTGGATTCGTGTCTCCATGCCTACTAAATTTCTGTCAACACTTGAATTACTGGAACTTATCTTTTTCAATATATCGTCTACAATTATCTGGATCAATTTGGATTCATTCCTGTGAAATTGAAGAAGATCTGACCAATTACTAATTATCAATAAGATCTAACAATAATTCATATAGCAAATGAATTACGAATAATTACCCATTAGCAGTCTTATTCGACTCCCACCCAACAAGATTGCCTGCTTCGTTCAAAGCCTTCCTCCATTTCCCAGCAGCTTCTTTATTTTCTTGTTTTCTAAAAGCTTCTCCAACCACCCCACTTTGCTTGCGGATTTCCGTGGGCTCCACGTCATAAAAGACTGGGTAAGCAGCCTGCTCACTCTCCTTCCGGCACTCCATAATCTTGACAAGCTCATCTAAGCACCAAGACGAAGATGCGTAGTTCTTAGAAAAAACAATGATGTAGAATCTCGAGTCCTCAATGGATTTGATGAGTTGGGTGTCAATCGTTTCCCCTTTTTCAATTTTCTCATCATCCTTGTAAGTTTGAATCCCGTGTTGCTCAAGAGCTTTATAAAGATGGCTAACAAAGTTGTGACGAGTGTCTTCACCTCGAAAACTTATAAATACATCATACTTGAAGCTCTTTTGAACTGATGAAGTTGAAGTTGACGCCATTAATGTATGCAGGGTTCAAAGCTTCAAGCTGTTGTTAATTTGAAAGAGATGGAAAATTAATTAACAAACGTATATATATGTGACAAGGCAATGATGTTTAAACTTTGAACAAACAAAAGCATTTATAAGGGCTTTTTGTATCATTCCATATTATGTTTATTATTTACAATGCAGAGCTAAGTATCAGAACAGAGATTAATCCCTCAGTTTTTAAATCCTTTTGCAAGAATGAGCTATTTTGAACAAATCAGTAAGGTCTAAATTATTATATTTTTTGCATTTTTATATTTTCATGCTTCGTATA
The DNA here is from genome assembly GCA_019973895.1 of Chrysanthemum seticuspe. Classification (NCBI taxonomy): domain Eukaryota; kingdom Viridiplantae; phylum Streptophyta; class Magnoliopsida; order Asterales; family Asteraceae; genus Chrysanthemum; species Chrysanthemum seticuspe. Next base: position 19,209,706 of record BPTQ01000006.1, read on the forward strand.
CAATTGCTTGTTAGCTATTTCATATCCTTCTATTTTTCTTTTGTATTATATTGAAACCAGATATGTTTGTTTGAAAAGTGTGTAATGGATTGGGATGCAAAAGAGTGGTCTTTACTAAAGGAAAAGATAAGGAGAAATACCATAAGCTTCCTTACTCATTGATCATTGTTGTAGTTTACTTTCTTTTACCTATACAAAAGTCATATAAACATGTACCTAATGCAAACTGAAAACTATTGATTATGAATGCAATAAGTATGATCATTCGCAATTGTAGTTGTCTTAAGTATGATACTTTGACATATTATAATACATACTAAGATACAATAAGTATTATAATGAAACACATCGATAATCGTTCATATCCCCTTTGATTCACACGACTCCGAAAAATAATGGTACTTTGAGTATACCAAAATGGTACTTCATTTACTACACTTGCTGCAAATCATACTTGTATATAGATATAGAGATTATTAACTCACCACAAACATCACTTTTTAACTTTGAAATCAACATATTATTCGGATTTCTGTGCGCGAATATAAGATATTATTACGAGTAATTATTAATAGTACCAAAATCTATTGGAAGTTTTTGGAAATTTCTACTTGCCTGAATTACTTGATTGACATTATATATTACTTCCAATTATATAAAAAAAAAATTAATAGTAAAAAATATCAAATGTCGTAGCATAATTATATAAACCACCATCAAATAGTCTGGTGATATATGCACCTAAGTACCTAACCTCTACACAAGTGGTCTAGGGTCAAGAGTGGAGGTTGAAAATTTTGCGCGAGGAGACACACTTTAATAATGTTTGGAAACTACACTACAAATTGGTTCTTAGGGGGCAAAAAAAAAAAAAAAAAAAAAAAAAAAAACTACTTTTTTTTCCACTAGGGGCACATGCCCGTTGTGCCCCCTCCTTGTCTCCGCCATTGTCTAGGGTCCAAACCTCACTGGGTACACATTGGGGTAGCCGAAAGGGTTTGAAACGGGTCAATGCTATACTCCGGTTAGGCCATTGTAAATCTAAATCAAAGACTTGTCTCCCATGTAACAATAACAGGGGTATACTAACCGGAAAAACTAACATTAGAATAATGAGCTTTAATTATGCTTACCTTGAATTTTGGTTTCAAACACATTTGGATTTCATCTTGAAAATGAACTGGTGGATTTTATCTTTAGAAGTAACACAACACAGATGAAACTGAAACATGAAAGTAACATGTATGTGTATGTGAAAAACGTTGGCCTTAACGTATGGATCTATGGTCTATAACGTGGTCAAGATATACCAAGTAATATGAACAAAGAATCTGTAAAATGCTTTAATATAAATCTGTCATCATGTCTTTACAATCTATGTTCTAAAGTATATATACTAAACGAATGGGTGCAAAGTAAACGTTGTGATGGTTCAACCCATCCAACAGTTGTGTCTGTTAGTTTGTAACCGTTTGTAACTGTCTAGAAAACTGCCTTGGTTGACTTTTGTGTATCTGACTTTGTGTTTGACTTGGGTCGTTTGGGTGTTGACTTGGGTCGATTGGGATTAACCCAATATTTTGTGTTTTGGTGACGTGGTCAACCAAAGGCCATTCAAATGGTCGATGACGTGGACAAACAAGATTGTCTGTTTTGCACGTTTGGTTGACATAAGGGAATTTAAAATCTGTCTTATGTTTGGTATTGCAATTTTTGTATAGTAAATGACGAAATTAACTATTAGAAAACTGCACAAAACCAACTAAAAACAACAAAAAATCAGCTTTAAAAACAGCTAATCAGGCACAAAACTTAACAAAAACAGCAAAATCAGCACTAAATTAAAACAGCAAAAAATTGCACAAAAAGCGGCTTAAAAAAATAGCAAAAATCAGCACAAAACCAACTAAAAATACTAGAAAGTGCAGAACAGTAATAAACACAAATAAGGTTACGAAACATATCATAATCCACAAAAACAAATAGATACATAACCAACTAAAAAGGGACAATCCATTCCATTTGCATACCCACTGTTGTAGTCCCTTTTTATATTATCCAATTTCAGTTTCATGATTAGTACAATACACGACGGCCAATTTCTATCAACAATTTTCGAGATAGAAACCAAGGAAGAATAACAATGAAAACGAAGATAATATCTAAAAAGAAAAAATTCGTTACCTGGATGGAAGAAGTTGTCGTAGAAGAAGAGGCAAGATATGAGAGAAAAGGATATTAAAGTTGTTTTAACCACGCTAAAATTCCTTGGAGAATTCCAACTTCAGATACACATAAAATTACTTGTACCAAGCAGCCTCTTAAAGCTAGTCTGATTGGATGAATTGGAAGAAGATGCCAATTGAAGGTATGCTTAGAGGATCATATTAAGTATTAACTCTACTCTTTGTTTCGGGTAATTATAAAGACCGACTGCAAAGATAATGGTTCAAAAAGTAGTTGTTTGGCAAAACTAGGGAATTAGGGGGATAAACCAAAGTCCATCATTGTTTTAAACGTTTAATATTTGCTTTTTCTTACACTTTAATCGTTATAAAATTACATAATCCGGCTATGGATATGCTTTTTCCCACATGTAACTGATAATCTACTTTGACTTCGTTGAATCTGCAATCAGGCGAAAGCTACCTTCCATTCATATCAAGGTTAACCACGTATCTGAGATTGATAACTTCATATGTAAAATATCGACGATTGGCAGGAATAACTTGTTATTGAACATTTAGGCTATAACATTTCTTGTTTATTACAGTAGTTCTGAATGCATTACTACTGGTAAAAAACAATGTTGCGAAAATGAAAGTTGACACCGGTGTAGTTGTCGAAAGTCGATGGTCTGACACAAAGCTCAACTTTTTCACGTAAAACAATATCCATCCAAATTTAGAACATATCTATACAAATTAAAACATGGTTATGACTTGAACAGTCTACCGTGATTATATTCAAGCTCGTATCAACATTCTACCATTTTCATCAAGATAGCAGTTTGACTTTTTGGAGAAATCAACTTACAATTGAACTATTAAAAGAAACACTTGAACCCCTGATAGTAACCTGACCCTTTACTAGACCTTTTAAGTTCTTTTGAACCTATCTTATTTAAATCTTACCCTTTCAAATCGATGTGAACCCTCTGATTGTGCAAATAAACCTTTACATGAACTTGTTGTTTGATAATAACCCATTTGGGTTGCAAATTAAGAAGGGTTGTTGTTCCAAATTTCATTTTTGACCTTCGGATTTTAAGCGTTCAATGTGTAGTATATGGGTTTGTTGATTTTAAATGTCAATCGAATTTTAATCAACTAAAAGCATCATTAATGTTGGGTTGATGGGTATGGGTACTCATGAGGGACTCGGGTTTTGATGAAAACTTGGTAAAAGCAATATTGAAATGAAATGTAACATTACATGTTTAATCATGGGTCATACTTTTGACCCGGTTTTAGGCCCAAAAAAAGATCTGAATCAATAAACAGATTAACATCAAGCTCCATCTTTTACAAATCGAAATGAAATGTAACATTACATGTTTAATCATCATATACACTACTGATTTTCCATAAATCGAGCTTTAATCTAACAAGCTAGTTTAAATCATCATATACACTCCATGAATTAACTTATCTAGCCACCTTTAAATTCTGAACAAATTAAAGCAGTATTCCTCAAAAATTCACTAATAATATAACTCCTTGTTGATGACCAGTGATCCTTCAAATCTACTGAAAAAGAAGCCTTGGAAATTTTAATCTTGATGTCGACCACAGTTACACGCCTGATCCTTCGCCTCAATGAATTATTGAGATGCAGAGCCTAATAAGCACATGAAAACGTTCAACAATTATGTTATGCCAATACAAAAGTTTGTAACAACGAGGTGCTAAAGTAAGAGCATTAATAGAAAGCTGAGTACCTCTTTTCTACAGCTATATGTAGCAGAAAGTTTTGTTTTCATTGGTTTGTATCTCTGATGTTAAGCCACATGACTCGAGAATCTCTGTGGACCCACTAATACACAGACCTTCTAACTGGAAAATGCTCTGCGGAAGATGACGTATGCTTGTACCTTCTATAGCTAGACGTATTAAATATTCTAGACGTCCGATTTCCTCAGGCAGCGTCTCAACTAGAATGCAGTTGGAGAGATAGAAATATTCCAAACGTTTCATCTCACAGATGCTGTTTGGAATATCTCGTAAAACTAGACATTTGTGCAGGTTTAACTCCTCTAGAGATTTTAATTGGCCGAGATCATCAGGTAACTTCTCAAGAAGCAAACATGACTCAAGTACGAGAGATTTCAGGTGTTTCAACATACAAATACTATCTGGAAGAGTTTTAATATCTGTATAACACAAACTTAGCTCCTCTAGACAATCTAACTGGTCAAGGTTCTTGGGCGCTTCTGGAATACCACCTTCAAGTGTAAGCTTTCTTAAACATTGTAAACCACAGATAATATCTGAAAAAGAATCGACGTTTATGCGAGCACCGAAACCTAGAGAAATAAGCCTCTCAAGATTTCCAAAACGTGAAGCTGGGTCTTCTTTATAATAGCAGGAAAACTGAAACTCTGGCCAAGTATTGCCGGGATCACATATACCTGTATCATCTGCATCTGCATCTGCAATCAGATATAACTCATACAAAGAAATAAGCTCATTGTCAAACTCAAAGCATTTAAACCTCCCACAATAACTGATGCCTAAGTAGAGAAGCTTTTTCAGACATCCTGCAGGAGCTTTAATTTCTTCCAAATCATAACAATGTTTAAGATTCAAGCTTTCTAGATTTGGAGTCAGCCCAAGGTCAAGACTAGTCCTCAACATTACAAAATTGAGGCCGAGATTTACTAGCTTTGGACAATCAGCGAGCGTACGAAGTTCAACCATATGATTAGTACACATTTTGATGTTTAGCGTTTCAAGATTCGGAGTAATCCCAAGGTGAAGAGTCGTCAACTTTAAATTTTTGAGGTCGAGAGATCTGAGTTTTGGACTTTCAGCAGGCATGTGTAAAATTTCCAATCTATCACAACCAAAGATACGTAACTCCTTTAGATTTGGAGTAACCTGGAAATGAACTTCTACCAAATGAGTACAATCTTCAAGAATTAGTGTCTCAAGATTCGGAGCCACACTAAGGTCAAGGGCCCTCAATTCGAATAAATAGGTGAAGTTTAGGAACCTGAGGTTTAAACAAGCCTGTCATAAGCAACAAAAAATGGAAAGATAAATGTTAATTGGTGTAATGACTAACAAAAGAGGGAAAGATAAAACTAGCAATTAATCAACCATTAATTATTCTACCTTTTCTTCTCCATCTTTCCAAAGTTGAACCATATTGCCCAAGTACATATCAAGTCCAACAAGATCTTTTGCTTGAAATGTTTTCGGTAAACTTGAAAAAGGATAAAAACTCCATTTCAGAAACCGCAAGGCATTTGGAAGGTATAGACCAACTTCATCAAAGCCCCAATTGGTAATTTCGGCTTCACTTAGATATTCCATAAACACGTGAAGAAATCTAAGTTCCTTCATGTTTGCGAGACCGTTCTTTAAAATTTTAAAATCCAATTCCTCTGCATCCAGTGTTATATATTTTGTTGCTTGGGTACCCTGTAATTCAAATAGCAGTGACCATGAGATTTGTTTCATAACAAAATAAAATGTGTTAATTAGTGTTATAACTCGAGGTTAATTTCTTGAATTGAAATGAAATGTTTAGGGTTAGGGTTTCTAATTTTTATAAAATTTGGGTCTTTTTGTTTTTTCTATTAAATTACAGGAATTGGTTAAATTTGAAGGTGGTGGTCGTGGTTTCTGGGGGTGTTGGTTTGGTGTTTGGGTGATGGTTGGATGGTGGATTAGTTTAGTGAGATAAGAATAAAGAAAAAGTGTATTTGACTCCTGGTGTTAAAGGGCTTGTTATCATAAAAGCTATTATATTAAACAAAATTTTGTTTTTGTACAATCCTAAATTGAGCTTTTAAAACGTATGCTTATTTTTTAGCTTAACAATCAAAATAACTTGATACTTACCGAGTCATTAGCCAATATATCTACAATTTCGTCCTTAATCCATAACCGGCTATGCATTTCAGGTTTATTGGGGTTCACACGACGAACAATATTCTTGCCCATTTCTTTTATATGGTCGTGCATACCCAAGTACCCATCTTCAGAAATAGTTATAAGAGATTTTAGCTCAAGAACTCTTAAACCAATTCGAGCATGAAATCCACAGCTTTCAAGCGCTATGATTGCGTCGTCTTTCATCCAATAGTTGTGTATGCAAGCAACATCTAGGAATATTTCCTTATGATCCTCCTCTAGATCAATATAGCTGAGTTCCAATTTTTCCATAGTTGCCTTCAATGGAATTTTTTTTAGTCTTTCTAGGGTGTCTATCCACTGAGGCTCATTTTGACCATATAACATCGAACCCAAAACTTTGATCGTGAGAGGAAGACCATCAGCATATTTTACAACCTGTTCTGATACGTCTTCGTACCCTTCAATTGGAATCTCTCTTTTAAATGCATTCTTACTCAAGAGACAAATTGCTTCCGCAGGCGATAACAGGTTGACGTCAATGAACCTCACTCCGTGGGCTAACAGAATTTGCTTATCTCGTGTAGTAATGATAACTCTGCTTCCCAATTTGAACCAGTCAGGCTCTCCTGCTAACGCCTCAAGTTGTTCTAAATCATCAACATCATCTAGAACAATAAGAACTTTTCTCCCACGTATCATCCTTTTCATCATGTTTGTTCCTTCATGAACACTGCTTACAGTGATGTTTCCTTTACTTAACACGCTTGAAAGAACTTGTTGTTGCAACTTATTCAAACCGTACAAAGAGGATTTTGAAACTTCCCTTACATTTTCAAGAAAGGCTTTGCCATCAAACTGAATGGATATTCGATCAAAAACAGCTCTTGCCAAAGTTGTCTTCCCCCCACCTCCCATCCCCCATATCCCTATCATGCGGACATCATCAGCATCAAGTTCTAAAGATGAAAGGAAATCTTCTATTCGTGTCTCCATGCCTACTAATTTTCTGTCAACGCTCGGACTACTCGAACATATCTTTTTGAGAATGTCATCAACAATTATTTGGATTACTTTGGATTCATCCCTGTAACAATGAAAAAGATCTAACTAATTACTAATTATCAAGAAGATCTAACATTAATTCATATAGCAGATAAATTATGAATAATCACCCATTAGCTGTCTTCTTCGACTCCCACCCAGCCAGATCGGCTGCTTCTTTTAAAGCCTTCCTCCATTTCCCAGCAGCTTCTTTATTTTCATGTTTTTTAAAAGCTTCTTTAACCGCCCCACTTTGGTTGCGGATTTCCGTGGGCTCTACATCATAAAAAACTGGGTAAGCAGACTGCTCACTCGCCTTCCGGCACTCCATAATCTTGACAAGCTCATCTAAGCACCAAGATGAACCTGCATAGTCCTTAGAGAACACAATGATGAAGAATCTTGAGTCTTCAATGGATTCGATGAGCTGGGTGTCAATCGTTTCCCCTTTTTTAATTTTCTCATCGTCTTTGTAAGTTTGAATCCCATGTTGCTCAAGAGCTTTATAAAGATGGCCAACAAAGTTGTTACGAGTGTCTTCACCTCTGAAACTTAAAAAAACATCGTACTTGAAGCTCTTTTGAATGGATGAAGCTGAAGTAGATGCCATTGAACTTATGATTTGAGAAATTTTATTTGCACTAATTGCAGAGAGGCAACTGGATGAGATGAATTACCTTTTGTAGAGCAATTATTAAGTCAACTGTGTTTGTATGGATATGTATGTAAAAACTTGCTTTATTGCAAGATATATATTTGATCAAGGTGCATATTATATACCCTTAGTGGGCACTAATAATATTTTATTAATAATAAACGGTATAAAGAATAATTTTTCGTAACCACTAAAATAAAGTATTCAACTTTTAATGATATTCATGATCTCTTTGTTTTTTTTGCTAACTTTCCAATATATAGTGTTCTTATTGCTTTAGATAAAAAAATAAATAATATCATTTTAGAACAGCCAAATGAGCTACTATCACACTTGATGTTTTGGTAAAATTAAATCAAATTTTCTTCTCTTACGGTTCTGCTATAACAAACAATGTTAAAAGAGATTATGAATATCATTAAAAGTTGAATACTTTATTTTAGTTATTAAAGCATAAATTTGAAACAAACTAGAGAACGCAAATCTCCATAAAAACAAACCTAAAAAATGAACTCTTTCTCACAGTGGGTCACACTCGTTTTCCAGGCGGTCAAAATGGTTGAGCTAGTATTTGAAGTTTTTTTTTTTTTTTTTTTTTTTTTTTTTTTCTCTCTCTCTTCTCTCTTCTCTATCAAGTCGTTGGGTTCTCTATCAAGTCGTTGGATAGTGATAAAACTATATAAGAAACTTAAACTTAAATGAAACCATGAAACGCAAAAGTTCTAACCGAAATGGTATAGGATCGCTCTAGGTGTAGATCGTGATCAAGATGACATGATTGCAAGCCCATCCAAGTAAGTTTTCCACGATGCCAAAATTGTTGGTTTGTGGGAGTCTTAAAACACGACAAAACAACTAATTGTGTATGAGCCGATGAGGGCACACGCGATAAACACGAGTATACGTGTTGAACGTTAAACTAATACTTGAATTACACTTTACCCGTTATGCATGAGATTGACCCGATCATATATTTGAACCATGGGCTGTTATAGGCTTCTAATATGGGTCGTTTAAGGTAGAGCCTTGGGCTTTGTGATCCACACCGATCCGGTGAATAAGGGGAGTATGGGTTGGGTTTATTTGTTACTTGTCGACCAAGCCAAAGTCTCCTAATAGGGTTTGGATTGCTTGACTATATAAACAAACACACCCTACACAAAACTCACGCATAACATACCATCTCCAAATCCCTAAACCGATCACCATCTTCTGCTTATTGCCTTCTAGTCGTTTGGTAACACAATTCGACAAAGAGGTGTTTGATTTGGTTCTAAACTTGTATTCGTGAACAAGTGTTTAGATTGATTGATTGGTGTGTGCTTCTTGTCTCCTTGTCGACACATAACAGCAGCAAACAAAGGAGTTAAACTGCTCCTGCTCGTGATCTTCTTCTCGGACAGAAAGTGGTGATATCGGACAAGGCGTGTCCGATATCGGGTAAAGCTAAAGAAGCTGTTTTCCAGCTTGTAGTTCTCGGACAGAAAAAGGTGACAAGTTTCTTGGAGTTTTCTGTACGTGGGTATTGATTCAAGTTACAAGGGTTGTTTGGTTTTATAGTTTACGTTCTCGACTAGCGTTAATCGAACGTAATCGGGTTTGTGTGTGATACTCTTCGAGGTATCTATTTTAGATACTTAAGGTTTCGTTTTGGTTTCTTGTTCCGTTACTTGAGATCAATTGCCAAGCAAGGTTAGCTATTCTATATCCCTTTTAATTAATTAATATTATATTAATTATTTGTTTATTAATTACGTGCTTAACATAATTGCGTTAACTAGATCCAATATCCGTTGCGTACTCGTAGAGGTTAATGGTTAACTGGTTCTAAAATCCCAACAAAAATTACAGTCAGCTGGTTTTTCTTGGCAAAACTACAAGTGAAATATTGTTGTGACAATAAAGTTGATGTGCTAAGCTAACTTAGGTAAGTAACTGATATAAAAATCAGTTGATGTGCCGGTATGTTATTCAAATTTACGAAGAGAGGCGAACAATATACAAAGGGTTTTTCTTTTTCACGTTAATATAAAAGAAGTGCAAAAACAAGATTTTATTTTATTTTTTTATTTATTATATATTTTTTTTCCTGTTTTAATAAAGAAATATTGTCTATATTCGTGAGTAATGAAAGTAGAGTGGGTAAAAGATAACTAAACAAGTTCAAGGCTCACACGTAATTTCCAACAATTTTCTAACCGACAAATTGGTTTTAATCGGTGATCAAAGTGTAAATAGTCAAAAACTTTGTTTTCTGACGGGTCATTTTCGATCTTGACCCGGTTTCAACCCATAAAAGATCCGAATCTGTTAATAAACTCAAGCTCTATTATCTTGTAAATCGATATGAAATGTAACATAGATGCATGTTCAATCATGGAACTTTTACGAACAGTAAATAAATGAATAAAATATTAAAAGAAAATACATTAATTACCACTAAACTCTTGGTTAGTTAGTGTTGATACAAAATTACATAGACTACCACTAAACTCTTGGTTAGTGAGTGTTAATACAAATTACATAGAGGCCCCCTAAACAATAGGTTAGTTAGTATTAGTAAAAAAACAAAATACATAAACATCATTGTTTTGAAGGGTAAAAGCCATAAAATAACAACGTACTTTCTCAAATGTACCGACTTGAAACACTTACATTTTTATTAACATATACACCCATGTACTTTCAAATTTTGTTCCGACTTCACCCATATGACCGATTTATATTAATATAATATCATATTAAATAGTATTATTTTATTACAATATGGGTAAAGTCTGAACAAAATTTGAAAGTACGTGGGTGTATATGTTAATAAAAAAGTAAGTGTTTCAAGTCGGTACATTTTAGAAAGTACGTTGTTATTTTATGGCTTTTACCCTGTTTTGAACTTAAAACTTATAACTTAATAAAACGATCTTAACCTTTTACTTTAGACAATTTTTTTATATAACAAATTACAATTATCAAAAGTCTAATAACTTTTTAACAATTTGTTTACAAAAATGTATACCAATAAAAATGTTTTTCTAATAATTATAAAATTTTAAATCGACTTCTTTTTATTCTAGTAATTGGTCAAAATTTAGCAATTTTGTTATAAAAAATATATTAATAAAGATGTATTTAAATTTCTAATAAAAAGAGCCCAACATTGCAATCCATTTAACTTACGTACGATTTATAAAGAGATAGTGACAAAAGTTTCAAATACAACTTCTTATTTTTTTTAGTAACATGTCAAAATAATTACAAATATTTGAATGATATAGATATTAAATAGATAAAGAATATAAATTGTATTATACAATTTTGGTATATGAAATGCATTAAATTATACTCCGTATTATATAGACACGTGTAATATTTTTTATGCAAACAAAATAAACCAATTAAATGATTTAATTGATCAAATACATTAGCTGCATGCGCGGGTGTTTGATACTCGTTTAACAATTGTTAGTCATTTGGATGCCTCGTGAAACAAAACCAGGACATGAGGGACTAAGTGTGTAATTTTCTTGAAAAGGGTTTTGTATGCGTAAACACGGCTTGAACCTCACGGACTAATAGTGTAATTTACCCTAGAATCTTGTTGCATTTAAAGGTTGGTAATCGATGTTTTTTTATTTTCAAAAAATCAAAACGAAAAAACAATATCGTTTTTCACGGTTTTGCATGAATGAAACTATTTGCAATGAAAAGCTCAGGATCATATATCTATTAAGTTTATCACAATGGCTTTTCGACTATGATGGACTAATCTAATAATTAACTTGTTAAAATTATAGCAATTTGTTACATGGGAACAAATGGTTATAGCACTAGGAATATGAACGTGATATTTTTATGTGGAAAAAACAAAGGAATGTGATTGAGACACAAAAGAATCTTTTATAAAAACAAATAACAGAAAAAAGACCATAAAATTGCTTACGCGTAGATGGCTATTTGTAATTTGTCTTATTACAATTTAATACAATATTTGTTTCCCTAAGACTGGTTAAATATAATCATTCACCATTAGTCCATTATAGTGGCTTAATGTTTCTCTATCTTTTCAGTATTTTAATACTCATTATGAACTTTCCATGTATTTATTCGTTTTTCCTTGACTTATATGTTAGCTATGTTCTAGATGCATGCACATATAAGTTGAAATCCATGTCTTACACAATTATACTTGATGCAGGAATATATTTGTATCGTATAAAACTAGTCGGGGACCCCGCTACACAGCAAGATGTTCTCGGGTGACATTATACGAATATTTCATAGGTAACAATGTCAAAATCCGTTATTGAGCATGTGATATAGTTGGATACCCGGTGCCGCACGAGATAAAATTTGTTTACCATTTCATGTATCATATACAACATAGAACTATATATAATATATAATTAATGTTTTATGTGGTAGTTTGATATCACATTATACAATAATGGGTTACTAGAAAAACGGGAAAAAAAAATACATAAATGATGCTACCTTTATAAAAAAATTACAAAAGATTTTTTACAAAAGGATATGACATGCATTTATAAGCAGATGCGAATTTAAAAGAAAAATGATGAAGATGATTTTCATTAATGACAAGTTCCTATTTAAAGTATTTAAAGTGTTTTCGAAAGTTATAGTGGTTGTAGCATTTTTTTTTTGGGTAAAAGGTTTTCCCGGTAAATATATTACTCCAAAAATATTTAAGTACAGAGGATATGAGTGAAGTCTCATATCTCAGCCTGTTAGATAGGCGGTAAAGCTAACATAATAAGATACTTTCTATCCTTAAAACAGTAAAACAACCACTACTCACTAGATTACATTTGACACAAAACCAAGCATAACCTAACGTTTAGATTGCTTACTACCGCGACCTTGGAGCTTGATATCATACATGTTAGAAAAAGCAGGCAATTGCCCTGGTAAATCATCGACCTGATCCGCATAATCTAATAATCTTCAAGCTCATGACCGCCGCCTGTTGATGCGAGAAATTTAGCCATAGGATTATCTGGCTCAAGCACCTCCCCATCATCACTGTCAGAAACAATCACATCCCCCACTTTAGAGAATGGGTTACCCACCATAGAATACGGAGAGGAAGACGAACTAGGCTTAGTAGCCGTATCATGCGCATTTTCTTTCAAATCAACCTTTTTAAGAGGTTTACCATCATCATCCACAAGAGTAACTTTCTCCTCAATAATTATCTTTTCAAGCTCCTCAATTTTTCCAACAATAGGAGTAGTACTAGTGCTACCATTTCCACCCTTAGCAGAGCTACCATCTTTGGTCAAGTCAACAGTAACACTAGGAATATCAGCCTCATAAATATCAACCATATTAAGAGCATCAAACGGATTTGACGTAGCAATATTCGTCCCACTTGTACTAGCCACTTCAGCAATCTTCTTCTTTGTAGCATCCGGCTTCTTCGACACAGGCTGACACACCTGCTTCTTATGTTTAGAAGGGCTAAATTTAGCCCATTTTCCCACCTCAATACCACGAAACACCTTCCTTTGAGGCATTTGGAACCCTTCATTCTTTTGTGTTTGATGTTTAAGATCAATATGCACACGTTTGGGACATTGGGTCTTATCATGGCCAAAAACCATACAAACGCCACAACAAGGTGGTTTCCACTCATATTCCACTATGCCAGTATACAATACCTCAGCTCCCCTTCACCATCCCAACTTGGCACAACAATAACCATTGTCCCCTTACAAAAATCATACATGTCAAAAGTTCATAAACATACATTGTTTTTACTTCCATACAAAAATCATAGATAAGACAAACAACATCGTAACGTAATGAAATATATATATGCTTAGTAAACAGAAGATCGAGTCTACCCTACATCCATCAACACTTGATAATTTAAGTAAAATTTCTTTTTCAAACATCATTCTTGCTACTCCAGTACATGTGTGAACAACAAAAGTGAGTGATTAACGACTTACATCCTAAAATTTGGAATACAGTACATTATACATGTGTGAATGGCAAAAGTGGGTGGGTTAACAAGTCACACCCGAAACTATGGTAGTCTAATGGTTATTATTATTATTATTATTATTATTTGGATTTTGCTATTTGTAGCTCTAAGGACTATATGTAAGGAACTTAACATGTATAAGTGAGGAGAAACTTATACAACTCCTCTAGGCAGTGTATCTAATCGGTGTAATGTAGTATAAGAATAGCGATGTGGGTTAGAGATGTAAATGCAAGAGACCTTGTGGGAAGGAGAATCTTTTAGTTTTTTATTGTATATTTTAAAGTAATGAAAACAATAGATTGAGATGGTGATTTGGACTAATTAAACTTATAAAATGAAAAGTCAATGAACTAGTGGTTTAAACAAAGATAGTGGAAATGTGCTCACCTAGATAAAACGCCCCTTAAAAAAGATGATTCAAACACAAAGATGACTAATGGCTACTAATTGGGTCGGGTAACTGTCACTAACTTCGCTTAATAAAGCCATGTTATCGACCTTTTCGGCGGTTTCAACCACGGTTGTTGGGACATCTCTCTGATAGGGTATATCATCAACACGAGCGAATTTACTCCTGGGGTGATAGGGGCAACGACAGGTGGCCTCCGGTACCGAGTTGGAATCTCATAGGTGGCATAGACGTTCTCGATTACGTCGAAAGGGGTTAGCATATTTATTTTGAGCTTCGTAGATAAAGGCAACTACCTAACTATGCAAATACCAAGAAATAATCTTAATTGTGGTGATCTTGACGTTGTTAATTAAGGGCTAGAGAAGCTAACATAGCATGAACTGCTCATGCAATACACACAAAATTACACCAAATCTCGGGCGTTAAAACGAAAAATAACCTAGTGCGAGAACTAACCTAGATATGCAATTCCAACACGAGTGTCACAACTAGCTTAGGTTTACTAAACGACCAATATATAAACCTAGCTTAAAGTGAATATAGACTAACACGATACATTTGGTAAATCAAATTTATAAATGAATTAACGATTCGATTCCCTAGATATGGATTAGATCTAGGTGGCAAAGATTAAAGACTATAATACTTGAGGGAAAAAAAATCAGAATATTCAACATTGATATGAATGAACCAACAAAACAAAGTTATTTTCATAATCATTAATCAAGCATTTATAATGCTAATGACATTAAAATTTTGCTATTTTTTACCGTATATTTAAGTTAAAAACTCGAACACATGGTGTTTGTGGAGATAAAAATGAACTAACATCATGTTGCGCCACTTCTTAACTTTCTGCAGGTATTATTTGTTCCTTTACACTAATACAAATTTTATTTCGCTAAATTTCCATATCCTTAACCATTAAGAATTTCTTGACGAGTAAATTACAAACTTTGTCCTTATGGTTTACACACACTCACTCATTTCATCTTTTTTTCAAAATAATTACATTGGACGTTCCTAAACTTGTCAAATTTTTATCTTTAATCCTTTTGGCTGTCGACGTTAGACGTGATTCGTGTTGGGATTTAATACTCATAACAATTATATAAAATCAAATAACATCATCAAAGCATGCAGCGGAAGTAAATAGGAATAATATATGTAAGTAATTAACCGAATAAGAAAGTGCGTACCTTTTAGCAATTCAAGAATCAAACGATGATTAGAACAAGAACAAAAACCCAAAACCCTAACTTTAGGGTTTATATATAATTCGATCCAACCAAGATTGACCACCAAGGAATTCACAAGCTCAAGCGTGCTTGTCCTTCGTTCTTGTACACACGTACTATTAGCGATTTGATGTGAAAAGCTAGTTCCTTGAATCACAAATAAAACCAAACACTTGTTTCTCTAGTTAAGCAAAATTGAAACCCTTATGGTGAGGGGTGTTCGACCGGCCACAAAAGAAAGAAGGGAGAAGAGGAGAAATTAGGTATATTGGTGATCAAAGGTTAGGAGAATAATGAATACAATGGTTTGTATATATACATTCTCAAAACTTGGTGACCAAGAAAAGCCTCCCTTGGGCTTTTGAGAAGCCACGACCGGCCATCCAACCCAAGAGGGGTTCTAGACTTTTCTTGTCCACTAATTTCATCTCTAGTCCTCGTAGTTTACATTTAACGACCGTTAGTCAAAACCTCGTTAAATATTAACTATCGTTATGTTTTATTTCGTGACTAATAACTAATAATAACATTTTATATATTAATTATTAACATCAACTCTCATACGTAATGTGTGCAATCCCGAAGTCTCGAGTTCGAATCCGGTCATACTAATATTAATAATTATCCATAAACCTTTCAGCTCCCACTTGGATATTACTTAATATAGTAATGACATTGGTTAGTCTAGCTTTCACACGCCAATGCCCCCAGATCAAATCGAGTATGGTCTCCTGGAAAAAATCATTTAATGATTCATCATTTTTACTTATCCTTTTGTTACTAATACTACATTAACTATGAAAATGGATCAAGTCATTTCATAAGTTAATATTCTGTTTCTCGTTGTATATGATTGAACAAGATTACCAAATCATCTGAACATATTCCAGATAGATCTTGGGTATGGCCATACAAACATCTTATCAACCCTACGAGGGGCCCAAATATAGTATTATGCTTTGAAACAAATTCAAATGAACAAATTCTCTTGACTACAAACATAACTCATGAACTTTGTAACACTTCCGAAAATAGCCCTTATAACTACCAGTTACGGATAGCGTTAGACTATCTTACACAAATGCACTACATTCATATCAGTTATCTGGTATCTCAAGTCTGAGGATAAACACTTCATGATATACTTAATGACAAAGATCCATAAAGTATCATCATGTAAAGTTGGGATGAGTCCTATATTCAATTCATTGAATATCATATGAATCTGGTATGTCCCACGCATCAATATACTTAAAAGTATATTCTACCAAAACTCATATTTGTCTTAATTCAATAACATTCCCACATCATTGATCGACAACGGGCTATTTAGAATAACATAAGTTATTCACGGATTAAACATGCAAATATAGGATATAATATTAAGAAAATGAAAATAAACATAACCAATATTTTATTTCATTTAAACAATATTTGTTCAAAACATCCCTTATCCAAATACTAAATAGATCAATGCATGATAATACTTGTTAATGAATTATGCCTCAAGTAATGACATTCATACTTGTTGACAAGGCATAATTTCAACTAACTTTGATCTATTGGAATTTTAAGAATACTTATTTCAATAATCCACTAGTGAAGTTCTTGTATGTGTGCATTCAAAATATTTTGATATTGCCACATAATATTTCATAAAGTGTGTGACATCCTCAACCACCAATTTATGACAATCAAACTTTCAAACAATTTTAAAGTTTAAAGCATTCTAATTCTTTATTGTATAATGCAACTATGCTCTTGGTTGAGCACAACTAGTTCACATGGCCATTTACAAGGATGAAATCCTCCCATGACTAGTATTGAGTGTCATCTCAATTATACCAGCATTATTGTATACAAACATCAATATGCTCTTAAAAATTTCGTAAACTTCAATATCTACATTGTAATGTTTGATGCCTTCCAAACTTTCAAGTTTGTTGGCTATGACAATTACGCAACAATTGCTGTATTGCTCATCTATAGAATTTTGAGAGCAATTCCAGGCTGAGGAATGTAATTCTAGATTCAAACATATTCTATTAGAATATTCATTCTAATAACTTCATTAGATATCAATGTTGTCAAATTATCTTGCCTTCAAGCATGATACAACAATCACATGATGTTCATGAAAAATCCTTGTGTCAAACTAATATTTTATTCATGTTCTACATATCCATTTTACAAATGATATATCATGTTCTTTTAGACTCATTTATTTACCGCACATGTTTATAAACATATTTTCCAAGGTTGTATGTCTTATTTTCTAAATCTTTCAAGTGAAGTTCCATTCCAAAACAGAACTTAACATTTTATCTTAGATGGAATGTTACTACCCACATCATATAAGATTTAAAGAAAATGAACACAATACTCCCACTAGCTTTCAGAAATACTTAGAAATTATCTTATTTTAATTTTTAAACCAAACTTTGATTTAATAGTTAAACATAAGAATCATCTCCTAGATGCATGCATATATCCATTCATGGATTCTTGCAGTTTGTACATTTCCAAAGATTATGTGAATTCATAAAACTCCTTTCGATTGCTTATCGTCCTCGCAAAAGCAATCACACATAAATAGTTTTAATATTCCATTGTCATTTTTCATATAAATGAAATTAAGTATGACAATCATAATCATTATATATTTAATGTGCCAAGGAAAGAATATTCAATCACAGTTAATTGCTTAAGTGTAATTAATAATCTTGTCACAAGCCATGCATTAAACACATGTACAATTTTGTCCATATGATTTCTACACAAAGAATTTAAACCACTAGGGTTTTCCTTCCTTTGAAGAAACTCATCTTTATTAAGATAAACCAAGTTTACAAAGTTGATTATCTCTTTGAACAACATCTTGTCATTCATAGTATGAATAATTTACCACAATTCAATGTTAGGTAATGTATCATTATGATTAACAGGTTTACAATGATCCTGTAATACATATTTCTCATCATATCAAATATCTGAGATATCCTTGCGGATATATGAATGAGAATTCCATCATTTTGAGGTATATCATATTTGACCTCATCATGATATTCCCTAGTGTATTTTAGAAGATTATGTGTTTTGTAATTTTAATCTCTTCAAGATCTAAACAAAACTCCCACTTGCTTTTGTAATTTAAAGACTATCTACAAATACTTCAGCAAGTAGAACAACACCAAATTGTTTTCTTTTGGGATATTACAAAACACATTGACAGTTCGTAAATCTTGTTCGTTAATAACCTACTCCATAAGTAGTTTTAACAATTCAAAACTTCAATATAAGACTCAATGTGATTCATCACATTCCATACTAAAATGGTGTCTTATTAATCTTCTAGGTTTGAGTTTATTAAGTATATCCAATCAATACTCAATTTTCTAACCTTGATAAATTTTGGAAGAAAAGAAGATATAGTTATCTTGAATCAAACAATGTAACAAACGTTTGATTCTTATAACTGAACATTCCATATAAATACAGTATTTCATTAGAATTAATATTGTAAGACAATCTAACAATATGTAAGATAAACATATTCCTTTTGGCTTACCTATTTACCAATTAAATCATCTTAATGGTAAAATAAAATTCCAAGCCAATTGCATGCTTTATAACTCAAGTACTTTTGATCAAGTCACTTCATGTCCATGTCTTAACTAGAAAACATAAACAGTTATAATCTCATTGTACGTTATAAGTCATTTATCAATGACTTTATGTCTTAATAAGAAGACATAACAAGTTAACGTATTACTTTAAATTATATGTCATGTAATAATGAAAAGACTTCATGTTTGTGACTTTACAAAGAAACACATAAACATTTATAATTTAAAGTAATTATGAACACCACATCATGGTTTCAATTAATTTATTTTCAAGTTAATATACTACTCTATCTATTTATGTCATTCTAAAAATACATAAATATTTAAGATAGTATTTAATTATGTCATTCCATGAAATGTCCAACTTAAAAAACTGTAAAAGCATCCACGCCCGATCCCACGACAAGTGAAGATTTACCTTGAGATTACAATCTAGCCAAGATCTCACTTAAACTAAAATGTAACTTCAAGTATTTCTATGATTTGAATGACATAAGACATAAAAGTAGTATATGTTATAATCTTGACACATGTTCTAAACAAGTCAATCTTATTAGAACGTTAATCTCTTACCTCAAGAGAATCCATTAATCATATTTGTATGTGTTGTTCCTTTGCACACAATAAATACTTCTCCCACTTGTGCATAGAACAACATCATATAGATAAACACCATGACATTCGTTTGTTTATGTGAGCAATATGATAGTGTCATAGATATTTAAGCATTACAAGTAGATGTAGGAGCACTTAATTTATCAAGGAAACGTTCATAACTATCCTTGAGAATATGAATGTCTACATTTTTGAACGTAATGTATTATTTCAAGAAATCTAGAAATAATCTGAGTTATTACCAAGATAATAACTTGTAACTCCCACTGAATTAGACAACGTTACAATAATGTCTTATTCAGTAATACACCATACTCCCACTGGATTTGACAACATCGTAAGTGTTTCATTAACCAGTGAAAATAGTGTGCTATTACGTTGTAACTCCTTTCAAAGACTATTCGTAACAATTACTTAGGTACTAAAAGAGTGTATTCTACTCTGTAGATGATGGATCATCCATCATACTATTAACTTGAAAAATTGAGCATGCAATTTCTTCCATAATAGGTCTACTATCCCCATAATGGTGTGTAGCACATTTAATTGGTCAAAGCAAAACAGCTAGATAAAATATACTAGTTTGTCTTTTACCAATTTTGCGGTAATTAGTCTAGCTTCTAATTTAATAACTCATAAAATGTCAAACATGTTTTCCAGTTGACCAAAATGTCATATAAGAATTCAATCACCAACAGAGGGTAATGAAATCTCTTAAGGAAAACATGGTGTGCAAGTTTCTTAACTATTAAAGTTGCTATGAGTTATATTAGAATGCAGACAATTCTAATATTCCTAACATACCTTTCTCAATCATGAAAAGGAATAGGATTGAGTCTCACTCTTCTTCCATAGAAAAGAGTTTATGTTTGTCTTTTAGTAAATTTTTCTTGATCAAACATTTGTTTGAAAACAAAACTAGATCAATTTACCAAAGCCCAAACCACGTTTACGGTTTAATGTTGCATTAATACAATAAAAAAGAATTAACAAAATTCAATTTTTGTATTTTCGATAATTAAATCTTTCAAGAAAATAAAATACCCTTTGGTCAATATTCATATTAACCATAGTATTTTCCTTGAATTTTGGATCCTCATTATCATAGTTTCACCACATCAGTTGATCTGCTAGTGATGAAAGTATAGAATAGGTAATCGTTGAAAAACGATAATTGACAAACAAGTTTCCAATTCCAAAAATTATGGGATTTACAATTTTGCCAAAACAATTAATGCAAAATGTAAGCATGTTTTATCCCATCTTATGTCTTAAGTCATAGGTCTCACTAACTAACTTAATTAAGTTGTCTAATTTAGAAACTACAAATCATTAAGCTAAGGTCTCACACAACAAAATAATTCACCTTGTTATTGTAATCTAGATCAAGGTCTCACATAACTAAATTACAACTTCAAGTGTTTCATATCATTAGATGGCATAAACTTAAATTTAAAGGGTACAATTTTTGATGTGTAATCAAAACTTATGTATAAAGAAGCATGCATACAACTTTATAACACAAAATTTTCGAAAAAACTTACTTGTATTTTAATTGCTAAGACTAAATTCTACAAAGTTTTAATCGATTCGTTGAGAAACTTACAACTTTGCACTAAGATGCTTCGTACATAGAATGGTTATACTAGGTAGCTCCAATCGAACTCACAGAGGGCAGAGGACCAGGTAAGCGCTGAAGCATAACCTTAGACATCCTTTGAGTGTGACTGTGCGCACTTCTTTTAACCCCTTTTTAGTTTGTTCTAGTGGGTGGGCCGTTCTAACCATTTAGTACAGTCGCATCAATCGATTAAAAGTTCAAGAATAATTATTAGATAACAAATCAGTTTTGCCATTATTTAGTCTATTTAATTTTCTATTCATAAAAAACCCTTTTTGCTTACTAACATGTCAAACAATATATAAACAAAAAAGCATTTTAATAAAAATTAAACACACTCAAATAATATAAACATATAACTAAACAATTTTAACATATGTAAAAATAATTAGCCATATGCATAATTATTTCAATAAACTCTAATAAACAATTCTAGGCGTAAATAAATGCATACATTAACTAGTGCTTTCATCTCGCGAGAAGATGAGCCACATACATCGACAAGTTGATTGCGTAAGCCAAAGTTAATAATATACCAATTAGCACGTAACGAATTTTTATTAGTTATAATTGAGGTCATCCCCAATTTAATAATTATCAAATAAATAGAACATGTGTGTATCACTTAACAATTAATCAATAAACAATAAACAATACTCCATGGCAAAACATGCATGTTCAACCATGGATCCCGCATAACAATTATCACCCAAGGTACGCATATTACATGGCACATAACAATTATTCATTAATTAACCACATAAAATAAGCATGCAATCATAGGGTTTCTACAAGTTTTACAAAATTAAAACCTAATTAAATAAAATAAGGGTAATCGACCCTATAATAAAAAATTAGGGTTTCGAATTCAAAACCCTAGAAACCATAAAAAAAAACATGCATATAATCATAAAGATTCAATTTTTATGTGTTTCGGTAATAAATTACATCATATTAACCTGGCTCTGATACCACTGTTGGGATTTAATACTCATAACATTTATATAAAATCAAATAACATCATCAAAGCATGCAGCGGAAGTAAATAGGAATTATATATGTAAGTAATTAACCGAATAAGAAAGTGCGTACCTTTTAGCAATTCAAGAATCAAATGATGATTAGAACAAGAACAAAAACCCAAAACCCTAACTTTAGGGTTTATATATAATTCGATCCAACCAAGATTGACCACCAAGGAATTCACAAGCTCAAGCGTGCTTGTCCTTCGTTCTTGTACACACATACTATTAGCGATTTGATGTGAAAAGCTAGTTCCTTGAATCACAAATAAAACCAAACACTTGTTTCTTTAGTTAAGCAAAATCGAAACCCTTATGGTGAGGGGTGTTCGACCGGCCACAAAAGAAAGAGGGGAGAAGAGGAGAAATTAGGTATATTAGTGATCCAAGGTTAGGAGAATAATGAATACAAGGGTTTGTATATATACATTCTCCAAACTTGGTGACCAAGAAAAGCCTCCCTTGGGCTTTTGAGAAGCCACGACCGGCCATCCAACCCAAGAGGGGTTCTAGACTTTTCTTGTCCACTAATTTCATCTCTAGTCCTCGTAGTTTACATTTAACGACCGTTAGTCAAAACCCCGTTAAATATTAACTATTGTTATGTTTTATTTCGTGACTAATAACTAATAATAACATTTTATAGATTAATTATTAACATCAACTCTCATACGTAATGTGTGCAATCCCGAAGTCTCGAGTTCGAATCCGGTCATACTAATATTAATAATTATCCATAAACCTTTCAATTCGTTAACTCCCATCATTTATGCACGACACATGAGGGTATTTTTGTCTTATTACACTTCATCTTCAACCTCCTATTTATTCCTTTTCACTAACTCCCAAAACTGTTTTGTACCAGTTAACACTAAAAATCCAAACAATTATTTATCAACAACTACAAATCTAAAAATATCTCCAAAGTTTTTTCAAAACTTAAACACAAAAAGAAATGACTGTGTTTGAGGATCTCTTGATAAGCAAACACCAAACACCAACTTAATCAATACACAAAACTAAATCCAAACTCAAAAGCAAATCTACACCCGAAACTCAAACTGAAGCAAAAAAGATAATAGTAAAGGTGGAGGCAGTCTGATCGGAGACGATTATGAACATGTATATATAGGTTTGATTATGAATGTTTGTGTGTGGGTTTTAATTTGTTGGTTTGGTCTCATGGATTAAATATATGAACTTGAATGATCTTTTTAAAGATTGATATCAGTTAGTATAAGCTTTAATGGGTTTTGTGCTATTTAACCTGTTTTGATGTATGTGAATTTATTAAAAAACCAACAATATAAGATGATGACGAGAACTTGAGATTTGAGATGGTTTGTGTTTCTCAATTTATGGAGTTAAAAATTTAAACAATGGAATTCAATGATTGAAGATGATGATACGTGAAAAGACAAAAATACCCCCATGTGTCGTGCACATAAGGGAGTTAACAAAACACAACTAATGTCGTCAGCCAAAAGGATTAAACATAAAAATATGACAAGTTCAGGGACGTCCAATGTAATTATTTTAAAAAAATGACGAAAGGTGCGTATGTCTGTAAAACACAAAGACGAAGTTTGTAATTTACTCTTTCTTGACAATTCAAATTCCTAGAACATCGATCAAAGAATCTTTTGTTGACTAACATCATATTTCATTTCATTATCACTAAAATTTTCTCCAACTAAAACAACAACCAAAAGCAAACATATAACTTTAACTTCTAACAGCGTGCTCACTCGGTCAAAACTCAAGAAACAATAGATGTCTTCTACTTATATATACTCAAATGGCGGAACTTGCAACTTTTTCTTAGAAAGGCCGAAATGAATGGAGGAACAAACAACAAAGCGATATACAAAAGCTTAAAGGTATACTTTTTTTTGTTGGGAAATTGTATATATATTCCTCAAAAAGTGAATAATTGTGTATATATATTCTTGATACAAGTTTTTTGGTAGTAAGTAAATAACACCTTTGTAGTTACGTCTATAAGAACTACCAGCAATGAATAATACCACATATTAGTTTAAAGCTCAACTCAACTATCGTCAATTTATTTGAATTCATCAATTGGATATTTCTCTAAAATTGCTAAAAACCGCATATGAAAGATATCGAACTCACATCAACTATACATTATGATTCAGAATCAAACATGTTTACAAGTTACTGAGTGGTTGCCGTTTTCCAAAATGATGTAAACTGAAGTCAACTATGGAATTGGAAGGTCAAGCTTAAGAAACTCAAAGTTACTCTAAAAATAAATGGACAAATGGTCTAAAAAATCAACAAGCTTGCCACCTTTTTGTATTTTAAACAGCAAACTTTTAATTTTCCTATTAAAACATTAAACTTTCTTATCATCCTATTGTAGGTATCATTATCATTTAATTAAGAATAAAATTACACAAATCGTCCTTGTGGCTTCAAAAATTTACACGAGTCATCCGCATTATTATTTAATCAAGAATAAATTACATAAATCGTCCTTGTGGCTCAAAAATTTTACACTTGTCATCCTCAATATCATTTCATCAAACATAAATTGTCCTTGTGGCTCTGAAAATTTACATCGGTCGTCCGTATAAGTATAAATTGCATAAATCATCCTTGCTTACATTTTTATACGTTTTTTTTTGCTTCCATTTTTGATATTTTTTTCTTCGATACCACTCGATCAATTTATTTTGCTTCCATTTTTTATATGGCTTTTCCTTCCATTTTTTACACATTTTTTTCTTAGATGCCACTCGATCAATTTTTTTTGCTTTCATTTTTTATACGTTTGCAACCCGGTCCACACTTTTATACGTATACGTATACAAATTTCATCGAAGCAAAAACGTGATCGATCATAAAATACTTTTTACGTATACGTATACATTTTTATCGAACCAAAAACTTGATCGATCACATATACGCTTTTATGAATCCCTGAGGATCCGTATACGATCATAAAATACTTTTTACGTATACGTATACATTTTAAGAAAGTTTAATCATTTTATAGGAAAATTAAAAGTTTGTAGCTTATAATGATGCCGGAGTTGAAATTTTTTATCGATCACGTTTAAAAATTTGCAACTCGATCACGTTTTTTGTTGGGCCATATACAATCGTGTATATGTGATTTGATACAACAAAACTACATATGCTTCAATGAAGATAATTGAAGGACTTAATATGCATAATGGAGATTCTACAAGCTGATGGAGTATATGCAAAATACTTATCTTTATTAAAGATATGAGAAGATCTTGTATAGAAGATTACAGAAGATATTGTTTTACTTGTAGAATAAGTTTGTAACCCTAGCATCTCTATTATATAAAGAGATGACAGGCACGTAGTTTATCAGATAATTAGAACTACACACAAAAATATACACGTCCCATATATTATTAGTTAGTTCATAGCTTCAAGGTTGAAAAACCCTATCACTATTAAGGGTGATCGTATTAATAATATTGAGGCTTAGTTTTATATTATTACTGTGTTCTGCTATTCTTATTGTTCGTGTTCTTCTTAGCCTTACTGAGTAGATTCCGCATACTCATTAAAGTTCCAGGTAGAATTCCACTTAGTAGTTTTGTATTTATACAAGATTGCTAAACCCTTTATAAGTTAAAGGTTAAAGATCCATACAACAACAACTGTCTACGAATTGGGATCTAAATGTGGTATCAGTCGCCAGGGGGAAATTCTACATAAGAAGAACGAGTACTGATCCAGTTAAGTTTGCAGTGATGGCCATTTTTTACACATCATCCAGTGATCCAAACAAGAAGGTAAAATTCTGTGTTAACTGTCATGATTCTTATCAAACCTTGCTTAAAGATCTTGAACTTGAAAAAAAGAGTCATAGAACAGCTAGGGCTGAGAAACTAGAATATTTATTTAATCTAGAAAAAATTGAAGCTAAAGTTCTTGTTTATAAAGAAAATGAAGAAGCTTGGACAGAAAAGTACAACCAACTAGAGTATCAATTAAAACTAAGTGATTGGAAGTTAGGTTGTAAGATATCAGAAGTTGAAAAGCTCATCAAGGAAAGGGATGATCTTTTACAAAAACTTGCTAGTCAATCTTGTGAATCTATGAAAAGTGAAAGTTTAGGTGAGCAGAATGCTACACTAGCTTCACCTACACAAACTGATAAGATTGATAGGAATAAGGTCCACATTGAAGATTGGGTTGAAAGTGATGATAAAGTTGTTCCTGAAGGTTTTTCAAAGGTTAAAAAGAAAAAGAGCTTGAAGTCTGTGAAGTTTGCTGAACCTTTAGAAACCAAACCTGTTAAAAGTCACAAAAAGTCTAATAAAAACCCTAGGAACAACAATAGTCCTAGAGGTAATCAAAGAAACTGGAATGGGATGATAACTCAAAAACTCGGGAAGACTTTTGAGTTTCAGAATAAAGCTTGCTATGTTTGTGGCTGTTTTGATCATCTGCAGTATACATGTAAACTCAAGAAACCAGTTAGTGATCACAAGCAGGTATGGAACAACTCAAGGAGGATTAACCATAGAAATTTTTCAAGTGATTCTAAATATCCTCAGCAAAGAAGGTTTTTTAACCAATCAGCAGTACTTACTAAACAAAGATTGAAACAAAGTACTGCTAGGCCAAAAGAAAGTACTGCTAAGCCGAAATCAGAGGATAGTGTTGTTCAGGCTTCAGCGAGATGGGTTTGGAAACCTAAACAAGAAGAATTAGATGTTTCTGAACACAAGAATCCATCAAAGATCTTAACACGATATGATTATGTTGATGCTTATGGAAGATTCAAGTCTATTCTGGCTTGGGACTTCAAAAAGCATTAATTCTTAATGTATTGTGTGCATAGCAATTCATAGAAAGTGGGAGATTGAGAATTGCTATGGGGTATGGTGTCCGTGAACATGAAGGTCGATGGTGTTTATTTTTGGAAGCATATAATTGGTTATGCTTTATAATGCGAGGATGGTATTTATTTTGGTCCAAGAAATTTTGATTCGTAATTGGGTTATAATCTGGTACTATGCGGTTCATGGTTAGTACAGTGGTCAAGTTTTATGATTGGTCGATAATGTTAATTGTGCAAGTGGTCAAACGAGGTAGAATTTTTTTTTGGGTCAAAAGTTGCGGCGAATGTAATCTCTTTAATTGGTTTATTCAAATGGTGGACTGAAGATCCGGTGTCATGAGATACATGTTAGATACGGTAGGCCTTTTTCTTTGATTGGTTGGCGCACATGGTAATGTATCACGTGGCTATGGGACTTACATGTTACTGCTACTAGTATTTTTTATTGGCTACGAGGGAAAGATGTCACGTGGATCATGGGATTGGCTACTTGGCTTTGTTGATTGCTGCTACTATTAATTGTTACATCAGTCAAAGGGACCCATGAGATTTTATTGCTTATACTTCACACTATTGATTGGTGAGTTATATATTGGAGACCCATGTACTGGTCTTTGTACTCACGTGGGGATAGTTTTTTATTTGGTCTACCATAGGAATATTAGTTGTGATGCTACTCAGTATATGTATTCATTGATTGATCATCACGTGATGTATGGTTAATAAAGTCTTCTCAAGTTTCATGATTTGTATCTGCTGGGACCCACGAGTTGTAATTCGTTTTACTTTGCATTGATATTCAAGGTCACGTGTGATGTTTTTCTTTGATTGGTCAAGGTGTTGGGAAGATCACATGGTATTGGTGGGACGATAATGGATGAATAGTCATCGGACAGTTGATCTTATTGGTTTATATTTTGTCAAAGTACTGCGCTTAAATTTTAAAAGTACTGCTTTGCTGAAAACGAAAGTACTGCTTCTTGTCTTATTTATTCTCAAGGTACTGTTTGGAATTAAGAATACTACTGCTGATTGAATTTGAAAGTACTGCTACTATGTTTATGAAAGTACTGCTCCTTCCCAAAGTCCTGCTCATGGGTTATTACGAGAAGTTTTCAATTTAAGGGGAAGTCGAGCATGATTTTTGGTCACTAATTAGAGATTAGTTAGTTGGGGCGTTTGTGTACTGCTCGTATTGACCGACATATCCTGAAAGTACTGCTATCTTTGTACGCTATTGGGTAACACATGGTTTGATTTCCCGAATGCTTTATGGTTATTATTTTTAAGAATTCAAGAGCCGGTTAATATCAATTTCAGGGGAAGTGTATCCAGGTTGCTTATCTTCACAGGTTCCTTATTCGATGATTACAAAAAGGGGAAGAAGTTAACATGAAGATTATTTGCAGCTTATTTATGTGTGTTTGTTTCATTCACGGAGATGATTACATCTCAACTTCTCTATTTAAGGGGAAGTTCGTAGACGACTTTGTTCATTTTGTCATCATTAAAAAGACAAAATAAATACAAGAATGAAACAATGGGAATGAAGATTATCGTCATTGAAGATTGCTGAATTCATGAAGATAGTTTTGTAATATCAAATAGGGGAAGATTGTTGGGCCATATACAATCGTGTATATGTGATTTGATACAACAAAACTACATATGCTTCAATGAAGATAATTGAAGGACTTAATATGCATAATGGAGATTCTACAAGCTGATGGAGTATATGCAAAATACTTATCTTTATTAAAGATATGAGAAGATCTTGTATAGAAGATTACAGAAGATATTGTTTTACTTGTAGAATAAGTTTGTAACCCTAGCATCTCTATTATATAAAGAGATGACAGGCACGTAGTTTATCAGATAATTAGAACTACACACAAAAATATACACGTCCCATATATTATTAGTTAGTTCATAGCTTCAAGGTTGAAAAACCCTATCACTATTAAGGGTGATCGTATTAATAATATTGAGGCTTAGTTTTATATTATTACTGTGTTCTGCTATTCTTATTGTTCGTGTTCTTCTTAGCCTTACTGAGTAGATTCCGCATACTCATTAAAGTTCCAGGTAGAATTCCACTTAGTAGTTTTGTATTTATACAAGATTGCTAAACCCTTTATAAGTTAAAGGTTAAAGATCCATACAACAACAACTGTCTACGAATTGGGATCTAAATGATTGTGAAGATCGTTTATGAGCTCTAGGGGATAACAATAACAACGATTATAATGCACAGCGGAATAAGAAAACATAGTTTGTTATTATTAACAAAGTTCTTCGTCATCATCTCTACCACTAAACACTAATATACCAAATACTAACCTAGGCGTTTACATGAACATACGCCTAGGAACTAACTAACTAACCATCACCCTAGGCGTCCCCTAACGCCTGTACACACACACACACCTTTGGTGTTCACATCTTGACACACAATAAATCTAATTCCCTGCCTCTCTTTATATACTAGAGAGTCTAGGGTTACAATTGACTACTAGGGACTAAATAATAAAGTCTTCTTTAACAAGTAAGTCCATTGTCTTTCTTTCTTCATCAATTGTCTTCATAAGTCCTTCATATTTCATATTTTGTCATAATCAACTCAAATATAATTCCCAACAATCTTCCCCTAGTTGATAATGACAAAACCAAATAAGCACGAACTTCCCCTGAAGTTAAGATGTTATGAAAGATAAGAACTTCCCCTTAAACATGCAATATCACCAAGGATATTCAAGTTGCAAATCTTCTATGTAATGCCTTCTTCCCCTTTTTGTCATAATCCACTAGGAGACGCTAAGTAGAAGAAACTTTGATCTTCAAAACCACGAACCAATATCATACGACTAATCCATCTTTCCAATGCCTCAAGATACCCTCCATGAAGTTTTCCGCAACTAAAAATGAAATTAAGGCAAAAGAAATTTGAACCAATAGTACAAATATCAACAAGTAGTAGTAAAAATCTTCCCCTTGAATGATGCATGTAAATAACCATAAGAACTTGTCGAATAACTAACCACCATGATCACAAATACGTTGTAGTTCCAGCCATGAAGAACATAGTACCACCCAAAATACTAATAAAGATGACTACAATAGCATTTGTGACTAAGCATTAGTAACATGAAGAATAGTTCTTTATCTTGAACCTGATTCATAAACATCAGGTCACAAACAAAAACTCAAAATCCAAAACATCATACGTGTGTCGTCCGACAACTAAAAATCCAAATCTGTCAAAGTATGTGTGTCGACAACTTCATACCAAACTAACATTATCGACTTCCCCTCAAATCAATAACCATATTCTATCCAATATCCAATCACCAAAACCTGTGTGTAATCTGATAAACTCCTCTTGAAAGAGCAACTTTTAACGAGCAATAGTAATCCATGTTGATCCATTACTCCTCCTCTGTTGTCCACGCTCGTATAATCCACTACCAATCACGTTCTAGCTGAGATCCAATCATGTGTGTGTGTT
This sequence comes from Chrysanthemum seticuspe, assembly GCA_019973895.1. NCBI lineage: Eukaryota > Viridiplantae > Streptophyta > Magnoliopsida > Asterales > Asteraceae > Chrysanthemum > Chrysanthemum seticuspe. The sequence goes on from BPTQ01000006.1 coordinate 19,240,386, forward strand.
ACCCGATATCTTAAATATTCACCATGCTCGACTTCCTTTCGTGTGTCCCGTCCAATAACCAAAATATCCAAATCATGTAAGAATCTAATATCGGAGAAAACTAGAAACCATCTTGGCTTCCTTGTGCGTGTTGTCCAAAGCCGAAAACCAAATCTTGGAACATAGCAGCAAACGTCCAAGCAGTACTTTCGTCCATAAGCAATAGTGAATACCCAAAGTGCTCCAATACTCCTTCAACCAAACTGACATGCTTACGCAATCCTTTTTCTTCGAGCAGTACTTTGAAAATATACGGGCAGTACTTTGAGAATAAGCAGTACTTTGAGCAATACTTTGCAGCAGTACTTTCCTCTACGTTTTTAATGTGACCAGCACAAAGGTTTCAGATAATTTCGTCTGATCAAATCACCCATGAACATAACATATTCATTCATTCACATGTCAACAAATTAACTGAATGAAAGAACCAATAGAATTACTCTATATACATCACCGTCCCATGTGAACACAATTAGTAGCATCATGATACTGACTCACGAATATATAAAAGTGATTCTTAGTCCAACTTACTTCAGCGAATATAAAACCAAGAAGCAATTTAGTCGGTGATCATGCAAAGAATTTTAATAACCCAACACCGACCTATTGTCTTTAACGAATAGAAGAATCAGACCAATCAATACGCTTTTTGTTTTTACCTTCATCCGAATACACAACAGCAGCTTTTTAATCCCGATTCACAAGAAGTACTAAATATATCAAAGGCTGTACTAAGTAAACGAGTAGCAGTACTGACCCTACGTTGGCACTTTCAAACCAAAGCACATGATAACATGTTTCAAAGCTGCTTCCATCGAAAAAGAGTATCAGATTTGAATACATCTGCAATAAACAGCAACGACTTGCAATACACACCAACAATTAGGGTTTAAGATCACATTAGTAGAAACGTAATAAAGTCGAGAAACCCTAATTCAGATAAACCCTAAAACGCAGCAGCAGATTCATGCATAATCTTCAAGATCACGAACCCTTAATGTATGAATAAATCAATATAAAGCACCAAGCAATGTATAACCATCTTCCATAATGATTTAATTCAAGTATGCACGAATTAAGAAAGTTGAGTAGCATAGAAACCCTAAAAATCGAACTTTCAAAACCTGTTCTGCAGCAGAATTTAAGCATCTGTATCTTTTGATTGAAACCTCAGATTAAAGATCCCTCCGGTGAAAAGTTAGAGTGTCATATAGATAATGTTCACCAAAAATTTCGTCCCGATCCAACGGTTAACGAAAAAGTTATGGCTGTTTGAAAACAGTGTTGCAGAAAACATACGAAAATTTTCAGACTCGAATTTTTTTAATCTTTCGCCATTCTTCGACCAATAAAACCTTGTAGATCCCTATATCAAGAGCTCCCCGCTCTGAAACCAATTGTGAAGATCGTTTATGAGCTCTAAGGGATAACAATAACAACGATTATAATGCACAGCGGAATAAGAAAACATCGTTTGTTATTATTAACAAAGTTCTTCGTCATCATCTCTACCACTAAACACTAATATACCAAATACTAACCTAGGCGTTTACATGAACATACGCCTAGGAACTAACTAACTAACCATCACCCTAGGCGTCCCCTAACGCCTGTACACACACACACACCTTTGGTGTTCACATCTTGACACACAATAAATCTAATTCCCTGCCTCTCTTTATATACTAGAGAGTCTAGGGTTACAATTGACTACTAGGGACTAAATAATAAAGTCTTCTTTAACAAGTAAGTCCATTGTCTTTCTTTCTTCATCAATTGTCTTCATAAGTCCTTCATATTTCATATTTTGTCATAATCAACTCAAATATAATTCCCAACAATCTTCCCCTAGTTGATAATGACAAAACCAAATAAGCACGAACTTCCCCTGAAGTTAAGATGTTATGAAAGATAAGAACTTCCCCTTAAACATGCAATATCACCAAGGATATTCAAGTTGCAAATCTTCTATGTAATGCCTTCTTCCCCTTTTTGTCATAATCCACTAGGAGACGCTAAGTAGAAGAAACTTTGATCTTCAAAACCACGAACCAATATCATACGACTAATCCATCTTTCCAATGCCTCAAGATACCCTCCATGAAGTTTTCCGCAACTAAAAATGAAATTAAGGCAAAAGAAATTTGAACCAATAGTACAAATATCAACAAGTAGTAGTAAAAATCTTCCCCTTGAATGATGCATGTAAATAACCATAAGAACTTGTCGAATAACTAACCACCATGATCACAAATACGTTGTAGTTCCAGCCATGAAGAACATAGTACCACCCAAAATACTAATAAAGATGACTACAATAGCATTTGTGACTAAGCATTAGTAACATGAAGAATAGTTCTTTATCTTGAACCTGATTCATAAACATCAGGTCACAAACAAAAACTCAAAATCCAAAACATCATACGTGTGTCGTCCGACAACTAAAAATCCAAATCTGTCAAAGTATGTGTGTCGACAACTTCATACCAAACTAACATTATCGACTTCCCCTCAAATCAATAACCATATTCTATCCAATATCCAATCACCAAAACCTGTGTGTAATCTGATAAACTCCTCTTGAAAGAGCAACTTTTAACGAGCAATAGTAATCCATGTTGATCCATTACTCCTCCTCTGTTGTCCACGCTCGTATAATCCACTACCAATCACGTTCTAGCTGAGATCCAATCATGTGTGTGTGTTACCCGATATCTTAAATATTCACCATGCTCGACTTCCTTTCGTGTGTCCCGTCCAATAACCAAAATATCCAAATCATGTAAGAATCTAATATCGGAGAAAACTAGAAACCATCTTGGCTTCCTTGTGCGTGTTGTCCAAAGCCGAAAACCAAATCTTGGAACATAGCAGCAAACGTCCAAGCAGTACTTTCGTCCATAAGCAATAGTGAATACCCAAAGTGCTCCAATACTCCTTCAACCAAACTGACATGCTTACGCAATCCTTTTTCTTCGAGCAGTACTTTGAAAATATACGGGCAGTACTTTGAGAATAAGCAGTACTTTGAGCAATACTTTGCAGCAGTACTTTCCTCTACGTTTTTAATGTGACCAGCACAAAGGTTTCAGATAATTTCGTCTGATCAAATCACCCATGAACATAACATATTCATTCATTCACATGTCAACAAATTAACTGAATGAAAGAACCAATAGAATTACTCTATATACATCACCGTCCCATGTGAACACAATTAGTAGCATCATGATACTGACTCACGAATATATAAAAGTGATTCTTAGTCCAACTTACTTCAGCGAATATAAAACCAAGAAGCAATTTAGTCGGTGATCATGCAAAGAATTTTAATAACCCAACACCGACCTATTGTCTTTAACGAATAGAAGAATCAGACCAATCAATACGCTTTTTGTTTTTACCTTCATCCGAATACACAACAGCAGCTTTTTAATCCCGATTCACAAGAAGTACTAAATATATCAAAGGCTGTACTAAGTAAACGAGTAGCAGTACTGACCCTACGTTGGCACTTTCAAACCAAAGCACATGATAACATGTTTCAAAGCTGCTTCCATCGAAAAAGAGTATCAGATTTGAATACATCTGCAATAAACAGCAACGACTTGCAATACACACCAACAATTAGGGTTTAAGATCACATTAGTAGAAACGTAATAAAGTCGAGAAACCCTAATTCAGATAAACCCTAAAACGCAGCAGCAGATTCATGCATAATCTTCAAGATCACGAACCCTTAATGTATGAATAAATCAATATAAAGCACCAAGCAATGTATAACCATCTTCCATAATGATTTAATTCAAGTATGCACGAATTAAGAAAGTTGAGTAGCATAGAAACCCTAAAAATCGAACTTTCAAAACCTGTTCTGCAGCAGAATTTAAGCATCTGTATCTTTTGATTGAAACCTCAGATTAAAGATCCCTCCGGTGAAAAGTTAGAGTGTCATATAGATAATGTTCACCAAAAATTTCGTCCCGATCCAACGGTTAACGAAAAAGTTATGGCTGTTTGAAAACAGTGTTGCAGAAAACATACGAAAATTTTCAGACTCGAATTTTTTTAATCTTTCGCCATTCTTCGACCAATAAAACCTTGTAGATCCCTATATCAAGAGCTCCCCGCTCTGAAACCAATTGTGAAGATCGTTTATGAGCTCTAAGGGATAACAATAACAACGATTATAATGCACAGCGGAATAAGAAAACATCGTTTGTTATTATTAACAAAGTTCTTCGTCATCATCTCTACCACTAAACACTAATATACCAAATACTAACCTAGGCGTTTACATGAACATACGCCTAGGAACTAACTAACTAACCATCACCCTAGGCGTCCCCTAACGCCTGTACACACACACACACCTTTGGTGTTCACATCTTGACACACAATAAATCTAATTCCCTGCCTCTCTTTATATACTAGAGAGTCTAGGGTTACAATTGACTACTAGGGACTAAATAATAACGTCTTCTTTAACAAGTAAGTCCATTGTCTTTCTTTCTTCATCAATTGTCTTCATAAGTCCTTCATCTTTCATATTTTGTCATAATCAACTCAAATATAATTCCCAACATTTTTGCTTCGATGAAAATTTTATCTGTAACAATTCGCATTTTCAGGTTTCTATCCATTCTCGAATTTTACTATTCAAGTTTACTATTCATTTCCGATTTTTTTTCCATTCATCATGACAAGAGAGTTGATACTTGACGGGTTGTCCTGACGACGTACGTAGAATCCATTTAAAACCGGTTTCGTAAAACCGTGTCTGAGATTTTTGTTTAGGTTTAAACGACATTTGAGCATTCCGATATGTCCATACGACATTGCAAACAAAAGAAATATGCGTTTTTCACATCGTACGATATTTTCACAAGTTTTGGAATTTTACATTTTTTGATTTTGCGTTTTACGCGTTTTAAGCCTACGGTTTTAGGTTTTTATGACGTTTAAGCAACCCGATGAAGCTTATCACTCATTTTATATATTAATATGGAGTAAATTTTTACACGTATATGTATACATTTTCATCGAAGCATTTTTATACGTATACGTATATATTTTTTTATACTTATACGTATACTTTTGATGTGTATACCTGTTTTTCAGTTGGCCTCATGTATATCTAGGCCAATGTATCTTATTGTTTTATACGTGTATTTATACATTTTTATATGTATACGTATACGTACACATTTTTATACATAGACGTGATCGTATTCGGATCCTCGGGGCTTCATAAAAACATACTCCCTCCATCCCAAATTATAAGTCCATTTTTTATTTTTCAAAGTCTTTTTCTTCCGACTTTGATCTTAATTATTTTTTTTCATGTTATATAATACTTGATGAAAAGTATACCAATACAAATGCATTTAAATCACACATCCATTTATATATTTTACATCAAGTATTATATAACGCTAAAAGAAATAATTAAAGTCAAAGTTGAAATAAAATGACTTTGGAAAAGTCAAAATGGACTTATAATTTGGGACGGAGGGAGTAAAAATGTATACGTGATCGATCACGTTTTTTTTTCGATAAAAATGTATACGTACATCGGTATATGTACAATTTTTTTTATGATCGATCGCGTTTTTGCTTCGATGAAATTTGTATAAATATACGTTTAAAATTGTGGCCCAGGTTGCAAATTATTATATGTGCTCGATAAAAATTTCATTGAAGCAAAATCGTGAGTGATCATGTCTACGTTTTCATGAATCCCCAAGAGTATCGGTCATATATACGTTTTTGTTGAAGCAAAAACGTGATTGATCACGTATACATTTTTATGAAGCCCCGAGGATCTGTATACGTGATCGATCACGTTTTTTATTCGATAAATTTTTTATCGATCACGTATAAAAAAATTGAAGCAAAAAAATGTATATGTGATCGATCACGTATAAAAAATTTATCGCGTATAAAAATGGAAGGAAAAAAAATGATCGAGTGGTATCGAAGAATAAAAACGTATAAAAATGGAAGCAAAAAAATTAATCGAGTGGCATCGAAGAAAAAAAACGTATAAAAAATGGAAGAAAAGGCCGTATAAAAATGAAAGAAAAAGCCGTATAAAAAATGGAAGCAAAAAAAATTGATCGAGTGGTATCGAAGAAAAAAACGTATCAAAAATGGAAGAAAAAAAATTGATCGAGTGGTATGGAAGAAAAAAAATTGATCGAGTGGCATGGAAGCAAGAATGATTTACGCAATTTATACGTATACGGACGACCGATGTAAATTTTCAGAGCCACAAGGATGATTTATGTAATATATTTTTGATTAAATGTTATTGAGGATGACCGGTGTAAACTTTTTGAGCCACAAGAACGATTTATGTGATTTATTCTTGATTAAATGATAATGAGCACGACTGATGTAAATTTTTGAAGACACAGAGATGATTTATGTAATTAAATGATAATGATGCCTACAATAGGATGATTAAGAAAGTTTAATGCTTTAATAGGAAAAATTAAAACTTTGTTACTTGCAATAAAAAAAATGTGACAAATTTGTTGATTTTTTAAACCATTTACCCTAAATAAATTTAGCTTGATTTGAGAGGGCCCAAGCCTCCCCTGCTTTGAAAGTTACTATAAGATTTTAGAAAAAGTTACTAAGCAGTATATTTTAATTCAGTGTATTAATTTCTACTTCCAGTAACCCAATAAACTAACTTTAAACTAAATTTTAATACTAGGCAGCCAAAATTCAAAATAAATTACTGTTTTGTGACCAAAGTGTAAAAACCAAAACTTGAAAACAAGTTATTTATCTCATGAATCATCTTCTTGACCAGGTTTAGCGAAAAAAAATGTAGTGTAAAATTTTAAAAATGGTTTGTTTTTTTAATAATTCCCCCCCACCCCCCCAACTCTAAAAACCAATTTATATTGTAGTTTCTAAAATTTATCGAAGTATGCCCCTCAAGTAAATTTTTTTGGCTCCGCCCCTGTACCAGTTAATATCCGACACCATAAACACATAAAAGCAACCTTCAATTTCTTTAAGCAATCCGACAAATAAGAACAGTATGAATATCAATTAATCTAAGACTATGTGGTGCTAATATTAACCACCTTTATATACTACGTACTATCAATTAATTATTAGAGTTAATTACATAAATGATCACTGTGGTTTGTCCATTTTTTCACATTTAGTCACTGAACTTTTTTTTTGACAAAGTCAATCATTAAGGTTCTAAATCGTTACAAATCTAGTCACTCATGTTTCAATTTCATTACATAAAAGGTCACTGTGGTTTGAAACTTCAGTGACCATTTATGTAACGAAATGGACTGAATCTGTAACGATTTGAAACTTCAGTGACCATGTATGTCAAAAAAAAAGTTCAATGACTATATGTGAAAAAATGACAAACCATAGTGACCATTTATGTAATTTACTCTAATTATTATTTTACATCATTGTACGGCAGTTCTAGCATGTTTCTTTCATGTTTCAACGTTTATATTTACACAAGCTTTGACCTTTAAAAGTCAACTTTGAGTCCATGTGGTGATACTATTCTTACTAAACTGTTATCAAAATTCTACATTCTGTATACTTGTATGTGGACATAATCTCGACATTGCTTCTGCATATTATGTAACATTAAATAAATAGTTTGTAACCGTTATTCGGTTATGGTAGTTATGGTGGTTAAAAGTTAGTTAATTTCGGTTATGATATTACCGAACACACACAATGGTTCATGCGAACCCCTATATAAATCGCATGCATGTAACAATTGAATGGTTAGATGATATATACAATCTTATTCAGTAAACATTGCAACTTGTATCGACTAATACTAGGGACAACAATTGGCAAAAGAGCCTACGTTTACATCTTACGCTTGTTTGATTCCAAATCAGTGAACGAGAAGAAACAAACACGCTGGGAATAAAAAGGTCTCAGTGGAAACATTGTCAAACAAACAACAAAACCTGAATAATTTTGAAAAAACGTTGGGGGAAGATAGTGCACGATCAGAACCAACGTAAGTTGCAAACGTGGAGTAACACCAAACGAATTGGTGGAAGAAACTTTGTGAGGACTGCATGTTAAACGCGACACAAAGGAAAGGAAGAAAACAACGTTGAAAATACTTTGTTGTGGACGGCTGTGGAACAACCACACAAAGGAAAAAGAAAAACATATCAACGCTTTGTTATTAAGAATCGTGACACCGAAAAGATAAAGGCTAGCGAACTTCTGTGGGTACTGCTGTTGAATCGCGACATAGAAGGAAAAGAGTAAACACACAACGCTTTGTGATAAAAAGCAAGTGGAAGACTTTTGTTGGGTAACGTTTGTTGAGGAACAACACAAAAGGAAAGGAACAAAAGACTCACAACGCTTGGAATAATAAGCGTGTGACTGAGTTAATTCTTGTGGGCAACGGTTTGAAGAATACCGACACAAAAGAAAAGGAAAAAGATTGCTACACATGCTTTGTGGGAGACGACTTGGAATTCGACACAAAAAAGAACAACAACAGCGAAACCATTCGTTGTTTGGAGGAATATCGAGAGAACATTTAGAGAAGTTCTAGGATTTGGTTTGTGGGAATGAAGCAAAGTCGACACAAACAAAGGGGGAGCAACAACAACGTTTTGGGAATACCGAATAGAAAACAGTATCAGTTTGATACTTGTGGTGATACTAACGTGAGAAAGAAAGACAAAAAATCATTGTGGGTATAATTGTTTAAGTACCAACACACAAAAAGGAATAAGGTTGTGTTTTAACACAAGCAACAAGGTTAGAAATCTAAATTTTCTGGATTTCTATCATACTAGAAGTATAGAAGTTTATTTTTCGTATTATTAGGAATTCCCGAAAACTATTTATGTACCCGTACTATTAGAAATCCTATATTAGTAAGAAAATCCCATACGTTAGAAAGTGAAGATCTTACGCACAATTAGGATGTCTACCGAAGATCTTAATAGCGCTCTAATCACACAAAACCCGTAACACCAATCGCACACTATCAATGCCCAAAGTTGAAGTTGAAAAACTACACTGGTTGGGCTATCCAAATTAAAGTTATACTTGAAGCAAACGGATTATGAGAAATGATAGAACCTAAGGAAAATGCGAAAGTCGATGAGAAAAAGGATAAGGCAACTACGACCTTTCTATATCAAGCATTGACCGAAGATGTGATATTACAAGTCGCGGGTTGTAAAACAGCAAGGGAACTATGGGAATCGTTAAAGAAGAGACACGTTGGAGAAGAGAAAGTGCAGCAAGCATGATTACAATCATTGATGATTGGATTTCAAACACTCCAAATGAAGGAGGACGACTCAGTGGATGCATTTACGGCTAATGTTAGCCTTGATAATAATTAATAGAAGTGATGGTCATTCACGTTTAGGAACTTTGTAACGTGTGTTAGATATCGTACTAGAATAGTCAATGGGCTCGTGGATTGGGCTAAGCTAAATTGGTATTAGTTATGTTAAGCTAGACTTGTATAAGTTCATGTAACCCAATCCAATCCAAGTCCATCTCACGGCCCATGGAAAGCCCATAAGGGAGTTTAGTCTAGGAGTATAAATACCCCTCAAATGTGTCATTTGAGGGGTGTGCTTGAGTGTGTGTGTGTGTGTGTGTTTTTTTTCTTTGAAGTAATACAAGTTTCTTGTTTCATCTTTTTCTCTCTAACACATACGAGTATAATCAAGTCACCAACTTTCTTAGTCTTTCTTCTTAATCTTTACGTATAAGCTTAGTGTTTGTTTACGTGGTATACTCGTTTGGTAAGCTTGGTAAAGTGATAAGGTTGATATATTTAAGGTCCTACAATTGGTATCAATCGCCTAACAATGGTTTAGGAGTCTTGTGTTACGTTTTTTGTTAAAACTTTACAAGAAAGTTGAGTTTTTTTATATAAAAACGTGAGCTTTTTGTTATAAAGTTTTGATTTTTACTTGTTGTTAAGGTTAAAGTTGTAGTTTTTATTGATCCTTAAGTGTTTTGGAAGAAGTTTGTGCAAAAGAAATCATTTGGAAACGTGTTTTTGGGTGAAAATTTGTGTTTTTGCAAAATTCTGGGCATTCTACGCGTAAGAAAACCAAGTACAGAAAGTCAAAACCCTAGTTTTACGCATAAGGAAAAGTCAAAACCCTAGTTCTACGCATAAGCAGTGAATTCTACGCGTAAGAAGTGAAATCCCACGCTTAAGCATTTGGTGACGTTTCTTCGTGCAACAACGGTGACTCAGTGCTTCCCTCACTTGGATAAGTTTGTGGAACACTTCGACTTGTGGATATCTTTTACACTTGGACGAGTGTAAAGGATTTTGGTTTTAAACCTAAACTTACGCATAAGCCTAAAAACTTACGAGTAAGCACTTCTACGCCTAAGTTAATTCTTACGCGTAAGGTACTCTACTTATAAGAGTTTAGTCTACGCATAAGCTTACGTTTAACCTAAGTTTACGCGTAAGGTAAAGTTTACGCATAAGCTTCATCCTACGCCTAAGGAATCCTACGCATAAGGAAGTTTACGCATAAGCACTACATCCTACGCCTAAGAACAAGGTTTACGAGTAAGATCTTAAAGCAAAACTTCAAATGGCCATAACTTTTGGACCGTAACTCCGTTTTCAGCGTTCTACCCATCAAAACGACCGTGAGAACGAGGAGATTGGCGCGCCAAGTTAACTCATTTAGGTCAACCTTCGAGTCCTAAAAACGCTCCGAACAGAAGTTATTGGGTTTTTAAGTTTTTAGACCCAATTTTCACTACAACAACCGAGCTTAATCTTCATCAAACACAACTCCTTTATCGTTGAATCGATCCTACATCAACTTTATGATCAAATACCTTCATCAATGGCTACTCAACAAGACATTCATGCAGCCGGTGCCGAAAACCGTCCTCCTATGCTAGAAAAAGGTGGATAAATTCAATGGAAAAGTCGTATGCTCAGCTACATCAAGACCAAACCTAATGGAAAACTCATGATTCAATCCATTACGAATGGACCCTTCAAGCCTCGACAAGTCCAAAACCCTGGAAATCCTGATGCAACACCTCCCGTCCCACCATCTTTTCATGTTCAATATGAATCAGAATACACTGAAGAGGATAGCAAACAGGTTGAAGCAGATGACATGGCAATACACATTGTCCAACTGGGTTTACCAAGAGACATCTTTGCTGCTGTAGACAGCTGTGAAACTGCTTACGATATGTGAGAACATGTTAGACGGCTATGTTATGGAACATAAATTGGTAAACAAGACATGGAGACCAAGCTGCTAACTGAATGGGAGAGGTTTACATCAACTCCAGGAGAATCCATTGAATTCTACTATGGAAGGTTTTGCACTGTGATGAATTAGCTTATCAGAAACAAGTTGGCACCTAGAACTATCGTGAGTAACATCAAATTTCTCAACAATCTTCCAGAAGAATGGGGCGATATGTCACAATTGTCAATCAAACAAATGACTTACATCAGGTGAACTTTGATCAACTCTACGATTTTCTGAAACAAAACCAAGCTGAAGTCAATGAAGTTAGGAAAGAAAGATTGGCAAAGAATCATGATCCCTTGGCACTAATTGCAAAGACTCAAACTCCAGTGAATACTCAACAACAAGCTTCATCATCTTCCACTAACAACAACTTGCAGCAATACATTCCACAACCACAAGCTTTTTTCCCTCAACAACAATTCTACTCACCAGAACATCAAGTCATTCAACAACAACAGTATCCACAATACCAGGAACAAGGAATCCCTGATCTTGAAACTGAACGAGACGAGGATTTGTCAAATGCATTTTCTTATTTGACTAAAGTATTCAAAGGTCGCTATTCCACACCAACTAACAACAACCAAAGGATTTCATCAAACACTCGCAACAGGCAAATTGCACAGCCGGGTTTGAATATGGGTCATCAAGGACAAATGGTTGGAGTTATTGGGAACCAACATGGATATGCTACTGGATTTCATATGGGTAATCAAGCGGTTCCGTATCAGGGTAATCAGTTGGGTCAGAATGTTGGAAATCAGATGGGGCAGAATGTTGGAAATAGAATAGTGGGTAATCCGGATGGGAATGTTGCAGCTCCAGCCGTTGGAAATTATGGAAATGTGAATCAGGGTAATCAGGTTAAGTGTTACAACTGTCAAGGAGTGTGTCACATTGCAAGGAATTGTCCCACTAAGCCAAACAAGAAGAATTCTGCGTATCTTCAGAAAGCAATGATGTTGGCACAGAAGTCTGAATCAGGGATGCAGTTGAGTGCTGAGGAACATGACTTTTTTGCTCTTATGGATGAATTGGAAGACCTAGAGGAAATCAATGCAAACTGCATCTTCATGGCAAATCTTCAGGAAGCTAAGTATGACACTAATTCTGACGCACCTTGATGAGTGTCTAAATACTCATCATTTTTGTACAATATAAACTGCAAAATCATCTGAAAACACTCAAAAATGAATCAAAATGATAAAAATATCACAAATCAGTGTTTTATGTGTTTCAAATGCAAAAATATCAAAATCAGATGAAAAACGTATCAAATTTGCAAAATTGGCAGTTTTAGTCCCCCAAGTTTCAAAAGTTGTCAAAAACAGTCCCTGATATATCTAAATAAAGAAAAATATCATTCAAGGTCCCTGAAATATTTTAAATTGTCAAAAACGGTCCTTGAATGAATCTTTGGTCAAATGGCGGAAAAGGTCCTTCAACTTTGAAAAGTGGCAAAAATGGTCCTTGGAAATTGGAAATTGTCAAGTTTGGTCCTTATACTATTGGAGCTTGTCACTTTTGGTCCCTTGAAACATCTTTGATGAATTGACAGCTTAGGTCCCTTGAATTTCAGAATTTACAACATTAGTCCTTGCCATTAAAACCTTTATTAAACCTTTTTGGACTAGTCAATACACAATTGGACCCAGCCTTTTATTTTGGACCCCTGCCATATTACCATTTTGGACCCCCCTACATACTTAACACCCCTGGTCAACACAATAGTCAAACAAATACCCCCTTGGCGCGTTTTTTCTTTCTTCCCCAACCATATCCCTGAAATCACTCAACTTACCACCCCCCTCCTCACCTATCCATCTCCTTTGTCCCCCCACCAACACCTCAATCCAAATGCATTTAATGCATCTTTAACCCTTTACTCAACCTCCCAACTGCCTAATACCCATTTCCCGCCAAAAATGGATTCAATGGCCAAGATAGCTTTAAGTGATCCAATGGCCACAAAAAGAGGTGGGATTATCTCAGACCAAGAGAGAGAAGCTAGTGGAACTATAAAAGAGAAGGAAGAGAGAAGATTGGAAAAGTAGTTAGTTTTTAAGATTTTCTTTATGTCGTTTTTTTATAAACTGTCTTAGCTTAGTTTAAATTATGTAATCTTTTGTTTTTAAGATTCAAACTCAAGTCAAGTTATCATTGTAATCTGTTTTAAGGATCAAAATTCAAGTTTGGTTAAAATTCTTATTCTTGTGTTTACTGTTGGAATTTTCAAATTCATGTTCCTATATTTAAGCTTCCAATAGCTTCTTTTCTCACTTAAACAAGTTTAGTCAAGCTTATTTAAGCTTTTGACAAGCTTTGGAGACAGTTTAAGGCCTTTTCACTCAGGGTCAACAAAAGTCAACTATGGGCTCAATTTGAAATGGAAGCATATTTGGTTGATGCAGTGGTGCTTTGGGGGTTGGATTAGATTAGCCTAGAGTAGTTATGGTTCTGGTCTTGGTCTGCAAACAATTTGGATACATATGAGTGAGTTTCTCAGTTTCAATTTTTAAGTCCATTTTGCATTTTATGCCTGTCTATGAATCTGTGATCATGAGTAGTTCTAATCTGTTTCATTAAGTTGTTTTTAGGTCTTATAACTCAGTTTGAGTGTTTGCTTTAGCTAAATCTTTGGTCATCTTATTTTTTCTTGCAAACAGTTGGTATTAGGGGTGTTTGGAATTGCTGCATTAACTGACTTTTAGGTATGGTCAGTGGATTAGTCTTGTAGTCCTAATCTTGTTATGCTCCACTGAAACCAATTCAGTTACCCATTTGCACCCTAGAGCAGTTTAAGTCAAAATTGTATGCCATCTGTCTTAACAGTGTATCTGTTGAGTTTTTACAAAATCCAAATCTTGTTTTGTGTTTAAATTCCTTAAACATTGCTTGCATTAAGTTCATTTCATCACTAAATATCATTTTCAGTTTACAAATCCATATCAAATCTCAATTAAGTCAACAATTCAGTTTTGCTAAAAAGTCAAATTGCATAAACTCAGTTTTTGGCTCAAATAGGGTGAATTTTCTTGGATTCATTTCTGGGTCAAAATCAATGAAGCTTATGGTTTTAAAATCTTCAGCTGGTCTTGTTTCTTATTAGCAATTTTTCAGATTTTTATCAAATTTTTATAACCATCAAAGAAGCTTGTCAAAATGAGGTCAATTGTCCTGTGCAGGGCATCAAGTCTGCACAGGACTTGTCCAGGTTTTGCTTGGATTGCACAAAGCTCATTTGAGCTCAGCTAGGTCTGATTTTTGGCTTATGCATTCTCAACCAGGTCTTCTTTAAGTTTTAGCATTTGCTTTTTAGTTTCTAGCTTATTCATGTGCTTATTTCTTTGTCCAAAGTAGCCCCCCATAGAATCTGTTTTTGTGCAAAGCTCATAATCATCAAATCTTGGTAAATTGCATTCCAGAGGTTATGGCTTGTTGATTTCAGTTGATTTAGAGTTATTTTAGCTTATTGTTGCCTCTGTCTCAGTTTGGTACCTTTTGGTGTGCTTTTGGCTTATCCAAGTGCTTATTTATAAGCACTTGGCACATCAGTTCCTTATTTCTCCACACAAGCACCTGTTTTTCCTATTTTCCTAGCTTCCTAATATTATTTTAGAGTTTTCCTGAAATTTTCATATTTTTCTAAGCTTGTTTGCTATTTTTCTTAATTTAAATTAGTTTTTAAGCACTTTTAAATAGCATTTAATACAAATAATTAAGAAAAGGTTCAAAAAAATAATTTTTCATTTTTCTTAAGTTAAGATAAATATAAAAAGACAAAAAAATATTTTTCTAAATTTTTCTTAGTTAAATTTGTATTTTTAAATAATTTAAGTAGTTTTAAATAGTTTTTAATTCCTAGAAAATAGAAAAATAATCACAAAAATACAAAAATAGTTTTGAAAATTCTATTTTGATATTTTAGATTTTTCTAAGTCTTAATTTTATTTTTCAAGCTTTATTTCATATTTTCTTTCATTTTAGGTTATTATTAAATAGTTAAAAATAGTTTTTAATTAATAATAATTAGATAAATAGTTGTAAAAATAATTTTCTTTTTCTATAAATTTTCTTTTATCATTAGGTTTGTAGAAATGTCAATTTCATATTTTTAGGACTTTTATTTCTTAGATTTCACTTTTTATTTTGTACGTTTATGTAATTTTGTTTAAACGTAAGTTTTAAGTTTTAAGTTTTAAACGTTCATCAATTTAAATATAGTGATAGCGTTTATTTAATGTATTTTATCTTTTTAATCTTCTTAATTTGTATTTAAGTCGCTTTATTTTATAAACTTTTTCAGTAGTGTAATTATCCATCCAATTCCTTACTGATCACTATCATTAGTGATCATTCTATCGTCTGATCAAGTGTTTACACACCATTGAGTCTCCGTGGGACTTAATGACCCGGGAATCCATTGTATTCTCTGATCTTCATTGCATTTGTGTCTGAGCAGTTTTAAGTCTGTTACGGTTGGCCATTCACAAGTGGCCAGCTTGTGTGATTAGACTTGACGGTTTAGCACAGATCACACCTCCTGTTTATGACGCTAATGCAGTATCTGAGGTATCAATCATTGATCCATGCTATAACAATGTCTTATTTGATGTGTTTACTCATAACGAACAGCATTCTGTGATGCCAGCACCCACTTATGATACATACCTGGACAATCCGAGTAGTAGCAATATTATCTCTGAAACTCCATATGTGGATCCTAATGGAGGCTGTGTGGCACAAAATACTGAGACTGATGAGAAAACACGTGCCTTATTTGAATCATTGACAAATAACTGTGGCATTGAAATTGAGAAAGTTAAAAAGGTCAATCGCGATGTTAAGGCCGCGAATGATAAATTGACCGTTGAGCTTGAGAGGTACA
The DNA here is from genome assembly GCA_019973895.1 of Chrysanthemum seticuspe. NCBI lineage: Eukaryota > Viridiplantae > Streptophyta > Magnoliopsida > Asterales > Asteraceae > Chrysanthemum > Chrysanthemum seticuspe. Next base: position 19,256,619 of record BPTQ01000006.1, read on the forward strand.
AGGAGAATGCAAAAGCCTTTGAATTTCACAAAAACAAAGAGTCAGAATTAGAAATTGATTATCGAGATTCCCTTTTAAGAGAAACACAATTGCAAATCAAGTATAACACGCTTGATGTTAAATTAAACTTAAAAATAAAATCTTTAAACAAGGAAATTTTTCTGATCTTAAAAACCAACTTTCTAAACAACAAGCAACTTATTATGATCTTGAAAAAAAGAAGAAACAGTTGATTGCTGATTTTTCAAAACGTGAAGATTCTCTTCTTAATGAAATTCTTGATAAAAATCAAAAAATCAAAAAATTGGAAACTTTGCTTGTTACAACGGGTCATTCAGCCAAATCAACCAATATGCTAATTAATCAAACAAATCCGTATTTTCATACAACTCAAAAAATGGCTCTTGGTAACAAAACTCCTTGTTTCCTCAAGAAAGCTCAGAAAGAACATAATGTTTTGAACAATGGAAAAGCTTTAAATGAACCCATAATTGTTCATGATTCTCTTGAAAGTTAGAACTATCTGATGAGAGTAGATCAAAAATGCAACAAAAGAACCCAGATCTAAAACCAATTGATTATAACAAATGGAACAAAATTTCTGGAATTACTTTTGTTTCACAAAAAGAAAAGTCAAAGTTTTCCATCACACCTAGTGTTTCAATCAAAGAGTCAACACCTGTTTCAAAATCAGTTTCAAAACCAGTTTCAACTCCTGTAGTTGTCTCAAAATCTCTTTCGAAAATCGAACAAATGTCTTCAAACAATCCTTTTAACACAAGTGATGCTAGAAGCATTTTAGATGACGTTAAAACTAGAATTGGAGAACTTCAAGAGACTGTGAAATCTAAAACCAATATTACAACTAACATATGGTTTTCTAGCTTTGATGATGAAATTAAATTTTTTTTTGAAACTCAAATTGCCCCTCCGCTGAATAACATCAGTGCAAGGGTAATTCATTTTGAACAAGCATTTTTGAAAGAAACATGTGACTTTGTCAAGGACCATAAATCCCTGGTAAAGCAAGTTAATAAATGTTTTGAACACATCAAAGTTTTGGAAAATTTAAATGATTCTCTCTTCGAAGATGTTATAACTACTGATTTCATGTCCATTGTTTTACAAACATATTCTGTTGAAGATCATGAAAGACTCTAGTTTGAGACCTCCGAAATTGTTTCAAAATATGAAAATGCTCTTGCAAAACTTGAAAAAGAAAATGTCTCAAATTTTAAACAACTTGATCGAAAAATGGAGGAATACAATGTCAGAATTATCAATTTCCGGTCATTTTTCAAATTTATATTTCATTAACGTATATATTTCTTATTAAATAAACGCTATCGCGTAAACATTTATTTTGAATATTGATCCGGCACTTCCAAAAATAATCCTAATATATTTTTGTACTCATGTTAATACTATAAAAATTATATTATTAGTTTACCCGATGTTTTCAATTTATTTTGTATATAAATTGTTATATATAAATATTTACGACGGTTTTCGTAAATTCAACCCGATAATTATTATTTCACTCAATTTTTGTAAGAAATGTATCTTTATAATTTTTATGACTTCAATATATTTTATTTTGATCCGTTAAAATTTATTTTTAGCTAACGCTACCCTAAATGCTTAAATATGTACACAAGTTATCAACTATCCTTAAATAACTACACATTTACTTTTCACTTATACATTTAATTATTACAAACTACATCTAATCTTTTTTTTTTATACATGTCGACACACAAAGGGGTGACTCAACCCATTTAGTACAAATATCTTCCATGTTATCAAATCCAACTTTGATACTTCACTTCATTCATTATTCAATAAATAAATAAAAAATGTTTTCTCTTCTTCTTCTTGGAGATACACGACCACAACAACAACAAAGAGAAATCCATCATTCTTTTCCAAGATTAATTATATTCAAGATCCCTTTTGTGTTCTAGTTAAGGTTTAGGATTAAACCTTGAAGATTAACTAAGTTTTCTATCATCAATCTTCATAAGTCATTCAAGTAAGCATTTCATGATTTTTATAACTCTATCATATTCATATTTATGTTATTTCATCATTTTTGCAAGAAAATATGCAAGTATCATGTGTGTCTATACCACTTTTAGTGTTTTTATTACTTATTATGAATTATAATCATCCTATATATGATCCCTTGAAACATATTAGTTTTGATGATGTCTAGGAGCCCATGACACCCTAAGAAGGTGTATGGTAGGATTAGAATAGCTTCGGGGTTGGTTTGAATTGGTTAGAATAGGTTTTGCGCGAGAAAAACCCATTTCGACAACTTTATTTAAAGGTCTGATCATATTTTTGAATTATGGAAATCTCGACAGTTTACAAAGATTTTTGGGCTAGATATTTAGAAAATATACTTTAAAACGAAAACGTGGCCGCTTGAACGGGTTAAAACGGAGTTATAACGAAGAAGTTATGCTATTTTTAAGTTTAACGACGAAAACTATTTGTTTCAGAAAATTCAGCATGTATTCTCAACTTTTTACGAGTCAAAAATGAGTCTTAAGCGTTATAAAATGTGTCGACTTATCAAAAATATATTAGTATACTTTAATACGAAGCTAAGGACATATAAAACGTAGAAAACGGACTTGTAACGATTAAATTACATGCGTTTAAATAAAGTTGCCGTAACTATATTATATAAGCAAAACTAATATATTTCTATTAGACAAACATTACGGCCGCGAATGACCATGTTGAGGGTCGTTTTTAACATTGATGTAGTACTTTTTATAAAATGATGTCTTCTAGTAAAAGTAAGTTCGCCTAGCCTATTTTCCAAAACGTCCAACCGTTCGTCAAACGGAGTTGTAACGAGTAAAATACGGTCACTCAAACTTTGACGAAAGTTACCTTAAACAATATTTTGGACACAAGTACCATACTTTACCTATATTTTTCTCCATGATCGAGACCTCTATGATGAGAACTTAAATGCTAAAACTTTGAGATAATGATACAAGCTTTCCAAAACCGTTGAGTTTGTTTCCTAACACTCGATGTGCACCATTTTACGACTAGCTTTTCAAGGACGTTTAGTCACTTTCATGAAATTGTCAAATGACATTATTTTAGGACGAAAAGTTATAGTTTCATAATAAATCACTAAATGACTATCGTAGGATGTCATTTCAATATAAATACTTGTAAAGTAACTTATAAATTGTCAAGACTTTATAAGATTATTTTTCGACGATAAACTTTATTTTCAAAAGTGTACAAGTGGTATGGATATCAAATGAGTTTGCATGCACGACATTGTTTCATGACTTATATTAGAGCATATCATTCATAATAGGTCGCGGGTAGAGAGTTACGTCTCATTTCTGTGCATCCACTTTGTCATCATAACTATTGCAACAGGTGAGTTCGTAGCCTCACTTTTACTCGTTTAATTGTTTTATAAACTCTTCGGGGGAGATACATGCTCAACTACTTGCTTTTACTTTACATTTATATGAACTTAAATATCTTTTGTTTCTCTCTATGCGCGCGTAATTAGATTATGCCCGAAGTAAATTGATCACTATGTTATGAACGCTATTATTTGAATCACTTTCCTTGATTTTGAACCCTTCGACATGTATATTTGAGCTATTTTAAATTGATTCGGACCCTTTAACATATAAGTGAACACTTTGGACTTGATTTGAACTTTTTGACATATAGTCGAACTCTTTTAACTTGTAAAGGAACCTTTTGATATATTTTGAACTTGTTTGACTCGATACAGAACCCTTTGACTATTTTGAACCTTTGATATTATTCGAGCTCTTTGACTGTTCTGAACTTTTGAACTCGACTTAAATATTTGAACTTAATTACGAACTTTTGAACGGAACTATTGAGCTTAAATACAAACTTATGACTTGTTTGAACTTATTAAACCGGACGTGTTATGACCTTGACCTAAAGTCTCCTATGTTCGGAGCATCACTATAAAGCCTCCCCGGTCCGGAGCAGAATGTCTCCCTATGGGAACGGAGCATTTTCAATCTAAGTCTCCCTTGTTCGGAGCAACCTTAAGCCTCCCCGGTCCGTAGCAGAATGTCTCCCTATGGGAACGGAGCATTTTCAATCTAAGTCTCCCCTGTTCGGAGCAGTGCAAATTCTCCCATGTTCGGAGTGTTCTTAATTGTATATAATAGTTGTATGATGTACTGTTCGTACATTCGCATTGTTAGTCTCCTATTAGTAGGTAGTATGGATAGCGCTATTAGAGGTCGGCCAACCTCTCGTCCACTATGTTACGGGACGCATATTATTTATTCAATGGGGCTTTGCCTGGCATACATTATTATATATGTGGTGCAATATTGTGAATTATTATGGTAACTTATACTCGACTATTAGACACACTATATTTTGTGCAATGGGTTGTGAACACACATGTTGCAAGTTTTGTATGGGCGGAACTTGGAACTGAGTGGATTTACGATGCCTTTGCTTTGTGAACTATTATGATAATGTACACTTAACTTCTAGACATACTACTTTTGGCAGTGGGTTGTGAACACACAGGTTGCAAGTTTTGTATGGGCGGAACTTGGAACTGAGTGGATTTACAACGCCTTTGCTTTGTGGACTATTCTAAATGACCAAAAACTTTGCCTTTGTTGCATGAACACTCTTTAAAAGCTTTACTTGTTAAACAAACTCTATGAACTCACTCAACCATTGTGTTGACACTTTTAGCATGTTTTATCTCAGGTATCTAAGGCATTCACTTCATGGCATGCATGTGGACTTATCATAGAGTCGCGGTGTCGACGCGTCTCACCTATATTTTATGCACTTAACTATCGTTTGATTGTAACAAACTCGTTTGGATATATTAGAAATCTTTTGGGACCTAATCTTTGTAAACTCTGATTATTTTAATGAATCAAACGATATTTTCAAAATGACACTTTAGGTCGTTCGATATAACTGTAACTTTGATGCTATGACAGTCCTCCCCAAGGTATTCCATTCCGCTGTAAAACAGGTAATTTGGAGGTGTGACAGATTGGTATCAGAGCATCGGTTATAAAGAACTAGGTTGCATCGTTGACCCTAGACTATAACTACATCATCATAGCATCTCATCATATCATTATAAGTGCATACTCATTATACATGTGGATTCATGACTTAACACCAAACATCATATGAGTCGATTAGTCCAAGCATCGCATAGTTGTTCCTAAATTATACATAGCCTGATCACCTATGTCTAATCCAGGAAGAATCATGCAATGAAGGGAGTAGTAGTCTCATATGTTTAAGCAATTCCGTAATCGAGCCAAATTTTCAAAAGATTTTCTTCAAACCACTTGCTTCCAGTTTGATCCGAGTGACAGTTCTTGTTTGATGAGTTGCAAAGATCAAGCTAGAAACAAGTTGTTACCTAAACCGATTTAGCCTAATCGTATGACAGTTCTTGTTTGATGAGTTGTGGGATTAAGTAAAAATCGGTTACCTAAAAGTCTTTTGAAAATTTTGCTCGAGAATGGGAAAGCTTCCCTCATCAAACCTAACCATAAGAGAGCATGTTTTTAGAATTGGATATGGTCACGATAGCATGAGATCGTACCTAGTTGGATGAGGAACCCATATGCATGAGCATTGACATAATCATTTAGACCATACACGAGCATAAACTTTTAGAACCCTTGTCGCGGTTTGGGCTATAGTTATCAATAATCGAATCACGAGGACGTGATTCCTCTGACAAGGGACGAATGTCACAATTATCAATTTCCGGTCATTTTTCAAATTTATATTTCATTAACGTATATATTTCTTATTTAATAAACGCTATCGCGTAAACATTTATTTTGAATATTGATCCGGCACTTCCAAAACTAATCCTAATATATTTTTGTACTCATGTTAAGACTATAAAAATTATATTATTAGTTTACCCGATGTTTTCAATTTATTTTGTATATAAATTGTTATATATAAATATTTACGACGGTTTTCGTAAATTCAACCCGATAATTATTATTTCACTCAATTTTTGTAAGAAATGTATCTTTATAATTTTTATGACTTCAATATATTTTATTTTGATCCGTTAAAATTTATTTTTAGCTAACGCTACCCTAAATGCTTAAATATGTACACAAGTTATTAACTATCCTTAAATAACTACACATTTACTTTTCACTTATACATTTAATTATTACAAACTACATCTAATCTTTTTTTTATACATGTCGACACCCAAAGGGGTGACTCAACCCATTTAGTACAAATATCTTCCATGTTATCAAATCCAACTTTGATACTTCACTTCATTCATTATTCAATAAATAAAAAAAAAATGTTTTCTCTTCTTCTTCTTGGAGATACACGACCACAACAACAACAAAGAGAAATCCATCATTCTTTTCCAAGATTAATTATATTCAAGATCCCTTTTGTGTTCTAGTTAAGGTTTAGGATTAAACCTTGAAGATTAACTAAGTTTTCTATCATCAATCTTCATAAGTCATTCAAGTAAGCATTTCATGATTTTTAGAACTCTATCATATTCATATTTATGTTATTTCATCATTTTTGCAAGAAAATATGCAAGTATCATGTGTGTCTATACCACTTTTAGTGTTTTTATTACTTATTATGAATTATAATCATCCTATATATGATCCCTTGAAACATATTAGTTTTGATGATGTCTAGGAACCCATGACACCCTAAGAAGGTGTATGGTAGGATTAGAATAGCTTCGGCGTTGGTTTGAATTGGTTAGAATAGGTTTTGCGCGAGAAAAACCTATTTTGACAACTTTATTTAAAGGTCTGATCATATTTTTGAATTCTGGAAATCTCAACAGTTTACAAAAATTTGTGGGCTAGATATTTAGAAAATATACTTTAAAACGAAAACGTGGCCGCTTGAACGGGTTAAAACAGAGTTATAACGAAGAAGTCATGCTATTTTTAAGTTTAATGCCGAAAACTATTTGTTTCAGAAAATTCAGAATGTATTCTCAACTTTTTACGAGTCAAAAATGAGTCTTAAGCGTTATAAAATGTGTCGACTTATCAAAAATATATTCGTATACTTTAATACGAAGCTAAGGACATATAAAACGTAGAAAACGGACTTGTAACGATTAAATTACATGCGTTTAAATAAAGTTGCCGTAACTATATTATATAAGCAAAACTAATATATTTCTATTAGACAAACATTACGGCCGCGAATGACCATGTTGAGGGTCGTTTTTAACATTGATGTAGTACTTTTTATAAAATGATGTCTTCTAGTAAAAGTAAGTTCGCCTAGCCTATTTTCCAAAACGTCCAACCGTTCGTCAAACGGAGTTGTAACGAGTAAAATACGGTCACTCAAACTTTGACGAAAGTTACCTTAAACAATATTTTGGACACAAGTACCATACTTTACCTATATTTTTCTCCATGATCGAGACCTCTATGATGAGAACTTAAATGCTAAAACTTTGAGATAATGATACAAGCTTTCCAAAACCGTTGAGTTTGTTTCCTAACACTCGATGTGCACCATTTTACGACTAGCTTTTCAAGGACGTTTAGTCACTTTCATGAAATTGTCAAATGACATTATTTTAGGACGAAAAGTTATAGTTTCATAATAAATCACTAAATGACTATCGTAGGATGTCATTTCAATATAAATACTTGTAAAGTAACTTATAAATTGTCAAGACTTTATAAGATTATTTTTCGACGATAAACTTTATTTTCAAAAGTGTACAAGTGGTATGGATATCATATGAGTTTGCATGCACGACATTGTTTCATGACTTATATTAGAGCATATCATTCATAATAGGTCGCGGGTAGAGAGTTGCGTCTCATTTCTGTGCATCCACTTTGTCATCATAACTATTGCAACAGGTGAGTTCGTAGCCCCACTTTTACTCGTTTAATTGTTTTATAAACTCTTCGGGGGAGATACATGCTCAACTACTTGCTTTTACTTTACATTTATATGAACTTAAATATCTTTTGTTTCTCTCTATGCGCGCGTAATTAGATTATGCCCAAGTAAATTGATCACTATGTTATGAACGCTATTATTTGAATCACTTTCCTTGATTTTGAACCCTTCGACATGGATATTTGAGCTATTTTAAATTGATTCGGACCCTTTAACATATAAGTGAACACTTTGGACTTGATTTGAACTTTTTGACATATAGTCAAACTCTTTTAACTTGTAAAGGACCTTTTTGATATATTTTGAACTTGTTTGACTCGATACAGAACCCTTTGACTATTTTGAACCTTTGATATTATTCGAGCTCTTTGACTGTTCTGAACTTTTGAACTCGACTTAAATATTTGAACTTAATTACGAACTTTTGAACGGAACTGTTGAACTTAAATACGAACTTATGACTTGTTTGAACTTATTAAACCGGACGTGTTATGACCTTGACCTAAAGTCTCCTATGTTCGGAGCATCACTATAAAGCCTCCCCGGTCCTGAGCAGAATGTCTCCCTATGGGAACGGAGCATTTTCAATCTAAGTCTCCCTTGTTCGGAGCAACCTTAAGCCTCCCCGGTCCGGAGCAGAATGTCTCCTTATGGGAACGGAGCATTTTCAATCTAAGTCTCCCCTGTTCGGAGCAGTGCAAATTCTCCCATGTTCGGAGTGTTCTTAATTGTATATAATAGTTGTATGATGTACTGTTCGTACATTCGCATTGTTAGTCTCCTATTAGTAGGTAGTATGGATAGCGCTATTAGAGGTCGGCCAACCTCTCGTCCACTATGTTACGGGACGCATATTATTTATTCTAGGGGCTTTGCCTGGCATACATTATTATATATGTGGTGCAATATTCTGAATTATTATGGTAACTTATACTCGACTATTAGACACACTATATTTTGTGCAATGGGTTGTGAACACACAGGTTGCAAGTTTTGTATGGGCGGAACTTGGAACTGAGTGGATTTACAATGCCTTTGCTTTGTGAACTATTATGATAATGTGCACTTAACTTCTAAACATACTAATTTTGGCAGTGGGTTGTGAACACACAGGTTGCAAGTTTTGTATGGGCGGAACTTGGAACTGAGTGGATTTACAATGTCTTTGCTTTGTGGACTATTCTAAATGACCAAAAACTTTGCCTTTGTTGCATGAACGCTCTTTAAAAGCTTTACTTGTTAAACAAACTCTATGAACTCACTCAACCATTGTGTTGACACCTTTAGCATGTTTTATCTCAGGTATCTAAGACATTCACTTCATGGCATGCATGTGGACTTATCATAGAGTCGCGGTGTCGACGCGTCTCACCTATATTTTATGTACTTAACTATCGTTTGATTGTAACAGAAATATTTTGGGACCTAATCTTTGTAAACTCTGATTATTTTAATGAATCAAACGATATTTTCAAAACGACACTTTAGGTTGTTCGATATAACTGTAACTTTGATGCTATGACAGTCCTCCCCATTCCGCTGTAAAACAGGTAATTTGGGGGTTTGACATACAAGTATGACAAATTGTCGTATGAGCGTGCCTACAAAGACATGAAAGAACAAAATGATCTTTTGAGGGCTCAACTGGACAGTCAAAAAGGAAAGGCTGTGGATACTAAGATTGCAAAACCATTGACTGAGGAGAAAGTAAATGTTCGAAAACAGGTTTTTAAACAAAAAATGTCTATTTCTATGCCTCCTCCAAAAGTTAATGAGAAAAATTATTTGTCTAAACCAGTCACTCCACTTGCCTTGTCAAAGCAAAAAGAAATAATTGTTGAAAATGAAAAAGCAGTTATCGAGAAACCAAAAGTTTTAGCACCTGACCTTTACAATATAGAATATACACAAGATCTTTTCTATACTTATCAATACACGAATACATAACAATTATCCTAACAGAAGTGGTAATATTGTACTGGCAGTGGTAATGAGTTTCCACTGCTAGTGTAATCTTTAGCAGTGCTAACCACAAGCGTATCAGTGGTAACTGTTATCTTTATTCCCAACAATCCTCCCCTAAACTTATGATTTCTCAGCAAATCAATAAGTTTCTTCAATCTGCATCTTTTGTAAGGATTTGGGGAATTCTTTCAAACACTTCTCTTTTTTCCTAACTCCTGAATAGCTCTTGAGCATTGATCTTGAAGCCTATGTAACAAAGCTCTTACCTTCTCATTATCTTCATGAACTCTTATTGTTGTACACAGCAGTACAGTGAGAGTTCCAACTATGAGTGGGTATTCTTTCTCAGCCAACATAAATGCATCCACTCCATCTGCTGTAGAAACATGATAAACTTCACATGAATCATAATAAAACCATTTAGCACCAGGACATGAACATGAGAATTTCCAGAAATCATCATTAGCATCTGGTTCATAGAGCCTTCTTAGATTAATCCATAACTGCATATCCTTCCTATCTTTAAGATCTTCAGCATCAAACCTTTCTTGAACTAATCTCCATAATGTATCAAGATCATCTCTGTCACATGCTTTGATAAGTTCTTCAAACTGAATAAATGATGAAGTTTCACCACCTAGCCTTGTAATCTTCCATGTTGGAGCAAAATTGCTAGCAGTGTATACTTCCCAATCAATGATAGGATGTCTGACTTGCAGTGGTTCAGGATAAAAATCTTCTTCTTCAATCAGGATCATTCCAGTCAATTGTTCTTCAGTAAAGTTCTCATATTGAACCTCTTGTTCTTCAGCAAACTTTGTCTTTTTATGTGTCTGAGATTCACTATCTTTGGTCTTTCTTTTCATATTAGGATATCTTCTTTCTTCTTCTTCAGTGTTCATAGGAATAAAATCTTTATCTTTTCTTTGAACTCTGTAGTAGATACTTTCAACCTGATCATCAGCCATTCCTTTGAATTGATTTCTTTTCCAGCCACCAACATTGCAACAATAAGTCTTCATGTATGAGATAACTTGTGCCTTGGTTGGTTGCCTTGGTTTCTTTTTACCCTTTCTGACTGAACCAATTACATCTTGAAGTGCTTGATTATTCTTCATTTGAATGAAGTCCTTTAACTGAGTAGTTCTTTGTTCTTCAGTTAAATACTTATATGCTATAAGGTCAATTGCTTTCTTTTTGGTCACTGGATCATTAGCAATCAAGAAATCAATCTCTTGGTCTGTAGGTACATAGCTAAATTTTGGAGTCTTTTCTCTAAGTATTGTAGGTGGAACAGTGGAAATTGGATCTTTAGTGGTTTCCATTCTGTCTAGCCTTTTAGCCTCCATAAAGCTAGCAATCTCTAATTCATCAAGCTTTTTCTTTGATGTAACTTCATCTTCATTAATCTTTCTAGTAACTTCAGCATCATGAGCAATCTGAGCTTGTACTTTCTTTGAAATCTTTCTTCTTGTTTGCTCCTTGCTCTGCATAATAGCTTTACCTTTTTCTTTATTTTGCTTTTCAATTTCTTCACTTACAGTGGTAGTATCTTGTCCAGCAGTGGGAACTATTGGCTCTGCAGTGGAAATTGTATCAGTGGTAAAATCTGCAGTTGCAGTTGCATCAGTGAAAATTGTTGCTTGTTCTGATTGCTGTTGAGGATCTTCTTGAGTATCAGCTCCCTCAGTACCTTTACTTGTAACACCTTCATCTCCAAAATCAATTCTCCTCCCCTTGGTTTCAGCATCTGTGTTCCTCCCCTGTTTGGGAGAATTTCCCAAATCTTTATGAAAATCTTCTGAATCACCATTATCAGGTGAGGATGGAGATGATATCACTAGCCTTGCAGTTTTCCTTTGATTTAACCCCTGCAACTCTTCCTTCAAGGTCTGAATCTCTTTTTATAGATGTGTAACATCCTTGGTATGTTGCTCCTTTAGTTGTGCCAAGTCTTTCTCCAGAGAATCAACCTGCTTAGCTAATTTGGTACAAAGTTCCATCAATTCCATTTGTTGCCCACTGCCCTCAACACTTCCAACTGTGTGACTTGTTGTGAGAGGTGAATCATAGGGCATTGGCTCAGATTCCTCCCTAGTTGGACTAGGTTGAAGTCTGGAACCACCACTACTTGTTCCTAAACCAAAAGGATCAGGGACATGATGTGTTGTAATGGGAGGAGTTGGCTGTTTATGCCTCCTCTCATATGTGTGAGAAACTGGTGGAGTATAATCAATGTTTGGAACAGTGATTATGGGTGAGTTTTGTACCTGTGAAATCTTTGCAAGCATTTGAGGAAAAAGAGGTGTAATAATCCTATTGCCATCTTTGTTCATGTTTTGAAAAACTTTAGGCTTAAGGCAACGGATTTTATAAACTCTTGTATGGGGTTGCAGTTGAAAATCATTTAACACTACTTGCACAAACCTTGGATACATCAAAAATTTTGTTGAACTCTTTACATTGCCTTGCATACTTGTAAAAATATAGTTTGACCAATTAAAAATCCTATCAGTGGCTAGACAAACCAAAGGGTAAGCCATTGTTGAACTGAATTGTTCATAAGATGTTTTCTTAGGACTTAGACAATGTAAAAGAGTATGTATCAAAAATCTCCAATGAGGACAGAAACCACTCTTTTTGAAAGTAGCCTTTTTGTCAGTGGTATCATACCCCATGGATGAAAGATGTGTATGAATTTCTGGCATAGGTAATGTGATGATACCATTGAAATGATCCAATTGGAGAATTCTCCTCAAGGATGCATCAGTAACATCAATAGTTACCCCATCCACAGTGGCTCTAAGAGCATCCACTGTTTCATGTGTATCTCTATTTTCAGTTGTTATGGACTGAATAGAAGTCCAAAACTGTTTGATTTGAGAGATATAGATTGTGGGATTAAGAAGTAAAGCATACCTCACATGAGTAGTATTTAGAAAGTCCACAATCTGATGAAAAACAGGGCCACTCTTCTTGTTTGACTTTTTCAAGTAGGCCACTTGTTTGTGCTCATCTGCAAAAGTGATAGGTGCCATAGAATCTTTTGATGAAAAATATATTGTGTCAGTATGAATTGTATAAAGAACTCGCCAATTGAGAGAGAAAGATATATAGATGTAGGGTTTAAAAGTTTTGTGCAAGAAAGATTATCTAAGGAAAAGATTTATCTTTAGAGGATAAATATCAATTAGGAAAGTAGATAATCTTCTAAAAATTTTACCCTATATATATATGGAAAGCAATTAACTCTCAACGGCTAGTAAAAAATTTGTTACTGACACAACAGTTGTAACGGCTAGATCAACAGTGGTAAAAATAACACTGTCAGTGGAAACTGTGAACTAGCAGTGGTAATTTTTCACAAAGATTTTCAAAGAGCAGTGGTAATTTTTCACAAAGATTTTCAAAGAGCAGTGGTAAAGAAAAACATATGAAAATTGGACTGCTCTTTATCATAGTTTTTAGCAAACTACCAGCTATCAACGGATTTGATATGTCTTTACCATGAGCCGTTTGCTATGGACTAGCCAACTCTTAATCATAAGAATATGGTGAGTTGATAACCATATAGTTTTTGGTAAACTATCAACCATAAACGGATTTGTGAAGTCTTTACCAGTAGCCGTTTGCTCTGGACTAGTTGATTCTTATGTGGATTAGACATGGTGAATCAATAACCATTTGTTGTGTGTCGCAGCTACACACCTTTTAAGATCAACTCCCATCTTTGCTGCATAAAGGTTAGTGGACAAATAATAGTACAAGCACTAAGCATCAACAACTCCAATGGATACAAAGAATCCTTCAAAACTTCATATCATAAACATAAACCACATACTAAAAGCATTGTTAAGGTTAGTAGTGATAAGTAAATAACTTGAAGTGAATAAAATTTCTGCTGGCAGTGGTTAAAACAGTACTAAACCACCCAATCAATGAGTTAACTGCAAGTCATTTATCAATGCCACCAAAGTCAAAGACTTCATTTACTCCTCAACAACTTATACCTTCCCAACATTAACTTACTAAATCCAACTTAACATGGATTAAAGAACCAATAACTCACAAGCCACTCATTTCACACATACTCCAAAAACATTTCTCTCTCAAAAACTTACTTCTCACCAAAATTCACCATGAGTCATTCAAACCCTATCAATGTCTCATCTGACAGTTCTTCTGCTGATAGTGTTTGGGATGAAAGTGTTTGGCATTATTTTCTGAACAATCCAGGTAGAACGAAGAGAGAGGTGTTTGAAGAGGTTGCTTCAAGAAAGAGAACTCATTCAGGTGCTACTGTGAAGACAAACCCTTTTGCTGCTGGTCCTTCATCGATCCAACCAATGCCTCAGGATGCTATCATCAAAGAGGACAACTCAGAAATAAGTTCCTATGTGTCTCCTTATGAAGAGACTGATGACGAAACAGCTGAAAAAGTCATTGTGGTTCCTCCCCTTGCTACAATTCTTCCACCAGGAGAGCTGCAGATACCACCTTCTCAACCATTGTTGACAGCACCACCACCAGTGGGTCCTTCATCATCCTCACCACCTGTTGGAGGAAGGGTGATTGGACTAGCATCCCCTAAGGTGTATAGGGTGATTTATAGGCGAATGGCGCCTAAAGTGATGCCAGAGTAGGCCTTCCCTAAGAAGCCTTTGGTGGTAGTTGGTGGTTAGGTTGGGGTAGGATGTGAAGCTTGTGTCTGTAGTAGGTTGTTGTATGTTGTTTTCAGTTTTTCCTGTTATGTAATGATGCTGGTAATATGTAACTCATGGATGTATCCTCTGCACTTAGTGTGCAGATTTGTTTAATGATAATAAAAATCCATGTTCTTAACTTTAAATTTCTTGCATCATACTGGTTGTGATTTACTTCTTATATCTCCAAAACTAACAAGCTGTCCATCATAATGTTCAAAATCTGAAAGATAGGACTTGTTGCTAGTCATGTGCCTTGAACATCCACTATCTGTGTAGCCTTGATCTGATCTTTTTGTCCTTGGATGTTCCTGCACATAAAAGAAAGGAGTTAGTTTCCTTTGGGGACCCAAGCCATGATTGACTTGGATCTGCCTCGTATATCAATATAGTTATATCTATTAAAGGTCATTGATACACCATTGGGATTGGTTGTTGAAGTAATTACTTTAGGTTTCCTTTTTCCAACGTGCTGAGGCCTTCACAACATTTCCCATGTTACCTTTGGTCTTGTTTACAACCCTTGCAGTGAGAAATTTTGATTGAGCAGTGGTAACTGCTGGTTTAGTTTTAGGTACCCACTGTTGCTTATAGTTAACCCTTTTTCTTGATAACGCTACACTCGTCGTTCGGGGTCAAGGAAACTTCCTTTTCTTCGAGCAAGTTTTATAACACCCTAGGCAGTGAACCTAATCGTTGTAGTGTAGTAATTAGGGTAAGCTACGGGTATTGATATCGTTCTCCAGGGGAATAGGAATGCTAGTAAGGAGTTACTACGCTAAGGTTGAGGTTGAAGAATATTATTTTTGTATTTTTATATTTTATGAAATTGAAAGGTACGAATCTCGGGTATTGGATTTGGGGGGTTGGTATTTCTACCGATTACTCTACTATTGTCTAATTATCTAAACTAAGGTTGTGGGAGTCTATGTCTAATTAATGTGTGCTCGTATGATAATTTAAAGATGTGTTTACTTAGGTTTTACTACTCCTTAATTATCTCCTATTGATGGTTGAGTTGTCACGTCCTTATTCTTAGCTGCGTTGTGTGTCTAAAGTTGTAGGGTATGCGTTTCTCCCTAACCCTTCGAACTTACCAAAGGGTCTCGTCTACAAAACCCACTAGGGATGATAAACTCTTACTCTAAGGCACTCTTTGGATGGTTTAGCCTATAACTACTCAGGTAATCATAATCTAAGGTTCACAAAGATGAATCAAGCAATAAGTACACAACGAATGACCTATCGCATTACTAGATCATTAGTCAACTAAGATAAGAAACAACCAATCAATATTCAATAATTAAGTTTCATATTCCTAAGCAAACACACAAGTAAATTAGCCGGACATGGAGAACATGCAAGCATACACACAAATAATCAAAGACATAATTGAATTGATGAAGTAAATACTTATCTTGATGTAAAATAGGGTTTAGAACCCTAAAATACTGTACAAGATACCCTTGGTTCGGTTTTAGGTTTTTACTCCAAAAGACTCTCTCTAAAACTGAAAAATTTGGATTCTATATATAAGATTACATATGCGACGGCGTCACCTTATGTTTCGTGACGCCGTCGTGTCGCCGTCATTAGGGTTTCGTCTTGGCCACGTTAACCTTGCGACGGCGTTACCTTATGCCTGTGACGCCGTCCTCTTTAGCTTCTGACGCCGTCTGGGTCGCATCTAGGCCGTCTGAGTTGCGACGGTCTACTCCTTTAAAGCCCGACGCCGTCTCTTGAAAATACGAGTTTTGTCTTCTGACCCGTCACAAAATCCTACGACGGCGTCGCAGTTAAGCAATGACGTCGTCGCCTTCTATTTTCAGCAGCTTTGAGTGTCTCGATTCTGACTTTGGCCATTTTCTTTGTATATTCGCGCCTTTTCGTCCAAATAAGTGCCATTCCAGCATTTTTCCTTTAAGAGACCTAAAAAGTGAAAAAGAACGATATTAAGCAATAACGGATACAAAAGTGATCAAATAAGGGCTAAAACGACCCCTCAAAATGGTACCTTTTAAAACCTTATTAAATATCCCTACACTTGGTATTTTCTTGTCCTCAAGCAAATGTGCTTTTAGCCAATTAATTTATATGTTAGGGGTCATAAAGCATTAATTAAAAACGGTCCACAACACATATAAGCCCCGCAAAAGTCATAACAAGCACGGAAATTACATACTAGCACCTCACATGGGGTGTTTGGATACTCACATCTCTCTTGGGTGTATATATGAAATATAACAAATAGGAAATGGAAGATAAACACTCATTAACCGGTCCTAGTACATAGATTACCATAGGCTTGAGAATAGATCAAACCTCCATCGCTTTGGCGTAAGCACCTAGGAAAGACTATCAAAGAGGTCTTTTAAAGGGTTGTAACGTTAGGCTTACGGTAGGGAAACAAAGGGTTTGGTGGGGGTAGGCTTTTTAGTGGTGGCAAGTCAAAAATCTCTATGTTAAATGCATACGAAGAATGGCGTTGCTAAGCCAGGACTCGACACTCTAAAACTCAAGGTAAAGGAAATAAACAAACATAAATTTAAAAGATAGATGTAGGATGGCAGCCCGTTTTTTTTTTATTTTTTATTTTTTATTATTTTTTTTTTACTCTATTTTTTTTTCTTTTTCTCTTTTTCTATTTTTTTTCGATTTTTTTTCCATACACTTTTACTCTACCATCCTCTAAGGTAACATCAAAATGATAGGGATTTATAGGCACATCCCTACACTTGAGTTCTTATTATTCTAACAGTAATTTGACCCGAATTGAAAAGATCAAAACACTTGGGGCACATTATTATGCAAACTAAGGGAATTTGAATTTAACGTTCCCTTCCCGTCATTTCATAAACTTTAACTTTTCCCATGAATCCCAATCGTCCCAAAACTGTATACAAAGGATATGACTCGACTTAGCAACTCATGCAAGCAACCATATAATTGAACTAAGGGTTTAGGTGATAACAATAATTTGCACTAAAAGTGAGTGCATAAGGGGTAGGCTAAGGCGATTTGGGTGTATATTTGGGGGTGGAGTGTAAACAATGCTCTTCATTGATATTCCGGAAAAACCGAAACATCACGAGAACCGCGAAAAGGATAGGCTCTAAGGGGTTAACTAGGGGTATCGTGTACTAAAGATGAGTACAACGCAAAGGGTGTGGGTGAATTACTCAACCGATGTGGAAGAAGTAATTATATTACGGGTATCAAACAAGGGTTTATCCTGATGCCTCTTATCATTTAGTTATTCCTAACTACACAAGTGTAGCCTCACTTGCGATCTCGGAATGCATCACAAAACAAGTTCTAGAATCTAATATACTACCGGTTCACACTCTAAGCATTAAAGATGAATGCTTTAATTCCTACTAATCTAAGGGCGATCCTCACATTTTGGGTGGAATTTGGGTGGTAAAGGGTTTTTTTTGTGCTAGTCATGCAACTTCCTATCCGTGAGACGCTTTTGTTAAGACTAATGGCCTACTCCTATATGTCATGAAAAAATTTTAAATTTGGTGCCAAAATTACCCTAACCGACATTTTCTCATGGTTTATTACACAAATGCACTTGGACAAAGCAAATAATCAAGGATAAGCATAGTTTCAAAGTTCCCATTTTATTTTCCCTCCCTACACTTAAACTAAAAATTGTCCCCAATGTTCCCCGAAAGTATCAAAGTTATGATAATGGAAGGTAATTAAAAACGAAAGAAACTAATACTCCCCTGATTAGCTCGGTAGGATCCGTGTAAAGTGGTGGTTAAATCCTTTCCAAGAAGAATTATTGCGTGAAAAGCTCCTTCCAATATAATGTAACTTCTTCTTGACAAACTAAACCTGCATACTTGAAGAAAACAAACAAAACCTTCGCGTAAAATCGGCGGTAATAATATATATAAGACTCGATTTAAACTAGGATATAATGCTTGTGGAATGGATGTTTACAGAATTTCTAAGAAAATTAAGACCTGGAAAATTCCAAAAATTTATAAGTAGCTCAGAAAACGAGAAAAAGTAATCTGATGTTTTTACTCCTTCCTGACGCCGTCAGGTTGCAATCCTGACGCCGTCAGGTTATCCTGACAAAAACTGGTCTGCGATTTTCTGGAAAAAAATTCTGGAAAATTTACATCTTTAGAATCTGGAAAAATTTCTGCAAAAACATCCATTATGACTCGATACAAGCATTTGACTCGAACAAACAAACATATATATCTTTTAGTTAATTGTTATTCTCATGTTTACGTTTCTTTTGAAAACGTGTGTAATCCTCCCTACACTTCTCCCTTATGTAAAATACCTTTATATGCAATTAAGACGATGTTAAAAACAAAATAAAGCATTTTTACAAATTTAAACATGAGGATAAACAATTAATAAAAGATATATGACACTATCAA
This sequence comes from Chrysanthemum seticuspe, assembly GCA_019973895.1. Lineage (NCBI taxonomy): Eukaryota > Viridiplantae > Streptophyta > Magnoliopsida > Asterales > Asteraceae > Chrysanthemum > Chrysanthemum seticuspe. The sequence goes on from BPTQ01000006.1 coordinate 19,275,664, forward strand.
GCAAACAATTAAGCATGGGTTGCCTACCACAAAGCGCTTTTCTTTATTTAAGAGTCTTGTAGCTAGACTCGTAGTCGTACTCCTACGTTGCTTCACTACCGCCCTCTTGACGGTCTCTATCGGGGGATTCCATGTTGTAGAAGTGTCCTATGATGCACCTCTCTAAGAGTTCGTCCTCTCCCCACTCGGTCCTATATTTCGGTCCTAAGTTCAAACAATCTCTATAGAACCCGAAAATCTTAGCCATAACATAATCTACTCCCTTTTCCCTATCCTCATCATTCCTGTAATAGACCGACAGTTTAAGTTCCTTTTCATCATTAGAGAGTGATGAAAACTTCTCAATCTTAAACGGCATTTGGTAAGCTATGTCTTCGGTCTCATCCTTGAATCGCACTACTCCTAACAAGGGGTCATAGGTCATCCCGGTGCTTTATATGAATGGTTTTCCTAGAATAACGTGGGACAAGCTAGGGTCTATGGCTGTGCTAATATTATCCACAATTATGAAGTCCGTAGGGAACGTGAAACTACCTACATAGACGGGCAATCCCTTAACTCTACCAAGAAAATTGCACTTATCACAAGATTATCGGGGTCTTGCCTAGTTGGGATAGGCTTCTTCATTATCCAGTTGTAGTAGGTGCTAGTCATTATGTTGATTGGGGATTTGCGATCAATGTAGGCCTTTGCCACAAAAAGGTGTCCTATGCAACATGGTATGTTAAGATTCCAAGGGTTCCCAAACTTGATTCTAGGGCTTTTCCTAACATACATGTGACGGAGGTCACGCACTAAGTGAGGGTGGCAGGATAGTTCTTCTTCCGTAGGAAATTTGTTGAAATAGTCAATGTCTACTTCATCTACTTCCTCGGGTGTTTCATCATCCACAAGCGTATGATCCTCTTCGTCGTCTGTTCTATCCGGTTTCACTAAGGCGATGGTATTGACGAATTGAACATGCTTAGTTAGCTTGCTTGGATCCTTAATCTCTATACTTGAAGGCTCGGGAGTTGAGATAGCACTAACCTTCTTATCACTATTAGTTATGGCTTTCAAAAGGTTGTCTATCTTCCTATCCATCTCGGCTTGTTGATGGTTAAAGCGGTCCGAGAGCTTAGCCATTTAGGTTTCTTGAGATGCAACTAGGTTTTGCAACATCCCTTCGATGTTTTGTTGGTTAGGACCGTTAGGTGGGGGCCAAATGAAATCATTGGAGGTAAATTCTTTGGTTTGTCCCCAGTAGAAGTCGGGCTTGCTTTTCCATGCCTCACGGGTTTCATTGAAATTCCTAGGTCCAGGTATTGTAGGGAATCTTCCTCCCGTTCCATTAATACGCGAGGATGCGTAGTCAACGGAAGCATGTTCGGGGGATCGGGTGCTAGTGCACGTGTTATGAGGATCACAAAACTGCTCGCACAAGGAAGAAACTTTGTTCACATGGTGTGAAGACTTAGGATTTTTGTAAGAACTCATGAGGAAGTTAACTTGATCTTCAAGTTCGATCATCCTACGGTCGGAAGGTTGTGAGTTGATGGAAGGCAAGGAGATTGCCTTGATGGTTTTAGGTAGCTCACGGGGGTCGTCCCAACTTTCGTTGTCGTAGAGGGCAAGGTCCTCTATTATACCCCATGATTCTTCCGTGGTGAGATCACTAAGTTTTCCACCGGCCGCTTGGTCAATGGATCGCTTAGTGGGGAAGTTGACATGATCATAAAAGATTTGGACTTGGAGCCAAAGATCAATGCCGTGATGAGGGACTTTATGAAGTAAGTCCTTGAATCGGGTCCATGCTTCGTAGAGAGATTCACCTTGACATTGTTGGAACATCAAGATGTCATTCCTAAGCTTAGTGGTTCTCGCCGATGGGAAAAATTGAGCAAGGAAGCGAGAGGTAAGATCATCCCAACTTGAGATGGAGCCGGCGGGAAGTCGCTCAAGCCAATTACTAGCTTGGTCCCGTAGAGAGAATTGGAAGAGACGCAGGCGCGTGGTCTCCCGAGTAGTAGCATCAAGGTCGATGGAATCGAAACTTTTGAGGAAATCCCTCAGATGCTGATTTGGATTTTCGGAACGAAGTCCATGGAATGCACATCCGTTTTGCACCAACCGGATGGTGTCGGATCGCAGGGCCATAGTTTGGGCTTGGTCAGGAAGCTCAATGGTGTTCCTATAGCCTAGGTGGCTTGGTCTTGAGTATTCACCAAGAGTACGGTCTCTTGGCGGGACAATGATTTGAGGGGGGTTTTCACCTTCCATGATGAAAAGTGATGGGGTTACGAACAAAGGTCACGAAGAAGGGGGATAGACTAAAAGAGAGCTAAAAATGAGAAAATAAAGTTTACTTGATAGGAATCAAGCAAAGAACCTATACGAGGTGGACTACTAACTAGCTATTCTATTCCCCGGCAGCGGCGCCAAAAACTTGATAACGCTACACGCGTCGTTCGGGGTCAAGGAAACTTCCTTTTCTTCGAGCAAGTTTTATAACACCCTAGGCAGTGAACCTAATCGTTGTAGTGTAGTAATTAGGGTAAGCCACGGGTATTGATATCGTTCTCTAGGGGAATAGGAATGCTAGTAAGGAGTTACTACGCTAAGGTTGAGGTTGAAGAAGATTATTTTTGTATTTTTATATTTTATGAAATTGAAAGGTACGAATCTCGGGTATTGGATTTGGGGGGTTGGTATTTCTACCGATTACTCTACTATTATCTAATTATCTAAACTAAGGTTGTGGGAGTCTATGTCTAATTAATGTGTGCTCGTATGATAGTTTAAAGATGTGTTTACTTAGGTTTTACTACTCCTTAATTATCTCCTATTGATGGTTGAGTTGTCACGTCCTTATTCTTAGTTGCGTTGTGTGTCTAAAGTTGTAGGGTATGCGTTTCTCCCAAACTCTTCGAACTTACCAAAGGGTCTCGTCTACAAAACCCACTAGGGATGATAAACTCTTACTCTAAGGCACTCTTTGGATGGTTTAGCCTACAACTACTCAGGTAATCATATTCTAAGGTTCACAAAGATGAATCAAGCATTAAGTACACAATGAATGACCTATCGCATTACTAGATCATTAGTCAACTAAGATAAGAAACAACCAATCAATATTCAATAATTAAGTTTCATATTCCTAAGCAAACACACAAGTAAATTAGCCGGACATGGAGAACATGCAAGCATACACACAAATAATCAAAGACATAATTGAATTGATGAAGTAAATACTTATCTTGATGTAAAATAGGGTTTAGAACCCTAAAATACTGTACAAGATACCCTTAGTTCGGTTTTAGGTTTTTACTCCAAAAGACTCTCTCTAAAACTAAAAAATTCGGATTCTATATATAAGATTACATATGCGACGGCGTCACCTTATGTTTTGTGACGCCGTCGTGTCGCCGTCATTAGGGTTTCGTCTTGGCCACGTTAACCTTGCGACGGCGTCACCTTATGCCTGTGACGCCGTCCTCTTCAGCTTCTGACGCCGTCTGGGTCGCATCTAGGCCGTCTGAGTTGCGACGGTCTACTCCTTTAAAGCCCGACGCCGTCTCTTGAAAATACGAGTTTTGTCTTCTGACCCGTCACAAAATCCTACGACGGCGTCACAGTTAAGCAGTGACGCCGTCGCCTTCTATTTTCAGCAGCTTTGAGTGTCTTGATTCTGATTTTGGCCATTTTCTTCGTATATTCGCGCCTTTTCGTCCAAATAAGTGCCATTCCAGCATTTTGCCTTCAAGAGACCTAAAAAGTGAAAAGGAACGATATTAAGCAATAACGGATACAAAAGTAATCAAATAAGGGCTAAAACGACCCATCAAAATGGTACCTTTTAAAACCTTATCAATTCTTTTTAACATTCTCATCTACAACAGATGAGTCACTTGCACTTTAAAAAACATCATATTCAAGCTTAACTTCTTTCTCATTTTTCACAAACTTGAGAGGACCATACTCATGAATAGGTTCCTAAAAATCTTCTAGGCCTGTATGAGCTAAATCTATGCCAGGAGGTGATGGAACACCTCTTAGTGGTGGAGGAGCAGTGTTGTATCCCATACCAGACTTAACTTTACTAGTAATCTGAGTATTCCAAATTTTATCAATTGACTTAGACTGATAATAATAGGTTTCAACAGTTAAATTGACATTCTCATTTATCTTTCTAAGTTTTTCAAACTCTTCTTTTAATGCCTCATTCACAGCTGTCTTATGATCTATCTCTCTTCTAAGAACAATCATATCATCATTATATTTTGACTCATTATCTCTATAATGCTCTAATTGTTTCTCTAATACAGCTATGCCTCTTCTAAGGTTTGACACAGTATAATTAGCAGCAAACAACTCTGTTCTTTGGTTGTCAAATAATTCATTAAGCCTTTCAACTTCTCTAGAAGCCCCACATGTTTTAGAACAACTTTCAAAGTTTTGTACCTCAGAGTCAGAGAAAGCCATGAGAGCATGTTCAGTAGACACAAGAGCAGCATCTGAAGGTTCTTCCGCTTGTCCATCAGCCATGAAACTCCAATCATAGCTCACACCATCAATTGCCAGCATTGCCTTTGGTTCTTCCACAATTGGTTCTTTCTTTTGCTTATACCAAGTAGATCTTTTGTCCTGGTTCCTTGGTCTTCTACATTCTCTATCAAAATGCCCCAACTTGTGACAGTTGAAACACTCAACTTTCTTTTTATCGAACCCTGCAGTTTCACTACCATTGATGTGAATTGGCTTGCTAGTCTTGTTGTAGAATTTCCTAGCCCTCATGCTAAGAAGAGCTATCTGTCATTTTATATTCACCTCCTCCAAGTCATCTTCATCAATTTGCTCTATGTCTTCATGAGTTAATATAGAGCCATTAACTTGAGTGGACATAAAAGCATAAAAGGTAGGATCTCCAATACCAGCAACCTTCTTCTTTGAACATGCAGTGGTAACAATAGCATTACCAGTGGAAACTGTAGAACCAGCAGTGGCAAAATCATCATCATTGTCATCTTCAGAATCATAACTGTCTACAGAGGTTGACAACAATGCCAAGCTGCTAGAGCTTGTAACAAGTTTCCCTGCCTTCTTCAATCTTTGTTCAATGAGTTTGAAGTTATTGTAAAGATCATTGAGCTTCATAGTTTCAATATCTGGTTTATTTTCCCAGACTGTAACATTTGTATGAAACTCAGAAGGTAAACTTCTTAGAAACTTCAAATTGAGGTCTTCCTTTTCTACCTCAATGCCAAACATAGTCAGTTGTGTGACAATCTTCTGGAGTTTGGTGAAGATGCTGTCAAGTGAGTCATTGCTTGAAGCAGAGAAGTTTTCATAACTTTGCTTCAACAGTGTCTTTTGTGTCTTCTTTGTAGCATCATTGCCACCAAACACTGAGCAAATCTCTTCAAAAAGTTCTTTTGCAGTCTTGAACTTGCTGAAAGCAATGATTTGGTCTCTAGGGAGAGTCATTAGTAACAAACTTCTGGCCTTCAGATCATTCTTCTTCTTTGCTCTTTCATCATTAGTCTCAGGTACAGTAAATGTTACTACATCTGTGTCACCAACTTTCTCAGTCTTCATTACAGACTTGAAGGAATCACCAGTTAAGATGATCTCCCATAGAGCATAGTCTTGAATGAGCAAGTATTGCTCAATCATTATCCTCCACATCTCAAACTCATTGAGTTTGAGCTTAGGAAGCCTTGGAGAAGAGTTGGACTGGTTGGTTTCCATCTCCATTGATTTGAGTGAGTAGGTTAAGCTTATTCCTTGTATCTTCTAAATCAAAATATCAGAACCTTCGCTCTAATACCACTTGATGGATCTAAACACACTCCTTGTGTTGGTGATACTTTGAGTTATATTAATAAGCACGCGGAATATACTTAGTAACACTTAGAAGATGGTTTATATGATGTAATGTAAGTGAGAACAGAATAACACAAAGCTCCAATATTATTAAGAAATAATACGAGTGATCTTGCTTATCACTAGGGTTACACCTTGAAGCTTATAAAAACAAAACGTTTTCTAAGCAATGACCTAGGATCTCCTTTTATAGCACAAGGAGTCCTTTACAAGATAAGTATAATCCTAACAATGTAGAATATACACAAGATCTTTTCTATACTTATCAATACACGGATACATAACAATTATCCTAACAGCAGTGGTAATATTGTACTGGCAGTGGTAATGAGTTTTCACTACTAGTGTAATCTTTAGCAGTGCTAACCACAAGCGTATCAATGGTAACTGTTATCTTTATTCCCAACAGAGAGACTCGCTCTAGAACCCGCGCTTAAACCGATGGCTTCTAATCAAAAAAGATTAGAAACCGCACCACACCCGCAGACTTCTGTACACATCAGTTTAGGACTCATACAACAAAGAGCTCCATCAACTTTTGCTGACACACCTCATGAACAAGAATGGGAGAATTTCTTCGAGTTAATATTCGATGAATACTATGGTGGAACTTCGACAAATGCATCAAACCATCATTCCGCTGCACTCGCTCAAAATCATCCACCACCACCAATAGAAGATGCATCTACAATGGTCGAAACCAATGCACCAACTCCATCAACGTCATCTACATCGACTTCTGCAAATCCTATTCTTACAACAGTTTTACCAGCAGTTGATGAGCAAAACCAAAACATATCATTTCAAGAAGAACCTACACAAAACTAGAATGATGCAACGTTAGATGAAGACTTGTTTGAAAACCCGTTTGCTACGAATCAGCTGAATCATCTTCAAGCTTACGAGAACCATCTAACTCGCATACGTTTAACCAACGGTATCCTTCTACTCTGAAGTGGACAAAAGACCATCCAATTAAACAAAGTTATTGGTGAACCTTCAAGGCCAATTTAGACGAGACGCCAACTTGCCACAGACTGCGACTTGTGCATTTACCTTTGCTCAATTAGCACTAATGAACCAAAGAACATTCGGGAGGCAATGGCAGAAAATGCTTGGATAGAAGCGATGCAGGAGGAACTTCTCCAATACCGTCTACATGACTCTTGGGATCTGGTTCCTAGACCAATTGACATTCACGTCATTGATCTCAAATGGTTATGGAAGAACAAAAGGGATGAAGAAATGACTGTAATTCGCAACAAAGCGCGTCTCGTGGCCAAAGGATACATACAGGAAGAAGGGATAGACTTTGAAGAGTCATTCGCGCCGGTAGCCAGACTTGAGGCAGTCAGGATATTCTTAGCCTATGCAGCTCACAAAAACATCACGGTTTATCAGATGGACATTAAGACCGCATTCTTGAATGGAACTTTGAAAGAAGAAGTGTACGTGAGTCAGCCAGAAGGCTTCATAGACATGGAACATCCAGACTACGTCTACAAACTCAAAAAGGCAATCTATGGTTTGAAACAAGCTCCGAGAGTGTGGTATGACGAACTGTCCTCTTTCCTGATTCTAAACAATTTCACCAAAGAAACTGTTGATCCTACCTTGTTTACACAAAAATGCAAAAAGGACATATTGATTGTTCAGATTTACGTGGACGACATCATTTTTGGGTCCACTAATCCGAATCTTTCAAAACATTTTGAAAATCTCATGAAAAGCTAATTTGAAATGTCCATGATGGGGGAACTAAAGTTTTTTCTTGGTTTACAAATACATCAATCCCCACGTGGAATTTTTATCAATCAAGCTAAATATACAACTGAGATTAAAAAAATCATGGTATGGATAATTGTGATTCGGTCGGTACACCAATGGTAACTTCACCAAAAATTGGAGCCGATTTAGTTGGGAAACCCATCGATCCGAAGAAATATCGGAGCATGATTGGTTCTCTTATGTACCTCACTGCTAGTCGACCCGATATTCATTTTGATGTTTGCTTATTAGCACGGTTTCAGGCAAAGCCTACCGAACTGCACCTCAAAGAGGTTAAAAGGATCTTTCGGTACCTGAAGACATCCATTTACATGGGACTTTGGTATCCGAAGGAATCCGGATTTGATCTAATCGCTTTTTCAGATGCGGACCACGCAGGTGATCAAGTTACAACAAAAAGTACATCAGGAGGAGCACAATTTTTGGGTGAAAAGTTAGTCAGCTGGTCTTCAAAGAAACAAGATTGTACTGCACTTTCAACCGCTGAAGCTGAGTATGTGTCTCTATCTACGTGTTGTGCTCAAGTTCTATGGATGAGAACACAACTCACAGATTATGGCTTTACTTTTGATAAAAATACCTATGTATTGTGACTCGAAAAGTGCCATAGCCATATCCTGCAATCCTGTTCATCACTCAAAGACTAAGCATATCCGTGTCCGCTACCACTTCATCAAAGAGCACGTAGAAGAAGGTATTGTTGAATTATTCTTCATGAAGACAGATTACCAATTCGCTGATCTATTCACTAAAGCCCTTCCAAAATAACGGTTTAACAATTTGGTTCGACGAATTAGAATGCGAAGCCTAACCCCTGAGGAGTTAGAACGTCTTCTCGAATCTTCTTGAAAATAATTTTCCAACAAGCTTCGCTGTAAATATTTATGAAAAACAAAATACAAAATTTGAAAAACCAACAAAAGCAAAATATAAAAATATAAAATTTTCAAAAATACAAAAAGAATATAAAATCAAAAATACAAAAATATTCTTCTACGACATGTCTCTTGTATAATCGATATTCTGTACATTTCTAGAAATGTCATTTAACAATGATACGGACATGTACACATGCTTGAACGAGAGTTCTTTAAATGTTTTCTAAAACATGTCGTTTCTCAAAAATTTCTTCATCAATGGCTTTCGTATACTTTAGTACGAAACCCGGCCTAAAATGGTGACTTTTGATTATTTTCAAATCAAAACTCGTGTTTTTAAAGAAAAAATCTAGTGTACGCTTCAGTGCACTACATTTAAAAACTGATGAGAAATCATCATTATCTTGAGCACCTTTTTCAAGATTGTTCAAAATCTTTCAAAATATTTTGTGCTCAAGATAACTCCCTCTAAAACCCTTTACTTGATTATGCTTTATTAAAGGGGGAGTATAAAACCAAAATGTTCCAATTTCATGCTTAAATCAAATCCGTTTGTCTCCCCAAAAGATTCTATAATGTTTTAATCCGTTGATATCAAAAATATCACGAATATGCTAATTTTTTAGGGGGAGAAGACGTGATTAAAATGTGATCAAAAAGTTTAATGATCGTTGTTTGAATCTCAAAAGAGGTCGACTCAGTTGAAACCATTGAATTGACGAGGAATCAAAGTCAGTCAATGTACCATTTCGAGAAACTCGTGATAGACATGCACTTTCATGGGTCTAACCTTCTTTTCAAGAAGAGTTTACAACTTCAAGGTAGTTATTAGAGCTAGTTGTCACCTAAAAACTGATAATGGAACTCTTTAACTAAGCTACGTAACCGTGTCTCGTGGGAAATTGTTTATCATGAGCCGATCAATTCAAAAAGTGCGAACTCTACCCTCTCTGTGCAGATTTAAGTTAAAACAATATAAGCACGTGTGAAGGGGGAGTGTTTCTGAAAATATAAAACTCTCGAAGTGTTCCAAACATGTTTTCAATCATAAACACTTTGAGAGATTTTCAAGAAAAAGGTTTTATGGCAACATAGGATAGTCATGAAGTTATAAGGTAACTAAGGATAGGAAATTCGTCCTATGATCCGCCAGAGCCGGAGGGATCTACCCAAGGACATCACAAATAGTTTAGAACCAGAAGTCCTTAGGTATGATTAAAAAAGGAGTAATGTGAGAAAGGAGAAAGAAGGGGTTGAAGAATTAAAAAGAAAAGGAAAAGAAAGGGTGAAAATAAATAGCCCTCCATAATCCACATTAGGGCAGAAACCGGGTGCAATTCATCTGCTACTGGTTGTCACTAAGATGACACTGGTATTGAAGACAAAAGACGTCATGGACTGATAACGCTACACGCGTCGTTCGGGGTCAATGGAACTTCCTTTTCGTCGAGCAAGTTTTTCAACACCATAGGTAGTGAACCTAATCGTTGTAGTGTAGTATTAGGGTAAGCCACGGGAATTGATATCGTTCTCTAGGGGAATAGGAATGCTAGTGAGAGGTTACTACGCTAAGGTTGGGGTTGAGGAAGATTATTTTTTTTTTCTTTTTATGTTTTTTAGGAAATGGAAAGGTACGAATCTCGGGGTTTGGATTTGGGGGGTTGGTATTTCTACCGATTACTTCTACTATCTAATTATCTAATTAACTAAGGTGAGGGTATTCTATATCTAATTATTGTGTGCTCGTATAATAGTTTAAAGATGTGTTTACTTAGGTTTTATTACTCCTTAATTATCTCCTATTGATGGTTGAATTGTCACGTCCTTATTCTTAATCGCGTTGTGTGTCTAAGGTCGTAGGGTATGCGTTTATCCCTATCTCTTTGAAACTACCAAAGGTTAATGACTACAAAATCTCTAGGATTTATAAACTTTAACTCTAAGGTACTCTTCGGATGGTTTAGCCTACAATGACTCTAGGTATTATAAGCTAAGGTTCACAAAGATTAATCAAGCATTAACTACACAACGGATGACCTATCGCAATACTAGATCATTAACAATTAAGATAAGAGACAACTAATCAATACTCAATAATAAAGTTTCATATTCCCTAAGCAAACACACAAGTAAATTAGCCGGACATGGAGAACATGCAAGCATACACACAAGTAATTGAAGACATAATTAAATTATTGAAGTAAAACACTTATCTTGATGTAAGATAGGGTATGGAACCCTAAACTACTGTACAAGATAGCCTTGGTTCGGTTTAGGTTTTTACTCCAAAAGACTACACACTGAAAACTAAAAAATTCGGATTCTATATATAAGATTACACATGCGACGGCGTCACCTTATGATTTGTGACGTCGTCGGGGTCGCCGTCATTAGGGTTTCGTCTTGGCCACATTAGTCTTACGACGGCGTCACCTTATGCTTGTGACGTCGTCCTCTTCAGCTTCTGACGTCCTCTAGATCAAATCTAGGTCGTCTGAGTTGCGACAACCTACTCTTTTAAAGCCTGACACCGTCATTTGTAAATAGGTAATTTGGCTACTGAGCCATCACAAAAGTGATGCAACGGCGTCGCAGATAACACCTGACGCCGTCCCCTTCAGTTCCAACAGCTTGAGTGTCTCGATTCTTGACTTTGGCCATTTTCTTCGTATATTCACGCATTTTCGTCCAAATAAGTGTCATTTCAGCATTTTGCCTTCAACATACCTAAAAAGTGAAAAGGAACGATATTAAGTAATAACAGATACAAAAGTGATCAAATAAGGGCTTAAACGACCCCTCAAAAAGGTACATTTTAAAACCTTATCAAATATCCCTACACTTGGTATTTGCTTGTCCTCAACCAAATGCGCTTTTAGCCAATTAATTTATAAGTTAGGGGTCATGAAGCATTGGTTTAGAATAATTCACAACACATATAAGCCTCGCAAAAGTCATAACAAGCAAGGAAATTACATACTAGCACCTCACATGGGGTGTTTGGATACTCACATCTCTCGGGTGTATATGAAATATAACAAGTTGGAAATGGAAGATAAACACTCATTAACCGGTCCTAGTACATAGATTACCATATGCTTGAGACTAGATCAAACCTCCATCGCTTTGGCGTAAGCACCTAGGAAAGACTATCCAAGAGGTCTTCTAAAGGGTTGTAATGATAGGCTTACGGTAGGGGAAACAAAGGTTTGGTGGGATAGGCTATTTAGTGGTGGCAAGTCAAAAATCTTTATGTTACAAGCATGCAAAGAATGGCGTTCCTAAGCCAAGACTCGACACTCTAAACTCTAGATACTGAAACAAACAAACTTAAATTTAAAGATAGATGTAGGATGGTAGCCCGTATGGTTTTTTTTTTTTTTTTTTTTTTTTTTTTTTTTTTTTTTTTAATTTTTTACACTCAATTTTTTTCTTTTTATCTTTTTCTATTTTTTTCGATTTTTTTTTCATACACTTTTACTCTACCATCCTCTACGATAACATCAAAATGATAGGGATTTATAGGCACATCCCTACACTTGAGTTTTTATTACTCTAACACTAATTTGACCCGAATTGAAAAGATCAAAACACTTGGAGTACATTATTATGCAAATAAAGGGAATTTGAATTTAACGTTCCCTTCCCGTCATCTCACAAAATTTAACTTTTCCCATGAGTCCCAATCGTCCCAAAACTGTGTACAAAGGATATGACTCGACTTAGCAACTTATGCAAGCAACTAGATAATTGAACTAAGGGTTTGGGGTGATAACAATAATGCACTAAAAGTGAGTGCATACAAGGTAGGCTAAGGCGATTTGGGTGTACATTTTGGGGTGGGGTGTAAACAATGCTCTTCATTGATATTCCGGAAAACCGAAACATCATGAGAACTGCGAAAAGGATAGGCTCTGAGGGGTTAACTAGGGGTATCGTGTACTAAAGATGAGTACAACGCAAAGGGTGTGGGGGAATTACTCAACCGATGTGGAAGAAGTAATTATATTAGGGGTATTAAACAAGGGTTATCCTAATGCCTCTTATCATTTAGTTATTCCTAACTACACAAGTGTAGTCTTACTAGCGATCTCGGAATGCATCACAAAACAAGTTCTAGAATCTATTATACTACCGGTTCACACTCTAAGAATTAAAGATGAATGCTTTAATTCCTACTAATCTAAGGGTGATCCTCACATTTTGGGTGGAATTTAAGTGGTAAAGGGTCTTTTGTGCTAGTCATATAACTTCCTATCCATGAGACGCTTTATTAAGACTAATGGTCCACTCCTATATGTCATGAAAATTTTTAAATTTGGTGCCAAAATTACCCTAACCGACATTTTCTCATGGTTTATTACACAACTACAATTGGACAAAGCAAATATTCAAGGATAAGCATAGTTTCAAAGTTCCCGTTTTATTTTCCCTCCCTACACTTAAACTGAACATTGTCCCCAATGTTCTCCGAAAGTATCAAAGTTATGATAATGGAAGGTAATAAAAGATGTAAGAAACTAGTACTCCCCTGATTAGCTCGGTAGAATCCGTGTAAAGTGGTGGTTACATCTTTCTTCAAGAAGAACGTTTGCGTGAAAAGCTCCTTCTCATCTTATGTATCTTCTTCTTGGTAAATTAAACCTGCACACTTGAAGAAAACAAACGAAACCTTCGCGTAAAATCGGTGGTAATAATATATATAAGACTCTACTAAACTAGGATATAATGCTTGTGGAATGGATGCTTACAGAATTTCTGGAAAATTAAGACCTGGAAAATTCCAAAAATTTATAAGCAGCACAGAAAATGAGAAAAAGTAATCTATTGTTTTTGCTCCTTCCTGACGACGTCAGGTTGCGATCCTGACGCCGTCACGTTATCCTGACAAAAACTGGTCTGCGATTTTCTGAAAAAAATTCTGGAAAATTTACATCTTTAGAATCTGGAAAAATTTCCTGCAAAACATCCATTATGACTCGATGCAAGCATTTAACTCGAACAAACACACATATATATCTTTTATTTAATCGTAATTCTCATGTTTACGTTTCTTTTGAAAATGTGTGTAATCCTCCCTACACTTATCCCTTATATAAAATACCTTTAAATGTAATTAAGATGAGGTTAAAGACAAAATAAAGCATTTTTACAAATTTAAACATGAGAATAAACAAAAAATAAAAGATATATGACACAAACAAGCAAACAATTAAGCATGGGTTGCCTCCGAGGAAGCGCTTTTCTTTATTTATGAGTCTTGTAGCTAGACTCGAAGTCGTGCCCCTACGTGGTCTCGTGCACGCTCATGTGCCCATACATAAGACATTCCAATGTTCTCTCATTCTTTTTATAATCATCTCCTAACTCTAGGCATTTTTTATAATACCTCTTAGTTTTCTCGTATGGGTACCTAAATCCACTCTGCTTATCCCTTTCACTAAGCAATGGGATATGAGTCATTCGATTACATGCCTCAATATCCTTGTGTCTAAACCTAGGATGAGCACGTGGCATTTGATAGACAAAGTCTTCAACTTCATCAGAGAATGTAATTAGACCATCAATCATCCGTTCACTTAACCTAGTCATTTTCTTGAAAGGTTTTCCAAAAATTAATTGAGTGAGGTCCTTATCAATAAATTCTCCTAAGTTTTCTAAAACCATGAACTCTACCAAATAAGCAAAACTTCCAACAAACATATGCAAATGAGTGACTGCTTCAACAACATTGTTCCCTTGATACGTTAACTCATTGACCTTGATCTTATTGTATAGGTTCCTTGAGATTAAGTTTAATGGCAAGAACGAATTCAAGTAAGCATCGAATCCTTCTAATCCAATTTTGCAAGGGAATTGCATGTTAAACGGACCATCTTTCTCGATTCTACACCTAGGGTCAAAACATTGGGAGGGGTCCTCTTCCACATTGATGACCTCTCCGTTGTCAAGTGCTTCACCATAGTCAAACTCCTCGTCGGAATCCGAGTCATAAAAGGGACTATGTTGTTGCCAATTTATTTCATTATGCCCTAGGTGATTTCCAAAGTGGTGAACGGGTGAAGGGTTTTGTGGGATTGCGTTCTCAATTTCAGGGTTGGGAAGAGGATTGGGAGCGGGTAGCGTGAAGAATCTTCGGCGGAAAACACGTATCATTGTGAGTGATAAGTTTTACGAACAAAGATCACGAAGAAGGGGGATAGACTATGAGGAAGCTAAAAATGGGAAAAAAGTTTACTTGATAGGAATCAAGCAAAGAAACCTAAACGAGGTGGACTCTTGTTAGGAATTAGAAAATTCAGTCGTTAAAGAGTCGGTCACCTCAAGTATTTGTATTTGATAAAAAGCTCGTAGTCATAGTCAAGTTATGTCAGTAAGTAGTTTGTTAAGTAACACCGTGGAGGACGGACGGGTCTTTACCCATTGTATGCCTGATCCACAGCCCGTAGGTGGCATTTATTTGTATGACACTATAAATACCCTCTACCTCCTAAGGTAGAGGGTTGGAGCTTCAATACCAATTACTTTGTTTCACATAGTTCCCAACTCTCTTCTCTTTCTCTCTCTAGAACTTTCTCTCTCTAAACATACTTGAACGCCCCATTGTGATTATGGTTTAGTGTGTTTGTGAAATCCTATATCTTACATTTGGTATCAAGAGCCATGGTTTGATCACTCATCTTTCATGCTCTTTGTTTTGGTAGATTTCATAAGGTTTTTGGGGTATTAAGTATTTAGGAGAGTTTGAATCATTTGGACAAATTCTAGTGTTAAAGTTTGAATTTTGCTTGTACTTTTGTGTTTAGGATCGTCATATGTGTTTATGTTTTGAATTGGAAGGCTTAAATCATTGTGGTTTGGTTGTTTTTGATTGATAAAGTGGTTATTTGTGAACTTTGTAAAAAGCGAGTTGAGTCACGAATATTTGTTTCTTCCAAGCGAGTTGCTTCGTTACTGGATGCGAGTTGGCATATGCGACTTGGCTATTTAGCGAGTTGACGTTTTAAGCGACTTGGGTTCTAAGCGAGTTGTTTCTTTAAGCGACTTGAGTTCTAAAGCGACTTGGCTATTAAGCGAGTTGTATAGCTAGCGAGTTAGTTTAAGCGACTTAGTGGTTAAGCGAGTTGTGTCTGTTTGCGAATTGCTATTAAGCGAGTTGTCTCTGTATGTGACTTGGCTATTAAGCGAGTTGATTCCTTAAGCGACTTGTTTCTTTAAGCGAGTTGGTTGTTTAGCGAGTTGATAATTAAGCGAGTTGCGTGTTTAGCCACTTGTCTATTGAGACTTGTTACTTCTTCGTACTACATTCTTATGGTTGTTCTTTAGGTTTAGTTAAATCCCGTGAAAGAATCAATTTTCCGGTTTAATCAAAGAATAGTAAAATCCCGTAGAACTTGTAATCATGGGAAACATCGTTCCAACTATTGTTTCTTCTGTAGCTGAGGACGTTCAAGCAGCGGGATCAGATACTCGTCCACCTATGCTTGACATAACTGATTATGACTCATGGGCTCAACGAATCTGATTGTACTGTTTGGGAAAAGAAAACGGGGTCAACATACTCAAGTCAATCGATGAAGGACCTTATCAGATTGAGACTACTAGAGACTTAATTGATACAGCTGCAGATGGAACAATGATCTATGGAATAGACAGACCAAAGACGTATGATGAGCTCAATGATAAGGAGAAAAAGAGATTCGATGCTGATATCAGGGCTTCAAACATTATACTTCAAGGTCTTCCAAACGATATCTACAAGCTTATCAATCACAACACCGAAGCCAAGGCAGTGTGGGATAATGTCAAGATGCTCCTCTCAGGTTCTGAATTAACTATTGAAGATAGAGAATCACAAATGTATGATGAATTTGAACACTTCAAGATGAAACCTGATGAGAGTGTCTATGAGTACTACGTGAGATTCCATAAGCTTGTGAATGACATGAGGAACATCAAAATGACCATGCCAAACATTCAGCTGAACTCAAAATTTGTGAACAACATGAATCCTGAATGGTACAAGTTTGTTACCTCTGTGAAACTAACCAAAGGATTGAAGAATACAAACTATGAGCAACTCTATGCATTCCTTCTTCAGAATGAGAGACTTGCTATGTTTGAAAAAAGGATTCTTGATCAGTTCAAAACCAACCAGGGAAAGACAAGCTCATCAAATGATTCAACTGCTTTTTATACAAATGTTGGAATTACCACCAAAGCTTCTAAAGTTATACCCATGGGTAATGGTAATCACAAACTCATTCCAGATCCAATGTTCAAACAAGATGATGCTGATGCAGCCGTGGGACACTTCATTAATCAACTGGCTCTTATAGTTAAACAAAATCTGACTCTCAATCCACATTCCAATAGTCTTCACACTAACAATGAGATCAGAACTGCATCCAACCTTCACAATCATGCAGTTGTTAGAGATGGAAAAGTTATGGTTCAACCAGTTCAAGGAAGGCAATATGACCAGGGAAGAGGTGGAGTAGGTGGAGGTTATGTTGGAAATCAGAATCGGGGAAGGAATGGAAATCAGGGACAAGCAAAGCCGATCAAGTGCTACAACTGTGGAGGTGAGGGACATATTGCAAGGAACTGCACATCGCCAAAACGCCCTCATAATGCAGAGTACTTCAGGGATAAGATGTTGCTTGTACAAGCTCAGGATAATGGAGCAGCTTTGGATGAAAAGGAGTTATTGTTTCTTGCTGAAGGGAATGCCAAGACATATAATGTTGATGTTGATGAACAGCCAATTCAGGAGATAGGTCATAATCATAAGAATGCCTTTCAGGTAGCTGATTGTGATGCATTTTACTCTGATGTCGATGATGAACCTACTGCTCAAACAATCTTCATGGCTAGCATCTCACCTATGGTTTCTCCAATGGTCTCTCCACCACAACAAGCTGGTCCATCCAAAGACAAAATCATTTTTAGAGGTATTAAAACTATATGATGATGTTGATGAGCGAAAGATGCATAATGAAGTACAATCTCTTGAGACTTATGAATCAGATATTGATGATGAGGGTAATAGCAATATTGTCCCATATGATCAATATGTGAAGCAAAATGAAAGTGAGGTTGTACCAAGTAATGCATCTTCAGCAATCAATGATGACTATGTTTTTAATGAATACACTGCATGTGCCCCTGATGATTCTGTTGTCTCTGAACTTAATGCCTATAAAGAACGTGTTGCTATTTATGAAAAACGTGCTAAATTTGAATTGACCACCCGTGAACAGGAAATGGATGACCAAATGCGTACAATTATTAGAAAAAGTAACTTTAGAGAAGAAGTACTAAAACAAGAGTTAAACTCCTTACAAGAAAAGCTTTCTAAAACTGCTAAGCAAAAACAAGAACTTCAAGAAAATGTGACAATGCTTAAGCAAGAATTCAATGCTAAGGAATCAAAACTTTTGAATGATTTTTCCAATCTAAAAACTTTGAAAAACAAACTTGAAAATAAGTTGTACGTACAAGGGAACACCATTTAGACTACTCACTTGATCACTAAGCATAGAGTCTTAAGTGATAAGCATATCATTCCCCTTGTTGAGGAACCAAATCCAGGGGTCATTAAAAAGGCTAAAACTGCTCATAAGGTTATTTATGATGGTAATGAAATCCTTAAGCCTAGGCAGAAACCTAGTTGCGCTGAGTGCACTGAGAAAGATAAGAAATCAGATGAAGTCACTAGGGAGAGAATGAATAAGAAACTCAACAACCCTACATGTAAAGAGAAAAACATTACTATCAAACCTCATGATTAAACTAAGGAAAATTGGATCTCCTTCAACATGTTTAAGCCTCAAACTCAATTAACCCCATAACAGATTTTTTGGAAGAAAGATATAGATAAGCAAAAAGCAGAGAATCTTGTTGTAACAAACCCTCCCCTTAGGAAAATGCCTTCAGCAACTGTGTATCCTCCAAATACACCAATGCATTTAGTTCCTAGAACTATTGCCACCAAAAGCAAGACCTTAATAAGTCAATATGTTATCTTTCAATTATTTGTTGATTTTGAGAAAACTTGTAAGAAAAGGATCACACCCACTGGGATAACTGAATGGGAAAGGGGGTTTGAGCAAACTAAAGAATGCTATTTAACTGAGGTCATGCCTTTCTTTAAACAACTAAAAGATCAATTGGAGAGTCTTAAAAATGGGATGGATTCAGATATTAAAGAAATGGAAAAGGAATTTGATGCACTGATAGTTGAGGTCAGTGACTATGATCATGAATTAAAATATAATGAGATTGAGAGGAAGAACTTGCATACATTAAACGAGAATCTTATTTCTGAATGTATTACTCAAGATGTGTTTTACACTGCTACGAATCACTCCATTACTGCTTCTCGATTTCATGAATTATCTATTGCATTGAAAGTCTCCCATGATCGTGTCATTGAGCTTGAAAACAAAAACTCAGAACTTAGTGAGAAAATTGATCGAGATGATCACGATAATTTGGTAAAACATCTTTCTAAACTAGAAGTTGAACATTTTGATTTGCAACTAAAATATCAATATCTTAAAGAAAATGTTAAAACCTCAAAGATCAAGACATCCTCAGATGTTCCAGAGTTTGATGCAGTTTTTCAGATAAATAAACGTGATGACCAGATTCAAGCTCATTGTTGCACGATCAGAAAGTTGAAAGCCCAAATCTCTCAATTAAAGGGTGAAAAGAACAATGTGACTGGCTCTCAAATGCCTCCTCCTTTAGATTCTCAGTATTCTCAAACTTTTCATCTTCAAAACTTAGTTAATGTTTTACAAAAAGAAAACGAGAGTTTTCTGGAAGAAAATGAAAAAGTTAAACGACACTTTAAAGAGTTATATGATTCAATAGTCACTCGTGACAAAAACAACGAAAAAATAACTTCTTTACAAAAAGAAATTGAGAATCTGAGGAGTCAGGAAAAAGGGAAACTGCCACTTGTTTTTAATGAGAATGTTGCTTCAAAGTCATCCTCTGACTGGAAATATACTGTGACTATTAAATACATTCCTCCTCATCTTAGGAATAATGAACTTGTGTTTCATAACTATTGTGCTCACCTTAAGGATAGTCTAGAATGTCTCCATGAGATTGTGGAAGAGGATTTCATAAATAAGCCTCTTGATAGAGAAATTAGGTTTGCTTGCATTCAGGCCAAACGATCTCAGGAGCTGCTAGAATTTCTAATTGCAACATGTCCTAAATCCTTAGGTGCGAAAGGTAAAGCTGTGATGCCTTGTTCTATGCCTAGTGCCAAGCATACAAACCATTCCATGCCTATCTTTAAGAAAGTGAACACTAATGTGCCTTCTAGTAGTTCAGATTCTTGCACATCTAGTTCAGGAATGCAAAAAGTAGATCAACCAACTAATGTTCCCATAATTCCCTCTACAGGAGTAATCAGTGACATTAAAGCAAGCGGGTCAAAACCTCCAGACAATACCAAGCAAGATAGGACCTCGCAAGCTAAGAATGTGCATTGGAAGAGAGTAGAAGACCATCCTAGGAACTTTAAGTTTGAGTTGAATAAAACGAATCGTGTTGATTCTAGTATTAGCCATAGGCGTACTGTAATTAATTCGAATTCTGATACTATCTGCAAACCATGTAATGATGTCTGCTTGAATTCTGTTGCTAATCATGAATGTCGTGTGAATGTTTTGTCTAATGCTGTCAAATGTCCAGATAAAATTGTTAATGCTAAAAATCATGCTAAGAAGGCTAAAAGGCAAAGACGAAAGAAAGTTAGAAAATAGTGGAAACCCACAGGAAGAACATTTAGTAAGATAGGTTATCAATGGATACCTTTTGGCCATAAGGATAATCAGTTCTGCCCTCAATCTGCTAAGACAATGCCCACTAGAAAATGGATGCCTACTGGTAGAACTATTCCTTTAATAAGGGAACATACTTTGAATAGGTCAAATACGGACACCAGCACTGCATCTATTCCTAACGATTCCATTGCTTCTATGTCTATAATGGGTGTTTCTATTTCTGATGTGGGTGTTCCAATCACTGTTACTAACCAAATGGAACCCATTCTTGCATGGGGCTCCCAATTATCCAGTTATCTATTCTTGCCTGTGTTCAACTGCAGATCGTTCAAATCGTTCTGTGGTACCTGGACTCAGGCTGTTCCAAGCATATGACTGGAGACCGGTCGCGGCTTATGAACTTCGTGAGCAAATTCATCGGGACATTTAGATTCAGGAACGATCATTTTGGTGCAATTATGGGTTATGGAGATTATGTTTTTGGTGATAGTGTTATCTCCAGGGTATATTACGTAGAAGGTCTTGGTCATAACTTATTCTCTGTCGGTCAATTCTGTGATTCTGATATAGAAGTAGCCTTTAGAAACCATACTTGTTTCGTTAGAGAACTTGATGGTAAAGAACTTCTCAGAGGAACTCGTGGTTCAAACCTATACACCATATCTATCGAAGACATGATGAAATCTTCTCCCATCTGCCTGCTGTCAAAAGCTTCCAAAACTAAGTCTTGGCTATGGCACCGTCGTCTCAATCACTTGAACTTTGGTATCATAAACAATCATTCTAGAAAAGACTTAGTAAGAGGATTACCTAGACTTAAGTATGAAAAGGATCATCTTTGTTCAGCATGTCAATTGGGAAAAAGCACGAAATATGCCCACAAACCAAAACCCACAAACTCAGTAATGGAAGTTCTTCACACCCTTCATATGGATTTGTGCGGACCCATGAGAGTGCAAACTATTAATGGGAAGAGATATGTGTTAGTTGTGGTTGATGACTACTCCAGATTCACTTGGGTTAAGTTTTTGAGGACAAAGGATGAAACTCCAGATTTCATCATTAAACTCATTAAACAACTTCAGATCCGTCTTAACAAAACGGTTTGAATCGTCCGAACTGACAATGGATATGACTTTGTTAATAAAGAACTCAATGAATTTTATGAATATGTTGGAATCAGTCCTCAAAGAAGTGTTCCTCGAACTCCTCAACAGAACGGTGTAGTTGAAAGACGAAATCGAACTCTTGTAGAAGCCGCAAGAACAATGCTGATTTACTCAAAGGTTCCAATGTTTCTATGGGCTGAAGCTATTGCCACTGCATGTTACACTCAAAATCGATCTCTAATTCATACATCTCATGGAAAGACTCCATTTGAACTTGTCCACAATCGAAAACCTGATCTATCATACCTTCGTGTGTTTGGAGCTTTATGTTATCCAACTAATGACGGTCAAGATTTAGGTAAACTGAAAGCTAAAGCGGACATTGGAGTATTTGTAGGATATGCACCAATCAGAAAAGGTTACCGAATCTACAACAAGAGAACCCGAAATATCATGGAAACAATTCACGTTTCATTTGATGAGCTGACCGGTCAAATGGCTCCAGGACAATTTAGTTCTGTACCCGCATCTCAACCTTTATCAAGTAGTCCTATCAGTTCTACTCTTGTTTCTAATCCCTCACCAGCAACTCCATATGTACCTCCATCAGAAGATGATTTAAAGAAATTGTTTGATCCAATGTTTGATGAACACTATGAACCGAATGCTGATGAAATGTCAATTCCATCAATAGAGGCTGCTCCTATCCCTGTGAATGAAGTCAACCCTTCAGTCTCAATATCATTAAGTCAAGAAGCGCCTGCTGCTGATCACTTTGTCTCATCAACAAATCATCAATCATCGAATGTACATCATGGAATTGTTTCTGGCATCAATGATGAAGTTAATCCCTTTGCTACTCCCGAAGATGCTCTATTTGAAAACATATTTTCTCCTGAATCATCAACAGAACCATCTTCATCAGGAGATATTGACTCTGCTACTTCCGTTCCTCAACAACAGCCACATGAACACCTTGGGAAATGGACACATGATCATCCATTGGACAACATCATTGGAAACCCCTCTCGTCCAGTATCAACATGGAAACAACTTGCAACCGATGCCTTATGGTGCTTCTTCAACTCCGTACTCTCGAAGATCAAACCAAAAGATGTTAAAACTGCCATGAATGAAGACAGCTGGTTCAATGCCATGCAAGAAGAAATTCATGAGTTTGATCAACTTGATGTATGGGAATTAGTACCTGCTCCAGATTGTGCTATGATCATTGCTCTAAAGTGGATCTTTAAAGTGAAGCTTGATGAGCATGGCGATGTATTAAAGAACAAGGCTAGATTGGTTGCAAAAGGATACCGTCAGGAGGAAGGTATTGACTTTGAAGAATCATTTGCTCCTGTTGCTCGTATTGAGGCAATCAGAATCTTCTTGGCTAATGCTGCAAGTAAGAACATGGTAGTCTATCAGATGGATGTAAAGACAGCGTTTCTTAACGGAGATCTTAAAGAAGTCGTCTACATCAGCCAACCTGAAGGCTTTGTGAATCCAGAGCATCCTACTCACGTTTATCGTTTGAAGAAGGCTCTTTACGGTTTAAAGCAAGCTCCAAGGGCATGGTATGATACGCTATCAAAGTTTCTTCTGTCTACTGGATTCAGCAAAGGAGCAGTTGATCCGACATTGTTCACCAGGAAGTCAGACAAACATTTAATTCACATTCAAATATATGTTGATGATATCATCTTTGCCTCGACTGACCCCAATAGTGTGATCGTTTTTCAAATGAAATGGGTTCAAAATTTCAAATGTCAATGATGGGACAAATGTCATTTTTCTTGGGATTACAAATTTCACAAAGTCCCGGAGGCATTTTTATAAATCAATCTAAATATGCAAATGAGATTTTAAAGAAATTTGGATTTGATTCTAGTAACCCTGTTGACACTCCCATGATTGAGCGTACTAAACTGGATGAGGACCACTCAGGGATCATGGTAGACCAAACAAAATATCGTAGTATGATTGGATCCCTGATGTACCTCACAGCCAGTAGACCTGATATTCTGTTCGCTGTATGCATGTGTGCTAGATACCAGGCTAAGCCTACCAAAAAGCACCTTGAAGCGTTTAACGGGTCTTTCGGTACCCCAAGGAACCATCAACATGGGACTTTGGTACCCGAAGGACACCGGTATGTCACTAACAGCATATGCAGATGCAGATCATGCAGGGTGTCAAGATACTCGTCGAAGTACATCTAGAGGTGCTCAGTTTTTTGGTGATAAGCTTGTGATCTGGTCTTCAAAGAAGCAAATAAGTACTTCTATTTCCTCTACAGAGGCTGAATACATAGCCATGTCATCCTGTTGTGCTCAAATCCTATGGATGAGATCTCAATTATCTGACTATGGCTTTGAATTCAACAAAATCTCTCTGTACCGTAATAATAAAAGTGCTATTGCTCTCTCATGCAACAACGTACAACACTCAAGAGCAAAGCACATCGACATTCGACATCATTTCATCAGGGAACAAGTGGAAAAAGGTGTGGTGGAACTCTATTTTGTGAGGACTGAATACCAATTAGCAGACATCTTCACCAAAGCTCTTCCTAGAGAACGTTTTGAGTTTATCCTTCCACGTCTTGGTCTAAAGAGTCTTCAACCGGAAACACTCAAGCGTCTTCAAGAGGAAGCCGAGGAGTAAAGGTCCTTATTCATCTATCTCTTGTATATATTTATTCAAAAAGCAAAATACAAAATTTAAAAACCCTCAAAAGAAAATATAAAAATATAAAATTCTCTAAAATCCATAAAAAATTTGAAAAATCTTGAAAAATTCCAAAAATATTCTTATTTTGTCATGTTTTTCCTTATTCGATATCATCTACGGACTTTGTGTTGACATTCAAAGAATTTCACGGGTCTTTAGATGTTTTTCGAATGTGCATAGTTTTTTTTGTTAAAAAAAAAAAAAAAAAAAAAAAAAAAAAGGGCGGTGAAAAATGGTGGTTTATTGTCATTTCAGGCAGTAACCCGTTTTCAAAGAAAGAACAAAGCCATGCCTTATCTTGTTTTTCAAATTTCATGCTCTGATTCTATAAACAATTACTTACTATTTAATGAAAACTAATTGCTTTGAAAAATAACTCGGACTCTATTTTTGAAAATCATCTTGACTTAACATTTGTCAAAAATATCTATCTCTCAATCAACAACTTATGTCATTGATTGAGGGGGAGAATGATTTCAATTAAATCAAAAGGTTATTTGCCATACAATTGTTTTCAAAAGATAATCATGCATGCTTAATCAATGGAGTTTAAAGTCTCAAAATCCGATCCTTATCAGTTAAAACGTTTTCATAATCAAGTCACAATTCTCCCTAAAAGCTTTCAAAATCAATTTAAATCTACAGATATCACATATTTCAAATGATTTGATAATTGTGATCGGGGGATATTTTGTGATTTAAATTGGATTTAAACTGATAATTCGATACATGGTTTTATAAGGATGTACAAGCTCTCCTTCCCACATGTGCCAAACGATTTCAAATTTTCCATGCACATGTTGAGGGGGAGCATCTATCTTAAACCACAAAGATTTGAAACGTGATCAATTTATTTCAATGTGCAGTCTGTTCCTAATATGTGCAAAACATTTTCAAATTTCTATGCACATATTGAGGGGGAGAAACTATTTTGAAAACCACATTCTTTAAATAACTACTCTTAGATGCAAGCCAACCCCTCAAAGATGAAAATTATTTCTATTATAAAATAATGCTTGATGCACATGTTGAGGGGGGAGCTCTTGTTCTAAAAATATCAAAAACAATTCAGGTACAAAATGCTTTCATAATATATCACATGTATCTGGATTGATTTTAAAATGGTTTTCAATGGATTCCAATGGCAGATGAACAATACCAAATAGACCGACCAACTTTACTTTATGTATGGTGATATAAGGATGATAAGGTTAGGTATCTGTTCCCATGATCCGCCAGAACCGGAGGGATCTACCCAGGGACAATCCACTAGATAGTGTAGAAGTCCTTAGGTATGATGAAAAAAGGAGAAATGTGAGATATGGGAAGAGTGCCGACTGAGACAGAGCTAGAACTGGAATAAACCCAACAAGGTTTTAGTAATGAAGTCTCGGTAAGCACTGAAGGGGTTGAAGAATGAAAAAGAACTGAATGTGAAAAAGGGTGAAAAGAAATAGCCCTCCATCTATTCAACCTTAGGGCAGAAACCGGTTTCAATACATATGCTACTGGTGGTTACTAAGGTAACGCCGGTATTGAGGACAAGACGTCATGGACCCAGTGACGCACTGCTCCTAACTTCTCAAGCTACTCAAGTTCCTCTTAAAAGGGCTTGTTTCATTCTCATGGGGAACCGACATAATCTATCGACTTTCTCTTAGAGATTGTTGATATTGAAGAAGGAGACCCTCTCCCTAGTCTCCGGCATAGGAACCAAATGTTCACAATCGAGTCTAGAGCCAAGAGATCGTCCACAATATCTCATTTGGATACAAAATTAATGAAGACTTGTTGTTTCACACAATGTGGAAAGTAAGTATATATTGAGAGTCCTACGCATTATCCTTGTGGTATTGCTAGAACATCCGAGTGATATGTAAAGTATCCACGATGAAGATGGAAATCCTTCTAGAGCTAACATCAAACAAGCTCTTGGTGGGTGACATGTGAGATCTTGCAAAAGATCAAGCTTGTGACAACTGGATAGAAACAATGGGGCGATTCAATCTTGAATCAACCTTGGTCCAGGAAAAGGATTGACGGATACCTTTGAAAAACCGGTCATTGTGCTCAAAAACTCTTTTCTCTAGCACTTCAACTGTGTATTATGTTTTCAAAATAAAAGGGTATTTATGATTGAAAATTGATTTCTTCTTCTAAACCTTCGTCGTATTGAAAAACTCTTTATCTTAAGCAATACGCGATTGTTTTTAAATCATTTTCTATCAATCAGTAAATCTCAATTTGCTGGTTCACTCACTCCGTGTTGTCTTCTTTGAGACATTCCGGTTTGAGAACGGCTAGAACAGCTGCGAAACCCTGTCATGGAAATTCTTCATAATTATACCTGATCACAGGCAGTACTTCTACTGATCAACGGGGAACCGTGAGCCGTGTACCTTAATTCAACGAAAGTGATCAAAGACACTTTCGTGCACTTTATTGCTAACTTTTGTATGCAGGTATTCCCGACGTTTGCAGCTGATCAGAATGTAGCCGTCAATCCATAGCCGCATGCTCACACTACACATTCATCTCTATAGAAATCATGATAGGTGCTTCAACGACTCTGATACTTTCACTCCATGCTTCTGCTATGCTGCTGCAAATATCATGAACCAGTAAAAGCTTCCGCTACTCTGATGAGAATATATCATGATCCAGAATGTGAGCATGTCGGTCCAAATGTCACAACATCACATAATACCAACACCACAAAGGAAGAGTCAGAGATTTATGTTAGCTGATGATCTCAATGCTGGCTCAAAAATCGTCATCACGTGGATCAGTTAAAGACCTCCACTTGAAATTATCCAAACATGCGTAACATGAAGAATCAAAGACTACGAGCTACTGAACAAAGAACTTAATCGTGAATCCTAGAACAATCAAATGTAATATCTGTTTGTATTCATTGTAAATTGAGGTGACCTCCCTTAGGGGGAGATTGTTAGGAATTAGAAAATTCAGTCGTTAAAGAGTCGGTCACCTCAAGTATTTGTATTCGATAAAAAGCTCGTAGTCGTAGTCAAGTTATGTCAGTAAGTAGTTTGTTAAGTAACACCGTGGAGGACGGACGGGTCTTTACCCACAATATGCCTGATCCACAGCCCATAGGTAGCGTTTATTTGTATGACACTATAAATACCCTCTACCTCCCAAGGTAGAGGGTTGGAGCTTCAATACCATTTTTCTTTATTTCACATAGTTCCCAACTCTCTTCTCTTTCTCTCTCTAGAACTTTCTCTCTCTAAACATACTTGAATGCCCCATTGTGATTATGGTTTAGTGTGTTTGTGAAATACTATATCTTACAACTCTTAACTAGCTATTCTATTCCCCGGCAGCGGCGCTAAAAACTTGATAACACTACACGCGTCGTTCGGGGTCAAACGAACTTCCTTTTCGTCGAGAAAGTTTTTCAACACCCTAGGCAGTGAACCTAATCGTTGTAGTGTTGTATTAGGGTAAGCTACGGGAATTGATATCGTTATCTAGGGGAATAGGAATGCTAGTGAGAGGTTACTACGCTAAGGTTGGGGTTGAGGAAGATTATTTTTTTTATCTTTTTATGTTATTTAGGAAATGGAAAGGTACGAATCTTGGGGTTTGGATTTGGGGGGTTGGTATTTCTACCGATTACTTCTACTATCTAATTATCTAATTAACTAAGATGAGGGTAGTCTATGTCTAATTATTGTGTGCTCGTATGATAGTTTAAAGATGTGTTTACTTAGGTTTTATTACTCCTTAATTATCTCCTATTGATGGTTGAATTGTCACGTCCTTATTCTTAATCGCGTTGTGTGTCTAAGGTCGTAGGGTATGCGTTTATCCCTATCTCTTTGAAACTACCAAAGGTTAATGACTACAAAATCTCTAGGATTTATAAACTTTAACTCTAAGGTACTCTTCGGATGGTTTAGCCTAAAATGACTCTAGGTATTATAAGCTAAGGTTCACAAAGATTAATCAAGCATTAACTACACAACGGATGACCTATCGCAATACTAGATCATTAACAATTAAGATAAGAGACAACCAATTAATACTCAATAATAAAGTTTCATATTCCCTAAGCAAACACACAAGTAAATTAGCCGGACATGGAGAACATGCAAGCATACACACAAGTAATTGAAGACATAATTAAATTATTAAAGTAAAACACTTATCTTGATGTAAGATAGGGTATGGAACCCTAAACTACTGTACAAGATAGCCTTGGTTCGGTTTAGGTTTTTACTCCAAAAGACTACACACTGAAAACTAAAAAATTCGGATTCTATATATAAGATTACACATGCGACGGCGTCACCTTATGATTTGTGACGCCGTCGGGGTCGCCGTCATTAGGGTTTCGTCTTGGCCACGTTAGTCTTACGACGGCATCACCTTATGCTTGTGACATCATCCTCTTCAGCTTCTGACGTCGTCTAGATGAAATCTAGGTCGTCTGAGTTGCGACGACATACTCTTTTAAAGCCTGACACCATCACTTGTAAATAGGTAATTTGGCTACTGAACCGTCACAAAAGTGATGCGACGGCGTCACAGATAACACCTGACGCCGTCCCCTTCAGTTCCAGCAGCTTGAGTGTCTCGATTCTTGACTTTGGCCATTTTCTTCGTATATTCGCGCCTTTTCGTCCAAATAAGTGTCATTCAAGCATTTTGCCTTCAACATACCTAAAAAGTGAAAAGGAACGATATTAAGTAATAACGGATACAAAAGTGATCAAATAAGGGCTTAAACGACCCCTCAAAAAGGTACATTTTAAAACCTTATCATGGACCCAGTGACGGACTACACCTAACCTTCTAGCCACTCAATTCCTCTTTTCATTCTCACTGGGAACCCTACATTATCTATCGACTTTCTCTTAGAGATAGTTGGTATTGAAGAAGGAGACCCTCTCTCTAGTCTCCGCTCAGGAAAACCAAAATGCACTATTTGAGTCTAGAGCCATGAGATTCATAAAAAGATCTCATAGGAACACTTGACAATTCATCGCTTGTTGTTCAACAATAAGGACACAAGTGATACATTCTAGAGTCCTACGCAGATCTTAGCAATCTGCTAGAACATTTATGAGAGGTTTCACATATGTGATCCTCAGGGATTGAATGGAAATTCCTACCAGGGTCAACATCAAGCAGCCCTGACAGCAGGTCACTTCGGTAATTCTTTATGGGTTATGCCTAGTGTGTCTCAAACGGTCTACAGTCGTGAAGTGATGCTCCGGTGTACTTCAGCGACTCACCTGAATTATAGATGTACTTCGGTATGTCGTGTTAGCCTTCTTGAGGGCCTCCAGTTTCAGGAACAGCCTTTGTAAGAATTAGAAACGTGTTTTCACAATATGCTGTTAACACCCTCGACGTTCAAACCAATAAGTGCTGGAAATCCCGCTAAGGAGATTCCTTTCACGAATCGAATCCTGAAAATGTGGGTCGTTACTTGAATTTATTCTTTGTAATGCCAACTATCCCTTATGGGATTAGGACGGCTAATTCGCCCGACCAAGGTGAATGGAATCAAGACATTCATCAGTAGAACAATTGTAGTAATCAATTCTTTAAGAAAATATTACAATGATCAATTGGTGTTCATAACTGTACCTGGGAAGCTGCTGTTGATGGATGCTCGTGGGAGGAAGAGATCGTGCAGATTCTCCACATGCTCATACTAACAACATCACAAATGAAGTTTTCATCAAATTCAAAGGCAACACAAAGTTATAGATGATTCTTCGTCAATGTCAAAGAATCTTCAAAGTTTAAAGACTAGAGAACCTCATCATTAGAAACTCAAAGTCAAAAAGAAATGCGAGCATGGTGGAGATTGACGTGGAGACACCTACACCAAAGAAGTTGACAAATGGCAGAATACCACATTAAATGATCACAAAGCATGAAGGAACGAAAATCAAGACTGTGGAAAACTAGAAGGGGGTTGAATAGTTTTGCCGAATTTAAGTTAGTTTCAAAAACTTTAGATTTGATATTATGTGAAATCGTATGGATGATGAGAAAGTATAGATCTAATGATAAAGCAAATACATAAAGTAAAGCAAGGGATAAAAATGGCACAACCGATTTATAGTGGTTCGGCTACAAGGACACCTTCCTTTCCCTACTCCACTCCCCGAGTCACCTACTCGAGAGTTCAAGCACTATGTCAAAAAACTCCTTCAACTTGGCAGTGAAGCCTTCACAACGTTGCTTACACCTTTTTTCGGTACAAAGCTAAATACCGAGTCCCTAACACGGTGGACCAAACCAACACGACTATTACACAACAAATATGTGAAATATCAAATACAAGATCTTCGCTACAGAAATCTTGCGGAGGAACAAATCAATCAAGGACCCCTTGCTTGGATGACTTGTAGAATGCTCGTGATCTCGCCTTACAGAAGGACCTATATGAGAATCACTAAACAAACAAAGAAAGAAGTACTCTCTAGATCAAGTTATCTTTTGTTAGAAGAGAATGAGAGTATATGAGAGAATTAGTAAGAAGAGGGGTGAGTTAGAATGAAGAAATGGCTCTCTATTTATAGGCAAAATCTTCCACTGTTCCCCGGATCCCACGAATCCCTCCCACAAGGGATCCGTCTAGTGTAATCCTAGGGATCCGTGGGACGCTCCTCTTTACCCATGGGTTTTTTGGTTATGGGTCATGGGTCATAGGTTATGGGTTGGTCCACGGGTATTCTTTTAGATACAATGTATCTAGTCAAGTGGGTATGGGTCAATACCATGGGTTATGGATATGATCCATGGGTTGTGATTTTTACCCATCCTAATAAACTATTACACCAAATGATTTATTACAACAATTTGTATTAAATGGCTATATGTAAATGCTTTACAAAAATAACATGTATCCTTATAATTGTACTTAAGATAACATTATATTTGTTATCAACAAAACACAAAGAGATCGCAAAATATTAATAAACGTTTTTACTGTT
Organism: Chrysanthemum seticuspe; assembly: GCA_019973895.1. Classification (NCBI taxonomy): domain Eukaryota; kingdom Viridiplantae; phylum Streptophyta; class Magnoliopsida; order Asterales; family Asteraceae; genus Chrysanthemum; species Chrysanthemum seticuspe. The sequence goes on from BPTQ01000006.1 coordinate 19,306,821, forward strand.
TATTTGTATTAACAATCTCCCCCTTTTTGTTGATGACAAAACATAATGTTATGATGAATAAAACTTAAGAATAGATGTATGTTTTGAAAGGCCCTAAGTTTTACTTCTTCTCCCCTTTTTTTCGAAACAAAAAGTTAACCTGATCTGTGCCAAACCGTCAAGTTTTCTCACACAAGCCGGCCACTTGTGAATGGCCGACCGTAAGAAACTTAAAACGGCTCAGAAACGAACTCAATGAAGATCTGGGGAGAATAGGGTTTCCCCGGGTCGTTATGTCCCAGCGAGCTATGCGAAGAATCACCAAACGTATAGTGATCGAGAGATTTGAACAGAAAAAGGGATTTGATTATTATAACTACAGAAAAAGCAAACAAATTACAGAGGCTTAAATGCAAATTAAAGGAAATTAAAAAGATAAAAAATATTAAATAAATGCTATCACTATTTGCAAAATGATGTTTTTGATTTTATGTTTTTATAAAACTAGAATTAAAAACTACGTTACGTACAAATAAAAATGTGAAACTGAAGCAATATAAATCCTAAAAATATGAAAATGACATTTTTACAAACCTAATGATAAAAGAAAATTTTTAGAAAAAGAAAATTATTTTTATAACTATTTATCTATTTATTATTAATTAAAAACTATTTTTAACTATTTAATAATATCCTAAAATACAAGAAAATAGGAAATAAAGCTAGAAAAATAAAATTATGACTTGGAAAAATCTAAAATGACAAAAGAGAATTTTCAAAACTATTTTTGTATTTTTTTGAATATTTTTCTATTTTCTAGGAATTAAAAACTATTTAAAACTACTTAAATTGCTTAAAAATACAAATTTAACTAAGAAAAATTTGGAAAAATATTTTTTTTGACTTTTTATATTTATCTTAACTTAAGAAAAATGAAAAATTATTTTTTTGAAACTTTTCTGAATTATTTGTATTTAATGCTAATTAAAAAGTACTAAAAATTGATTAAAATTAAGAAAAATAGCAAACTAACTTGGAAAAATCTGAAAAATTCAAGAAAAGTATAAAATTATATTTAGAATCTAGGAAAAATATAAAAAAACAGTGGTTGTGTACAAGAATATGGGACTGCTATGCCAAGTGCTTATGGAATAAGCACTTCAAATAAGCCAAGAACCACAAAAAGCTACGAACTGTTTACAGAAGCTCTAATATACTACAAATACCTAAATGCAACTAATCTTAACTGTTTTTAACCACTGGAATGGCAAATTGAACAGATTTGATGTTTGGAGATAAATGTGAACAAAACAGATTTAGGTGGGCTACTTTAAGCTTAAAAATAAGCACTCAAATAAGCTAGAAATCAACAACCAAATGTGGAGACCTAAACTAGACCTGGGTGAGTGCTTACAAACCAAAAACTAGACTATGACAAGCTCTTATGAGCTCTGTGCAAAGGCTGCACAAGACTGAGAAAACTCAGCATAAGCTGAGTTTCTGTGAACAGGGCATATGAGACCTAAAAGAGAAGATGTTTGCAGCTTATAAAAAATTTGTAAAATTTCACAAAAATGGTGATAAGCAAGGAGACCAGTTGAAGTTTTTAAAATGCCAGGTTTCACTGAATTTGACCCAAGAATGACTCAATTAAAAATCACTCCAGTTGGTTTCAAAACAGGTTTTTCATATTTTGACTTTTGATGCAAAAATGAAATGTTGACTTTATTGAACTTTGCAATCAATTTGTGGACTGAATGTGTTATATTATGATGAATTGACACTACTGCAAGTTATCTCTATGTAACTTTGACACAAAACAAGTTTTTACTTGTACAAAATCCAAACAGTTAAACTAGTGAGACAGATTTGAATTGATGTTGACTTAGAGCTGTTGCAGGCACAAGTTTAAGACTTGAATGAGCTAATTTGAGCTAAACAAACATAACACAACAAGAAACTATCACTGAATACACCTCAATAACAGATTAAGCTATAAATCCAAACACCCTTTTTGTGACAGATTTGCAATTAAAACTGAGCCAAACACTTAATTAACTAATATTTCTGATCCAAATGAGTTTACTTATCCTAAATATAGCTACTTAAACAGGTTTTAATTATTTATAACTACAAAAACAAGTTATGCATTAAAACTTGAAATATTGACTTACTAATGGTCCTTAGCCACTATGGCATGCCAAAGAACATGAGAACCAGAACCTCTATCCTATTTCTATCAATCCAATGAATTCTAAATCAACCCATTTCCATGCTGCATCAACCCGTATCCAATTTCAAACCCATTTGCTTCCTCAGTTGACTTTCTTTGACCAAGAACCAAACTTGTTTGAAACTTAACTGTGAGCTTATAAAAAGCTATAACAAGCTAGTGGAAGCTTGTTTGAGCTTATAAATAAGCTTTTTGAAACTTTAACAACAGATTTTAAGATTGAAAAGTGCAACAGTTGACATAAGATATGAAATGTGAACAAAAGCTTAGATTGAAACTTGATAATGGTTGCAATACACTGAAACGCCTTTCTTTAATACAATGAGACTTGAAAATACAACTACAAATCTATTTAAGACTAAGAATTTTAGAAAACGACATACATTCTTAAAAATAAACTAAGTGCTGCCTCGTTTGCCTTCTCTTTGCTTCTTTTTATACTCCAATGAGCTTCTCTCACCTCTCTCTTCAAATCCCAGCGGTAATATGGGCCATTGGATGGCTTAGGCTGATTTTGGCCATTCGATTGGAAATTGGCGCCAAAACTTGTTTTAACAGCTGGAGAGGGCAGAGTTAGGTTGAAGGTGCATTAAATGCATCTTTGGAGTGGGGTGAGGTGGAGGGTAGGGATGATGATGGAGGTGGGAGGTTGAGTGTGCAGGCTGGTGTTGCAGGCAGTGATGATGGTGGATACCCGTGAGTTGGAGGGAAAAAGATAGTCAAAAGTGTTTGACTGGGATTATTAAAAGGGGAGGGTCAAATGGTAAGGGTCCAAAAGGGATTGGCAGGGGTCAAATGTAATTGTGACAAGTCCAAAGGTGTGAAGGGGTTTAATAATCAAGGGACTTGTTTGTAATTTCTGAAAATTGGAGGACCAGTTCTGCCATTTTCACAAAGTTGTTCCAAGGGCTGAAAATGACAAGTGTCAATAGTACAAGGACCAAAGCTGACATTTTCAAATTTCCAGGGACCATTTTTGCCAATTTTTAAACTTGAAGGACCAATTTTGTAATTTCTCAAAACTTTTGACATTTTTCACCAAATGACTAATTTTGACAAGTTATGATTTTAAAAGGACCTTTGGTGATTTTACTTTTGAAATTAGGGCTCAGGGACTATTTCTGACAACTTTTGAAACTTGGGGGACTGAAACTGCCAATTATGCAAACTTAGCTCATTTTTCATCTGATTTTGAACATTTTGCATCTGAAACATATAAAATGCAATTTTGGAATATTTTCAGTATTTTGATGCATTTCTGAGCATTTTTAAAACGTTTTGCAGTTCAGATTGACCCAAAAATGATGAGTATTTACACACTCATCAATCCCCCACACTAAACTATTGCTAGTCCCTAGCAATATTTTGAGAAAAACTTAATGGATTTGAATCTCTTTACCAGAAGCCATTACTTCTGGAGTAGCCAAATGTTTCAGTTCAAGTAAGAACCATGGTACACCGATAACCATGTGATTTTGAGCAAACCACCAGCTTCCAACGGATTTGATTTGTCTTTACCAGAAGCCGTTTGCTTCTGGACTAGCCAACTCTTAGATAAATTATCAATATTATCTTTGGTGAGCTGATTACCAATTATGGTTTTTCCACTGCCTTTACCACAAGCCATAAACTTGTGGGCTAGCCAACTCTTCACTTTTAAGGATATGGTGAGCTGAATACCATACAATTTTGGGCAAATTGCAAGCCGTCAACGAATTTGAGATATCTTTACCAAGAGCCGTTTGCTCCTGGATTAGCCAATCCTTTTGTTTATTAGACAAGGTGGACTGATAACCAATTGAGTAAGTGCAAAACACTTACTCCAAAAAAAATTTTTGGCCAAAAACGGGGGAATTAGGTGGTATAATTACATGATAAAATTCGTGAGAATTCCCCCCCACACTTAGAAATGAATATTGCCCTCAATATTCAAAGTACCGGCGGTTATGCCGAAACTGAGAACGTAAAAGGGAAATAGTACGGCCATTATTTAGAGAGTTTTTTTTTTTTTTTTTTTTTTTTTTTTTTTTTTTTTTGAAACTCATATATACACAACATGTGGGGCAACCCCCCCCCACTAGGGTGGTAGAAAGATAGAAAGAAGTTAGAAATATGGGTGAAAACCCATATGGCATGCTACTGTTTTTGATTACCGAGTCGCTAGCTTGACTCGACCCCGTATTCATTTGTTCATGGGGAAGGTAACGTGGAAAACCAATCTCGATCGGACTTTCATTCACAATGTTAATAAACATATGAACATCAGAAAGTTCCACACCGACGAGATATAACCGCGGTATTGTTAATAGTAGAAACTATAAGGGATGATACCGGGGTCAAAGATGGTGTCCTCATTCCCGAAAGAGAAAAGGGAAAGAGCAACCACACCATCTGTGAAGAATGGAATAAAGACGTACATGAGAATGCAAGTCCATTCGTCATCAGAGAGAAGCAAATCACCAGTTTTGACATTTTTAAGCTTAAACTTGAAGCTTAGATGGTGATTGTCAATAAGATGTCCGGGAGGGAGGGTGGGAAATGGTTCTTCAATCAACAGATTTTCCAGAAAAAGGATGTCTCCCTCCGGATCAAAGTAAGTATTATCAATTCCCGTTGGAATTGACTCATCACTAAGAAAGGCTTCGACTTCATTCCAAAAGTTGTCATCTTCCTCATCAGGAGTGAGAGAAGGGATGGAAGAGTCGGGAATAAGACTAGAAGATGATGGATCATTTTGAGCAATTCATCAATGGGAAGAATGTCTCCCATTGGATCACAAACATCATCATCCAATTCAGATGAAACTGAAGAGAGTTTGGTTTCATTAACAAACTCGATGCGACAAACTGATTCCGGAGGTGGGACAAGTGGTGTGCTCTTAGAGCTAGCAGTTTCCACCACTTCCGATGAAGTCTCCGATTCTAGATCATCATCATCATCAAGAACACTCTTGACTTCCCTGGTACAGCTTTCAAACCATTTGTTTGAACCAGGGGTGATTTTCAAAGCTTTTAGCTCAGCACGTTTTTGAAAACTCCTCTTAACCGTGAAATTTGAGAGTGTTGCATTGAATCTTTCAGATTTTTGATCAATTGTGGCAACACTCAGTTTGGATAGAGGCTTGGAGTTTTGGTTGATATTCAATGTGAGCTCTTCGTTGTCAACCCGTATGGTCAACTCTTCAGCAAACACATCAATCAGAGCACGACTCGTTCTCAAGAAAGCTCTCCCTAAGATGAGGGGAACTCTAGGATCTGCATCGAAGTCTACTACAACAAAGTTAGTAGGAAAGTGAAACTTTCCCACTTTCATCACGACATCCTCGGCTATCCCAAGTGGACGAGTTATGGTACGGTCCGCTAGCTCGAGTGTCATACAAGTGGATGAAAGTTTAGGAAGAGACAGTTTCTTCCATACTGAGAGTGGCATGAGGTTAATGCTAGCTCCAAGATCGGCCAAGGCGGAGCATTGAACCATCCCCAAGAAATCACACGGGATTAGAAATCTGCCAGGGTCTTCAAGCTTTTTGGGAAGCTTCTTGAGAAGGACCGCTGAGCATTGCTCATTGAGAGGAGTTTTAGCCATCTCAGATAGCTTATCTTTGTTGGTCAGTAAGCCTTTAAGCGTGGATGCAAATTTAGGCATTAGAACGAGAGCATCAACGAAGCTTATATCAAAGTGAAGTTCATTGAAGATTTGGAAAAAATTTTCCATTTGCTCTTTGTTTTTGTCTTTGAGCTTCTCATCATTCATTCTTGATGGGTAAGGAAGCTGACTAGACTTTTGAGCCGGGATGGAAGTCATTTCTGGCTCATGATTTTTCTTCGGAACTTCGGGTTCCGGACTTAAAGCTTGGACTACCGAGGGTGGGACGTGTGCGGTACTTCGTGGGCTTGAGAATTGCACCTTGTCCGTTGTTTCCTTGGTGACTTGACTCAATGCTACAGGAGGGGGCATTGGAGTCGAAGGTCCATTGTGCGTCTTACCACTACGAGTGGTGACGGCTTTCAACTCGGCATTAGGATTGGGAATTGTATTGCTTGGGAGTCCTCCAGAAGATGATGAAGCTTTGTTCATATTCATGTTCATGAAACTGCTCATCATATTCTTTAACTCATTTGTCTGCCGAGACATTGTGGTATCAATTTCCTTTTTAAGCTCAACTCTCATGTTATTGATCTGAGTTTGCATTGAACGTATGTTTGACTCAGTAATTTTCATGAAGTCATTTGGCATGGGAGCTTGAGGAGGTTGTTGATAACTTTGATGATTAGGAGCTTGATATGGTTGGTTGAAATTGTTCCGGTTTTGATTGAAATTTTGAGAGTTATTGAAATTTTGTCCTTGATTCGGAACAAAGCGATTTTGATTGCCATGGTTTTGCACAGGAGGAAAACCAGGTGGTGTCATACCGCTAGGTGCACGGTAGTGAGGATCAGCCTGTGGTCGGTATTGATTGTGGTTTACCGAAGCTACGGGAGCTTGGTAAAAGGAAGCATCGGTTGCTTGACAATCATAATACGCGTGTGGACCACTACAAGTTTCACACACCTTGTTTACGGCTTTGACTGGTTCTGGCTTATGAATTTCGCTTTTGATTTCCTTAACATCCTTAATCATACAACGGATGGCATCCGTTAGAGCGGCTATCGGAGCTGCTAACTCAGAAGAGTTACTGGATGAAGAAGCAGGAATGTTAGGAGTATTGAATTTGTTGCGAGAAATAGGAACTTTTGATTTTTGCTCGCAAATCTCAATCACATCTTTAGGTCTACGATTCAAGATATTTCCGCCTGCGGCTGCATTCAAGGAATCTTGATCGTTACCGTTCAACCCATTGTAAAAGATATTGACTTGTTGAAGCTCCGTGAATTCATGATGGGGGCATTTCCTGAGGAGATCTTTGAATCTCTCCCATGCCTCTCCAAAATTTTCATCGAAATTTTGACGAAATCCAGAAATTTCATTTTTTAGATTAGTCGTCTTTGATGGAGGAAAGAAGTAATTGACAAACTTTTGAACAAGATCCTCCCAAGTTTCGATAGATCGAGGGGGTTCTTTTTCCAGCCAAATCCGGGTTGTCCCCTCAAGTGAGAATAGGAAAAGCATCAACTTGATGACTTTTTGTGGTACATCCTTGAAATTGATAGTTGAAGTCAACTTGTTAAACCAACGGATGTGTGCATACGGGTCTTCACGATCAAACCCATGGAATTGATTTGTAGACACAAGTGTGATCAAATGTGTCTTCAATTCAAAGTGATCAGAATTGATTACTGGTAAAACGATGGCATCTCCGTAACCCTCGGTGGGTGCTTGGAGCATTTCCGCCAAAGTACGTTCGTCTGCCATATTGTTGCTTGAAATAGTACGAATCTCGAGTTCGACTATTTGGGCAGCACGTCTACGAGAACGTCTTCTTGGAATTTCTACTAGATCACGCAAAGGACTCAATGATCTAGAAGAACGAGTGCGCATGCACTAGAGTTAACTCTAAGGGATCTCAGAGCTAAGGAAAGGAATTATGAAAATGGGGAAAGAAGATTATTTTTGAGTTTTATGGTTATACATATATAGAGAAACAAAAGAAAAATATTTTTGTGTTTTATAGGTTTTGAGATGTTTTTGGGTTTTTATAAGAAAATATTTTTTATAAGAGAATATGGATATATATATATAGATATAGATGGATGGTATGAACAAAGAGTGCGTATTCAAACTACTAATCTGCTAAACGGAAGATAATCAGCACAGATCCCCGGCAGCGGCGCCAAAAATTTGATCCGTGCCAAACCGTCAAGTTTTCTCACACAAGCCGGCCACTTGTGAATGGCCGACCGTAAGAAACTTAAAACGGCTCAGAAACGAACTCAATGAAGATCTGGGGAGAATAGGGTTTCCTCGGGTCGTTATGTCCCAGCGAGATATGCGAAGAATCACCAAACGTATAGTGATCGAGAGATTTGAACAGAAAAAGGGATTTGATTATTATAACTACAGAAAAAGCAAACAAATTACAGAGGCTTAAATGCAAATTAAAGGAAATTAAAAAGATAAAAAATATTAAATAAACGCTATCACTATTTGCAAAATGATGTTTTTGATTTTATGTTTTTATAAAACTAGAATTAAAAACTACGTTACGTACAAATAAAAATGTGAAACTGAAGCAATATAAATCCTAAAAATATGAAAATGACATTATTACAAACCTAATGATAAAAGAAAATTTTTAGAAAAAGAAAATTATTTTTATAACTATTTATCTATTTATTATTAATTAAAAACTATTTTTAACTATTTAATAATATCCTAAAATACAAGAAAATAGGAAATAAAGCTAGAAAAATAAAATTATGACTTGGAAAAATCTAAAATGACAAAAGAGAATTTTCAAAACTATTTTTGTATTTTTTTGAATATTTTTCTATTTTCTAGGAATTAAAAACTATTTAAAACTACTTAAATTGCTTAAAAATACAAATTTAACTAAGAAAAATTTGGAAAAATATTTTTTTTGACTTTTTATATTTATCTTAACTTAAGAAAAATGAAAAATTATTTTTTTGAAACTTTTCTAAATTATTTGTATTTAATGCTAATTAAAAAGTACTAAAAATTGATTAAAATGAAGAAAAATAGCAAACTAACTTGGAAAAATCTGAAAAATTCAAGAAAAGTATAAAATTATATTTAGAATCTAGGAAAAATATAAAAAACAGGGGTTGTGTACAAGAATATGGGACTGCTATGCCAAGTGCTTATGGAATAAGCACTTCAAATAAGCCAAGAACCACAAAAAGCTACCAACTGTTTACAGAAGCTCTAATATACTACAAATACCTAAATGCAACTAATCTTAACTGTTTTTAACCACTGGAATGGCAAATTGAACAAATTTGATGTTTGGAGATAAATGTGAACAAAACAGATTTAGGTGGGCTACTTTAAGCTTAAAAATAAGCACTCAAATAAGCTAGAAATCAACAACCAAATGTGGAGACCTAAACTAGACCTGGGTGAGTGCTTACAAACCAAAAACTAGACTATGACAAGCTCTTATGAGCTCTGTGCAAAGGCTGCACAAGACTGAGAAAACTCAACATAAGCTGAGTTTTTGTGAACAGGGCATATGAGACCTAAAAGAGAAGCTGTTTGCAGCTTATAAAAAATTTATAAAATTTCACAAAAATGGTGATAAGCAAGGAGACCAGTTGAAGTTTTTAAAATGCCAGGTTTCACTGAATTTGACCCAAGAATGACTCAATTAAAAATCACTCCAGTTGGTTTCAAAACAGGTTTTTCATATTTTGACTTTTGATGCAAAAATGAAATGTTGACTTTATTGAACTTTGCAATCAATTTTTGGACTGAATGTGTTATATTATGATGAATTGACACTACTGCAAGTTATCTCTATGTAATTTTGACACAAAACAAGTTTTTACTTGTACAAAATCCAAACAGTTAAACTAGTGAGACAGATTTGAATTGATGTTGACTTAGAGCTGTTGCAGGCACAAGTTTAAGACTTGAATGAGCTAATTTGAGCTAAACAAACATAACACAACAAGAAACTATCACTGAATACACCTCAATAACAGATTAAGCTATAAATCCAAACACCCTTTTTGTGACAGATTTGCAATTAATACTGAGCCAAACACTTAATTAACTAATATTTCTGATCCAAATGAGTTTACTTATCCTAAATATAGCTACTTAAACAGGTTTTAATTATTTATAACTACAAAAACAAGTTATGCATTAAAACTTGAAATATTGACTTACTAATGGTCCTTAGCCACTATGGCATGCCAAAGAACATGAGAACCAGAACCTCTATCCTATTTCTTTCAATCCAATGAATTCTAAATCAACCCATTTCCATGCTGCATCAACCCATATCCAATTTCAAACCCATTTGCTTCCTCAGTTGACTTTCTTTGACCAAGAACCAAACTTGTTTGAAACTTAACTGTGAGCTTATAAAAAGCTATAACAAGCTAGTGGAAGCTTGTTTGAGCTTATAAATAAGCTTTTTGAAACTTTAACAACAGATTTTAAGATTGAAAAGTGCAACAGTTGACATAAGATATGAAATGTGAACAAAAGCTTAAATTGAAACTTGATAATGGTTGCAATACACTGAAACACCTTTCTTTAATACAATGAGACTTGAAAATACAACTACAAATCTATTTAAGACTAAGAATTTTAGAAAACGACATACATTCTTAAAAATAAACTAAGTGCTGCCTCGTTTGCCTTCTCTTTGCTTCTTTTTATACTCCAATGAGCTTCTCTCACCTCTCTCTTCAAATCCCAGCGGTAATATGGGCCATTGGATGGCTTAGGCTGATTTTGGCCATTCGATTGGAAATTGGCGCCAAAACTTGTTTTAACAGCTGGAGAGGGCAGAGTTAGGTTGAAGGTGCATTAAATGCATCTTTGGAGTGGGGTGAGGTGGAGGGTAGGGATGATGATGGAGGTGGGAGGTTGAGTGTGCAGGCTGGTGTTGCAGGCAGTGATGATGGTGGATACCCGTGAGTTGGAGGGAAAAAGATAGTCAAAAGTGTTTGACTGGGATTATTAAAAGGGGAGGGTCAAATGGTAAGTGTCCAAAAGGGATTGGCAGGGGTCAAATGTAATTGTGACAAGTCCAAAGGTGTGAAGGGGTTTAATAATCAAGGGACTTGTTTGTAATTTCTGAAAATTGGAGGACCAGTTCTGCCATTTTCACAAAGTTGTTCCAAGGGCTGAAAATGACAAGTGTCAATAGTACAAGGACCAAAGCTGACATTTTCAAATTTCCAGGGACCATTTTTGCCAATTTTTAAACTTGAAGGACCAATTTTGTAATTTCTCAAAACTTTTGACATTTTTCACCAAAGGACTAATTTTGACAAGTTGTGATTTTAAAAGGACCTTTGGTGATTTTACTTTTAAAATTAGGGCTCAGGGACTATTTCTGACAACTTTTGAAACTTGGGGGACTGAAACTGCCAATTATGCAAACTTAGCTCATTTTTCATCTGATTTTGAACATTTTGCATCTGAAACATATAAAATGCAATTTTGGAATATTTTCAATATTTTGATGCATTTCTGAGCATTTTTTAAACGTTTTGCAGTTCAGATTGACCCAAAAATGATGAGTATTTACACACTCATCATAACCCATCGAAGAAATAAAATGTGGAAAAATGGTCCACGTATCACTTACTCCCCCTTGTTTGGGGCGTCAAGTGAAGAAAAATAAAAAATAAAAAATCCTACAAAGAAAAGGTTAGTAGTAACATGCATAAGTAATATTGTGATTGACGAGAATCATGATTGGGAGCCAAGGTATGTAAACAAGGCCTTGTAATAAAACAACAAAGTGTAGTGGTATGTATGCCATCTACAAGCATGTAAAAATAAGAACAAGAATTTTTCTTAAAAATGACTCAAAAGAGAAGTACGAAAAATAGAAAATGGTAATAATGATTCCGTCCATGCTTGCAGAAGGTTATGGATGGAGGTTTTGATGAGTAATGGTATTGATGCGATCAAGGATGAGGTTGAGTATGAATCGCATTTCTTCCCTAACTTCTATTGCAGTTTCCCTAGTGGATTGGCAAGGTTCACAATGTAAGTGATGTTGGTAATGAGTGCGGAAGTTTTCCGGGTTGTTTTGATTTGTGAGTTGCGGAAGATGTGGTGGAAAAAATAGGAAAATACGGATCAAAGTCCGGAATGTTTGGAAGTGGTGGTGAAAAAGAACCTAGATGTTCTTGTAGCTTAATGGGAGCTAAGGATGGTGATGTTGCAAGGTCATTGAATATTGTGTTTGGAGAAGTGGGAGGTGTCAAAAAGGCTATTTCTTTTTGTTTTGGTTGTTGAGATCTTGTTGGAGTCTTAAGGAGTGATAACGCTACACGCGTCGTTCGGGGTCAAGGAAACTTCCTTTTCTTCGAGCAAGTTTTATAACACCCTAGGCAGTGAACCTAATCGTTTTAGTGTAGTAATTAGGGTAAGCCACGGGTATTGATATCGTTCTCTAGAGGAATAGGAATGCTAGTAAGGAGTTACTACGCTAAGGTTAAGGTTGAGGAAGATTATTTTTTTATCTTTTTATATTTTATGAAAGGGAAAGGTACGAATCTCGGGTATTGGATTTGGGGGGTTGGTATTTCTACCGATTACTCTACTATTATCTAATTATCTAAACTAAGGTTGTGGGAGTCTATGTCTAATTAATGTGTGCTCATATGATAGTTTAAAGATGTGTTTACTTAGTTTGTATTACTCCTTAATTATCTCCTATTGGTGGTTGAATTGTCACGTCCTTATTCTTAGTTGCGTTGTGTGTCTAAAGTTGTAGGGTATGCGTTTCTCCCTAACTCTTTGAACTTACCAAAGGGTCTCGTCTACAAACCCACTAGGGATGATAAACTCCTACTCTAAGGCGCTCTTCGGATGGTTTAGCCTACAACTACTCAGGTAATTATATTCTAAGGTTCACAAAGATGAATCAAGCATTAAGTACACAACGAATGACCTATCGCATTACTAGATCATTAATCAACTAAGATAAGAAACAACCAATCAATATTCAATAATTAATTTTCATACTTCCTAAGCAAACACACAAATAAATTAGCCGGACATGGAGAACATGCAAGCATACACACAAATAATCAAAGACATAATTGAATTAATGAAGTAAAGACTTATCTTGATGTAAGATAGGGTTTAAAACCCTAAAATACTGTACAAGACACCTTAGGTTCGGTTTTAGGTTTTTACTCCAAAGACTCTCCTCTAAAGATTGAAAAATTCGGATTCTATATATAAGATTACATATGCGACGGCGTCACCTTATGTTTTGTGACGCCGTCGTGTCGCCGTTATTAGGGTTTCGTCTTGGCCACGTTAACCTTGCGATGGCGTCACCTTGTGTCCGTGACGCCGTCCTCTTCAGCTTCTGACGTCGTCTGGATTGCATCTAGGCCGTCTGAGTAGCGACGGCCTACTCTTTTACAACTGGACGTCGTCGCTTGAAAATACGAGTTTTGGGTTCTGGACCGTCACAATAATTTTGGGACGGCGTCGCCATTAGCACCTGACGCCGTCGCCTTCTAATTTCAGCAACTGTGAGTGTCTCGATTTTGACTTTGGCCATTTTCTTCATATAATCGCGCCTTTTCGTCCAAATAAGTGCCATTCCAGCATTTTGCCTTCAAGAGACCAAAAAAGTGAAAAGGAACGATATTAAGCAATAACGGATACAAAAGTGATCAAATAAGGACTTAAACGACCCCTCAAAATGGTACCTTTTAAAACCTTATCAAATATCCCTACACTTGTTATTTGCTTGTCCTCAAGCAAATGTGCTTTTAGCCAATTAATTTATAAGTTAGGGGTCATGAAGCATTAATTCAAAACGGTCCACAACACATATAAGCCCCGCAAAAGTCATAACAAGCACGGAAATTACATACTAGCACCTCACATGGGGTGTTTGGATACTCACATCTCTCTCGGGTGTATATATGAAATATAACAAAATAGGAAATGGAAGATAAACACTCATTAACCGGTCCTAGTACATAGATTACCATAAGCTTGAGAATAGATCAAACCTTCATCGCTTTGGCGTAAGCACCTAGGAAAGACTATCAAAGAGGTCTTTTAAAAGGGTTGTAATGTTAGGCTTACGGTAGGGAAATAAGGGTTTGGTGGGATAGGCTATTTAGTGGTGGCAAGTCAAAAATCTCTATGTTAAATGCATACGAAGAATGGCGTTGCTAAGCCAAGACTCGACACTCTAAACTCTAGATAACTGAAATAAACAAACATAAATTTAAAGGATAGATGTAGGATGGTAGCCCGTATGTTTTTTTTTTTTTTTTTTTTTTTTTTTTTTTTCACTCTAATTTTTTTCTTTTTCTCTTTTTCTATTTTTTTTTCGATTTTTTTTTTTCATACACTTTTACTCTACCATCCTCTACGATAACATCAAAATACTAGGGATTTATAGGCATATCCCTACACTTGAGTTTTTATTACTCTAACACTAATTTGACCCGAATTGAAAAGATCAAAACACTTGGGGTACATTATTACGCAAACAAAGGGAATTTGAATTTTTAACGTTCCCTTCCCGTCATTTCATAAACTTTAACTTTTCCCATGAATCCCAATCATCCCAAAACTGTATACAAAGGATATGACTCGACTTAGCAACTTATGCAAGCAACTAGATAATTGAACTAAAGGTTTAGGGTGATAACAAATATTTGCACTAAAAGTGAGTGCATAAGGGGTAGGCTAAGGCGATTTGGGTGTATATTTGGGGGTGGGGTGTAAACAATGCTCTTCATTGATATTCCGGAAAAACCGAAACATCACGAGAACCGCGAAAAGGATAGGCTCTGAGGGGTTAACTAGGGGTATCGTGTTCTAAAGATGAGTACAACGCAAAGGGTGTGGGGGAATTACTCAACCGATGTGGAAGAAGTAATTATATTACAGGTATCAAAAAAGGGTTATCCTAATGCCTCTTATCATTTAGTTATTCCTAACTACACAAGTGTAGCCTCACTTGCGATCTCGGAATGCATCACAAAACAAGTTCTAGAATCTAATATACTACCGGTTCACACTCTAAGCATTGAAGATGAATGCTTTAATTCCTACTAATCTAAGGGCGATCCTCACATTTTGGTGGAATTTGGGTGGTAAAGGGTTTTTGTGCTAGTCATATAACTTCCTATCCGTGAGACGCTTTTGTTAAGACTAATGGCCCACTCCTATATGTCATGAAAAATTTTAAATTTGGTGCCAAAATTACCCTAACCGACATTTTCTCATGGTTTATTACAAAAGTGCAATTGGACAAAACAAATAGTCAAGGATAAGCAAAGTTTCAAAGTTCCCGTTTTATTTTCCCTCCCTACACTTAAACTGAACATTGTCCCCAATGTTCCCCGAAAGTATCATAGTTATGATAAAAGAAGGTAATCAAAAATGAAAGAAACTAATACTCCCCTGATTAGCTCGGTAGGATCCGTGTAAAGTGGTGGTTAAATCCTTTCCAAGAAGAATTTATGCGTGAAAAGCTCCTCAATCTTATGTAACTTCTTCTTGATAAATTAAACCTGCACACTTGAAGAAAACAAACGAAACCTTCGCGTAAAATCGGCGGTAATAATATATATAAGACTCGATTTAAACTATGATATAATGCTTGTGGAATGGATGTTTACAGAATTTCTAAGAAAATTAAGACCTGGAAAATTCCAAAAATTTATAAGTAGCTCAGAAAACGAGAAAAAAAAAGTAATCTGATGTTTTTACTCCTTCCTGACGCCGTCAGGTTGCAATCCTGACGCCGTCAGGTTATCCTGACAAAAACTGGTCTGCGATTTTCTGGAAAAAATTCTGGAAAATTTACATCTTTAGAATCTGGAAAAATTTCTGCAAAACATCCATTATGACTCGATACAAGCATTTGACTCGAACAAACAATCATATATATCTTTTAGTTAATTGTTATTCTCATGTTTACGTTTCTTTTGAAAACGTGTGTAATCCTCCCTACACTTATCCCTTATGTAAAATACCTTTATATGCAATTAAGTCGAGGTTAAAAACAAAATAAAGCATTTTTACAAATTTAAACATGAGGATAAATAATTAATAAAAGATATATGACACTAACAAGCAAACAATTAAGCATGGGTTGCCTCCCACGAAGCGCTTTTCTTTATTTAAGAGTCTTGTAGCTAGACTCATAGTCGTACATCTACGTTTTCTCATTACCGCCCTCTTGACGGTTTCTAATGGGGGATTCCATGTTGTAGAAGTGCCCTAAAATGCGCTTCTCTAAGAGTTCATCCTCTCCCTAATCGGTCCTATATTCCGGTCCTAGGCTCAAGCAATCCTTATAGAATCCGAAAATCTTAGCCATAACATAATCAACACCTTTTTCCCTATCCTCATCATTCCTATAATAGACCGACAGTTTAAGTTCCTTTTCATCATTAGAGAGTGATGAAAACTTCTCAATCTTAAACGGCATTTGGTAAGCTATGTCGTCGGTCTCATTCTTGAATTGCACTACTCCTAACGAGGGGTCATAGGTCATACCGGTGCTTTCTATGAAAGGTTTTCCTAGAATAACATGGGACAAGCTAGGGTCTATGGCCGTGCTAATATCATCCACAATTATGAAGTCCGTAGGAAACGTGAAACTACCTACATAAACGGGCAATCCCTTAATTCTTCCTAGAAAATTGCAACTATCATTAGGATCATTGGGGTCTTGCCTAGTTGGAATAGGCTTCTTCAATATCCAATTGTAATAGGTGCTAGTCATTATGTTGATTGGGGATTTGCGATCAATGTAGGCTTTTGCCACAAAAAGGTGTCCTATGACACATGGTATGTTAAGATTCCAAGGGTTCCCAAACTTGATTCGAGGACTTTTCCTAACATACATGTGACGGAGGTCACACACTAAGTGAGGGTGACGAGATAGTTCTTCTTCCGTAGGAAATTTGTTGAAATAGTCAATGTCTACTTCATCTACTTCCTCGGGTATTTCCTCATTCGCAAGTGTATAGTCCTCTTCGTCATTTGTTTCATTAGGTTCAACTAAGGCGATGGTATTGACGAATTGGACATGCTTAGTTAGCTTGCTTGGATCCTTAATCTCTATACCTGAAGGCTCGGGAGTTGAGATAGCACTAACCTTCTTATCACTATTAGTTATAGCTTTCAAAAGGTTGTCTATTTTCCTATCCATCTCGGCTTGTTGATGGTTAAAGCGGTCCGAGAGCTTAGCCATTTGGGTTTCTTGGGATGCAACTAGGTTTTGCAACATCCCTTCGATGTTTTGTTGGTTAGGACCGTTAGGTGGGGGCCATGAGAAATCATTGGAGGTGAATTCTTTGGTTTGTCCCCAGTAGAAGTCGGGCTTGTTTTTCCATGCTTCACGGGTTTCATTGAAATTCCTAGGTCCGGGTGTTGTAGGGAATCTTCCTCCCGCTCCATTAATACGCGAGGATGCGTAGTCAACAGAAGCGTGTTCGGGGGATCGGGTGCTAGTGCGCGTGTTATGAGGATCACAAAACGGCTCGCACGAGGAAGAGACTTTGTTCACATGGTGTGAAGACTTGGGATTTTCGTAGGAACTCATGAGGAATTTAACTTGATCTTCAAGTTCGATCATCCTACGGTCGGGAGGAGGCAAGGAGATTGCCTTGACGGTTTTGGGCAGCTCACGGGGGTCATCCCAACTTTCGTTGTCATAGAGGGCGAGGTCCTCTATTATTTCCCATGATTCTTCTGCGGTGAGATCACTAAGTTTTCCACCGGCCGCTTGGTCAATGGATCGCTTAGTGGGGAAGTTGACATGATCATAAAAGATTTGGACTTAGAGCCAAAGATCAATGCCGTGATGAGGGACTTTATGAAGTAAGTCCTTGAATCGGGTCCATGCTTCGTAGAGAGATTCACCTTGACGTTGTTGGAACATCAAGATGTCATTCCTAAGCTTAGTGGTTCTCCCCGGTGGGAAAAATTGAGCAAGGAAGCGAGAAGTAAGATCATCCCAACTTGAGATGGAGCCGGTGGGAAGTCGCTCAAGCCAATTACTAGCTTGGTCCCGTAGAGAGAATTGGAAGAGACGCAGGCGCGTGGTCTCCCGAGTAGTAGCATCAAGGTAGATGGAATCGACGATTTTGAGGAAATCCCTCAGATGCTGATTTGGATCTTCGAAACGAAGTCCATGGAATGCACATCCGTTTTGCACCAACCGGATGGTGTCGGATCGCAGGGCCGTAGTTTGGGCTTGGTCGGGAAGCTCAATGGTGTTCCTATAGCCTAGGTGGCTTGGTCTCGAATACTCACCAAGAGTACGGGCTCTTGGTGGGTCAATTGGTGGAGGGTTGATGAATGGTAGTGGGTTATCACCTTCCATGATGAAAAGTGATAAGATTACGAACAAAGGTTACGAAGAAGGGGGATAGACTAAGAGAAAGCTAAAAATGAGAAAAAAAGTTTACTTGATAGGAATCAAGCAAAGAAACCTAAACGAGGTGGACTACCAACTAGCTATTCTATTCCCCGGCAGCGGCGCCAAAAACTTGATAACGCTACACGCGTCGTTCGGGGTCAAGGAAACTTCCTTTTCTTCTAGCAAGTTTTATAACACCCTAGGCAGTGAACCTAATCGTTGTAGTGTAGTAATTAGGGTAAGCCACGGGTATTGATATCGTTCTCTAGGAGAATAGGAATGCTAGTAAGGAGTTACTACGCTAAGGTTAAGGTTGAGGAAGATTATTTTTTTATCTTTTTATATTTTATGAAAGGGAAAGGTACGAATCTCGGGTATTGGATTTGGGGGGTTGGTATTTCTACCGATTACTCTACTATTATCTAATTATCTAAACTAAGGTTGTGGGAGTCTATGTCTAATTAATGTGTGCTCGTATGATAGTTTAAAGATGTGTTTACTTAGTTTGTATTACTCCTTAATTATCTCCTATTGGTGGTTGAATTGTCACGTCCTTATTCTTAGTTGCGTTGTGTGTCTAAAGTTGTAGGGTATGAGTTTCTCCCTAACTCTTTGAACTTACCAAAGGGTCTCGTCTACAAACCCACTAGGGATGATAAACTCCTACTCTAAGGCGCTCTTTGGATGGTTTAGCCTACAACTACTCAGGTAATTATATTCTAAGGTTCACAAAGATGAATCAAGCATTAAGTACACAACGAATGACCTATCGCATTACTAGATCATTAATCAACTAAGATAAGAAACAACCAATCAATATTCAATAATTAATTTTCATACT
Source organism: Chrysanthemum seticuspe (assembly GCA_019973895.1). Lineage (NCBI taxonomy): Eukaryota > Viridiplantae > Streptophyta > Magnoliopsida > Asterales > Asteraceae > Chrysanthemum > Chrysanthemum seticuspe. Next base: position 19,325,880 of record BPTQ01000006.1, read on the forward strand.
TCCTAAGCAAACACACAAATAAATTAGCCGGACATGGAGAACATGCAAGCATACACACAAATTATCAAAGACTTAATTGAATTAATGAAGTAAAGACTTATCTTGATGTAAGATAGGGTTTAAAACCCTAAAATACTGTACAAGACACCTTAGGTTCGGTTTTAGGTTTTTACTCCAAAGACTCTCCTCTCAAGACTGAAAAATTCGGATTCTATATATAAGATTACATATGCGACGGCGTCACCTTATGTTTTGTGACGCCGTCGTGTCGCCGTTATTAGGGTTTCGTCTTGGCCACGTTAACCTTGCGACGGCGTCACCTTGTGTCCGTGACGCCGTCCTCTTCAGCTTCTGACGTCGTCTGGATTGCATCTAGGCCGTCTGAGTAGCGACGGCCTACTCTTTTACAACTGGACATCGTCGCTTGAAAATACGAGTTTTGGGTTCTGGACCGTCACAATAATTTTGGGACGGTGTCGCCATTAGCACCTGACGACGTCGCCTTCTAATTTCAGCAACTGTGAGTGTCTCGATTTTGACTTTGGCCATTTTCTTCATATAATCGCGCCTTTTCGTCCAAATAAGTGCCATTCCAGCATTTTGCCTTCAAGAGACGTAAAAAGTGAAAAGGAACGATATTAAGCAATAACGGATACAAAAGTGATCAAATAAGGACTTAAACGACCCCTCAAAATGGTACCTTTTAAAACCTTATCAAGGAGTTCCAAAAAAGTGACTTTAGGTGATGAAGTTGGTGTACTAGTTGGTCATGAAGGAGGTGCTATAATGGAAGCATCTTGTGGTGAGTTATTTGTTGGTGATGAACCATTCGATGATGATTTTGCTAAGCAACAAGGCCGGATGCTAATCCATACGGATATCCTAGAGTTTGATTGTGGTATTTTGGAAGGTGGAAGTACAAAGGTTTGGATTTCATGAAGAGGATTATTTATACTAGGTGATTCATCTAAGTTGTAAGATCTTTTGGATGACATGGTGTTGGTTGTTTGTGAAGATGAGATGAATATGCAAGCATTTTGGGAATCCTATATATAGAAAAACAATGCATTGTAATGAATGCTTGACCCAAAATGTGGATTAAAATCTAATGATTAGATATGAATTTAAGGCATGTGATCATGAGAACACAAGCATTAAAGAACATACTCTAAAAAAATGAAAATATATTGGAGTTTTCATCCAAAGTGGGAAAAATAGAAGATAAAACTAGCTTCTGTGTTAGCCTTAATAGTTATTATTAGAAGTGATGGTCATTCACATTTAGGAACTTTGTAACGCGTGTTAGATATCGTGATATGTTGGGAATTATGTGAAGTCTGGATTATGCTGATATTAATGCCGAAGTGTTTCTACTGAAGTGAAGTGGATTCTGCCGAAGACATAATCTGCTGAAGTATAATAGTTATTAGTTTGTTTCTGCGGAAGTGTTTATTCCGTGTTTAGTTTATTTAGTGTGGATATACATGAGCTTTATTAGGAAGTGATTGTGTATATCTTTATTAGTTTTATGATTATACGTTTCTTGGAAAACGGTTTAGCGATATTGTTTAGGGTTCCTTATCTATAAAAGGAACACATTAGAAAGAGTTATGTACCGATTGGAAAAACTCAGTTTTAGTTAATAAAAAGATCCATAGAGGATCAAGAAGTTCTTAGTTATTTGTTACTTGTGTTTATATTCCGCTGATAAACATTAGTAGTAGAGATTGTCTTTTATTGTGCTTGTGATTACATAGGCATACATAACGATCCACGAGCTCAAGATCTATCAAGGTCTTTGTTTGTTTCAAAAAGTGGTATCAGAGCCTCGTGAGAGTCTCTACGATACTAAGGACAAGCTTTTTCTAAACACCCATACAACCATAACAAAAACATCATGCCTGGTTCAGATGCTGATACTGAACTCACCAACAACCAAAACTCCACCCATCTGCAGCAACTAAGTCTATCTAATAGCAATGCTAAGTTTCCTTACCTTAAAAGGGAGGAATATGATCTTTGGGCTATGAAGATGCAAAACTGGATCTCCAACATTGATTGGAATCTATGGCAGGTAATTTTGAAGGGGAACAGTTTGAAGAGAACTACCACGGATGCTGCTGGTAATATGATGAATGTTCCTCCCAAAACTGCTGAAGAGTTGCTGGCAGTTCAGAGAGAAACAAAGGTCAGAACTATTCTTCTGCAAGCTATTCCTGAGGATCACTTGAGTGATTTTCACTTCATGCAAGATGCTAAGGATATATGGTTAGCAATTAAGGCGAAGTTCGGTGGGAATGAGGAGTCTAGAAGACTGAAGAAGTCCATGCTAAGACAACAGTTTCAGGACTTTCAAATCTCTGAAGAGGAAGGAATTCACAAGGGCTATGATAAGTTTCACAAGATCTTAAGTCAGTTGAACCAGCTACAAGCAAAGCCGGATAATGATGACTGTAACTCTAATTTTCTGAGGTCATTACCTCCATCCTGGCTACATGTAAGCATAGCTTTAAAAGCTAAAGGTGGTTTGGATATGATGACCTTTGATGAGCTGTATAACAAACTTAAAGCTCTTGAACATGATGTAAGAAGCCCTTTTCGATCATCTTCTACTGCTAGTCATACTGCATTTGTTGGAGCCTCTACTCCAAAGTCTAGCTATGGTCCAAGCCCATATCCATCATCATCTAATGCTGCTCCTTCATCAAGCTCTCTTCCTAGATCCAGTGGAATTATGGAAGATGTTCTTGGATCTTTCTTTGCTGATTATGATCCTTAGCAGGATCTAGCCTATGAAGATTTTGATCAAGTGGACCCACTTGAATTTGAAGAGATGAAGCTGAGGTGGCAGTTGGCTATGCTTTCCATGGACATCAAGAGTTTTGAGCGAAAAGCTGGAAGAAGGTTTGGATTCAAAGGACGTGATCCAGCAAGGTTTGACAAGAGGAAGGTTAAATGCTTCACATGCCAACAGATGGGTCACTTTTCTAGAGAATGGAAAGACAGGAAAGCTGGTGATGAGACAAGATACACTTCTTATCAGCAGTATCAGAATGAGGCAGGAACGTCAAAGGGATCAACTGCTTTGGTCACTCTTGATAGCAATGTGGACTGGAAGCTACATGAGGAGTCTGATAATGATGGTCCTGATAATGTTGGGTTGATTGCAAGCTGTACTTCAGAGGATAGGCATGATCAGATTGCCTTGATGGGCATCTCTCAGGTATAAAACTGTTTGTTTGGTTGTAGTGAGCGTTATAATGAACTCAAACAAGCTTATGATATTATGGAACCAAAATATAATGAATGCTATGTGGAAGTAAAAGCTTATAAACAGGCTTTAAAAACACTAGAAAGACAAAAGGTTTGGTTACAGAAGAATGAAATAGCTTATGGTGAGAAAATAGGTGTTTTAGAAAGAGATCTCGAATGTGCTACAAATGAATTAAAATGGTCTGAGAAGTTAAGAGCAGATGTAGAGTCAGAAAATCTAGAGCTTAAGGAGAAACTTAAGGAGGAAATTGCTAGGAATAATGAGTGGATGATGAATGGTAATAAGTTGGCTAGTCTCATTTATAGCAGTCAAGCTCCCAATTCTACAGTGGCTTTAGGTTTTAAGAAATATGTAGGCTTAGAAGCTAGGGATGACACACGTAGATCTACACCAGCAGGCCTAGCTAATTTTGTGAAAGAAGGTGACCTACATGCCGTACGTGGACCAATTAGAGGTGAGCATATGCCCATTGACCTTTCCACTATTAATGACTTTGATGGATCACACCATCTGTATGGCAAAAAGTCAAAAGACTTGCCAGACCCTAATACTTCTACTAATGACTTTGTCTCTTGTGTTAACAGTGACAAGTCCTCCAAGCAAGGGTCTACAGAGTGTGATTCAAATGACAAGTCTGACCTTCCCAAGTCTGACCTTCCCCAGTCTTCACCCCTGCCTGCACCCAAGACTACCAATAAGCATGACAGAGTTGCTGCCAAGGAGTGCACTTCCAAGACAGTTGCCTCTGAAGACGTGCTTTTTAATTCTTTGCATAATAATACTGTTAAAAACAATTCTTTTCATGGTTTTGGTTTGAATACTTCTGCTTGTAAGAATACTTCTTTTGGTTTGAATAAATCTTCTATTCAGAAGAAATGTTTTGTGTGTGGAAGTAAATCTCATTTAATTAAGGATTGTGATTATCATGAGCAAAGAATGAGTAGGTGTGGTGATTCTAGGAATATTAGACCTATGTGGACCAATGTTAATGATATACCACCTTATGTTCCACAAGCTGCTAATAATAATACTTCTTTTCCTTGGAGAAGATCATTTGGAAAACCATATGTTCAACCAACCAGTGAATATTTTAAAAATGGTTTTTGGCCTAGATATGTAAACCCTATGACTGATGGGAGAGGGTACTGGGATACTGCTGTCAAGACCTCAGTAGGTTATTCTTGGAATAAACATAGACCTAAGTTTCATTGGAAACCCAAGAACAATAGTGGATCTTATACTTCTACTTGGCACAACTCATATGATCCACAAGGCAGGTTCAAGTCAGCAATGACTTGAGCCTCCATAGTGTACTAATTCTTTGTATATTTTTGTTGTTGTAGGATCATCCCCTTAAGCATAAAGATGTTGGAATTGTTGACAGTGGTTGTTCTAGAAGTATGTCAGGAAACAGGGACATGATGCATAACTTTGTACCTATTCAAGGTGGAGGCAATGTAACCTTTGGAGGAAGTGATGGACGAATTACTGGAAAAGGGACCATCAAAACACCTCAGCTGGACTTTGAGAATGTTTACTATGTTAAGGAACTTCAACACTTCAATTTGTTTTCAGTCTCACAAATATGTGACACTAAGAACAAAGTACTCTTCACAGAGGATGAATGTCTTGTGCTGTCTAAAGACTTCAAACTCCCAGAAGAAACTTCAATTCTGCTGAAGGTTCCTCGTAGTCACAATCTGTATACATTCAACTTAACTAATGTCAAACCAGCAGGTGACTTAACATGTTTGGTGGCTAAAGCATCTGTGGATGAGTCCACCAAATGGCACAGAAGGATGGCCCATGTCAATTTTAAGACCATTAACCAGCTTTCAAAACTGGGCCTTGTTCAAGGTCTTCCTGCCAAAGTATTCACCAATGATCATAACTGTGTTGCATGCAACAAAGGAAAGCAGCACAGAGCCTCATACAAAGGTGTTCCTGTTACAACAGTAACCATTATTTCTGAACCTCTTCAGCTGCTTCATATGGATCTGTTTGGTCCAACTAAAGTGAGAAGCATTGATCATAAATATTTTTGTCTGGTGATCACTGATGGTTTTAGCAAATTTTGTTGGGTATTCTTTCTAAGGACCAAAGATGAAACATCTGAAATATTGAAAGATTTCATTACCCTTATTGAGAATCAGTTGAACAAAAAGGTGAAAGGAATTAGGTGTGATAATGGTACAGAGTTCAAAAATGCCATTCTGATAGAACTCTACAGGATTAAGGGAATCAAAAGGGACTATAGCACTCCAAGAACCCCTCAACAAAATGGGGTGGCAGAAAGAAAAAATAGAACCTTAATAGAGGCTGCAAGATCAATGCTAGCAGACTCTAAACTTCCTACCATGTTTTGGACTGAGGCTGTTGGTACAGCTTGTTATGTTCTAAATAGAGTGTCCATTACTAGACCACACCTTAAAACACCATATGAACTTCTGTTTGGAAAAGTTCCTGTTATTCATTACCTTAAACCGTTTGGCTGCCAAGTGACAATTTTGAATACCAGTGATCCTTTGGGCAAATTTGATGAGAAAGCTGATGATGGTTACATTGTGGGGTATTCTGCTCATAGTAAGGTATACAGAGTTTACAATGTATCTGCAAAGAAAATTGAGGAGACATTGAATCTGAGGTATCTTGAAGACAAGCCTAATGTTCAAGGCCAGGGTCATGTTTGGTCATTTGATCTTGATTACTTGACTGATTACTTGGGTTATGCTAGACATAAGGCTAATCTAAATGCAGATTCTGACGCATCTCCAACTACTAATACAGACACTTTGGATGCTCATTCTGACAGTGGGTTTGATGATGAACAACCCATTGTAGTACCTTCCTTCTCTCCTAACAATTTTGTAGGTGACACTTCTAAAGGTTATACTGATGTGGGTGAAGATGAATTCTATTATGCTGAGGACCTTGCTAGAATGAAGAAACAAGAGTATGCAGCCAATTTAGATGCTGAGAGGAATGTTGAAGAAAGTTCAAATGAAGCACTCAGCAGAAACTTCAATTCTGCTGAAGGTAGTTCTGTTTCTCCTCACCTCTCCAATTCGGCTGAAAAACATGGTGACACTACTCCTACTTCTACTAGAGTGTCAACAGACCTTGGAGAACCTTATACAAGGTTTCCAAAACCTTCAGATCTTGGTCATCATCAACCTAAAGCAGGCATCTTTAACACACCTTCCTATGATACTGACTTTGAACCTACTGTGACTAATCTTGATTCCTCAATTGATGTCAACACCACCACTACTACAAGGATCAACAATATTCATCCACAGTCTAATATAATTGGTGATCCTAATGCACCTGTTAGAACAAGAGGTACTGTGGCAAGTTCTAAATATGGACAGGTGGCTTTTGTCTCTTATGTCACAAATCAGCAGAGAGACAATCACACAGACTATCAACATTGTCTGTTTGCCTGTTTTCTCTCACAAGTGGAACCAACCAGTGTTACTCAGGCTCTTGAAGACTCAAGTTGGCTTGAAGCTATGCAGGATGAGATGCAACAATTTCAAAATCAGCAGGTTTGGATATTGGTACCACTACTTGATGGAAAGTATGCTATTGTGACAAAATGGATTCTGAAGAATAAGAGAGATGCTCGGGGTGTTGTCATTAAGAACAAAGCCAGATTAGTTGCACAGGGTTATAGACAAGAGGAGGGGATCGATTATGATGAAGTGTTTGCACCAGTGGCAAGAGTTGAGGCTATACGGATTTTCTTAGTTTATGCATCCTATATGGGCTTTATGGTCTATCAAATGGATGTTAAAGGAGCATTCTTGTATGGTGAAATTGAAGAGGAGGTGTATGTCACTCAACCTAAAGGATTTGAAGATCCAGATCATCCAAATCATGTTTATAAGGTAGTCAAAGCTCTCTATGGACTACATCAGGCACCCAGAGCCTGGTATGCTAGGCTCTCTACATTTCTGCTGAAGCATGGTTACAGAAGAGGTGCAATAGATAAGACTCTTTTCCTAAAGAAGAATTCCACTGACATTATTCTTGTGCAAGTCTATGTGGATGATATTATATTTGGATCCACAAAGGAAGCTTGGTGCAGGGAGTTTGAGGAGCTTATGAAGGGAGAGTTTCAGATGAGTGCAATGGGAGAGTTGACTTTCTTTTTGGGTCTTCAAGTTCAGCAGAAACCTGATGGGATCTTTATCAGTCAGGACAAATATGTGAGGGACATCTTGAAGAAGTTTGGTATGGAGGGTGTAAGAACTGCTACTACACCTTATGAAGCTCCAAAGACAAAGACCAACAATGAAGCTGATCCACCTGTGAATGTTCATTTGTACAGGTCTATGATTGGGTCTTTGATGTATTTAACAGCTTCCAGGCCTGATATTACATTTGATGTGAGTGTTTGTTCGCGACATCAAGTTACTCCACTGACTTCCCATCTCAATGTTGTTAAGAAGATCTTTAAGTACCTTAAAGGCCAACCTTTTCTAGGTCTTTGGTACCCAAAAGAGTCTCCTTTTAAGTTGGAAGCTTATAGTGATAGTGACTATGCTGGTGCTAATCTGGATAGGAGGTCCACCACTGGAGGTTGCCAATTCCTTGGAAAGAGATTGATTTCTTGGCAATGCAAGAAACAAACTATTGTGGCTACCTCATCTACTGAAGCAGAGTATGTGTCTGCTGCTAATTGCTGCGGACAGGTTCTTTGGATTCAAAATCAGTTGTTGGATTATGGGTATAATTTCATGAACACAACAATTTTTATTGATAATCAAAGTACCATATGCATTGTTAAAAATCCAGTTTTTCACAGTCGAACAAAACATATTGAAATCAGGCACCACTTTATAAGAGATGCATATGATAAAAATTTGATAAATGTGGTCAAAATTCATACTGATGATAATGTTGCAGATTTGTTAACAAAGGCTTTTGAAGGACCAAGGTTTCAACACCTTGTGGTCCATATTGGCATGCTTAACCCTTTACTGCAAAGTTTAAGGGGAGGCATAGGCCTCAGGGGAGGCATATGCCTCAGGGGAGGATTTGTGTATAACTTTGCATTTTGCTATGTAATTTTGTATATTTGGTTGATTTTAACTAACTCTAACCTGCTAATGTAATTTTAGTGTGTTTCTTTGTTGGTTTGTGTATGTTTCTGTGTTTGTTTTGCAGAATGGTTGTCCCTGATCAGTTGAGATATGGTCATAAAAGCTTAAGCTTCTTTCTACTGAATTCATTGTGCTGAAGTGTATTATTTGTTTCCTCTGAAGTTGAAGTACTGAAGTTATATGATTCAATCAAATGAAGTACAGAAGCAAATAGATCATTCATTCATTCAAGAAACAGTTTACAGCTTATAGATTACAGAGTACTGGCAACATCAAAAGCATCTACATAATCTAATAGTCCTAATCTATTACATATCATCTGTTCCAACATCTAAGATGAGCACGATGAACATGACTGCTCACATCTTTTGGCACTATATAATGGCTATGCTTTTGTGATAAGCATAACCAACCCTAACAGATGCTAAGGATCAAAATGGAGAGGATGGATTGATGCAAACGAAGAAGCTGAAGCTGATTGTGGTAGAGAGATGAGAAGGAAAGATTTTCCTTTGTGCATCATCTACTCTTTCAATCATACATCAACTTACATCATTTTCCTTTTTCCGTTCCTCGATACGATATGTGATGATGCACCAAAATATGATGCAGAGAGACCAAGCACCACCTTTCTTCCCATAGGAAGTGGTGGATTTTTGGCTCGTGGCCTTCGTTGAGGCCTAGGTGCTGAGGGTTGGGAGTAAGATGTTCCCTCATTATAGGATTCATCAGAATCTTCAGCAGATACACTTGGTTTCTCAACACTTTCATCTTCTGATGAGGAGAGAAAGGGTGACTTCTTTGGTAGTGGATATGGTTTTGGAAAATAGTGAAACCATGGATTGGTATCTTCACTAGATGATGAGGATGATGATGAGGATGTTGTTGTGAGATCTATGATCTCAGGTTTGGTACTCATGTTGATTATGGTTAATTTTGAAGGATTGAAGAAATTAGGGTTTGAAATATTATTTGGGGATTTTTGATGAAGAAGTCTATGTGCATTGGGATTGTTTTATAGCCGGGTTCAAGTGGTAAGAGAATTAATGTGTGTGGGTGAAACAGTAAAAAGATATTTACTGAAGCTTCGTGAGTAAGTCATTGGTTTCTGCTGATTGTTCTACTTCAGCAGAATGGTTTCCGTTTCTACCGAAGTTATAAGTAAATCCGAGTGAAAGTAGAAATCCACGTCATCTTTGGTCAACTTTGACCAAAATTGGGAACTTTCTATTTATTCACTACGGCATATTTTCGCTCCACATTAAGTGATTCGATTCTCATTAAAAACACTTCCTTTTGTGCAAAATCGTAACCCTAATCTTCAAAATTTCTCATGGCGCTTCAATTTAAACATGATCATAATAAGGTTGCTTTTCTTGGATCTGCTCGAGGAGATGAGCTTTATAGGCCGATGATTTCTTTCTTACTAAGATCAAAGATTTTGTATGCATTGACGCATTCTCCAAATGCTATATATGAAACTTTGATTACTCAATTTTGGGCGTCGGCAGAAAAGAGAGGTGATACAGAGATTGTTTCAAGTATTGATGGACAAGTGTATGTGGTGACAGAGGAACTGATCAGAAGACAACTTCGCTTGGATGATGAGAATGGAATTTATCATTCTGATTCTACGATGGTACTTGAAGGACTTAGAGCGATTGGATATCAAAGTACGAGGACAGATATGTGGTTGAAGAATAAGCTGTGTCCTATGTGGAGGTTCTTGGTTCATACGTTGCTACAGTGTTTGAGCAATAAGTCTGGAGGATGGGATCAGTTTTCAACACAAATGGGATGTGGTATTGTTTGCTTATCTAAGGGTTTGACTTATAATTTCTCTAAGTATATCTTTGATAATATGGTAGAAAATATAACTAGGAAAAAGGGTAAGTTTTTGATGTACCCTAGGTTCTTACAGATGATATTGAATGTTTCTACACAAACCCAAGCTTTTCATTCCATAAGTGTTTTGACTCCTAAGTTATTTGCTACAATGAGGACTAAATTTGATGGGACACATTTTCCTTTGTTAGCTGCCATGTTACCTCAGGAGAATGAGAATGCTAATGAGATTAATGTTGTTTTACCTTCTTCCAATCATACTGATGGAAATCTTTCAGTAGATGGTGATAAGGGTCCTTCTGTTGTTGCTGAAGCATCTATATCCTCACCTAGACCATGTCCTAGTCCAGCACTTATCCAAGTTCCTATTGAAGAAGTTCAGGATCAAATTGATGAAGTTCAGGTTGATACTGATAGATTTCCTACACCAAGTCCTGTTAGGACTCCATTTGGTGAAGGAGGTTCTAATGTTGATCAGGTTAATGTTGCTCCTGAACAGTCTACTGAAGTTCCAATTTCAACTGAGCAATCACCTGATGCTAATGAGGATCCTATTACACTTACCTCATTATATGCTCAGATGAACAAGCTTACAGGTGAGGTGACTGATCTTAAGAAAGAACTTGCAGAAACCAAGTCTATTCTTGGTAACAAGATTGTGGAATTGGAAACTAAAGTTGAGCACTTGGAGGAATTACTAAGTCAGAAAGGTAACAAGAGTAGTTTGATTTCTTCTGAGAAGGAGGATGAAGAGAATCTTAATGAATCTCTTGAGATATTGGCTGATGTGGCACTTACATCTGATGTTTCTTCTCCTATTGCTAAATCTTCACGAAGAAAGGAGTCTAGCAAGGAACCTATTCTATATACTAGCAAAAGAAGAAGACAATCCTTGGATAAGGTATCTGCTGACACTTCAAAGGAGCTAAATATGGAGGATGCATCTACTGATGGTCTAGTGAAAGAGGTTACTACTGATGGTCAAACTTCATCTAAATCAGAACATTCAAATATTTCACCTTCAGCAGATGATGAAGAGGTTTTTATTGCTGGGAGAATGTATAAGTTAAATGCTTCTTCTGAAGTTTTCTCTACACCTGTTGAGGAATTGTCTCAACCTATTTCCTCTGATGTGGGTTTGATTGTTTCTTCTGAAGCTCACATTGGTTCTGCTGAAATTGGTTCTGCTGAGACATCTTCTGAGAAAGGACAGGACCCTGTGATTAATGATCTATTGAATTCAGGAATAGTGACTGAAGAACAAAATCAAGCTCAGGCTAGATTGTTTGCTGATTATGAGAATATGCAGAAGAGTCGTATAGTGGCTAAATTTCTTCAAGATCAGTATGCTTCTGATTTGTCTCCTGAAAGGAAATTAGAGCTTGATGCATTCTTTCCTACGATTACTGATGATCAATGGGATGGTTATATTTCTCAAGGTGCTTCTGATCCTAATCTTGCAAAACTTATCTTAGGAGAATCTTTTAATGATGATAATTTTGTGGATAAAATGGTGGCACTTGGTAATCAAAGGAAGAAAGAATCTGCTGCACAGAGAAGAGCTCTTATTGATCAAAGAAATAAAGCCAAAAGAGAAAAACCTATGACTGTTGCTCAGAAGAGGAATTATATGAGAAGAGTTGTGAAGAATGCTGCTATGTATAATTCTGGTATGACAATGAAGCAAATCATGGCTTTGTCTGATGATGCTTTGATTAGACAGTATCATATGGTTATGAAGTTTTCTTCTTCTGGTTCTACTTCTTCTTCAATGACTGATGTTCCTACAGCCAAGAGACAGAAAACAGTTGAAATTGTGGATAATTTTGATACTGTTTTGCCTTCGGTGGTATCTTCAGTTGTTCCTTCTGATACAACTTCTGATGCTACTCCTTCTTCTGATATGGGTGTTTCTGCTGAATCTTCTTTGGTTTCTTCTGAAATGTTGTCAAGTGTAGAGCTAAGTGATTCTCTGATTCAGGAAACTGATCTACAGCTTGATACTGATAACATTGCTGATATGGGAAAGCAGAGTTTGGTTACAAGAAGTTCTGATAGATTGGCTAAGAAACATGCTTCAAGGAATACTAATTTAGATCTTAAGGCTGATGAATCTACATTTATTGAGGTTGGATCTATTGAAGCTTTTCCTGAAGGTACTCATGTGGTTTTGGTTAATTGGATAGCTGGAAAGCTTAACACTGTTTATAGGCTGGATAATACTGTTCTTGAGTTTAACTTTTTAAAGGATATTCTTCATTTGGTGAATAGACATGATTTGAAGATGCTGTATGAACATGTCATTCAGTATTATAAGTTTCATTCAGCAACTGGTTCTGGTTTATATTTGTTGGGTGATCTTCAGGTTATGTTTGATTCTGATTCTCCACATGGTAAAGGGTATTCTATTTGGAAGAATTCTCATAAATGGGAGATTGAGAGTTGGAGATTTTATCCTCTGCCTTGTGTTCATGTAGTTCAGACTACATGTGGGATGATTTTGTGTATGCTATCAGATAAGCTTTATCCTTTATCTGATACTTTTATGGAAACGTTGCTGAGACACAAGTTGGACGTGCCTCCTAATCCGGTTGGCAATGATGACCTTCATGCTACTCAATGTGTTGGTTTGATTAAGAATCAACTTCTATCACATAAAGGTTCATCTTGATTGTAATACTATGTAATATTTGTTTTCTTTCTTTATTTTCTTAGTTTAAAAAAAAAAAAAAAAAAAAAAAAAAAAAAAAAAAAAAAATTGTTTTATCTAACTTTTATTGCAGGTTTGTTGTATATTTTTCTCGGTTATTGACTCACCTGATATACTTTGTGTATGTCAAAGAGTTAGCTAGTCCAAAGGGTACAGCTTTGGTAAAGACACATCAAATCTGTTGATAGCTGTAATGGTTTGCTAAAAATCATAGGGTATGCAACCACCTTTGCTTTATTGCTGAGTGTTGTATGGTTTTCAATTCACCATGGTTTATTCCTATTTGGAATCCAAGAATTGGCTAGCCCACATGTATATGGCTTGTGGTAAAGGCAGTGGCATTCCATATTTGGTTCTCAATTCACCAATTCTAAGAATTGACTAGTCCTGAGCAAACGGCTACAGGTAAAGACATTTCAAATCCGTTTATATGGTTGATGGTTTGCCAATAAATCAGATGGTTATCAGTGTACCATAGTTTACGAACTTAAACATATGGCTACTTCAGTAGTGATGGCTATTGGTAAAGAGACATCAAATTCATTTATTTTCAATGATTCACCTCTCACAGGAGTTAACACACCTGGATGTGATGAGAATAGTATGAAACTAATCTGTTTTGATGTACCTCTTGTTATTTGTTGCTGCAAAGATATGGAGTTTTAGAGTTTCTTCATCATAGAGATGTTCTTTGGATTCTTTGCTGTTGATGTTCGAGTACAATCCTCTGGTGCTGTAAGATCTATCAAGAAACTGGAACTTAACAAGTCAAATTCCAGTTTAGGGGAGGATTGTTGGGAATTATGTGAAGTCTGGATTATGCTGATATTAATGCCGAAGTGTTTCTACTGAAGTGAAGTGGATTCTGCCGAAGACATAATCTGCTGAAGTATAATAGTTATTAGTTTGTTTCTGCGGAAGTGTTTATTCCGTGTTTAGTTTATTTAGTGTGGATATACATGAGCTTTATTAGGAAGTGATTGTGTATATCTTTATTAGTTTTATGATTATACGTTTCTTGGAAAACGGTTTAGCGATATTGTTTAGGGTTCCTTATCTATAAAAGGAACACATTAGAAAGAGTTATGTACCGATTGGAAAAACTCAGTTTTAGTTAATAAAAAGATCCATAGAGGATCAAGAAGTTCTTAGTTATTTGTTACTTGTGTTTATATTCCGCTGATAAACATTAGTAGTAGAGATTGTCTTTTATTGTGCTTGTGATTACATAGGCATACATAACGATCCACGAGCTCAAGATCTATCAAGGTCTTTGTTTGTTTCAACATGATAGAATAGTCAACGGGCTCGTGGATTGGGCTAAGCTAATTGGGCATAAGTTATGTTAAGCTAGCCTTGTCTAGTTCGTGAAACCCAAGCCCAATCCAAGTCCATCTCAAGGCCCATGGCCAAGCCTTAGGGCATCATCTCTCTTACCTATAAATACCCCTCGAGTATGTCATCTGAGGGGAGTGCTTGAGTGTGTGTGTGTGTGTGTGTGTGTTTTTCCTTTGAAGCAATATAACATCTTATTGTTTTCATCTTCTTTTCTCTACCTCTCTACACATTCACGAATTCATATTCAAGTCACCATCTCTTTATCTTTTCCTTTCTTTATTCTGCGCATAATATCATATGTTTCTGTTTCACATGTTCTTTGTTTGTTAAAGAAGGTTGGTATATGTGATAAAGGGGTATAACAAGTGGTATCAAGAGCCTCAAGATGATTTAGAAGTGTTTTTGTTGAAAAAATCGTGTCTTTTTATATCAAAAATCTCGTCTTTATTGTTAAATCTCACGTCTTTATTATTTGGTCGGCACTTTTTAAACTTGTTAAAAATGTGTCTATGAAATTTTTTGGTACTTTTAATATCTGTTTTCCATCTTGAAACTGCTTTCTTACTGCTTACCAAAACAGTTTCTTGTCCAAACAATTTTTAAGGTACAAACAGTCCTTATCTTTATCTTCGGTCCAAACAGTTTTTTTTTGTACAAAAGAGTCCACTCAGTCTATCTATCTCCTTATTTTACTGCATCTTGTGGTCAAATCTGTGGTGAAAAGACTGGTCGGAAAACGCTGCCGGAAAGAGTGGTCGGAAAAAAAGTCAACGAAAAAGTCAAAATCCTCGTTTTTTACGCATAAGGATTTTGGTTTACGCTTAAGACACCATTTTTATGCCTATCTTCAGATCTATTACGATTTACTTGGAAAGTATCTCGTACGGTTTTTTACGCATAAACCTTACTCGTAAGAGAGTTTACGCATAACCAAGGTTTACGCATAACATCCACTTACGCCTAAGAGGTTACGCATAAGGGTTTTCAAAAAGGTTTACGCGTAAGGTGGGTTACGCATAAGGGTTTCAAACCACAGTTTACGCATAAGAATAAAACAAAGACAAAAACCTACCTTTGTTTGAATCTGACCTCAACCTGTGATTCACAAGGACGAATGGTTAATTAGTTGGTTTGGTTTCAGGAAGAGATAAGAAAGATTGACAGTGGCTGCGTTTTATTTGGTGGAGGGTGAGAAATCAGTCAGGTGACTGCGTTTTTTGTGAGGATTAGGTTTAGGCTACCAAATATTAGGATTGTGATAAGTAAGTGTTTTATACACGAAAGTTTAGGGTTATTTTAGTGGGCTCTTGTTATACTTTGATCATCTGCGTATTATTTGGGCTGTGAAATCAGTGAGAGATTATTTTTAGGCTGCCAAAGTATTTATCTTCATTCAACAAAAGGACGAATTATTTGGAGTTTTGGACTAAGAATGATTATTTTGTGCTACATTTCTCGGGATAATTGTTAGACCACGATTTTTACTCGAGCTTTGTTAATCCGAGATTGAATATAATTTTTGGGTGTATTCGATATAACTACCGTGCTAGTTATAGTCATATCGTGAAAGGTTAAAAACAAAAATTACTTCTTTATCGTCTATAAGATCCGTGAATTCATTTCACACGTTCACCATGTCTTTTCTCAACAACTTCATACCATCGATCGATATGGACTCTATTGTTCAATTTTTTGCTCCATATCCTAAGACTGAAAAGACGGTGTCCGAGACTGAAGAAAATTTGACTGAAAATGAGAAAACGTCAACTGATAATGAGCAAGAGGTTGAAGAAAATGAGCTTCCAGATCACTTAAGATATCTTGACTTGAGATTTCCAATTTCATTCGTTGAGCATATGAAGCGCAAGCCGTTGACTGAACAGGCACGAAGTGCTGAAGCATTGTTTGAATCTAAGCCAGATGCACCTGAATATCTCCACAGTAGTGATAACAGTGATTATAGTGAAACAGAGGTTAAGGAATCAAATGGGAATAACTGTTTTATGACTTCGGTTCAGAATGCTACCTCCGAACCTCAAAGACAAGATTCAGGATCTAGTGTCAACCGACTTACGAAGCTTGAAAAGATCCAGTACATGTTGATGTTAGCAGAAAAAGAAGAGTTGGGAATTGAGTTGACTGCTGAGGAAATCAAATTCAGGTACCCAAAATGGGAAGATAAAGCAAACGATAATGCAACCTCCAGTCATACAATCAATCAACAGGACACAACATCAAGCGGTACTTATGACACAACTCCTGTCTACGACACATATTCACTCAATGAGGTACCAAATTCGTTTACTCATGAGAAGCCACATTCTGTGTCTCCCGAACCTTATTATGACACATATGTGGGAGAGCAAGTTAATAGCAATGTTAACTCTGAAACTCCATATATGGATCCTAATGGAGGTCAAGTGATACAGAATGGTGCTAATGATGAGGAAACACGTGCTTATGTTGAATCATTAATCAATCAATGTGGCATTGAAGTTGAGAAAGTTAGAACGGTCAATCGCGATGTTAAGGCCGCGAATGCTAAATTGACCGCTGAGCTTGAGAGTTACAAAGAGAACGCCAGAGCCTATGAATTTCATACAAACAAAATGTCAGAATTAGAAATTGGTTATCGAGATTCTGTTTTAAGAGAAAAAGATTTGCAACTCAAGTATGACACACTTGATGTGAATCTGAATTTGAAAATAAAATCTTTAAACAAGGAAATTTCTGAACTAAATGACCAACTTTCAAAACAAAAAGCAACATATTCTGATCTTGAAAAAGAGAAGAAGAAGTTGATAACTGATTTTGCAAAACGAGAAGATTCTCTTCTTGATGAGATTCTGGATAAAACTGAAACGGTCAAAAAATTGGACAATTTACTTCTTACAACGAGTCACCTCCTTGTTTTCTCAAGAAAGCTCAGAAATCTCAGAATGTGTTGAACAATGGAAAACCTTTGCATGAACCCATAATTGTTCGTGATTCTCTTGAAACGTTGGAACTATCTGAGGAGAGTAGATCAAAAATGAAACAAAAAAATCCAGATCTTAAACCGATTGATTATAACAAATGGAACAAAATTAATGGAATTACTTTTGTTAATCAAAAAGAAAAGTCAAAGTTTTCCATAACACCCAGTGTTTCAAACAGTGTGTCAACACCAGTTCCAAAACAAGTTTCAAAACCAGTTTCAAAAACAATTGTTGTCTCAAAATCTCTTTCGAACATTGAACAAATGTCTTCAAACAATCCTTTTAACACAAGTGATGCTAGAAGTATTTTAGAAAATGTGAAAACTAGAATTGCGGGACTTTAAGAGACGGTTAAAACTAAAACCACTATTACACCTAACAACTGGTTCTCTAGTTTTGATATCTAACAGAGAAAGTTTTTTGAAACTGAAATTACCCCTCAGCTGAATGCCATCAACTCAAGGGTAATTCATTTTGAACAAGCATTTTTGAAAGAAACAACTGACTTTGTCAAGGACCATAAATCCCTGGTAAAGCAAGCTAATGACAAAGTTGAACACATCAAAGTTTTGGAAAATCTAAATGATTCTCTCTTCGAAGATGTTATGACCACCGATATCATGTCCATTATCTTACAAACATATTCTGTTGAAGATCATGAAAGACTCCAGTATGAGACCTCCGCAATTATTTCAAAATATGAAAAAGCTCTTGAAAAACTTGAAAAAGAAAACGTGTCCTATTTTAAACAACTTGATCGAAAATCTGAGGAATGCAAGTATGACAAACTGTTGTATGAGCGTGCCTACAAGGACATGCAAGAGCAAAATGATCTTTTGAGGGCTCAGCTGGACAGTCTAAAAGGAAAGGCTATGGATACTAAGTTTTCAAAACCATTGACTGAGGAGAAAACAAATGTTCCCAAACTGGTTTTCAAACCAAAAATGTCTATTTCTCAGTTTGCTCCAAAAGTCAATGAGAAAAATGATTTGTCAAAAACAGTCACTCCATAGACTTTGCCTATTAAAAAGAGAATTATCAAAGCTTTTGAAAAACCTGTTTTTGAGAAAGACAAAGTGTTTACACCTGGCATTTCTAGGAATAGTTCACGGAATGTGACCGCAAATCCAGTTAAAGAATCTGTTGGTTCTAACAAAATGGTCAACAATCACTATCTAGAAGAAGCTAAGAAAAAGGCACTGACTCGAAAAGATGGAATTCTAGGTGCAACATCTAGGGTGATGAATTCTACAAGATTTCAAGGCACTGCTAGTAGTAGTAAACCATTACCTAGGAACACTCTACAAAAGACTAGGGATTGGCTTGCATCTAAGAGTAGTTGTGCAAACGAAAATGATATGCCCTTAGAAAACAACACTAGGAATTCTAAGTCGTTTTCGAACAAGAATCAATTTCCAAAAGATTGTAGTGACAAAGTTAAAGTTGCTGTTTTAAACAAGAATATTGAATTTGTCTGTACTACATGTAAAAAATGTGTCTTTTCAGCTAATCATGATGCATGTGTCTCACAATATCTCAAGAAAGATAATTCTCGTGCCAAGGCACAATCCACTAAGAAACCAAATGGAAACAAGCCCGTTGATAAAAAGACAAACAAACAGACACCTAATAGGACGATCTCTTCAGGACGTAGTTTTTCTAAAAATGAGTCTTCCGCTGTATCTGATAAGAAAACAACTCCTAGATCTTACCTTAGGTGGATTCCCACGGGCAAAGTTTTCAACAAAATAGGTCTTAGATGGACTCCCACAGGAAAGATTTTTGATACTTGCACCAACACAGATAATAGTGACAATCATTCGGATAAGGAAGTCAGATCCACTACAACCGTTGATAGTGATCACCCTCACCGTGAGGAATCATGTACTTCGAACACTGTTATTTGTGAAAATTCTTCTTCTGTGGATGCAGGTACTTGTAAAAGTGTTGAAGGTTCATATACCCCTTGTGGTAAAGAAGAACTTTATGCCTACTTCGCATGTGGAAATCCTTTTCTACTTCCACTCTTAACTCCACTTTTACTTGTCCCAACTTAATTTTCTTTCTTCAAATCTTCTTTGTAAATATTTTTGAAAAACCAAATACAAAATTTGAAAAACCATCAAAAACCAAATACAAAAATATAAAACTTTCAAAAAATTCAAAAACAATAGAAAATATAAAATCCAAAAATATTCTTCTCACGACATGTCTCTCGTATAATCGATATTCTGTACGTTTCTAGAAATGTCATTCAACAATGATACGGGCATGTACAGATGCTTGAGCGAGAGTTCTTTAAATTGTTTTCTAAAACATGTCGTTTCTCAAAATTTCTTCATAAGATGGCTTTCGTATACTTCAGTGCGAAACCCGAACTTCAAATTAATGGCTTCTGAACACATCAGTTCAGGACCCGCTCTTCAAAGAAAGGAAAGTGCTTAACCAATCAAAGGTTTTAAATATTTTTCAAGCACTTTTCCTAAAAACACAATGGCTTGTAAGTATTTCAGCTTGCAACCCGATCTTTAAAGAAAGGAAAGTGCTACGCAAAATCGATTTTCATAAATATCGAGCACTTATCCTAAAATAAATGAAGATTATTCTTCTCGAATATCTTCAAAAGATTTTCAAAATCTTCTTCTCATCATGCGTACCATTTATTCGAAATTTTTCAAAAATATTTTTCAAAATCTCTCTCATTTGGTACCAAGATAACTCCCTCTAAACCCTTAATTGATTCTAAATTTTCTGTATGAAAAATATACTTTCGTTAAGGGGGAGTATAAAACCAAAATTGTTCCAAAATTCATGCTAAATAAGTTTCTCTCCAAATGCTTTTCGAAAAACATATCTTTTAATCATTTTGTTTCAAAAACATCATGGATATGCTATTTTTGAGGGGGAGAAATGTAATTAAAATGTGATCAAAAAACGTTTAATGATCGTTGTTTGAATATCAAAAGACCTCGACTCAGTGGTAACCATTGAATTGACGAGGAATAATGTACCATCTCGAGAAACTTTCTATGGACTTGACCAGGACGGGTAATAATTTCAAGCTAGTTCTCTAGTGATGTAAACGTGTCTCGAATCGGTCTTGTTCATTTAAAGTCGATCAATTCAAAACGTGCAAACTCTACCCTCTATGTGCAGATTTATGTCAAAAACTTATAAGCACATGTGAAGGGGGAGTGTTTCTGAAAATACAAAACTCACGGAGTGTTTCAAACATGTTTTCTATCATAAACACTTTGAGAGATTTTCAAGAAAAATGGTTTTATGGCAACAATAGGACAGTCATGGAGTTATAAGGTGACTAAGAATAGGAAATTCGTCCTATGATCCGCCAGAGCCGGAGGGATCTACCCAAGGACATCACCAATTGTTAGTATTAGAAGTCCTTAGGAATGATTGAAAAAAGGAGTAATGTGAGAAAGGAGAAATAAGGGGTTGAAGAATTAAAAGAAAAGTAATGAAAAAGGGTGAAAAGAAATAGCCCTCCATATTCAACCTTAGGGCAGAAACCGGGTTCAATACATATGCTACTGGTTGTCACTAGATGACACTGGTATTGAAGACAAAGACGTCATGGATCCAGTGACGCACTGCACTAAACCTTCTAGCCACTCAATTCCTCTTAAAAGGATTTGTTTCATTCTCACTGGGAACCCTACATAATCTATTGACCTTCTCTTATAGATCGTTGGTATTGAAGAAGGAGACCCTCTCCTTAGTCTCCACTCAGGAAAACCAAAATGCACTATTGAGTCTAGAGCCATGAGATTCATTAAAAGATCTCATAGGAACACTTGACATGACATCTCTTGTTGTTCATCAATAAGGGCACAAGTGATATATTATAGAGTCCTACGCAGATGTTAGCAATCTGCCAGAACATTTATGAGGGGAGTTACAACTGTAATCCTCAGTGATTGAATGGAAATTCCTGCCAGGGTCAACATCAAACAGCCCTGACAGCAGGTCACTTCGGTAATTCTTTTTGGATTACGCTTAGTGTGTCTCAAACGGTCTACAGTCGTGGGGTGATGCTTCGGTGTACCTCAGCGACTCATCTGAATTGTAGGTGTATTTCGGTACATCGCGTTATCTCACTTGTGGGACTCCAGTTCAGGAACGGCCTTTGTAAGAATTAGAGATGTGTTTTCACACTATGCTGTTAACACCCTCGAAATTCAAACTTGTAAGTTCCGGAATCCGCTTATTACTAACCTGTTTTATGTTTTCTTCTTATGGAAGCTCCAGAGAGGATGGATCGTGCAGACTCACCACATGCTCATACCAACAACACATGAAAAGTTCTCATCAAAATCAAAGGCAACTCAAAGTTAAAGATGATTCTTCGTCTATGTCAAAGAATCTACAAAGTATAAAGACTCGAGAACTACATCATTGGTAACCAAAAGACAAACAGAAGTGTGAGCATGGTGGAGAAAGGCGTGGAGACACCTAACCAACGAAGTTGACAACGGCAGACAATCACATTAATTGATCACAAAGCATGAAGGAACAATGAATCAAGACTATTCTATATCTACACGTAAAGTTCAAGCTCAAGGAAAGTAAAGACCTAATCAAGTGGAGCATCATTTGAATGACCACCCCTTAGGGGGAGATTGTTAGCCTTAATAGTTTTTATTAGAAGTGATGGTCATTCACATTTAGGAACTTTGTAACGCGTGTTAGATATCGTGATAGAATAGTCAACGGGCTCGTGGATTGGGCTAAGCTAATTGGGCATAAGTTATGTTAAGCTAACCTTGTCTAGTTCGTGAAACCCAAGCCCAATCCAAGTCCATCTCAAGGCCCATGGCCAAGCCTTAGGGCATCATCTCTCTTACCTATAAATACCCCTCAAGTATGTCATTTGAGGGGTGTGCTTGAGTGTGTGTGTGTGTGTTTTTCCTTGAAGCAATATACAACTTATTGTTTTCATCTTCTTTCCTCTATCTCTCTACACATATACACGATCTTGATATCATTCAAGTCACCATCACCTTAATCTTTCTTTCTTCTTAAGCATAACGTTTGTGTTTGGTTTCACGTGGTTATACTTGTATAAGTGTTGGGTTTGTGATAAGGTTGATATCGTAGTGGTCCTACATTCTGTCTCACGGATCCTTCCCTTGAGGGATCCGTCCAGCATTAAGGCTGGGATCCGTGGTGTGGTGATACAGGCAGCTCAACATTTTCTTTTTTGGAAACATTTGTATTTAGTGTGTGCCTATATGCAAACTATTTGGAGTTGCGGTTATCTCGACTCCTAAAAAGAAAGAAAAAATAAACTAGAATGAAAACGCATACTATTATGTGAGATAACCCGAAAACACATAGTTAGTACTTGAGTACATAATTTAGTGCTACCAATGCTCCTAATTCATTGTCGCTTAAATGAATGTACCCGAAAACACATATTAGTTATGTGTCCCCTTTAGCATTCCAAAGACATGAGATGCAATGAAAACGGGTTTTTACTTTGTATTAATAATGAAAAAAGCGATTTGTCCTAATCGTGAGAAATTACTTTTGTGAAATTGATACGGAAAGAGGTATCATTTTTAGAAAACATTCCAAAAGGAGGTTTCTATGTGCGAATAAAGATCATTTTATCCTTTGAAAAGAAGGTGTGTATGTAATTATATATTTGCAGCTTGTACTTATTTTGAAAGAAAATAGGAAGAGTTATAAGTGAAAAACTTATCTTGGGTTTTGAAAATTCCCGTATTGTTTGTGAGTTGTGCGTGAAATAGAGATCCTAGACTCAGAAAAAAAAAGGCTAGTGTTTACATACTTTGTAGAGTAAAACGAAATAAGTTACGACGTTTGTTCCATGAGACCAAGACCAAGACGAAGTAGGTTGAATTGTTCCCGCTTCAACGGTTTGGTGAGGACGTCGGCTATGTTGTCTTCGGACGCTACCTTCTCAATAGAGATGTTCCCCTTTTGAACATTGTCTCTTAAGAAGTGATGACGAATCTCTATATGTTTTGTGCGAGAATGTAATACCGGATTCTTGCTTAGATCGATGGCACCCTTGTTGTCACATAGAATTTCTATGTCACTTAGATGAATGTCGTAGTCAACTAACGCTTGTTTCATCCATAGTGCTTGTTGGCATGCTTTGCCGGAGGAGACGTATTCGGCTTCGGTTGTTGATATTGCTAATGCCGTTTGTATATTTGAAAACCAAGATGTTAAAAAACATCCCATAAAAGTACATACCCCACTTGTACTTTTTCGGTCAACATAATCACCTGCATGGTCAGAATCTGCATATACAATTGTTTCTACTCCCGTGCCCTTAGGATACCATAATCCTAATTGTTTTGTACCCTTAGTATATCTAAATATTCTTTTACGGCTTCTAGATGTGATGTTTTAGGGTCTTCTTGAAACCTAGCACATAAACAAACACTAAACATGATATCCGGCCTACTAGCCGTGAGGTAGAGAAGACTACCTATCATGCCACGATATTTAGTATTATCGACGGATTCGCCGTCTTCATCTTTTGTGAGTTTGGTGTCAGATGACATTTGTGTCCTAATTGGTTTCGACTCTTCTAGACCGAATTTCTTTAACATCTCTTTTATGTATTTAGATTGATTAAAGAAGATACCATCTTCTACTTGTTTGATTTGTAGACCAAGAAAGAAACTAAGTTCTCCCATCATACTCATCTCGAACTCGTCATGCATGATTTTAGAGAAATCAACACACATGTCTTGACAAGTGGATCCGAATATAATAACATCAACATATATTTGAACAATGATTATATGTGACTCTCTTTTCTTAGTAAAAAGTGTGTTGTCAACTAACCCCATGGTACAGTTGTGTTTAATTAAAAATGACTTGAGTCTATCATACCAAGCTTTTGGAGCTTGTTTAAGACCGTAAAGGGCTTTCTTTAACTTATACACATGTTTAGGTTTTTCAAAATCGATGAAGCCCGGAGGTTGAGCTACATATACTTCTTCATTAATAAAACCATTTAGAAAAGCACTTTTGACATCCATTTGATAAAGATTTAGATCATTAGCACAAGAATACGTAAGAAGTATTCTTATAGACTCTAATCTAGCCACGGGGACATAGGTCTCATCAAAGTCTATTCCCTCTTGTTGGTTATACCCTTGGGCAACGAGTCTAGCCTTGTTTCTAGACACTACTCCGTTTGCATCTAATTTGTTTTTATAAACCCATTTGGTTCCTATTATGGTTTGATTACTAGGTGGAGGGAGAAGTTTCCAAACATAATTAGAAACAAATTGATTTAATTCTTCTGGCATAGCCATTACCCAACTTTCATCTTTTATGGCTTCTTGTGTATTCTTAGGTTCTATGGTTGAAACAAAACAAAATAAGCTACTTTGGTTTTGAACTTGAGACCTTAATGTTCTTTCATTTAGGTTTCCTATGACCTTATCTATGGGGTGATCTTTGGACTCTTTAATGTTTATGAATTCATCATTTAAAGGTTCTTCATCTTCATTTATCTTTTTCTTTATTACTATAGCTTCACTTTCTACAATCTCGTCATCGACAAGAGGTAGAGAGGGTTTGGGTGGACTTTCATCAAACTTTGAGGTGTCTGATTCTGAAGATGAGGTTGTTGCTAACCCATTTGATGAGTCTGCTAATATATTTGGTGGTGGCCAAGAGTTTGAAGATGAGTATGATGACTATGACTTCAATGACTATGCAAAGCAGGTTCGTGATCTTCCTGGGAATTTGTATGCCTTTAATGCCATGTATGGCACAAAGTTTCAAGGTCCTAGGAAGTAATCTTATTTCGTTGTGTCATTTGTTATCAGTTGAGTAGTGGTTTGTTTTCTTGTTTAGAAAATAGGAAGTATCTTGTTATGTAAGCTCTATGCCTATGTAACGGGCTGATATATGGGATTTCACTCATATACATTGTACTTAAACGTTTATTTGGTTAATATATTTACCAGGGTGCAGGATTACTCCCCTTTACCCAAAAAAAAGACTCTTCTACCTTCATTGTTTCTTTGTTTAATATGACGTAAGCTTTGCTATTTGGAGAGTAACCTAGAAAGATACTTTCGGCTGATTTAGGATCAAATTTTGTAAGGTAATATTTAGTGTTAAGAATAAAACATTTGCTACCAAAGACTCAAAAGTGATCTAAAGTAGGCTTTTTGCGTCGGAGTAACTCGTATGGAGTTTTACCTAAGATTGGTCTAATTAAGACTCGATTGAGTATGTACGTTGAAGTATCAACGGCATTGCACAAAAACTTTTGAGGAATGGATTGCTCATTAAGCATGGTGCGACTCATTTCTTTTAGGTTTCTATTCTTTCTTTCAACTACCCCATTCGATTGTGGAGTGCGCGGAGCCGAGAAGTTGTGAGTAATACCATTAGCGTCACAAAAAGCTCCAAATTGCACTTCATTATCGAATTCCCTACCATGATCCGTTCTAATAGACACTATAGGACTTCCTACTTGTCTTTGGATTTTCTTGCTTAATATTTCAAAATAATTGAACGTTTCCATTTTGTTCTTTAAGAATTTTGTCCATGTATACCTAGAGTAATCATCCACTATGACCAAAGTGTAGTAGTTGCCTCCATAACTTTGGATAGCGGATGGACCAAATAAATCCATATGTAGTAATTCTAGACACTTAGTTGTAGACACCATGTTTTTAGCTTTATGACTAGAATGAACTCGTTTTCCTACATTACAAGCATCACAAAAGTGATGTTCATATTTTAACTTAGGTAGATCTCTTACTAGATATTTGGATGATAGCGATTGAAGAAGTCGCATATTGGCATGACCCAATCTTCGATGCCATAAGGTCGAAGTATCATCCATAGAGGTAATACATAGTTTGTCTTTCGGTTCATTACCAATTTTAATGACATAGATTCCATGTTTCCTAATTCCTCTTCCTATGGTTATGCCATTTTTTAATATCTTACTACCGGTTTCGGTCAAAAGTACATTGCACTTTTTATCACATATTTGTTCTATACTTAAGAGGTTAAAGTTTAGGTTTTCTATGTGACACACATCGTTAATGGTTAGAGATTTGTTAGAAATCGTAACTTTACCAATGATTTTACTTTTCCTATTTCCAAACACCACATTACCTCCATTGAAGGATTCATATATGGAGAATAGATCTTTATTGCCGGTCATGTGCCTCGTGCACCCGCTATCCTTGACCCATTCATCCGGGTCTAGGTCGACCTTTAAGCACACCTAAGAAAACAATTAACTCAAAAGTTTGGTCCCCATTTGTTCATGGGTCCATTAGTGTTAAACATTCCATTCATGTTAGACATGTATGGATAAGGTGAGTATGCATTCCATGGTGCAAAGTTTTGAAAAATAAATCCATTTTGCATATTTTGGTTCCATCCCATTTGATGGTTACTTCTCGGGTAAACATTATTAGGTCTCCTAGATGGGTTAGGTTTTGAAAAAGATGGAGCCTTATTTCTTGCAAAAATGGGATTATATTTTCGAGGTGGTTGTCTAGTGGTAAAATGAGTTAGTTTCTTCTTATTAACGATAACAAAATCAGTTCTAGATGAAGAAGCTATGTTATTACCACTGTTTACTACAGCAGACCCGGATCCCTGGCTTAACACTAGCCGGTTCCCTTTTTATGGGATCCGTGGGATCCGCCACAACAGTGGCTGGTTTTTCTAGTGCCTTAACAAATTGTGTTTCTTTGTTTTCACTAGTTGATGGATCAAGTTGTTGAATACCTAAACCTTTTTGGTTGTTTACCGGTTTTTACACTATCTAATATCATATCTAAAGTATTCGTACTCATTCTAGCAATTTTAGAATCTAGTTGATCAACTAGTGTTTGAAGTTGAAAGCAAAGTTCACATTCACCACTTGCTATTTTACCCTTTTCTAGACGTTTCAATTTTGCTTTTAATTCTATGACTTCTTTATCTAAACGTTGGTTTTGACTTTTTAAAAGCTTGTTTTTGTTAATTAGTTTTAAGCTAATATTGCACAGTTTGTCATATTCATTATGCAATAAGTCATCATCTAGCGATGAGCTACTATAGTATTCGTGACATACCTCGTCATTTTCCATGAGACAAATTTCTTCGTCCTCCTCGTCGCTCATTCCCCACGTGCCCTTACGAACGCCTTTTGATCATCCCGTTTGGGACACTTACTAATAAAGTGGTTTGGGTCCCCACATTTATAGCAAGCACGATCATCCCTTGGCTTCTCGTCCTCTTTGCTTTTCTCGAATCCTTTCTTGTCGTCATACGGTTGTTTGACGTATCTTCCCTTCTTTCTAAAGAACTTTTTAAAGTCCCTTACCGCCACTCATCGTCACTATCGGAAGAAGAGTTCTCTTCATCGCTTGAAGCCTTTTTGTCTCTTAGGGCAAGAGATTTGTGTTTCTATTTCACCTTTGAGGCTTCGGAATCTTTAGCAAGGACAAGCTCGTAGACTTTTAAGTTGCCTATGAGTTCATCAAGGGTGAGGATTGTCAAATCTTTTGACTCTTCGATCGCCGTCACCTTGGATCTCCACTTGGATGGAAGTGCCCTTAGATATCTCCTAACATGGTTACGGCTAGAAAAAGATTCATCAAGTGCTTGTAAAGATGTAATAATAGTATTAAAATTAGCAAATGAATGATCTATAGTTTCCTCATCCGATATTGAAAATTGTTCATATTGTTGAACAAATAAATCAATTTTATTATTTTTAACTTGTGGATTACCTTGATGAGTTACAACTAAAGAATTCCAAATTTCTTTAGAGATTTTAAGCATAGAAATTCTTTCGAATTCCTTTTTGGGTAAAGCATTGTACAAAACCATTTTAGCTTCACTATTTTTAGAAAGCTTTTTCTTCATTTCATCATTTAGTTTATCATGAGGTATGTTAACTAAATTTCCTTTATCATCTTTTGAGGTAGCCTCAAAATCGCCTTCAACAATAATGTACCAAAGATCAATATCTTTAGACTTTACATACGTTTCGAATCTATTTTTCCAATATATAAAACCATTAGTTTCAAGTAGTGGTGGTCGTTGCATAGATTGCCCTTCCTTGTAATTTTCAGAACCCATAGTGATCGAAAAGTTTTTAAAATACGGTTTACTTTAAAACTTTTATAAACTTAGCTCTGATACCAATTGTGGAAAACTAGATGGGGGGGTTGAATAGTTTTGCCGATTTTAAGTTAGTTTCAAAAACTTTAGATTCGATATTATGTGAAATCGTATGGATGTTGAGAAAGTATAGATCTAATGATAAAGCAAATAAATAAAGTAAAGCAAGGGATAGAAATGACACAACCGATTTATAGTGGTTCGGCTACAAGGACACCTTCCTTGCCCTACTCCACTCCCCGAGTCACCTACTCGCGAGTTCAAGCACTATGTCAACAAACTCCTTCAACTTGGCGGAGAAGCCTTCACAACGTTTGCTCGCAAAACTGCTAAGGTTAAGATAGCCAATCCCGTTTTGTTTTGGCATAAATGAATCAATTTTGAACAGTGTATGATAGTCGACTGGCCTCTAGCGATGATCGGACCCAGATAATCAATGTATTCATCGTGCCCCCGGGGTTCGGTGAAAGAATTGAGATTTCCCGATGAGGCAGCCTGCTGGGACTTTGCTAGAAAAGGGATTAGCGGCTTAATGCATGGATTTGAGCTGTGAAAGGCCTTGGCTTAGACAGGGCATTTAGTCCATGCCGCTATTCCCGCATCCAGAGGGGAGTGCATTGCCGATGTGGAAAACAGGGCAGGGATTCTCTTTTTGCTCAATAGCTAAATAAAGATAAACCAAACCACCCAAAGAGGAATGAAAGCTTCAAATCGAGTTCTCTCTAGTAAAGAAGTGGATTTCCTGAAATTGAAATAAGGAAAGGCAATAAAAAACGTTGCTTACACCTTTTTCCGGTACAAAGCTAAATACCGAGTCCGTAACACGGTGGACCAAACCAACACGACTATTACACAACAAATATGTGAAATATCAAAGACAAGATCTTCGCTACAGAAATCTTGCGGAGGAACAAATCAATCAAGGACCCCTTGCTTGGATGACTTGTAGAGTGCTCGTGATCTCGCCTTAGAGAAGGACCTATATGAGAATCACTAAAGAAAGAAAGAAAGAAATACTCTCTGGATCAAGTGATCTTTTGTTAGAAGAGAATGAGAGTATATGAGAGAATTAGTAAGAAGAAGGGTGAGTTAGAATGAAGAAATGGCTCTCTATTTATAGGCAAAATCTTCACTGTTCCCCGAATCCCACGGATCCCTCCCACAAGGGATCCATCTATCCTAGAGATCCATAGGACGCTCCTCTTTGCCCATGGGTTTTTTGATTATGGATCATGGGTCATGGGTTATGGGTTGGTCCATGGGTATTCTTTTAGATACAATGTATCTAGTCAAATGAGTATGGGTCAATACCATGGGTTATGGATATGATCCATGGGTTGTGATTTTTACCCATCCTAATAAACTATTACAACAAATGATTTATTACAACAATATGTTTTAAATGGCTATATGTAAATGCTTTACAAAAATAACATGTATCCTTATAATTGTACTTAAGATAACATTATATTTGTTATCAACAAAACACAATGAGATCACAAAATATTAATAAACGTTTTTACGGTTTATTTGTATTAACAGAGACTATTCTATATCGACACACAAAGTTCAAGCTCAAGAAGAGTAAAGACCTGATCAAGTGGAGCATCTTTTGAATGACCACCCCTTAGGGGGAGATTGTTAGCCTTGATAATAATTAATAGAAGTGATGGTCATTCACGTTTAGAAACTTTGTAACGTGTGTTAGATATCGTACTAGAATAGTCAATGGGCTCGTGGATTGGGCTAAGCTAAATGGGTATTAGTTATGTTAAGCTAGCCTTGTATAAGTTCATGTAACCCAATCCAATCCAAGTCCATCTCACGGCCCATGGAAAGCCCATAAGGGCGTTTAGTCTGGGAGTATAAATACCCCTCAAATGTGTCATTTGAGGGGTGTGCTTGAGTGCGTGTGTGTGTGTGTTTTCTTTGAAGTAATACAAGTTTCTTGTTTCATCTTTTTCTCTCTAACACATACGAGTATCATCAAGTCACCAAATTTCTTAGTCTTTCTTCTTAATCTTTACGTATAAGCTTAGTGTTTGTTTACGTGGTATACTCGTTTGCTAAGCTTGGTAAAGTGATAAGGTTGATATATTTAAGGTCCTACAGCTAAACTAAACAGCTATGCCACTAAGGCAAAAGAATTAGGAAAAACATTGGATGAATCACTTTTAATACGAAAACTATTAGATTCCACACCAGATAGGTTCATTCAAATAGTCGCATCCATAGAACAAAACAGTGATCTTGACGACATCACCTTGGATGAGATCATTGGAAAACTCAAAGCATTTGAGGAGAGAATAAAACTTAGAATAGGAGGAAAATTAGAAATCCAGGTGATGAATTCGACGCTACGAACAATGAAGCAGAGTACGAAGCCTTGCTAGCAGGCCTCCGACTGGCCAAAGACATGGAGGTAGAAGACTTGGCTATCTTCGTTGATTCACAACTCGTAGCCAATCAGATAAAAGGCTACTACGAGGCAAGGCAACCTGTGATCAAGCAATACCTGGATAAGGCCAAGGAAATGCTCGAAGGGTTCGCATCCTACAACATAGAGCATGTTCGGAGAAATCAAAACAAGAAGGGTTCGCAGCCTCCTTCGAAAGCATCAGCGCTGTGTTATTGGCAGAAAGGGAGAAGAAGCAAATCCCTATCTACTTCGTTAGCAGGGTTCTCCAGGGAGCTGAGCTAAATTATCCACCATTTGAAAAG
The DNA here is from genome assembly GCA_019973895.1 of Chrysanthemum seticuspe. Lineage (NCBI taxonomy): Eukaryota > Viridiplantae > Streptophyta > Magnoliopsida > Asterales > Asteraceae > Chrysanthemum > Chrysanthemum seticuspe. The sequence goes on from BPTQ01000006.1 coordinate 19,357,008, forward strand.
CTAATTCTGGCCTTGGTCCATGCTGCGAGACGCCTTTGAAGGTACTTCCAAGCTCACCCCATAACCGTACTTACTGATAAGCCAATTAAGCAGATACTTTCGAAGCCGGAGAAATCTGGAAGGATAGCTAAATGGGCTATCGAGCTAGGAAAGCATGATATTGAATACAAGGGCAGAAACTCGGTCAAAGGGAAAATATTGGCAGACTTTTTAGCAGAAACACCCTCCGAACCGAAGCATGACACAAAGGTTGTTGAAAAGAAGCCTGACAAAGCAATCGAAGGGTGGAAACTTTATACTGACGGAGCCTCCAGCTCTGATGGTTCTGGCGCAGGTCTCATGCTTGTTGATCCCAAAGGGAAGGAGTACACTTATGCACTCCGTTTTGAATTCGACGCTACGAACAATGAAGCGGAGTACGAAGCCTTGCTAGCAGGCCTCCGACTGGCCAAAGACATGGAGGTAGAAGACTTGGCTATCTTCGTTGATTCAAAACTCGTAGCCAATCAGATAAAAGGCTACTACGAGGCAAGGCAACCTGTGATCAAGCAATACCTGGATAAGGCCAAGGAAATGCTCGAAGGGTTCGCATCCTACAACATAGAGCATGTTCGGAGAAATCAAAACAAGAAGGCAGATGCACTTAGCAAACTGGCATCAATGGCATTTGCTCATTTAACTAAGGAAGTTTTGGTCGAGGTGTTGGCAGATAGGTCCATCGTCTGAAAGGAGGTGTCAGACGTAATACAGAGAAGAAGGAGCACTTTACCTTGTTTGATCGAAGGCTTGATCGGAAGAGGTTTTAGTAGGTGAAAAAACTTGGGCAGAAGTTAAAGTTATGTTAGGGTTTTTGTTTTTCAAATTTATATACCCCTACATATAATAAATCTCTTGGCCCTACGCGTGTCACAGTTATCTCCTTATCGCCGGATTTCAAAACTAGTTTTATCTCTGTTTCTGAGTCGTAAGCAATATTTCTTGTTCGTACATATCACTTTCGACTGGGGGCTTGATGACGTACCCTCCGATCAGGTCGAAGGACCCCCCTTGGGCCTCGGTCGAAATTACATTACGAAGACCCAAGTCTTTCTTCATAAGTCATTGGTGGCGTAAAACCATTCATCATTGACATGGCTACCAGTTGGGAATCCGCCAGCCGAAGGCCTATGCCCTTCGATGTCTTCCCTTGAAGATGCCAAGACAAATAAGAACCTTGACTTGGTCTTCCCCCACGTTCCCACTATGTCCTTAGCTTCCTCGCCAAGTCCGAGATAGTGGGGATGAAGCCCTAGCGGTTACCACAAATCAGGGGACGCCCCCCATGATCTCCTAAACGTGTGCTAACACTCTCCAAGCTATTTTCATCACCTATAAATAGGTTGGACGAGTCATTTCAATGGTATGTTCACTCAACACAGTATTTCACATACATCATATTATTTACAACTCATATCACATACTTACTCTCACACCGGAGGTGGTTCGCAGGGCCCAACCCCTGCGCAATCACTTAACGAAGTGTCTACTATTTCTTATTGCAGATTGACTACAAGTTTGGCGCAAGCATATCACCCCTCATACCCTTCGATCACCATCAAAGGCCTGGTCGTACGAATTATTGTACAATCAGTGGCGCCATCCGTGGGACCCGCTACTATTGGTCTCGTTATTCCAAACTTACACCCAGTCAATCATTCTCACTAGTTTTACGGCATGAATCTAGGAAGAGAAGTGTAAGATATAACTTATCACATACACATCAAAACCATAACACAAAGTAGCATATAGATGGAATTCTAGAGAGAGAAAGTTAGAGGTTTAGGGAACTTAGTGAGAGAAAGTGAAATTATTATTATGAGCTCCAACTCTCTACCTTGGGAGGTAGAGAGTATTTATAGTCTTACACAAATCGCCACACTATGGGCTGTGGATCAGGCATACAGTGGGTAAAGACCCGTCCGTCCTCCACGGTGTTACTTAACTAAATACTACTTAACTTAAAATAACTACGACTACGAGCTTTCTAACGATTACATATACTTGAGGTGACCGACTCTTTAATACTGGGAATTTCTAATTCCTAACAATCTCCCCCTAAGGGAGGTCACCTCAATCATGTACCAAAATTACATTGAATACAAATAGATAATACATTAAACATAGTTCTTGCATTCTTGATGTAGTCCTTTGTACTTGAGCTCGTAGTCATTGATTCTTCACAATGCATGTTTGGTTATTCCAAGTGGAGGTCTTTTACTGATCCACGTGATGATAATTTTGAGCCATCATTTGAGATCATCAGCAATCAACAATCTCTGAGACTTCCATTGTGGTGTTGTGACTTTGGGACCGACATGCTCACATTCTGGATCATGATATCTTCTCATCAGAGTAGCGGAAGCATTTGTTGAATCATGATATTGGCAGCAGCGTAGCAGAAGCATGGAGTGAAAATATCAGAGACATTGATGCACTAATCATGATTTCTTTTGAGATGAATGTGTTAAGTGAGCATGCGGCAATGGATTGACCGCTTCATTCTGATCAGCTGCAAACATCGGGCGTACCTGCATACAACAGTTAGCAACAAATCGCACGAAAGTGTCTTTGATCACTTTCGTTGAATTGAGGTACACGGCCCACGGTTCCCCGTTGATCAGTACAAGTACTGCCTGTGATCAGGTAGGATTCCTAAGAATCTCCTTGACAGGGTTTCGCAGCTGTTCTAGCTGTTCTCAAACCGGAACGTCTCAAAGAAGACAACACGGAGTGAGTGAACCAGCGAATTTTAAGTCCACTGATTGATGAAAAGAGATTTGAAAAACAATCGTGTATTGCTCAGTAGAAATTGTTTTTGCAATACAACGAAGGTTTTATTGAAAATCAATTATCAATCATAAAAATACCTTTTGATTTGAAAAGTTGAGTACACGGTCGATGTGCTAAAGAAAAGAGTTTTTAAGCTCAAGGACCGGTTTTTCAAAGGTATCCGTCAATCCATAACCTGAACCAGGATTGATTCAAAAGATTGAATCGCCCCATTGTTTCTGTTCAGTTGTCACATGGTTGATCTATATAATAGATCTCACATGCCACCTACCAGGAGCTTGTTTGATGTTGGCTCCAGAAGGCTTTCCATCTTCATTGTGAATGTGTAAACACGTCACTCAGATGTTCTGGCAATACCACAAGGATAATGCGTAGGACTCAAGATATAATCTCTCTTTCCACATTGTGTGAAACAGAGAGTCTTCATTGAAAGTGTCCTAATGAGATTTATTGATGATCTCGTGGCTCTAGACTCAATTTGTGCATATTTGGATCCTGTGTCGGAGACTAGGGAGAGGGTCTCCTTCTTCAATATCAACAATCTCTAAGAGAAAGTCGATAGATAATGTCGGTTCCCCGTGAGAATGAAACAAGTCCTTTTAAGAGGAACTTGAGTGGTTTGGAAAGTTGAAGTGCAGTGCGTCACTGGGTCCATGACGTCTTGTCTTCAATACCGATGTTACCATCAGTAGCATATGAATTGAACCCGGTATCTGCCCTAAGGTTGAATAAATGGAGGGCTATTTGTTTTCACCCTTTTCTCATTCAATTCTTTTTAATTCTTCAACCCCTTCAGTGCTTACCGAGACTTCATAGCTAGAACCTTGTTGGGTTTATTCCAGTACTAGCTCAGTCTTAGTCCGCACTCTTCCCATATCTCATTTTTCTCCTTTTATCATCATACCTAAGGACTTCTACACTAACTAGTGGATTGTCCCTGGGTAGATCCCTCCGGTTCTGGCGGATCATGGGAACTAATACCTAACCTTATCATCCTTATATCACCGTACATTAAAGTAAATTTGGTCGGTCTATTTGGTATTGTTCATCTGCCATTGGATCCAATTGAAAACCGTTTGAAAATCAATTCAGATACTTGTGATATATTATCAAAGCATTTTGTACCTGAATTGTTTTTGATATTTTTAGAACGAGAACTCCCCCTCAACATGTGCATCAAGTATTTGAAAATGTTTTGCACACGGAGGCAAGAGAAAGAATTAACTTCTTTGATTACCATTTTCTAAAAGATATCAACATCACTTCCCTCAACAAGTGAAGTAGATATAGCATTTCCGGGAAGGATGAGGTTTTCATAAATTTGCTCCCCCTCAATATGTGCCTCGAGGTTTGAAAAGAGTTTTGCACATACTAGAGGGAACCTGCACATTGGGATAAATGATCACGTTTTAAATCAAAGGTTTAAGATAGATGCTCCCCCTTAACATGTGCATTGAAAAATTGAAATCGTTTGTCACATGTGGGCGGGATAGCATGTACATCCTTTTATAACCATTTACCTAATTATCAGTTTAAATCCAATTTAAATCACACATTCTCCCCCGATCACAATTATCAAATCATTTGAAATTTGTGATCTCGTATGGATTTAAATTGATTTGAAAGCTTTTAAGGAGAATTGTGACTTGATTGTGAAAGCGTTTGAACTGATAAGGATCGGATTTTAAGACTTTAAACTCCATTTATAAAACATGCATGTATATCTTTTGAAAACAATTTTAATGCCAAATAACTTTTTAATTTAATTGAAATTATTCTCCCCCTCAATCAATGACGTAGGTTGTTGATTGAGAGATAGAGATTTTGACAAATGAGTCCTGATGATTATCAAAAATAGAGATTGAGTTAATTTTTTAAAGCATTTAGTTTTCAGCAGATAGGAGTTTATAGAATCAGAGCATGGAATTTTGAAAACATGATAAAACATGGCTCTGTTCTTTCTTTAAAAACCGGGTTATTGCCTGAAGATGACAATAAACCATTGTTTCTCTTTCTCCCAAAAATAATTTTTGATTTTTTTGATTTTTTTTTTTTTTTTTTTTTTTTTTTTTTTTTAAGAATTCGAACAACATCTAAAGTCCCGTGTCATTCTTTGAATGACAACACAAAGACCGTAGATATAATCGAACCGAGAAAAACATGACAAATTGACAATATTTTTTAAAATTTTTTTTTTTTTTTTTTTTTTTTTTTTTTTTTTTTTAATTTTTATGGATTTTGAAGGTTTTATATTTTTCTATTTGATTTTTCGAATAAATATTTACAATAGATAGATGACGATAGACCTTTACTCCTCGTCTTCCTCCTGAAGACGTTTGAGAGTTTCTGGTTGAAGGCTTTTCAAGCCAAGACGTGGAAGAATAAACTCAAAACGTTCTCTTGGAAGAGCTTTGGTGAAGATGTCCGCTAACTGATATTCAGACCTCACAAAATATAGTTCCACCACACCTTTTTCCACTTGTTCCCTGATGAAATGATGTCGAATGTCGATATGCTTTGCTCTTGAGTGTTGAACGTTGTTGCATGAGAGAGCAATAGCACTTTTATTATCACAGTACAGAGGGATTTTGTTGAATTCAAAGCCATAGTCAGATAATTGAGATCTCATCCATAAGATTTGAGCACAACAAGATGACATGGCTATGTATTCAGCCTCTGTAGAGGAAATAGAAGTACTCATTTGCTTCTTTGAAGACCAGCTTACAAGCTTATCACCCAAAAACTGAGCACCTCCTGACGTACTTCGACGTGTATCTTGACAACCTGCATGATCAGCATCTGCATAGGCCGTTAGTGACATACCGGTGTCCTTCGGGTACCATAGTCCCATATTGATGGTACCTTGGAGATACCGAAAGACCCGTTTAACTGCTTCAAGGTGCTTTTTAGTAGGCTTAGCCTGGTATCTAGCACACATGCACACAGAGAACAAAATGTCTGGTCTACTAGCAGTGAGATACATCAGGGATCCAATCATACTACGATATTTCGTTTGGTCAATCATGATCCCTGAGTGGTCCTCATCTAGTTTGGTTCGATCAATCATGGGGGTGTCAACAGGGTCACTTGAATTAAATCCAAATTTCTTTAAGATCTCAGTTGCATATTTAGATTGATTTATGAAAATGCCTCCGGGACTTTGTGAAATTTGTAATCCCAAGAAAAATGACATTTGTCCCATCATTGACATTTGAAATTTTGAACTCATTTCATTTGAAAAACGATCACATTCCATTGGGTCAGTCGAGGCAAAGATAATATCATCAACATAAATTTGAACACGAGTTAAATGTTTGCCTGACTTCCTGGTGAACAATGTAGGATCAACTGCTCCTTTGCTGAATCCGGTTGATAGAAGAAACTTTGACAGCGTATCATACCATGCCCTTGGAGCTTGCTTTAAACCGTAAAGAGCCTTCTTCAAACGATAAACGTGAGTAGGATGCTCTTGATTCACAAAGCCTTCAGGTTGGCTGACGTAGACGACTTCTTTAAGATCTCCGTTCAGAAATGCCGTCTTTACATCCATCTGATATACTACCATGTTCTTACTAGCAGCATTAGCCAGAAAGATTCTGATTGCCTCGATTCGAGCAACAGGAGCAAACGATTCTTCAAAGTCTATACCCTCTTCTTGACGATATCCTTTAGCAACTAATCGAGCCTTGTTCTTCAACACATCACCATGCTCATCAAGTTTTACTTTGAAGATCCATTTGAGAGCTATAATCATAGCACAGTCTGGAGCAGGTACTAACTCCCATACATCAAGACGATCAAACTCATGAATTTCATCTTGCATGGCATTGAACCAGCTATCTTCATTCATAGCAGTTTTAACATCTTTTGGTTCGATCTTAGATAGTACGGAGTTGAAGAAGCACCATAAGGCATCGGTTGCGAGTTGCTTCCGGGTTGATACAGGACGAGAAGGATTACCAATGATGTTGTCTAATGGATGATCGTGAGTCCATTTTCTGAGGTGTTCATGTGGCATTTGTTGAGGAACTGAGGTAGCTGAGTCGATTTCTCCTGAAGAAGATGGTTCAGATGATGATTCAGGAGTAGCAAATATGTTTTCAAATGGAGCATCTTCAGGAGTCGCAAAGGGATTAACTTCATCATTGATGCCAGAAACATTTCTATGATGTACATTTGAAGAATGATGATTTGTTGATGCGACTGAAGGATCAACAGCAGGTGCTTCTTGACTTACAGATATTGAAACTGATGGATTGACTTCATTTGCTGGAATTTGAGCATCCTCTGTTGTAGGGATCAGCTCCTCATTAGTAGTAGACTCATACAGTTCATCAAACATTGGATCAAACAATTTCTTTACATCATCTTCAGATGGAGGTACATATGGTGTTTCTTGAGAAGAGTTTGGGACAAGAGATGAACCAATAGGACTGTTTTGAAGTGCGGGTCCTGAGCTGGAGTGTCCAGGAGCCATTTGACCGGACAGCTCATCAAACGTAACGTGAATTGTTTCCATGATATTTCGGGTTCTTTTGTTGTAGATTCGGTATCCCTTTTTGTTTGGTGCATATCCTACAAATACTCCAATGTCAGCTTTAGCTCTAAGTTTGCCCAAGTCTTGACCCTCATTAGTTGGATAGCACAAGGCACCAAACACACGAAGGAAAGATAGATTGGGTTTCCTGTTGTGGACAAGTTCATATGGAGTTTTTCCATGAATGGTGTGAATCAGGGAACGATTTTGTGTGTAACATGCAGTGGCAATTGCTTCAGCCCAGAGAAACATTGGAACCTTTGAGTAAATCAGCATTGTTCTAGCAGCTTCAACAAGAGTACGATTTCGTCTTTCAACTACACCGTTCTGTTGAGGGGTTCGTGGAACACTTCTTTGATGGCTGATTCCAACGCTTTCATAGAATTCACTAAGTTGTTTGTTGACAAACTCAGTTCCATTGTCTGTTCTGATAATTCTGACAGTTTTGTTTAGTCTAACCTGCAGCTGTTTGATGAGTTTGATGATGATATCAGGAGTTTCATCCTTTGTCCTTAAGAACTTGACCCAGGTGAATCTGGAATAGTCATCAACCACAACTAACACATATTTCTTCCCAAAGATATTTTGCACCCTCATTGGTCCACATAAATCCATATGAATCATATGAAGAACTTCTGTGACAGAGTTAGTAGGTTTGGGTTTATGGGCATACTTCTTGCTTTTTCCCAATTGACATGCTGAACAAAGATGATCCTTTTCATACTTAAGTCTAGGTAACCCTACAACTAAGTCCTTTCTGGAAAGATCGTTGATGGTGCCGAAGTTCAAGTGATTGAGACGACGATGCCATAACCATGACTTTGTTTTTGAAGCCTTTGATAACAAGCAGATTGGTGAAGCTCTCATCATGTCATCGATCGAGATGGTGTAAAGGTTTGAGCCACGAGTTCCTTTCAACAGTTCCTTACCATTAAGATCTCTAACGAAGCAGGTATGTTTTCTGAAGGCTACTTCTAGATCAGAATCACAGAATTGACCAACAGAGAACAGATTATGACCTAAACCTTCCACATAATACACTCTGGAGATGACACTATCACCAACAACATAATCTCCATAACCCAAAATAGCACCGAAATGATCATTACCAAATCTAACAGTCCCGATGAATTTGCTCACGAAGTTCATGAGCCGTGACCGGTCTCCAGTCATATGCTTGGAACAGCCTGAGTCCAGGTACCACAGAACGATTTGAACGATCTGCAGTTGAACACAGACAAGAATGGATAACTGGATAATTGGGATCCCCATGCAAGAATGGGTTCCATTTGGTTAGTAGCAACAGTTGGACCACCCACATCAGAAATAGAAGCATTCATATCAGACAGTGAGGTAATGGAATCATTGTGAATAGATGCAATACTAGTGTCTGTATTAACCCTATTTACAGCGTGACCACTTCTTAAGGGAATAGTTCTACCAGTAGGCATCCATTTTCTAGTGGGCATTATCTGATTAGTCTTATGACCAACAGGTATCCAATAAAAGCCTATTCTGCTGAATGTTCTTCCTGTGGGTTTCCATTGTTTTCTAGCTTTCATTCGTATTTGCCTTTTAGTCTTTTTAGCATGAATTTTAGCATTAACAATATTAACTGGACAATTAACATCATTAGGCAAAACATTGACATCACATCCCTGATTAGAAACAGAATTCAAGCAAACATCAGTACAAGTTTTGCAAATAGTATCAGAATTCGAATTAATTACAGTACGCTTATAGCTAATACTAGAATCAACACGATTCGTTTTATTCGATTCAAACTTAAGGTTCCTAGATTGTTCTTCTACTTTCTTCCAGTGCACATTCTTAGCTTGAGAGGTCCTATCATTCCTTGTATTGTCTTGAGACTTTGACCTGCTCCGCTTAATGTCACTGATTACTCCTGTAGAGGGAATGGGAACATTAGTTTGTTTTACTACTCTTTGCACCACCTGTTTAGAAGTGCTGGGATCTGAACTACATGCAGGTGCACTAAGGTTCACTTTCTTAACACTAGAGGTACTGAGATTAGTACTCCTAGAAGGCACATTTGAGTTCACTTTCCTAGCATTGACAGGTCTAAAATCTGAACTACTCAATGGTACACTACTCCTCACATTCAAAACATTGGGAGTCGATTCCATATCATGTTTGGCCTTAGGCATTGAGCATGGAATCAAAGGGTTAACTCTCTCACCTAATGTCTTTGGGCATATAGTGATCAAGCATTCTAAGATTTCTTGAGATCGTTTGGCATATGAGCATGCATGTCCAATAGCATTATCATGAGGTTTCTCTAGCTTATCCTCTTCAACAATCTCACGCAGGCATTCTAAGCAATCCTTAAGGGATGAGAAATATGTTTGAATGGCAAGTTTGTTGTTCCTTAGATGAGGCGGGACATATGTCACAGATAAAGCATATTTATTGCAAGAGTGAACCTTTGATACAACATTCTCCCCATTGGTCATTGGCATTTTCCCTTTTACCTGACTCTTCAGATTCTCAATTTCCTTCTGCAATGAAGCTACTTGTTCGTTGTTTTTGTTACGAGTGATTTTAATTGACTCAAATAACTCATTGAAATGACGTTTAACCTTTTCATTTTCTTCTAGAAAACTTTCGTTTTCCTTTTGTAAAGCATTTACTAGGTTTTGAAGATGAAACGTTTGAGAAATCTGAGAATCTAAAGGAGGAGGCATTTGGGAACCTGTCATATTGTTTGTTTGACCTTTTAACTGAGAGATCTGGGCTTTCAACTTTCTGATTGTGTTGCACTGAGCTTGAATCTGTTCATCACGTTTGTTAATTTGAAAAACTGCATCAAACTCTGGAACATCTGAAGATGTCTTGACATTTGAAGTTTTGACATTTTCTTTGAGATGTTGGTATTTTAGTTGTAAATTAAAATGCTCAACTTCTAATTTGGAAAAATGTTTAACTAAAGTGTCGTGATCATCTAGTTCAATCTTCTCGTTTAGTTTAGAATTAGTTTTTTCAAGCTCAATGACACGGTCATGGGAGACTTTCAGGGCAACAGACAGTTCATGAAATTTAGAAGCATTAATGGAGCAATTTGAAGCAGTAAAAAAGATATCTTGAGCAACACATTCAGTAATAAGAGTCTCATTTAATGTATGCAAGTTCTTTCTCTCAATCTCATTATATTTTAGTGCACGCTCATAATCACTAACTTCAGCAACCATTGCATCAAATTCCTTTTCCATACCTTTAATATCAGCTTCTACCCCCTTTTTAAGACTCTCAAAGTGATCTTTTAGAAGTTTAAAGAAGGGCATGACCTTAGTTAAATAACATTCTTTCATTTGTTCAAAACCTCTTTCACCTTCAGTTATACCAGTGGGAGTGATCCTTTTCTTGCAAGTTTTCTCAAAATCAACAAATAGTTGGAATATAACGTATTGGCTAATTAATGTCTTGCTTTTAGTGGCAATTGTTCTAGGTACAAGATGCATAGGTGTATTAGGAGGATACACTGTTGCTCTAGGCATTTTCCGAAGGGGAGGGTTTGTTTCTACAATATTTTCAGCTTTCTGCTTATCTAAATCCATTTTCCAGAAGACTTGTTCGGGAGTCAACAAAGTCTGAGGTTTAAACTTGTTCAAGGCAATCCAGTTTTCCTTCTTGTAATCATGAGGAGAGAAGATTATGTTTTTCTCTTTGCATTTGGGATCATCTTGCTTCTTATTCATCTTTTCCCTAGTGATATCATTTAAAATCTTATCTTCCTCAGTGCACTCAACGCAACTAGGTTTCTGCCTGGGCTTAAGGACTTCATTACCATCGTAAATTACCTTATGAGCATTTCTAGCCTTTTTAATTACCTCTGGATTTGGCTCCTCTACAAGGGGAATGCTATGCTTATCGCTTAGAACTCTATGCTTAGTGATCATGTGAGCAGTCTGAATGGTGTTTCCTTGTAAATACAACTTGTTTTCAAGTTTGTTTTTCAAAGTTTTCAGATTAGAAAAATCTCTCAAGAGTTTTGATTCCTTTGCATTAAATTCTTGCTTAAGCATTTTCACATTTTCTTGAAGTTCTTGTTTTTGCTTAGCTGTTTTAGAAAGTTTTTCTTGCAAGGAATTTAGTTCTTGTTTTAATACTTCTTCTCTAAACTTGCTTTTTCTAATTACTGTACTCACTTGGACATCCATTTCCTGCTCACGAGTGGTCAACTCAAATTTTGCCCGTTGTTCATAAATAGCAACACGTTCCTTATAGGCATTTAGTTCAGAAATAATGGAATTATCAGGAGCACATGCAGTGTATTCATCAAAGACATAGTCATTGTTGACTGCAGAAGATGCATCACTTGGTACAATTTCACTTTCACTTTGTTTCACGTATTGATCGTATGGGACTATATTGATATTACCCATATTTTCAATATTTGATTCAAAAGTTTCAGTTGGTTGTACTTTGTCATGCATCTGTTGCACATCAGCATCATCGTATAGTTTTAATACCTCAGAGATGAGTTTGTCCTTGGATGTGCCAGCTTGTGGTGAAGAAGAGATCTTGGGAGAGACCATTGGAGAGATACTAGCCATAAAGATTGTGTGTGCAGTAGGTCCATCATCTACATCAGAATCGTAAGCATCACAGTCAGCGACTTGAAAGGCGTTCTGATGATTGTGACCTATCTCCTGAATAGGCTGCTCATCCACATCTGCATCATAGGTCTTGGCATTACCCTCAGCAAGAAACAGCAGTTCCTCTTCATCCAACGCAACACCATTGTCCTGAGCTTGGGCCAGCAGCATCTTATCTTTGAAGTAATCAGCATTTTGTGGCCGCTTTGGAGATGTGCAGTTCCTTGCAATGTGTCCCTCACCACCACAGTTATAGCATTTGATCGGCTTAGCTTGACCTTGGTTACCATTCCTTCCTCGATTCTGATTGCCCACATAGCCTCTACCAGCACCACCCCTTCCCTGATCATACTGTCTTTCCTGAACTGGTTGCACCACGATCCTTCCATCTTTAACAGTAGCTTGATTGTGTGGGTTAGATGCTGTTCTGAGGTTGTTGTTGGTTTGTGGGAGAGAATTCATGTTTTGGCTAATCAGAAGAGCTAGTTGATTAATGAAGCTTCCCACGTGTGCATCAGCATCAGCTTGTTTGTACATAGGATCAGGAATGAGTTTGTGATTACCATTACCCAAGGGTATGACTTGTGAAGCTTTGGTTTTGATTCCGATGTTTGAGTAGAAGGCAGTTGAATCATTAGACGAGCTTGTCTCTCCTGGGTTAGTTTTGAACTGATTGAGAATCAATTTTTCAAACATGGCATGTCTCTCATTCTGAAGGAGGAAGGCATAGAGTTGCTCATAGTTTGTGTTCTTCAATCCTTTAGTAAGCTTCACAGCGGTAACAAACTTGTGCCATTCGGGATTCATGTTGTTTACAAATTTTGAATTCAACTGAATGTTAGGCATAGTCATTCTGATGTTCCTCATGTCATTGACTAACTTATGAAATCTCACATAGTACTCATAGACATTCTCATCTGGTTTCATCTTGAAGTGCTCAAACTCGTCATAGAGTTGTAATTCTCTGTCTTCCATGGTTAATTCTGAACCTGAGAGAAGCATCTTTACATTATCCCAAACTGCTTTTGCATCAGTGTTGTGATTGATCAGCTTGTAGATGTCTTTAGGAAGACCTTGAAGAACAATGTTTGAAGCCCTGATATCTGCATCGAATCTCTTTTTCTCCTTATCATCAAGCTCATCATACATCTTAGGTCTGTCCATTCCGTAAACAGGAGTACCATCTTCATTAGTATCAAGTATGTCTCTGGTCGTCTCAACACGATATGGTCCTTCATCAATGGATTTGAGAATGTTGACACCATTTTCCTTTCCAAGGCAATACAATCTGATTCGTTGAGCCCAAGAATCGTAGTCAGTTCTGTCAAGCATTGGTGGACGAGTATTTGAGCCAGCTGCTTGAACATCCTCGGCAACAGTGGATATGACAGTGGGAGCAGTGGGAATGTTGGTAGACATGTTAACAGATTATACGGGATTTTATAACTCTATGATTAAACCGGGAAAAAGATTCTTTCACGGGATTTTACTAAATCAAGAGAAAACCGTACACAATCACTCAAGTTGCTAGATGATAAAGTCCTAACTCGCTACCAAATAATGCACTAAGTCGCTAGAAATTAGTGCACTAAGTCGCTAACCCTTAACTCGCTACACGTCTAAGTCGCTAGAGTCCCAAGTCGCCAACAGAAAAGCAAGTCGCTAAGTAGTAACTCGCTACAGACTAAGTCGCTAGCCAAATTTGTGCAGTAATTCGCTACACAAGTCGCTAGATATGCAAGTCGCTAAAGAGCAACTCGCTACAAACTAAGTCGCTACCACAAGTCGCTAACCGTAGTGGAGATTCCACTACTTGTACTTTAACTCGCTAGCTCTAACTCGCTAGCTTTTATAACTGTAACTCGCTACAAAACTATGAAGCAAGTCGCTACCAAGAAAACAAGTCCGAGAGCTAAGTCGCTAGCTTGAAAAACCAAATAACCTTCACTTTTCAATCCAAAAACAACCCAACCAAGATGATTCAAGCTTACCAAATGAAAACCTAAACACTTTTGATGATTCTAAACATAAAAGTACCAACAAAATTCAAACTTTAACACAAGAAATCAACCAAATGATGCAAAAACCACTAAACTTTTTCAAACTCAAAAACCACCTAAAAACCACTATAAATCCAAAGATGTGCAAGATATGATCTAACCATGGCTCTGATACCAATTGTAAGATATAACTTATCACATACACATCAAAACCATAACACAAAGTAGCATATAGATGGAATTCTAGAGAGAGAAAGTTAGAGGTTTAGGGAACTTAGTGAGAGAAAGTGAAATTATTATTATGAGCTCCAACTCTCTACCTTGGGAGGTAGAGAGTATTTATAGTCTTACACAAATCGCCACACTATGGGCTGTGGATCAGGCATACAGTGGGTAAAGACCCGTCCGTCCTCCACGGTGTTACTTAACTAAATACTACTTAACTTAAAATAACTACGACTACGAGCTTTCTAACGATTACATATACTTGAGGTGACCGACTCTTTAATACTGGGAATTTCTAATTCCTAACAAGAAGATACACCCCCTCTGGGTTTCTCTACCTTGACACCAATCCCAGTCAATGATCCTAACAACCTTCCCAATATAACCTCATCCACTTTTACCACACGATCTCACCCAGAAATAACTCCCAACAACCATGCTTCAACCTCGGCTAACCCTAAACCGGTAATTAGTCCAGCGTTTGTCGAAGCTAACATCGAAGCATTAGAATCTTTACTAAGGGCTCGAAGGAGGCAAGCTCGGAATGTGGAGATGCGTAGGGAGTTAGAATACTCAAGCGATGAATACGACGAAGAGTTTGAGATGGAAACTAGGCCCTTGGCTCCAGGGGCTACACGCTCAGTGCTAAGGATAGGGTCTCCGAGCAGTCGAAGGCCTAGTGGAAGGTCGGTTGGTTTTGAAGACGTTCTGGAGAGGGCTCCGACTACGGGAAGGCACGAGAGAAGGCTTCAATGGAAGGAGTTACCAAAGGGATGCTACGGAGGTTAATTTGCCACCACTTTTGGCGACTCATCTGGGAAGAACTGAGGCAGGGGTTCCGTTGCAGCCTTCTCACGCATCCGGTGTAGAAGGCAATCCATCTCAAATGAATGGGGGAGGAAATATTCCTCCTCATGGTATGTACCCTCCTTTTCAGGCTCAATCTTACCCTCAAGGGGTTTATCCCCCACCTAATGGGCAGGCTAGCAACCCCAGTTTTACTCAACCATACGGAAGTATGCCCTACGGGCAACCTATGGCATACCCTTCGTACCCTGTCAGAAGTCACCCACCTTATTTACCTACTGCTTACCCTCAATGTGTTAACCAAAACCCTGTTGGAATACCTCCAAATCATAACCCGTACAATGCCGCCCCTACCTACATGCCACCTTATAACTGCCTTTATTCGGAGCCCATGGGCTCCACAACACCCTTCGTAAGACGGATAGAAGACTACCCTTTACTCGATGGGTTGAAAATGCCCCCACATATTGGCACGTATGATGGGAAAGGGGATCCGGATAACTTTTTACACTTATTTGAAGGGGCTATTAGAATGCAGAAGTGGGTTATGCCTGTTTCTTGTCACTTGTTTACATTCACCCTACGAGACTCTGCTCGTATATGGTGGAACGGGCAAAAACCAGGCAGCATTGTGAATTTGGATGATCTCAAAGCCAAGTTCAGATCACATTTTAGCCAACAGAAAAAGTTTACAAGAACGCACCTAACAATGCACAACATCAAGCAGAAGGAGAACGAGAGTACCAGAGCTTTCATCACCAGATACATCGATGACACGTTACAGATAATGGGCTTGCATGAGGACCAGCGTATCTCAGGGTTCGTGCATGGCCTACGAAATAGAAGTTTAGTTGAATTTCTCTCCACTGATCTCCCTGCAACCTATAAGGGTTTGGTGGAGAAGGCTTACACCTAGATCGAAGCAAAAGAAGTATCTACCAACGGGGCTCCGGTCGAAAATAAAGAAAGTCACAATAAAGCCCCGAAGCATCCTTCGTGGGAAGGGTCAAGGAACAAACACAAAAACAAAGACATGTTTACACCGTACCACAAAAAATCAACCATGGGCTCTTGGCTAATCTGTCCAAATCTCCAAGGGAGATACTTGCTACGGAAAAGGCGGCGAAGGCCTTTGATCCTCCTCCTCGCTTGGCAAACAGAGGAAGGCCCAGAGATACTTCCAAATTTTGCTACTTCCATGATGATTACGGACACGACACCAACAATTGCAGAGAGCTCAAGAAACAGATAGAAGAGGCCGTGAAGTCCGGCCAATTGGGACATTTGGTGAAGGGTATAAAGAAAGGTAAAGACAAAATCTCCGACACACAGTTGGGGAAAGATACCACACCTGCCGAAGCACCCATCCTAATGGTGTACAAGGAGGATTCTGGTTCTAAGAGGAAAGAAGCGGAGGAAGCCTTGTGCGGAGTAGGAGATGTCACTTTTCCTTCAATCACAGGGAAAGTTCTTTCAAATGACCCCGTGGTAATCAAGGTCTTGATCTCCAACAAAGAAGTAAATAGGGCCTACCTCGACTGCGGTAGCTCTTGTGAAGTAATCTACGAACGTTGTTTTCTAAAGCTCAAGCCATCGATAAGGTCGAAGAGAGTAGATTCGAAGGTACCTTTAGTAGGGTTCTCAGGGGAACACTCATGGCCCTTGGGAGAAGTCCCTCTAGAGGTTACGATTGGAGAAGGAAGGCTAAAAAGAACAGAAACTCTAGTTTTCACGATCGTAAGGTCTGAATCTCCCTATAACCTATTGATAGGGAGAACGGCAATGCAGAAGATGGGCATCGTTGTCTCAACCATACATGCCGCGATCAAATTCCAAACACCCTTCGGCATTGGAACGGTTTTCTCCAGCTATAAAGTGAAGGGGCTTACAGAATTAGGCAAAAGGATCAAACAGGTTTCGGAAGAGCCTCCGAAAGATGTCCTCAGTTGTACTGACGCTGAAGAACGCATTGTGGTAAATGATCTCTATCCTAATCAGACAGTGATAATCGGAAAGCAGCTCCCAACCTCCTTTAAAGCAGAATTGGAAAAGGTACTTCGTGCTAATGCAGATGTCTTCGCATGGACCTACTCTGACATGACAGGGGTCCCCAGAACTCTCATCATAGACGGAAATCCCTTCGGCACTAAACACAAGCTCAATGAGTTCATACATATTGAACCCATCAAACAAAAGCGTCGAAGCCTGGCTCCTGAAAGAAATGCAGCTGCATGCAAAGAAGTGGACGAACTTATAGCAGCAGGCATACTCAGAGAAGTGAAGTATCAAAATTGGGTGGCCAATCCGGTGATGGTCAAGAAGCATGATGGGGGATGGCGAATGTGCGTAGACTTCACAGATATTAACAAAGCCTGTCCGAAGGACTGCTACCCTCTGCCAGAAATTGACTGGAAGGTAGAATCCTTGTCAGGGTTTTGGCTGAAGTGTTTCCTAGACGCTTATAAGGGATACCATCAGATACAAATGGCGGAAGAGGACGAAGAGAAGACAGCCTTTTTTATAAGAAAAGGCGTTTATTGTTACAAAAAGATGCCTTTTGGTTTGAAAAATGCAGGTGCCACCTACCAACGTTTAGTGGACAAAGCCTTCCACAAGCAGATAGGTAGGAATCTGGAGGCGTACGTAGATGATATGGTCATCAAGAGCAGATCGGAGGAGGACATGCTCTCCGACATCAAATAAACCTTCGACCAGCTTCGCGCCATCAACATGAAGTTAAATCCCAAGAAGTGTTCCTTCGGCGTGGAAGAAGGACAATTTTTGGGGCATTTGATCACCAAGCAAGGTATTAAGGCCAATCCTTCGAAGGTAAAGGCCATCACGGATTTGCAACCTCTTAAGTCCCTAAAGGAAGTGCAAAGTCTGAACGGAAAGCTAGCAGCCCTCAGCAGGTTCCTATCGAAGGGTGCAGACAGATCTTTGCCGTTCTTCAAAACGCTCAAAGGATGAACGGACAAAAAGACGTTCCAGTGGAGTATAGATGCAGAAGAAGCCTTTCAAAAGCTCAAGAATTTCATGGCTATTCTACCTACACTTACCGCCCCAATCAAAGGCGAAGTGTTGTTTATGTACATCGCAGCCTCCTTCGAAAGCATCAGCGTTGTGTTATTGGCAGAAAGGGAGAAGAAGCAAATCCCTATCTACTTCGTTAGCAGGGTTCTCCAGGGAGCTGAGCTAAATTATCCAGCATTGGAAAAGCTAATTCTGGCCTTGGTCCATGCTGCGAGTCGCCTTTGAAGGTACTTCCAAGCTCACCCCATAACCGTACTTACTGATAAGCCAATTAAGCAGATACTTTCGAAGCCGGAGAAATATGGAAGGATAGCTAAATGGGCTATCGAGCTAGGAAAGCATGATATTGAATACAAGGGCAGAAACTCGGTCAAAGAGCAAATATTGGCAGACTTTTTAGCAGAAACACCCTCCGAACCGAAGCATGACACAAAGGTTGTTGAAAAGAAGCCTGACAAAGCAATCGAAGGGTGGAAAATTTATACTGACGGAGCCTCCAGCTCTGATGGTTCTGGCGCAGGTCTCATGCTTGTTGATCCCAAAGGGAAGGAGTACACTTATGCACTCCGTTTTGAATTCGACGCTACGAACAATGAAGCAGAGTACGAAGCCTTGCTAGCAGGCCTCCGGCTGGCCAAAGACATGGAGGTAGAAGACTTGGCTATCTTCATTGATTCAAAACTCGTAGCCAATCAGATAAAAGGCTACTACGAGGCAAGGCAACCTGTGATCAAGCAATACCTGGATAAGGCCAAGGAAATGCTCGAAGGGTTCGCATCCTACAACATAGAGCATGTTCGGAGAAATCAAAACAAGAAGGCAGATGCACTTAGCAAACTGGCATCAATGGCATTTGCTCATTTAACTAAGGAAGTTTTGGTCGAGGTGTTGGCAGATAGGTCCATCGTCCGAAAGGAGGTGTCAGACGTAATACAGAGAAGAAGGAGCACTTTACCTTGTTTCATCGAAGGCTTGATCAGAAGAGGTTTTAGTAGGTGAAAAAACTTGGGCAGAAGTTAAATTTATGTTAGGGTTTTTGTTTTTCAAATTTATATACCCCTAAATATAATAAATCTTGGCCCTATGCGTGTCACTATTATCTCCTTATCACCGGATTTTAAAACTAGTTTAAATTTTGAAAGGACGTTTACTTTTACCGAGGATAAGGGGTGCTTAGAATAATTGTTGGCATTAATTACGGTCAACAGATGCAAGACTTTTCATCTTCGTTCGTTTTTTGGGACGAAGAGGTAGTTTTGTCTCTGTTTCTGAGTCGTAAGCAATATTTCTTGTTCGTACATATCACTTTCGACTGGGGGGCTTGATGACGTACCCTCCGATCAGGTCGAAGGACCCCCTTTCGGCCTCAGTCGAAATTACATTACAAAGACCCAAGTCTTTCTTCATAAGTCATTGGTGGCGTAAAACCATTCATCATTGACATGGTTACCAGTTGGGAATCCGCCAGCCGAAGGGCTATGCCCTTCGATGTCTTCCCTTGAAGATGCCAAGACAAATAAGAACCTTGACTTGGTCTTCCCCCACGTTCCCACTATGTCCTTAGCTTCCCCGCCAAGTCCGAGATAGTGGTGATGAAGCCCTAGCGGTTACCACAAATCAGGGGACGCCCCCCATGATCTCCTAAATGTGTCCTAACACTCTCCAAGCTATTTTCATCACCTATAAATAGGTTGGACGAGTCATTTCAATGGTATGTTCACTCAACACAGTATTTCACATACATCATATTATTTACAACTCATATCACATACTTACTCTCACGCCGGAGGTGGTTCGCAAGGCCTAACCCCTGCGCAATCACTTAACGAAGTGTCTACTATTTCTTATTGCAGATTGACTACAAGTTTGGCGCAAGCATATCACCCCTCATACCATTCGATCACCATCAAAGGCCTGGTCGTACGAATTATTGTATAATCAATATGCAATAATCCAAGAGGCCCCGGCGGCAAACCTCACCTATAAAGGGGCTCTAATCCGCATACAAGGTACAACAACTTTCTCTCTCATAATTACACACACATACCTTTACTTTCCCTCTCAAGAATGCACTTACTCTCACGCCAGAGTCTAATCGTGGGGTCCGTCCCCACGGTAAGACTAACGGTTTACCTTTCTTGTGCAGGGATCTCATCCAAACTACTTGAATTAGTACAAGATCATCCTACCAAAGGCTTGTCGGCCCAGTCCAGTAAGCTGCGCCCAGACCTTCTATAACCCATCGCACAAATTGTACTAACAAGTTGGCGCCATCCGTGGGACCCGAACACAACTGCGTTCCAGAAAATACTCACCATGAGCACCAGATTCGGACCAACTCCTACCTTCATAACTACGTTGCAGAGTACGGTAGAAAAAGAAGATCACATGGTCTCGACGGACCTTGAGGGACCTGCTTCCGACGCAGCCCTCCGGAGGTACTATGATAAGCATTTTGACAAGATCTTGGCTATCATGACGGAGAAAGTTCATAAACGAGAAGAGATAGGCAAAGCAGCGAAAATTTGGAAGGATTATCATGAAACCCAGCATCACCGCAGAGCGGAAACGTCAAGTGAAGACCTGCGGAAACAGCTTGAGATAGCAAAGCAGAGGAACACACAAAGTAGCGACAGACAAGGACATACACGATCCAGGTTACCCAAAAAAAAAAGGAAGAAGGGCGTAAGGGAAACGGTGTTCAAAAGATTGCACCAAAGTGTGTTCCACGGACTTGGGGATAGGAAGGGAAGTGTTTCCATTTGTCCCAAAGACCGCAGGCAACAAGTACTCGATGGTACCGGAAAGAAAGAGAGGAGCAACCGCAATGGTTCTCAACCGTGGCCGACAGGATCGGGGATGAGAAGTCATGAAACCAAAAAAACTTGGTCGCGGAAGGCGAATAACCATTTGGACGGTGAATCTCACGGAAATAAAGGCCAAGGATCCAAAGTCAAAAAGCAGAAGCCAAATGATTATGGATGCGACCTGGACAGACCCTGGGTCTGCAAGGAAACTGATCCGTTCACCCTGCGTATCCAGTACTTAGAAATGCCCCTAAAAACGCGGACGCCAACCAACGTGAAAACATATGATGAGAGTGGAGACCCTGAGGATCATCTAAAGATCTTCTAGGCAGCCGCAAAGGTGGAACAATGGGCCATGCCAACATGGTGTCACATGTTCAAATCCACGCTCACTAGATCCGCTAGTGTCTGGTTTGATGACCTTCCACCCGAATCAATAGATAACTATGACAAGCTAAAGGAGGCTTTCTTGACTAACTTCCTACAGCAAAAGACAGGCATTAAAGACCCCGTGGAGATTCATCACATCAAGCAAAAGGATGGAGAGCTAACGGAAGACTTCGTACAGAGGTTCAAAGAAGAAACAAGGAACGTAAAGGGAGCCCCAGAAATTATGAAAGTCTCAGGATTCATGCATGCGATCATTGATCCAGAGCTAATTAAGCGGCTACATGACAGAATCCCAAAGTCAATTAGCGAAGTAATGAATACAACCACATCCTTCCTAAGAGGGGAAACGACCGCAGGAAGTCGTGGAAGAAGAAGGCCTTGGATGTAAAAACCAATTGAGCGAGCCGTGGTCAAGTCTCCACAAGACTTTAAAAGAGAATTTAGAAACAAAAAACGAACTCGAGAAAGTCAACAAAGTCTCCGCAACCCACAAAAACCTTTTAGGGAAATATCGGCACTAAGGAGAGCAAGATCTCCAAATCCGCCCCCAGTTGCCGTAATCGAAGAAAAGGCTGACGGAAAATTCTGTGAATTCCATGGAAAAGCAAGGCATACCAAGGAAGAATGTTTGCATTTGAAGAAGCAAAAGGGAAAGAGCCGATGATAGAAGCTGACGAATAGCAAGAATAAACAGAATGGCATGCACAAAAAAAATATATATAACATATATAAATAAATAAATATGATATATTTATATATGTGTGTAGCAAGAAGAAATAGCAAGGATGGAAACATACTACGAATTCGAATGAAAACACAGTGCGGAAGCAACCCCCAGAGAATAGAAGGAAACAGAAAACCGCAACCCGTAACAAGTTAGCCCTGGAAGGGATAACACACCAGAGAAGTACGCAGGAAGTCGCGGTGGACATGGTAAAAAAAAAAGAGGTCAGGAAAAGGGAGATAATAGATAACAAAAAAGGCAAATGCGGAGGTAAAAGGATAAACCTTATCCAGATAACCAGAAAGGAAGAAATCTGCAAGTACAGATACGCGTTCCTTCTAAAGGAATATCACGTCAAATAACGCAGAAAAATACGCCCAGGCTACGAACCTAGGCATGCAATAACCTACCAACCGGTAGAAAAAGACAAATGCCACCGGGTGAAAAACAGTAAAACCCTCGCTATAAATACGCGAAGTAAAAAAGGAAGACACAAGAAAAGCAAAAGCAATAACCACAGGTCTCCAAAGTCAAACATTCCTAAAAAGATAAGTCTGAAGAAGTTTGTTCCTATGGCAACATATTGCCAAGACAGCAGCAATGGAAACATAAAAATCCTAAACCTTTATCACCATCACAAGGGAAAAACGAAGGAGGATACGGAGAGTACACAAATATTTTCTTAAATGACTGCTAATAACACTTAGTCGTTTCAAAATGACGGCGAATCACCTACCACCCCAAAACACGATGACGCCCCGTCATTCAAACCTCCTCCTACAGCATTTCCAAGTTCCTTGTCAATTAGAGTTGTGGCACTCATGACCGGAGCACTACTGTCGATTAGACTCCCAGGAGCCGTTGGGAAACAAGATCGAACAGGTGCTCACGGGTCAACTGCGGAGACGGCCGGGTCAAGGAGGCACGTGGGAACTGAAATGGTAGGGGCGGGAATTGTGGAGTGTGAAAAGGGATGGGTCCTCAGGGAAGGATAAGAAGGAACGCTAGGAGAAGGAGCTATATCAAGAAGCCCCTAGCTATTAGGAAGCTTCCCTTACAACGGCAAGCAACAAAGGATGCAGACTACGCATACATCCTATCGTTGTTGCACCCCGGCTCTTAGGCAAGCACATGTCTACCGACCAAAGTGAATTTGGTCGGACAGACCGAGCGCAAGCTAAAAATGACCAGCTTGCAAGGGCCGGGATATATATATAAAAGCTACTTTCACAGTCTACACTTTCAAAAACACGGAGCTTTCCGAAGGACGAAAGGTAATAGCCTGGTAGCTCTTCCGAGATCATCTTCAGAAGAGAGTGACACGAGGTCTCAGAGGAGAAAGTAGCATACAAGTAGAGGATTCTAGCCCACGAAGAAAGCATGGATACTCGTAAAGCCGTCATCCACACCAACTAAGCCAGAAGAACTGCATGCGGATGATAATCAAAACAAATTTCCGTCATACAAGAAATCTCCCAAAGGAAGCAATGTTTGCCATTAGCAGAACTCTAAAGAGAAGCACGGCTTGCGTAGCCACGGAAATAAAAGAGTAAAGTTGATAGCAGGGAAGTATAAAATGTATTTGAATTTACCTATTTCTGTAATGTATTTAAAAAATATGATCAATTTAAAAAAAAATGATGAAGATTAGCTACCTTCATTATTTTATTCTTCAAAATGTTTTTTATCTTTATCAAGTGCATAAGACGCACAAGCAAACAAATTGGGTACGGCCCAAATATATGTTATTTCCGAATAGCATAAGGTTATCACGAATAACACAACTGGTGAACAACTTAATCACCAAAGTACGTAAGAGGTATTGCAAACCCAGTACTGGGAGGATAGCCCAAAATTATCCAAAGACTATTACAAACGTGCATATCCGTATAACGTTAAAAATAGCACCGCACAAACAAAAAGAGTATGTGCGCAAAAGACTATTACAAACGTGCATATCCGTATAACGTTAAAAATAGCACTGCACAAACAAAAAGAGTATATGCGCAAAAGACTATTACAAACGTGCATATCCGTATAACGTTAAAAATAGCATCGCACAAACAAAAAGAGTATGTGCGCAAAAGACTATTACAAACGTGCATATCCGTATAACGTTAAAAATAGCACTGCACAAACAAGAAGAGTATGTGCGCAAAAGACTATTACAAAACGTGCATATCCGTATAACGTTAAAATAGCAAAAAAAATGGAAGATAACATGCACCGAAGGCATCAAAAACTCGAATATAAAGAAAAGTTGCAGCATAATATACAAAACAAAAGGAAAAAGGCTTAAAACAATCATCGCAAGTATCACGAAATAAACACAAGCATTGTTCAGATGATTACAAAAAAAACATTAACTAAATTCGCACTAAAGCGATAGTACTTGCTTAAGGCTCGGACAGCACAGTGGAGACCTCGCTTACTCCAGAAGATGGGTCATTTGCAACTCCAGCAAGGGTGTAAGACCCACCAACCTCATAATCTTCAACAGAAAGGGGTACTGCGGAAACATCTGAAGTACTAATAGGAAGAGGTGCAACCGGCACAAAAGTAGTACAAACAGAGGCCAGACCATCAGCTGAAAATGTTTCCACACCCATTACGTTGCGAGCAGATAAAGGTTCAATGGAGGAATTGTAAACATCGGAAATGGACAACTGATAACCATCAAGGCATTTTCTAACCTGATCAACCCTCCTTTGAACAACCTCTAGAGAGCAAGACAAAGCGTTGTTACCAACAATAACATTACTACACTTATCATAAACGGGAACAATGAGTTATTCAAGATCCGGCTGCAACCCTGCAATCATGGGAGCATTCGTGGAAGGCTCATCAACACGGAGAAGATCCATAACTTCAGCAATACCGGCATTCTTGCTAGACTTAAGCGCGACAAGCAAAGAAAACTCCACATTCTCAAGGGCTCTCACAGCAGAAACATAGTGATCTTCTGCGGAAGGATTATATGCAGCAAGCTCCTCAAGGTCTCTTTTCTCCTTACCATGGTTAATACCTGCAGCTAAGCCTTCTTACATACCCTTATCAACGGCACGCTCAATAACCTTTGCCATTGCCGCAGTATACTCTGGAGAGTTTAAGCACTTAAACACTGCGAGACTCATACCATTCGTCAATAACCAACGACGGCTAGATAATAGTGTAAGCAATCGAGGATAAAACTCCTCATCAAGATGACTAGCCAGGGCATACAAGTCAGCAACGGCCGAATTAACCTTTCGCATAAGTCCGGCCACCTTAGCATCCTGAATCTTAAAAAATTCCTCCTCTAAAGCAGCAAAGGATGGAGCCCGACTGCGGAGCTCAGAACATGAATCTTCCAAAGCCCGTACCTACAAACAAAACAAAGTTTAAAAAAAAATTAAAAAAAAAAGAAAGAAAGAAGGGACACGGATGCATACCTGCCCGGAAAGACTAGAATTCTGAGACTTAAGAATAATAATCTCAGCTCTTAAAGAGGATGACTCAGAATCCTTGGCATCAAGGGATGAGCGAAGTGCTGCTACCTCGGCTCGAAGAGAATTTCGCTCTCCCTCAAGCAAGGAATTTTGGTCTTTCAGGGACGAAAGCTCAGCAGCAGAAGCTGCTATGGACGCAGTAACAGACGATGCATGGGAAGAAATAGCATTGGCAACTTCAGACTTCAGAGTCAAAATTTCCTTATCCTTACTCGCCAACAAAGACAATAAGCGTTTCCGCTCCATAGCATTATACTCTAAACGCTGACGGACTTCAGAACTAAAGCTCAATTGTCACACCACGGCAACATTAAACTCACCTAGGAGGTGCTCATACCCCATATCATGGATAGAAGAAAAAAGGCAGGAAGAGCAAACTCGTCCACCATAGAACGACACTCATCAACATCATCAAGAAGGGAACTCTTGGCAACATTCCACTTCGGAATATGAACATTAGATAAAGAACTAGAGTTCGGGTCATCAACAGTCCGAATATCCTCAACCGGGACATCAAGACCTGAAAGGTCATCAAGAATCGGATAAACACTACCAACCGGAGAAAGGCCACCTGGAAGGGAAGAAGGAACATTAACTTGACCCTTCCCCTTCCCAATAGGATAAACAGCAGTAATGACGGCATCCGTCATAACAGGCGTAGGAGAACTACGAATAAGCAAGTAAAGAACAAGTAAATAAATGGAAGAAGCGACAAAAGAATAAAGAAAAATAAAAGCATAAACAAACAAACCTGGAAGGAGAACCATAAGGATTGAACAAACCAAAGCCAGTTTCAGTGGGCATTCCAGCTTCAAAAAGGGGAGTAATTGATAGTAAAGGAGAAGAAGAAGAAGAATGAGTGGGCAAAGCATTTAAACAATATTCAAGAGATTGTGAACTTTGAGCTAGCAACTTCTTAATAGACTCTGAAGACTTACCACCAGTAGAGGCCCTACTGGAATCGTTAAGGTCGCTCCTTGCCTTTTTAGGGGGATGAACGAGGTTGATACCAACCTTCCTCCTCTTCCTACTAGAACCAGAAGCCACCCCACTGTCAAAACCAATGTCAAAACCCGAATAATCAGGTCGCGGAACAACACCGCCAGATGATTGAAAAACTCCAATTCCAGAACAAGCAGCTACACGCTCAACTTCACCAGAGGAAGGAGGAACAAGAGAGACAGTACGACCTTCGGTCGATTTTAGCAAAGGAACTTCATCATCCTTCCATGGCCGAGTGTCAACAAGCAATTCCATCAGGTTTTTATTCTTGACCAACGACAACAAATCCATAGCTGCAGCAAACAGACAAAAAAGAAACATAGATCAGCAGAAAATCAAGATAAAAAAATAAAAGGGAAAAACATAGATATGGTATACCCACCCTGATTCTCTTGATCATAAAACACGGGATAAAAGTCATTGCCCAAAGTGTAATTACGGCTCAACCCAACCAAACAAAGGAAAGGTTCCGGAAACTTAACAAAAGAAGAAGCATTGGTAACAAGGGAGGCAACATGTTCAGCATTAAATTCAGTATCCCTAGGAGTGGCATCCTTAGGAAGACGTCCGCTAACGAAAAAAGGATGAATAGAAGGACAAGCAAATGAGTCAATCCAGAAAAAGTGGTCGTTCCAACTTTTAAGACAATCAAGGGGCTTGGTATAGCAAACACCAAAGCTATCAGCACGTTTTCTAAAAGAAAGCCAGCCATGGCTGCGAGACAAGACATAAAAACACCTAAACAAACCAACTGAGGGTTCAATACCAAGTGCAAAACAAAGAATTTCAAATTGAGAAACCTTAGCAGCACCGATGACAGAAAGTTGCGAGATATAAATACGATAGTAGTCAAGAATCGAAACAAGAAGACAAGGGAAGGCGGAAATTAGCAAACTCAAAGAAACTGGTATAAACACCGATTTTTCCATTCGGCGCTTCACCAATGCTTTTGTCAGGATTAGGCAATTCCGGATCAACAAAAAGCGGAATCGAATAATCAACACAGAAACGATCAAGTGCCTTCCGGGATAATTTAGACTTGGTAGAAGAAAAAGTACCCATAACGGAAAAAGAAAAAGAGAATCAAGAACCTAACCTGACTGCAGAACGTGGAAAACAGATACACCAAAAGTAAAACCAGATCGAAGAATAGCGTTCGCAACAGAAGAACAGTAAAAAGAAATGGCTAAAACCAACATATGGGGTATTTATACAAACAGAATGACGATTAACTAAGAAAACCCTAAGAGAGGACACGCGTCCAAAAAGCAATCTAATCCAACGGTCAAAAACCAGACTACGTGAATAAGGATGGCAGAAGACCAAGGGCCCACGGAGTCAAATCAACCAGAACATGGAAAGCCGTAAAACGTACATGTTGTAAACAACAATTCCCAAGGAAAGGAAGCGTCTAAGGAACGCTTCTAGAATGTGAAAGAACAATCAACCTGCAAGATGTAGTCTAAGTAAATCCACCGCGTGCGACAATATCCGCACGCAGTGCACATAATAGACTGGGGGGACTGGATGGTATAGCAGCCCCTAAGGGTAGAAAAAAGTATCTCCGGAAAAGAAAAAGCTCACGACGAAATCTTTAGTCAACCTAAATCTAGTGACATCCACCGCATGCGACAATATCCGCACGCAATGAATATACTAGACTGGGGGGACTTGATGACGTATAGTATGTATAACAGGCCTACTAAGCCCAAAACATACTCTACGCCCACTCTAGGCTTAGGCCCAATGACTGCAAATCCTGGACTCAGGTCCAATAACCAGAGACCCTGGGCCAACGGTAAGCCCAATGACTAAGTTGGCTACGGCCCGGGCCTTGAAATACGCGCAAGGGCCGTAACGGGCTGAACCTTCAACCGTTAGGCCTCTCACGTCCGCATCCGCGAATAACACGAAACCCTTGTCCATCAAGGGTCCAGCTCCGGCAACTAACCACTATATGCAATAATCCAGGAGGCCCCAGCGGCAAACCTCACCTATAAAAGGGGCTTTAATCCCCATACAAGGTACAACAACTTTCTCTCTCATAATTACACACACATACCTTTACTTTCCCTCTCAAGAATGCATACTTACTCTCACCCCGGAGTCTAATCGTGGGGTCCATCCCCACGGTAAGACTAACGGTTTACCTTTCTTGTGCAAGGATCTCATCCAAACTACTTGAATTAGTACAAGATCATCCTACCAAAGGCTTGCCGGCCCAGTCCAGTAAGATGCGCCCAGACCTTCTATAACCCATCGCACAAATTATACTAACACCAGGAAAACTTACTATTCGCACACGGCGAACACTCGAAAAAGGGAAGGCGATTTGGTAATCGCGGAGGTAGATCAAACTTTTCATGAGGAAACTGGCAACGTAATAGGAATAAATATGACTCGAAGGAGGAAGGCTCAACTCACAAAGGAAAATCAAACACAAAGTGGAATAAGCGTGAGTAGGATATGAGCAAAGTACAATGTCACAAGTGTAGGAAACTTGGAAATTTTAGAAAAGACTGCACACAACCATCAACAACACATGAACAATCAAACCTTATCTTAGAAGACGAAGAACCATCACTATAATGACTACACACGAAGAAGTACTGTTGAATGAAGGACATATTAAACCCGGAAAATATGCTACAACAGATACAAGCATATGGTACTTAGATAACGGTGCAAGTAACCATATGACGGGAACTAGGAGTCATTTTAGAGACATTGACGAACGCATAACAGGACGTGTTCGTTATGGAGATGGATCGTATGTAGAGATAAAGGGAAAAGGCTCTATATTGTTAGGTTGTAGGAATCACGAACAAAAGATAATATCGGATGTATACTACATTCCAAAACTCAAAAGCAACATACTAAGTTTAGGACAACTCACAGGGATAGGTTGTAAAATCATCATGGATGGAAACCAACTGACTTTGTATGATAAGAATAAGAAGTTGTTGATGAAGATTGAAAGATCTAAGAATAGACTTTACAGTATTAAACTGCAAATAGAAACACCCATATGCCTCTTAGAAAATGTAGATAACCAAGCATGGTTGTGGCACGCTAGAGTAGATCATCTAAACTTTGATGACATCAACAAGATGACAAGGAAAGGTCTAGGTGGAAGGAATACCAAGAATAAATCATGCAGGACAGATTTGTGATGCATGTTTATTAGGAAAATATATTAGGACATCATTTTTAAATCAAACTAAGTTCAGATAAAAAAAACCCTTTGGATTTAGTATATGGAGACCTATGTGGCCCCATAAGTCCAGCCACACACTCCGGAAAGAAAATCATTTTCTTGTTAGTGGACGACTGTACATAATTTATGTGGGTCTACTTTTTGACATCGAAAGATCAAACATTTAACACTTTCAAGGAATTTAGGCAACAAATTGAAATGGAATTAAGAACAAAATCGAGGATTCTAAGAACAGATAAGGGAGGTGAGTTCAAACCTAATGAATTCACCAAGTATTGTAAAGAAAATGGAATAACACGACAATTGACGGCACCATACTCACCTCAACAAAATAGAGTTGTGGAGAGGAGAAATAGAACAATGTTATCTACTACGAGGAGTATGATGAAAGCAATGAAGTTACCATTAAACTTTTGGGCGGAAGCAGTCAGACACGCCATTTATATACTAAACAGGGTACCTACAAGAACCATGGTAGATAAAACTCCATATGAGGCACTCTACAATAGAAAACCATATCTGGAAAACCTAAGGATATTCGGATGCACAACTTATGCCAAAACAACCATACCTCACTTGAAAAAGCTGGATGATAGAAGCATACCCATGATTTACTTAGGAGTAGAGGAAGGATCAAAAGCATGTAGGCTATATGATCCAAAAGAAAAAGGAAACATGTTAGAGAGGATGTAAAGTTTATGGAAACAAAACCGTGGGATTGGGATAAAAGCAGAGAGGAAACAAGTACACAAGGCTCATTTTGGGCAAGTTTTGTGGTAGAAGGAGTCGACAATGAAAACACTACATCAGTTAACTCAGAAAACAATAACAATACCTATCAGGAACATGAACCAATTACTGCTCCAAATTCTCCAACTACCCCACCAACATATACTTACAACCCACACTCAGAAGAGGAAGATGCTACTATTAGTTCATTTAAAAGCTCAGAAAATGGATTTGATGATACACCAGTACAAGGTCTCAAGGACGTAACGGAAATATATAAGTATGCACGTAAAGGTGAAATTGAAAGTCTACTATTTACGAAAGAAGAACTACGTAACTAAAAGGAGGCATCAACAGATAAGAAATGGATCGAGGCCATGAAAATTGAACTGGATTCAATCAACAAGAATAACACATGGACTCTTACTACTTTTCCTACAAATCAGAAGGCAATAGGACTCAAATGGGTTTTCAAGACCAAGAGGGATGCAAAAGGAAAAATCATCAAATAAAAGCAAGACTAGTAGCAAAAAGATATGTACAGGAACAAGGAATAGACTTCGACGAAGTATTTGCACCAGTTACACGCATCGAGACAGTTCGTTTGATTTTAGCACTGGCAGCATATCATGAATGGCAAGTACATCACATAGATGTCAAATCAACATTTTTACATGGAGATTTGAAGGAGGAAGTCTACGTCACACAATTTGAAGGTTTTATACAACAAGGAAATTCAGGGAAAGTTTACAAGCTCACGAAGGCATTATATGGCCTAAGACAAGCACCACGAGCTTGGAATGTGAAACTTGATCAAACCTTAAAGTCATTAGACTTTAAGAAATGTAATCTCGAACAAGAAATTTATACGAAGAAAAGCAAGAATTCCACACTGATAGTTGGAGTTTATATTGATGATTTGATAATCACGGGCACTCCAAGAAAGGAAATCGACTTGTTCAAATCCCAGATGGAAGACAAATTTAAAATGAGCGACTTAGGATTGTTAGCTTATTACCTCGGGATAGAAGTTACTGAGACAGGAGGAGAGATTACAATCAAGCAAACATGATACATGAACAAAATCTTAAAAGATGCAAGTATGATGGAAAGTAATGACACGAACATACCTATGGATCCCGGTACTAAGTTGGTCAAGGCGGAAGATGGAAACTCAGTTGACGTAACTTATTACAGAAGCCTAATAGGATGTCTCAGGTATCTACTACATAAAAGACCATATCTTAGTTACTCAGTAGATTCATGCGAGACCCAAAGGATCACCACCTGAAGGCAATAAAGCAAGTAATCCGATACATCAAAGGAACAAAGGAGCATGGTATTATATACAAGAAAGACGGCGGCTGCAAAATTACAGGTTATAGCGACAGTAGTTATGGAATCAATACTGATCAAGGATAAGGAACTACTAGAATAGTATTTTACTTTGGAGAATCACTTATTACCTGGTGCACTCAGAAGCAACCAACGGTAGCGCTCTCATCATGTGAATCAGAATTCATGGCAGCTATTGGAGCAGCATGTCAAGCTTTGTGGTTAAAACGACTACTTAGTGAAATAACAGGTTGCGAGGAGAAAAGAATAACACTAAAGGTTGATAACATCTCAGCAATAGCACTCGTCAAGAACCCAGTTTTTCATGGAAGAAGTAAGCATATCGATATTCGCTATCATTTCATTCGTGAATGCGTAGAGAATGGACACATCAATGTGGAACACGTCAGTGGAGAATTACAAAGAGCAGATATCTTAACTTAAGCTTTACCAAGACTAAAGTTTGTCACTATGCGACAAATGCTCGGAGTTCAAGATCTAGGACGAAGCAACAATCAAGATTAAGGAGGAGAATGTAGACATAATCTCGACATTGCTCCTGCATATTATGTAACATACGAAAGCCTAAGGGCTAAACACGTTAAATAGATAGTTTGTAACCGTTATTCGGTTAGGGTAGTTAAAAGTTAGTTAATTTCGGTTATGATATTACCGAACAGACACAATGGTTCATGCAAACCCTTATATAAAATGCGTAATAGTTGAATGGTTAGACGATATATACAATCTTATTTAGTAAACATTGCAGCTTGTATCGACTAATACTAGCACCGACGGACCTTAATGGAGACCGGGGAGGGCCCCAGCCCCCCCCCAAAATTTGCGGCACCTAGTGTAAATATTATAGGTTTTAGGGGTAATTTAGTTGAGGTTACAAACAAATCTCCAATTCGGCCCTCCCAAAATAAATTCGGCCCCACTAAAAAAAATGTTCAAGTTCCGTCTATGAATAGTAGGGACAACATTGTAGCCCAGCACTAACAAACATAACGCAGCAGTACAAAAAACAAAAAAGTAATAATATACTAATTTAACTTATTTTCTTATCGTTGTATAACCCGTCATGCCACATGGAAAAATAAGTAATGTTTTTATTTGATAACTGCATCCCCTGTGCCCGACTTCAGATTCTATTGGAAAGTGGATTTTCGCAGATCACTCTCAGTGACGTAGCTTCGTATTCCTGAAACATGTTTAATAGCTTTTTCCAGTACCAGCAAACACTATAGTAAATAATATATCATATGTGCTTACATAAAGAATGAAATCCATTGAAAAGTCAATAGTTTGACTCAAAAGTCAATCTTTCACTGATTTCAACCCATTGAAGGCTATATTTATGCAAATGTAAACTTTTCTTGAATTTATTTATAACATGATCACTTGAATTTATTTGTAACATGATCATGTCAAGTTTCATTGTTTTAACCATGAACATACATTGACTTAATGAAGAAGTCAAAGTTAATAACCATACCTTGATTCAAGAGTATATTACTAGTACTAGTTAGATACCCGCGCACAGCGGCGGCGATAAATATAGTAAATGAATTGCTAACCCAACTCTCCTCGCAATTCCTTACCCGCTTAGTGAATTCATTTCACAACACTCCAAATGTATATGTGTTAGTTGTATGTGTTTGTTTGGGTTTTCCGTATCTTTCTCGTGACATCATTATTCCCGCATATAAAAAGACCTTCACAATCTCTTTCCCGTCAAACCGTTTCCCAAAAGTAAATGATTTTGATAAATAAAGTTTGTATTGATTGAAATAAAGGTTAAAGTTATAAAAATTTAAATCAAAATAAAATAAACCTACTAAAAATATAAAAACTAAAAACTTATAAAAATATATCAAAATGGATGTTGAATTAAAGAGCACAAAATTTTAAAAAATATGGTGAAATTAGATCATAAAAAAATTAAACGGATTAAAAGATATTTAAAGTTAAAAATAATGGTGATTAATTAGTTAGGAAGTGACATGTGTCACCCCATTATTGAAGCTCTTTATTTTAGTTTGTTAGAGCTCATCCCTTTTTGTTATTTTTTAGTTAGAGAAGTGACACATGTCACTCAATGATTGGAGCTCCTTATCTTAATTTTTTGTGGAGCCCACAACTTAAATGCTTTATATAGTAGTATAGATTAGACACTTGGTTCCTTGGCGTATCTCCTTGTACTTTGATTTTAGACGGCTAGCTGAAACCAAACCATCTTGGGCGAGTTTAAACTTCAAGTTCAAAAGAAGAAGAAGAAGAAGAAAAAAAAATTGATAGTTTTTGGTCTAAGTTAGATGTGTGTTTTTTCATCGACTTAGAGAAAAAAATACCTCCAGCTTGATCAAAAGAAAATAAAATGTTTCTTTGATAGTTTTTTCTTCATTGACTTAAAGAAAAAATTACCTCCGATCAGCACACTCAGATGATCAGACCCATGAAATAGAATGAATCTTTCTATTCTTCTTAGCGAAAGTAACATCAATACGACCAGAAGCTATGACAAGAACAACTGGTGCACCACCTGCAGACATGCTGAATGTTTCATCATCAGATCATCACTCGACCACGGTACATGGGACTTCTGCTTTTGCTGCCTGTGCTATTCACGGCTTTATATGTAGCAGAATGTTTCATCATCAGAGGTTTTTATCTTCGATGTAAAACCACACGACTCAAGAAGCCATCTAGGCCCCTTCGATGTAAAACCACACGACTCAAGAAGCCATCTAGGCCCAACAACACGCAGACCTTTCACCCTAAAAATACTCTCTGGAAGCCGACTTATGCCTGTTCCAATGATATCCAACTCTTCTAAACATTCTAACCGTCCAATTTCCTCAGGCAATTCCGCAACTTGAATACAATACGAGAGATGGAAATATTTGAGATATTTCATCTCACATATGCTGTTTGGAATATCTCGTAAAATCTCACACTCTGTTAGGATTAGCTTCTCTAAACATTGTAATTGACCAAGATTCTCGGGTAACTTCTTTAGTAGACAGCAAGATTTAAGTTCGAGAATTTTCAGATATTTCAACATACAAATACTTTCTGGAAGATGTTTCATCTCTGTAGACAGCAAAATCAGCTCCTCTAGACCTTCTAACTGGACAACGAACTCCGGAACCTCTGAAATATCGCCTTTCAGAGTAAGCTTTCTTAAACATTGAAAATCACAAATGGTTACTGTAGAAATCTCAAGGTTGCGTACAGAAATACGTTTCTCAAGATTCCCAACTGCTGGATGTTGAATATAAAAAGATGTAAGCCATGACTTCACTTCAAAGGACTCCACAGTGACATATAACCCCAATAAATTGTCAACATCAACTAAGAGAATCCGTTTGTCCAACAAAAATGATTCAAACCTCCCACAATCAGTTAAGTCTAAGTCGTAAAGTGTTTTTAGACATCCGATGGGAGCATTAATTTTTACCAGATCATAACATTCTCTAAGAGCAAACATCTGGAGATTTGGAGTCAGCCCAAGGTCAACGGTACGCAATTTTGTATTTCTAAGGCTGAACCATATGAGTTTTGGACACCCAAAGGGCATGTGAAGTTCTGCCAAACTGTCACATCCAGCAAGAATTAGAGTCTGGAGATATGGAGAGATCATTCCAAGGTGAAGGTTCCTCAACTTTGAACCATTAATGCTGAGGGTTTTGAGCTGAGGGCAACGGAAGGGCATTCGAAGTTCTACCAAATCATGACAATCTTTGAGACTTAGTGTCTCAAGTTTCGGAGTAATTCCGAGATGAAGGAACATCAACTTTAAATTATTGAGCTTGAGATCTACAAGCTTTGGACATTCAGCGGGAATCTGAAGTTCGACCATATCTGTACAGTCATTGACTTTTAACGTTTCAAGTTTCGGAGTAATCCCGAGACGAAGGGTAGTTAACTTTAAGTTATGGAGTTCGAGATTTACGAGTTTTGGACACTCACCCGGAATCTGAAGTTCGACCATATCAGCACAGTTATGGAGGCTTAGTGTCTCAAGACTCGGAGTAATCCCGAGATGAAGGGACGTCAACTTTAAATAATTGAGGCTGAGATTAACGAGCTTTGGACATTCAGCGGGCATATGAAGTTCGACCATATCGGTACAACTCCTGACTCTTAGCGTCTCAAGATTTGGATTAACCCCGAGGTGAAGGGTCCTCAACTTTAAATTCTTGAGGTCGATATTAACGAGCTTTGGACATTCAGCGGGCATATGCAGTTCGACCATATGAGTACAGTTCTTGAGTCTTAGGGTCTCAAGATTCGGAGTAATCCCCATGTGAAGGGTCCTCAACTTTAAATTACTTAGGTAGAGAGATCTGAGTTTTGGACTTTCAGCACGCATGTGTAATGTTTTCAATATATCACAATCATAGACACTTAACTCTTTCAGATTTGGAGTAACCTGGAAATGAACTTCTACCAAATTATTACATCTTTCAAGAATTAGTGACTCAAGATTCGGAGCCACACTAAGGTCAAGGGTCCTCAAATAACGTGAAAAGGTGAACTTCAGGAACCTGAGCTTTAAACAAGGCTGTCATAAGCAACAAAAAATGGAAATATAAATGTTAATTGCTGTAATGACTAATAAAAGAGGGAAAGATAAACTAGCAATTAATCAACCGTTATTCTACCTTTTCTTCTCCATCTTCCCAAAGTTGAACAATATCGCTGAACTCCATTTCGAGTCCAACAAGATTATTTGGTTGAAATGTTTTCGGTAAACTTGAGAAAGGATAACCACTCCACCTCAGAAATTGTAAGGCTTTTGGAAGGTGTAGACTAACTTCATCAAAGTTCCAGTTGCTTTCACTTATAAATAGGAACTCCACATGAAGAAATCTAAGTTCTGTCATGTTTGCGAGACCGTTCACTAAAATTTCAAAATTGAATTTCTCTGCATTTGCATCTGCATCCAGTTTTATACATTTTGTTGCTTCGGTACCCTGTAATTCAAATAGCAGTGACAGTGACCATGAGATTTGTTTCACTACAAAATAAAACGTGTGAAGTATTATAACTCGAGGTTAACGCACTAGAAGGTCAATCTACTCGAGGTAAATTTTTTGGTGTTAAATGGCTTGTTATCATGGAAGCTATTTTGTATATATAATAAAACAAAATTTAGTTTTTGTACAATGACTAAATTGAACATTTAGCAAGTATGCTGACTTTTTAGTTTAACAACCCAAATAACTTGATACTTACCGAGCCATTAGCCAATATATCTTCAATTTCCTCCCCAATCCATAACCGGCTATGCCTTTTAGGTTCATTGGGGTTCAAACGACGAACAATATTCATGCCCATTTCTACTATATGGTGATGCATCCCCAACTCCCCACGTTCAGAAATATTTATAAGAGATCTCTGCTCAAGAACTCTTAAGCCAGCTTCAGCAAAAAATCCACAGCTTTCAAGCGCTTTAATTGCATCATCTTTATACCAACCTTTCAGTAAGCATGCAACATCTAGAAATATTTCCTTGTAATCCTCCTCAAGACCATTATAGCTGAGTTCCAATTTTTCCATGGTTGCCTTTAATGGAATTCTTTTTAGTCTTTCTAGGGTATCTATCCATTGAGGCACATTTTGACCACAAAGAAGTGAACCCAAAACTTTAATCGTTAATGGAAGACCATCAGCATATTGTACAACTTCTTTTGAAAGCTCTTCATACCCTTCAATCGGAATATCTTTAATAAATGCATACTTACTAAAGAGAGAAATCGCTTCCGCGTGCGATAACAGGCTGACATTAGTGCACTTCACTTGGTGGGCTAACAGAACTTGCTTATCTCGTGTGGTAATGATAACTCTGCTTCCCAATTTGAACCAGTCAGGCTCGCCTGCTAAGGCCTCAAGTTGTTCAATATCATCAACATCATCTAGAACAATAAGAACTTTTCTCCCACGTATCATCCTTTTCATCATGTTTGTTCCTTCATGAACACTACTTACAGTGATGTTTCCTTTACTTAACACGCTTGAAAGAACTTGTTGTTGCAACTTATTCAAACCGTACAAAGAGGATTTGGAAACTTCCCTTACATTTTCAACAAAGGCTTTACCGTCGAACTTAATGGATATTCGATCAAAAACAGCTCTTGCCAAAGTTGTCTTCCCCCCACCTCCCATCCCCCATATCCCAATCATGTGGACATCATCAGCATCAAGTTCTAAAGATGAAAGGAAATCTTCCATTCGCGCCTCCATGCCTACTAACTTTCCGTTAACACTCGTACTACTTGAACATATCTTTTTGAAAATATCGTCAACAATTATTTGGATCAATTTGGATTCATCCCTGTAACAATGAAGAAGATCTAAATAGTTAGCTTTCAAATCTTACACACACAATTAGTTTGCAGCTATAATATTAATTCATATTGCAAATGAATTACCCATTAGCAGTCTCCTTCAACTCCCACCCAGCAAGATTGCCTGCTTCCTTCAAAGCCTCCCTCCATTTCCCAACAGCTTCTTCATTTTCATGTTTTTTAAAAGCTTCTCCAACCGCCCCACTTTGCTTTCGGATTTCCGTGGGCTCCACATCATAAAAGACTGGGTAAGCAGTCTGCTCATCACTAGTATGCTCACTTGTCTTCTGACATTCCATAATCTTGACAAGCTCATCTAAGCACCAAGAGGAAGATGCATAGTCCTTAGAAAACACGACGATGTAGAATCTCGAGTCCTCAATAGATTTGATGAGCTGGTTGTCGATCATTTTCCCTTTTTCAATTTTCTCATCGTCTTTGTAAGTTTCAATCCCATGTTGCTCAAGAGCTTTGTAAAGATGACTAACAAAGTTGTAACGAGTTTCTTCACCTCTGAAGCTTATAAAAACATCATACCTGAAGCTCTTTTGAATGGATGAAGTTGAAGTTGACGCCATTGAAGTTAATATTGAAGGTTTGTATGAAGCAGCTGGATGAGATGAATAACGTTTCTAGAGCAATGGTCAACAAGACAATCGTAATGTGAAGGCAACTGTGTTTTTGTGGAAATAACATTTTGAATAACGTGGAGACATAAAAACCTCTTAATTAGTCAAATGAAATAATGTTTCATACTGATCAAACAAAAGTTGCATTTATGATCCTTCTTCTATTCAAGTTGAGATAAACAAAGATCACAAAAATATAAAGATAAATAATCTTAATCATTCATTTTTTTATCTCCAAATTGAAACTCATTTTTCAAAATAAAATATCTCAAAAATGATTTATCATTAGGCTAAAAAGAAAACCTTTCTTTAAACATTATTTGCTAGCAGAAATGTAAGACAAG
This sequence comes from Chrysanthemum seticuspe, assembly GCA_019973895.1. Lineage (NCBI taxonomy): Eukaryota > Viridiplantae > Streptophyta > Magnoliopsida > Asterales > Asteraceae > Chrysanthemum > Chrysanthemum seticuspe. Next base: position 19,396,076 of record BPTQ01000006.1, read on the forward strand.
AAAAAGATGATTAATTTACCAAGACATGATCAAGCGTGGTCATTTCTTTGTTTCCTTAAATCATATCATTACCTAAATTTTATGAATAACATTTTATACTAGCCTCTCAGAATCCTTAATCATGCTAATATTAACTGTGTTATTCACGTGAATCTTCACTACTACACAAACAAACCATATAATCCACATTCAGGCTCGAGGACTTCTTTTTTTAAACTTCAAGTTGTACATGTTTTCATTTCCCTACATCAGTAAGTTATCTTCAATAAAGTTGTTTGTTTTTATATGGGACCATTTCTTTAATTTCAATCTCATTTCCCTACACCAATAATTCTTCAATAAATTTCCAATTTTCTATGTCATTTGTTATATATGAAATATCATGGCAATTTCTAGCTAGATTAGTCCAAAAAAATCTACCAATGAAATATCTTAGCAAAAAGAATTTGCTTGACTGTATTTTATATCTAACTTAGATTTTTTTTTTTTTTTCTTTTTTTTATAACATAAATTCCCTACTTCATAGTCTGATATCAAAAAATTCTACAACTGATGATAACCATATCAAACAAATTGCGTTCACTTATTAACTCAAACCTTGAATGTTACAAGCTTTAAAATCATGTTCCGATATTTTGTTAGTACTGAAAAACGTTCACTAACTTCCATAAAAGCCAGTCGAACCCCACCATATTCATTAAGAAAAAAGTTAGAAAAAACTTCCTGTATTTTAGTTATAAAATGATTATTCTCAATGAGGAATTTTCAAATGCTTACTCTTATTTTGATGCTTACTAAGGGACAAATCTTCACCATCTATTTAGTTTGATCTAATGGTGGGGATTAACCTAAGATTTAATATGTCTAAACCTAGGTCCATGTTTTTTTTCTTGTCTTTTTGTTTTTTTTCTTTCTTTCTTTCTTCTTTTGTTTTTTTTTTCTTTTTTTTTTTTGTTTTTTTTTAATTATTCACGTTTTTTGTTATAATCAGTTTTTTTTTTTTTTTTTTTTTTTTTTTTTTTTTTTTTTTTAAACGTTTTTTGTTAATATTCACGTTTAATTTTTTCAAAATTCGCATTTTTTTAATATTCACGTTTTCTTTTGTTTGTTTGTTTTTTTTTAATTAACGTTATTTACGTTTTTTTTAATTCGCGTTTTTTTTCTCTTCCCTTTCATACGTTTTCGTCCGTTTCAATACGTTTTAATCTATTTTTCGTCCGTTTTCATATGTTTTCGTCCGATTTCATACGTTTTTGTCCGTTTTCATACATTTTTGTCCGTTTTCATACGTTTTCACCTGTTTTCTTACGTTTTCTTCCATTATTCATACGTTTTCGTCCGTTTTCATACGTGTTTTTACGTTTTCATACATATTCGTTCGCTTTCGTCCGTTTTCATACGTTTTCATCCGTTATTAAATGTTTTCGGCCGTTTTCATACGTTTCTGAATATCACAAGTGATATTCTGAATAGTACAAGTGAGATTCTGGAATATCACAAATGATACTGTGAATATCGCAAGTGATGTTATGTGATATTTTGTCGTATTCTGTGATATTCTGAATGCCACAAGTGATTTTTTGAATATAACAAGTGATTTTCAACTAATGTTTTGTAACATGAAAATCATACGTGATATTCAAAATATCACATAGTGATATCAAGAAAATCACAAGTGATATTGATAATATCGCAAAGTGATATTCATACTATCGCAAAGTGATATTCTGAATATCGCAAACTCATATTCAAAATATCACAAAATGATATTCAGAATATCACAGAGTGATATTCAAAATATCACAGAGTGATATTCACAAAATCACAAGTGATATTCAGAATATCACAACGTGATATTCAGAATATTACAACGTGATATTCAGAAAATCACAAAGTGATATTAACAAAATATCACTTGTGTTTTTCAGAATATCACAAAGTGATATTCAGATAATCACAAGTGATATTCTGAATATCACAGAAATCACTTGTGATAGTCAGAAACGTATGAAAATGAACGAAAACTTAAGAAAATGGACGAAAACGTAAGAATACGGACGAATTCGTATGAAAACAGGCGAAAACGTATGAAAGAGTTAAAACACGTATGAAAACGTATGAAAAATGGACGAAAATGAAAGAAAAATGATGAAAACGGGCGAAAACGTAAGAAAACGGATAAGAACGTATGAAAACAGATGAAAACGTATGAAATCGAAGAAAAAAAACACGAATAAAAAAACGCAAAAAAAAAAGAAAAAAAAAAGCGCGAATTAAAAAAAAACGTTAATTAAGAAAAAACGTGAATAAGAAAAAAAAAAACAAAAAAAAGTGAATAAAAAAGAAAACAAAAAGACAAGAAAAAAAACATGGACTTAGGTTTATCTACTAAATTTTAGGTTAATCCCCACCATTAGATCAAACTAGATGGATGGTGAGGATTTGTCCCTTGGTAAGCATGAATTTTTGGGTAAGCAAAATAAAGTGTCTCTATTGTCAATATCTTTATCAAACCCAAATCATATTCAATTATTCATTATGAACCCCTGATAATAACCTGGCACTTTATTAGACCTTTTAATTTCATTTTGAACGACCCCGTCGATACAAATCTGACCCTTTTAAATCTATTTGAACCCTCTGATTGTGCAAATAAACCCTTACATGAACTTGTTGTTTGATAATAACCCATTTGGGTTGTTATATATTCCCAGATCTCTCATCTTTTAATTGACTACCAAAATTAAAGATTAGAGTTAGTCAAATTCACTACACTACAACCAACACTTGGTTATTTATACTTTTCGTAACATAATTTTCACTTGTTTTGATTCCATGATCATTCCAAAACTTGTAAAATTCATGAAGTAAAATAAATTAACCATGACATCATCATGAAGAAGCTCTTAAACATCCTCACATAGGAATTAACCAAAATCCCCAAAAGGTTTCAAGCACCTTTCAGCATGAAAAATGTAAACTTACACGTTTAACCATCACACAACACAGTTATAAACATAAATTTTTTTACGAGTGTCTTCACCTCTAAAACTTAGAAACATATCATACTTGAAGGTCTTTTGCATGGACAAAGATGAAGTAGACGCACCGTTGAGGCTACGCTTCAAGTATCCCTTAATTTAGCCTTTGATGGGCGGAATTATATGAAATGGTTGCAAACAAAGTCTAATGAGATGAATAAGAGTATGAGTCTTAAAGATAGGTTCTTTCAACATTTAATCAAAAAAAAAATAATAATAATAACTTTTTGGGGCTTTTTGGCCATTAAATCATAAATTTGATTATTTTACATTTTTAGCCACGTTTCATTGTTGAAAGTCAATATTTGACTAAAAAGTCAACTTCTTTATGCTGAATGCTTTTATCACAATTTGTTCTTATTCAAATGGAAACTTGTTTACGGTAGTTAAATTACTTATCAAATGTTACTGAATCTGTTATTTAACATGATAATATCCAAACTCATATCAAACTCCTACCTTTTTTTTACAAAAACACAGTTTGACTTTTTGAAGAAGCCAACTCTGGCTGAACTACATGCATTAACTTATCTAACTTCAGTATATGAATTGATTTTATGTAAGTCTCAAGCACACCCATCAACACAGAAGTTGATATTTAAGCTGGGCTTATTTAATTGCCGAAACCAAACCAGGTAGGTTTACCCTCATACGACATTGAAAAACAACATTTTTTGTGCTATTAGATAATTGCAATCTATGTTCCCGGCTTTAAGCTCGGATCTTACAATTCCAACAAAAGTCAAACAGTTACGAAAATGAAACTTTCTTATGATAATACATCACTTACAAAGTCATCCAGTATTTAGTTAAAAGATGATCATCACCAATATCTTTGTCAAACACCAACATATTTATTAAGAAAACAGTTTGACCTTCTAAAGAAGTCAACTATGTAAAATGAAGTCCACAAACTTAAATTATCTAACTTCAGTTCAGATAATTTTAAGTAGTAATTTTTACAGAAAACAAAAACTATCTTACTCTAATAACTTCATGATGATAGAACTATTCTATTGACGAACAACAATCCTTAAAATTAAGTCCCGGGAATTCGAGATGTCCCCCAGCCGTTTCCGTCCCCAGAAAGTCGCCGGAACGGGTACCCTGACCTTAGAGCCATCCCCGTGCATTATAGATTTTACTTCTATACTCACACATTTACTCTATTTGAAACACTCATGCCAAGTGCAATTGTATAGTCTTCATAAACGTATTGACTCTCATCTGTTTAGACAATAAAAAATTCTAAAAAATGTGACCAAAATCGTGAACTTGATAGTCTAGTAGCCTAAAAAATTGTTAAAAGGTTCCATGGCCTGCATATGCAATTGTCGACAATATCCTAAATGATAAACTAAAGTATCCAAAGTGCAAACAAGTAAACTTACTGTTTAAAACCTTGTCGCTAAAGTATATAAACCAATTAACTAAAACTTGAACACCACCATTACATAAGATTAGAGTACCAATTAATCAATTAATTGATTAGTATAAAGTATTTTGATCCTTCAAATTTCAGACACACAGTTACTACTGATCAATTCCTTGACACCAAACTCAACTTTTTCATGTTAAACAATATCCATCCTAATTTAGAACATAATTTATACAAATTCAAACATGGTTATGATAGCTGTATCACTCGAACAATCTACCATGAATATATTCAAACTCGTATCAGCATTCTACCATTTTCATCAAGATAGCAGTTTGACTTTCTCAAGAAGTCAACTCTAAGCTGAACATCATCCATTCTCAAACCTTGAATGTTACAAGCTTCAAAATCATTCCGATATTTTCTAGTACTGAAAAACGTTCAGTAACATCCATAAAAGCCAGTCGAACACCACTACATATATTCATTAAGAAAAAAAGTTAGAAAAAACTTCCTGTATTTAGTTATAAAATGATTATTGCCAATATCTTTATCAAACCCCACCATATTAAGAAGTCAACACTTAAATTATCTAGCTTCATTTCTGATTAATATAAAGTAGGACAAAAAACAAAATCAATCATACTATTAACAGCTTCATGTTGATACGACTCTCCTGTTGATGACCCAAATCTGTTGAACTAAAAAGCTTTTGAACTATTGATATCTTTTGTAGGACGATACAACAGGGAAGTTGAGGTTGAAATCCCAAAACTGATTGACCCCAATGCAAGGCCTCGAGATCGAACATCAAGTTCATTATGAAAACAATCAACAATGTAAACAAAAATAACATATTAACACACATTTCTATGCGTCGACATCTGAAATTTTCTCAATATAACATCTCTTTGTCAGTTCAATAGGAATATGCCATAGAGATGAACACATGTATCTACCATTGTACTGTGATTGTGACATTAATATATTGCTATTTTGTATCGTATATTAAAGTTTTAACTGCAACACATGTAAATGATACTTGTGGTAAATGATAATTAAATCACTTGTGACGCCTTATTGTGTTGGCCACCATTTACAATAAGATTGCAGTTTGACTTTCTGAAATGGTCAACGCTGTTTGCTGAGATCCATGAACTGATCGTATATAAATTCAAACTCTAAGTTGATTTCATGTCGGAGGAAAAAAAACATTGATGGTGATATTGATGTCCTAAAATGAAGGTACACAATTTGACAAGAAGATTATACAAAAGGGCAAATTTCAGTTTGAAATATAATATCTGAAAAATAAAGCAAACAAATTCTCAGAACTGTCTAAAAGGACTAAGAATGTGATCAATAACATTTACTGATATGCCCTTTGATACAGTTCCATGTAAAACTTGTTAAATTTGATGAAAGCAAGAAGTTTGACTAAAAAGTCAAATATTTTTATGTTCAATAGTTTCATCCCTATGCATATAACATATTTTATGAAATTGAAACTCTTGATGATATGAGTAAATCACTAAGAAAAAAACCTTCTATTTTAACATAAAGAAGTCAACTTGTAAACTGAAATTCATAAAAATATTTAACTTCAATTCTGAATGCTTCAAAGTGGTAAGTTTTACATAAAACAACAGATACAATCCTAGTTCAAAAAATTCATGTTGATACAACTATCCTATTGATGACCAACAAGCGTTTCAGATCTATTAGAAGCGAAGCCTTTGAGCATTAGATACCAAATAACCTGAGACCTTTGATGTCGATGGGATAATTGATAGAGCCAGAAGTAAACCATTGAGCACAGACATTAAACATGGAGTTCATTATTGCATGTCAATAGACAAGAGAGCACATCATCCTTTCGTTAACAGAGCCTAAGCACATGAAAAGAAACAAGTATTGTTTAGGTTAGGGATTATTGAGTTTGTCATTGCACATAAACTAATTAATTAGCATGTAGCTGGGTAAATCACCTTTTATGCTGATCTTTCCGGTCATCAGACCTGCCTGATTTCAGGAAACAGTTTCATTGTTAGGATCAACAGTAAAACATGCATCATGGGCAGAAAATATCTTAATTATTGACCTTAATTTGAAAATTCCTCTAAAGTAACACATATTATTAGAAAACTGAGAAAGTACCTGGGAAAATAATTCTTTTGGCCTTTGGCGCGCCTGAACTCATATCATCATCATCCCCATCAACATCCGGACATCATCATCATCATGCTCATCACCATCAACATCCTCATCAACATCCTCGACATCATCATCAACATTATCACCATCATCACCCCAATCAACATCATCATCATCATCACCCCAATCAACATCCTCGACATCATCATCATTATCATCAATAATACGCAGACCTTTCAGCTGATAAATGCTCTTCGGAAGACGAGTTATGCCTGTACCTCTTATATCCAACTTTTTCAAACATTCTAAACGTCCAATTTCTTCAGGCAATTCCTTAATGCAAATACAACCACTGAGATCTAAATATTCCAGACGATGCATCTCACAGATGCTGTTTGGAATATCTCGTAAAGAACTACAATCGTTTACAATGAGCTCCTCCAAACATTGTAATCTGCCAATATCCTCAGGTAACTTCTCAAGAAGACGACAAGAGATGATTTCAAGAGATTTCAGGTGTTTCAACCTACAGATGCTGTTTGGAATATCTCGTAAAAATATACAATCCATTACAATGAGCGTCTCCAAACATTGTAATCTGCCAATATCCTCAGGTAACTTCTCAAGAAGATGACAAGAGATGACTTCAAGAGATTTCAGATGTTTCAAAAAACAAATACTATCTGGAAGATTTTTAATATCTGTAGACCGCAAACTTAGCTCCTCTAGACATTCTAAACATCCAATTTCTTCAAGCAAATCCTCTATTCCCATACAACCAGAGAGATCTAAACATTTCAGACGATCCATCTCACAGATGCTGTTTGGAATATCTCGTAAAGAACTACAATTGTTTACAATGAGCTTCTCCAAACATTGTAATCTGCCAATATCCTCAGGTAACTTCTCAAGAAGACGACAAGAGATGATTTTAAGAGATCTCAGGTGTTTCAACTTACAGAGACCTGGAAGATTTTTAATATCTGTAGAATCCAAAATTAGCTTCTCAAGATTTGGAGTAGTCTCGAGGTGAAGGGTCGTCAAATTTACAGCATCGAGGTGGAGATTAACGAGCTTTGGACATTTAGCAAGAATCTGAAGAATCTGATGAGTCGTTAACTTTAAACAATAGAAATAGAGATCAACGAGCTTTGGAAATTCAGCAAGCATACAAAGTTCAACCATTTCAGCACAGTGCCCGAGCAGTAGCTTCTCAAGATTTGGAGTACTCCCAAGGTGAAGAGTCCTCAACTTCGGTAAATAATGGAGGTGTAGATCAACGAGCTTTGGATATTCAGCGGGCATATGAAGTTCGACCATATCAGGACAGATGATGAGGCTTAGCTTCTCAAGATTTGGAGTAATCCCGAGGTGAAGGGTCTGCAACCCTACTCTACTAAGGTCGAGAGTTAGCTTTGGAAATTCAGCAGGCATACTAAGTTCGACCAAATGAGTACAGTCCCCGAGGCTTAGCGTCTCAAGATTTAGAGTAATCTTGAGCTTTGGACATTCATAGAGGCCAAGAGTAATGAGCTTTGGACATTCAGTGGGCATACGAAGTTCCTCGATATCATTACAATATCGGAGAATTAGCTTCTCGAGATTTGGAGTTTTCCCGAGGTGAAGGGTCGTCAACTTTGAACTTTTGTCGAGGTTGAGAGATCTGAGTTTTGGACTTTCAGCGGGCATACAAAGTTTGACCATATCAGTACACTCGTAGAGGTGCAGCGTCTCAAGCTTTGGAGTTTTCCCAAGATGAAGGGTCCTCAACTTTGAACTTTCGAGGTTGAGAGATCTGAGTTCTGGACTTTCAGCAGGCATGTGTAATTTTTCTAATTTATCACAACCCTCGATACGTAACTCCTTTAGATTTGGAGTAACCGGGAAATGAACTTCTACCAAATTATAACAATTTTTGAGAATTAGTGTCTCAATATTCGGAGCCACACTAAGGTCAAGGGTCCTCAACATTGACCAGGTGAACTTTAGGAACCTGAGCTTTAAAAAAGGCTGTCAAAAGCAACAAAAAAGGGAAAGATAAAAGTTAATTGCTGTAATGACTAACAAAAGAGGGAAAAATAAACTACCAATTAATCAACCATTAATTATTATACCTTTTCTTCTCCAACTTTCCAAAGTTGAACCATATTGCCTTCATACATATCAAGTCCAACAAGATTTTTTGCTTGAAATTTTTTCGGTAAACTTGAAAAAGGATAACCACGGCAGCTCAGAAATTGTAAGGCATTTGGAAGGTATGGATCAACTTCATCACAATTCAATCTATATGCATCCACGTGAAGAAATCTAAGTTCCTTCATGTTTGTGAGACCTTTCATTAAAATTTCACAATTCAATCCCTCTGCATCCAATGTTATACATTTTGTTGCTGCTTGGGTACCCTGTAATTCAAATAGTAGTGACCATGAGATTTGTTTCATTACAAAAGAAAACGTGTTAAAAGTATTATAACTCGATCGAGGTTAATGCACTAGAAGGTCAATCTAACTTTTTCAACATATCCACTTTAGTCATTAAAAATGTCATTGTACTAGAAAAGCTATTTATTTTGATAATCAAACTTTAAAAAAGTATGCAATTACATCATCAGGATAACTTACCACCTTGTTATCTTTAATTCCAATTGGTTAGACTTTTCAATCCAGTAAGTTCATAACAGGTGTCCAAGTGAAAAGGTTAAAATGTTTTTTTTTTTTTTAATAATTAAATATTTGTCATTTTACCTTAATTTTCATCATATTAAAGTATAGTACCAAAGGAAAAAAAAAATGTTTAATGATGTAATAAAACAAAATTTTGTTTTAGTACAGTGACTAAATTGAACTTCCAAAAAAGTATACTAACTTTTTAGTTTACCAAAACCCAAATAACTTGATACTTACCTTGTTATTAGCCAATATATCTACAATTTCCTCCTTAATCCATAACCGGCTATGCATTTCAGGTTTATCGGGGTTCACACGACGAACAATATTCTTGCCCATTTCTTCAATATGGTCATGCATCCCCAATTCCCCAAGTTGAGAAACATTTATAAGAGATCTCTGCTCAAGAACTCTTAAGCCAACTTCAGCAAAAAATCCACAACTTTTAAGCGCCATGACTGCCTTGTCTTTCCTCCAACCTTTGAGTAAGCATGCAACATCTAGAAATATTTTCTTGTAATCCTCCTCAAGACTATTATAGCTGAGTTCCAGTTTTTCCATAGTTGCCTTCAATGGAATTTTTTTTAGTCTTTCTAGGGTATCTTTCCATTGAGGCACATTTTGACAACAAAGTAGTGAACCTAAAACTTTGATCGTTAATGGAAGACCATCAGCGTATTGTACAACTTCTTTCGAAAGCTCTTCATACCCTTCAATCGGAATATCCCTTCTAAATGCATACATACTCAACAGACAAATCGCTTCCTCAGGCGATAACAGGTTGACGTCATTTATGAACTTCACTCCGTGGGCTAACAGAACTTGCTTATCTCGTGTGGTAATGATAACTCTGCTTCCTAATTTGAACCAGTCAAGCTCGCCTGCTAACGCCTCAAGTTGTTCTATATCATCAACATCATCTAGAACAATAAGAACTTTTCTCCCACGTATCATCCTTTTCATCATGTTTCTTCCTTCATGAACACTATTTACAGTGATGTCTTTTTTACTTAACACACTGCAAAGAATTTTTTGTTGCAACTTATTCAAACCATCCAAAGAGGATTTTGAAACTTCCCTTACATTTTCAACAAATGCTTTACCGTCGAACTGAATGGATACTCGATCAAAAACAGCTCTTGCCAAAGTTGTCTTCCCCCCACCTCCCATCCCCCATATCCCAATCATGCGGACATCATCAACATCAAGTTCTAAAGATGAAAGGACAACTTCTATTCGTGTCTCCATGCCTACTAACTTTCCGTCAATACTCGAATTGCTGGAACTTATCTTTTGGAAAATAACGTCAACAATTATCTGGATCAATTTGGATTCATCCCTGTAACAATGAAGAAGATATAACTAATTACTAATTATCAAGAAGTTGTAACATTAAATCATTTAGCAAACAAATTACGAATAATTACCCATTAGCAGTCTTTTTCGACTCCCACCCAGCAAGATCGGCCGCTTCTTTCAAAGCCTTTCTCCATTTCCCAGCAGCTTCTTTATTTTCATGTTTTTTAAAAGCTTCTTTAACCGCCCCACTTTGGTTGCGTATTTCCGTGGGCTCCACATCATAAAAGATTGGGTAAGCAGTCTGCTCACTCGCCTTCCGGCATTCCATGATCTTGACAAGCTCATCTAAGCACCAAGATGAACCAGCATAGTCCTTAGAGAACACAATGATGAAGAATCTTGAGTCTTCAATGGCATCCATGAGCTGGGTGTCGATCGTTTCCCCTTTTTCAATACTTTCATCATCTTTGTAGGTTTGAATCCCATTTTCCTTAAGAGCTTTATAAAGATGCCCAACAAAGGTGTTACGAGTGTCTTCACCTCGAAAGCTTAAAAAGACATCATACTTGAAGCTCTTTTGAAATGATGAAGTTGAAGTTGACGCCATTAATGTAAGTAGGGTTCAAAGCATCAAGCTGTTGTTAATTAGAAAGAGATGCACAATCAGTTAACAGGTGTATATGTGAAAAAGACATTCAGCAATGCTGTCTAAACTTTGAACAAACAAAACGCATTATAACGGCTTTTTGTATCATATCGTATTATGTTCCAGTTGGTTCAAATAATGAAACTGTATTGTGTTTTGATATTTTGTTAAGAATGATGTTTATTATTTACTATGAAGAGCCAAGTATCAGAACAGAGATTAATCACTCATTTTTTAAATCCTTTTGCATGAATGAGCTATTTTGAACAGATAAATAAGGTCTGAATAATTATATGAGAAGGGGGGGGGGGGGGGTTTGGAATAGTACTTACAAAATGAATAATCTTGAGAATGCAAGATTTAACTTAAGCTACGACACTTCTGAAATCAACATATCATTTCGAATTCCCTGCACAAATACAAGAAATTACTAGTTACCCAGTCAATTACTTCCAATCATATAAATCACAGAAGTTGTTATTCTACTATTAAAAAAAGTAGTGTGTTATAAGCAAGTTGAGGGAATGCAGTGTAACTTGTAACAATTAACTAATCGACAAAACTAAGATTTAGAATAATGAGCTTTTATTTATTTATGTTTACCTTAACTCATTCGGTTTCAAACACATTTGGATTTCATCTTGAAAACGAAACCTTGGATTTTTATCTTTAGAAGAAACACAAAAACAGTTGAAAATGAAACTTGAAAGAGAGATATGATGGGAAAACAAAGATAAGAATTACTATTTTGGTGACGTGGACAATCAAAGGCCCTTCATATGGTCAATGGAAAACAAATTGGTATATATTTTTTTCGTTTATTTTTTTTACCTCTTGATATCTTTTTCTTTTTCTTTCATGAGTCTTTTTCTATAAAAACAATATCAATCTTTATTCTTAATCACTCACAAGGCATTTTCATCAAACGACCGGCTAAATGACTCAAGTAACTTGAAAGAATCCTCACCCAATCATAAAACGCATCAGTAGGCAAAAAGAATGCGCCTGTAGCCTCCAAATTATTTTATTTTTTTAAGTAAAAGTAGTAGCAATAGGCAAAAATAACTAGAATGTGGTTGAACTAATGGCCTTTTAGTATGTTTAGGTAGTAATGTCACTAGGAAACAATGAACAATTGTTAAATGAATTGTCCCATATAATTAGTAAAAAGTGGAGAACTTTAAAAATCTTTGGGGGGAAAAATTTGAAAAAATATCCGGTCTTATCGGGTTCATGTCAAAACAACGACCCGATAACAATGTCAAGTTATCGGGTTCATGTCAAAACAACCCAACAAGATTTTTAACCCGATTTAATCTGACGTTCGGGGTCACGTGAACCCAACCCTACTGACACCCCTACCCTTTACCACTCGTTGTGGTTAAAACACTACCACCACACGCGTGGTGTTGTGTTTCTTTTATAACAAGCTGGTGGTGAAGATTGATTCGTGGAGACAAAAAACAAACATAAATATGATTGTTTGGTGTTTTGTTTTTAGAAAATTGTTGTATGAAGAAGACATGTAAACAAGTTCTTGAAACTTGAAACAAGTTTTCTAATCTCTTTGAATCTACCATTATATTTAGATGGTTAAAAGTTTAGTTGTGGTTTATATGAAAGCAGATAAAAAGGCGTGAGTATGTACGGTTGTTTGTACTATTAAATAAATGAAAAAAAAAAGTAATTTTTAACTAGGAAAGACGAGCAAAGGAAAATGAATCTGAAAGTTGCTTCTTTTTTCTTTTTACATTATGGGATTTAAAAAAAAATAAGGTAGTACAACTAGTAAGTAGCATATACATACAAATCTCTCTTTCTTTGCTTGTGGAGACCATCTTATTGGTTGAGTGTGAAATATGGTCGATGTTAATCCACAACAAATATGTAGACCATATTATCGTAATGTTTTTTATTTTAGTTGAATTGTTATTGTAATGTTTTTAATTATAAATGAAATTTTAGTTAAAAAAAAAAAAAAAAAAAAAAAAAAAAAAAAATCGGTTGTCATTGTAGTCACCACTAGCAAGTTATGGTTGGGTGTAGTCTTTGAGAGAGAAAACTGATGTAGCGAAGATATGGCAAAGGGTGATCAAAATATTTGTGGTTGCCATTAGCCTAATTTTAGTTTATTTGGTATTTTTTTTAATAAATCAGGCAATATTGGTTGGTAGTCGGGTTTTTGCTAGTGACCACCAATTTGGTGTTTACGAGACCATGGTTAGTTAGTGATTACATATGTTGTCACTAAATGATTTTAACGACCGCTACTTCAACATTGCTTTTTAGTGGTCACTACTTTTGGTAACTAATCGGGTCAAAATAGTGACCACTTTTCACTTTTATGACCATAATAAGTGACTAAATAGGTCGTCACAAATTTTAATGACCACTTTCAAGTCGTCACTATTTAGTGACCATATTCAAATGTCATCACTGTTACCTTTTGTGACGGGCTTTTAGTGACGATGAGTGACCACTCTGATCTGGTTATTTAGTGACCAAATATCTACTATTAGTGACCACATTCATGTCGTCACTAAAGGCCTTTTTTCTTGTAATGCGGCCTATATTGACCAAAGATAAGAATTACTGTTTGATGTATATTTCTCTATAATACTATCACCAACAAAAGTAAATATTTTTTCTTTATGCAATCCGAATCACAACCACTTTTTCTTATCCAAATGATATTTTAGTTTAGCCACTACCAACAAAGATTGTTCCTTTAGTTTCTAATCCATAAAAAAATTAAACACAAATGACTGACGAACTTCTCGTTTTTGGCTTCAAGATCTTGAAAAAGGTCTCATGTAGGTGATGTGTTCTTCTTTTTATTAATTTTAATCGAAAGAAAATTAAGAATGAAATTGTTTTTTGTTTTGTTCATACTTCAAAAAAATTTGGATATTCAAGAGAAGTTCGTCTTCAAAAAAAGATCTATGATGATATCTCTTTATATATTTGTTCGAAGAACAAATCTTGTGAATATACTTAAGGAAAATTGAGATCTAGTTTCTTTTCCTTTTGTATTCGAATACTTATGAAACTGAGATGGGTTGTGGTTTGTTTAGATTAGATTTTTGAGTTGGGGAGTGATGGTGAGAGTTATTGGTTGTGTGACTTATGTCTAGATCTAGGTTTGATATTGGATTTGGGACAGTTTTCTGTTTCAATTTGGATATTGGATTTGTGACAGTTTGCTGTTTGTTATTATTATTATTTTTGGTTTGGATATTGCTTGTTCTTCCTCTCGATTAACCGTGTATAAACGAGCGAAGTAAATGAGCTCGAGCCTCGTGTAATTAACGAGCTCGAGCTTTCTGTTAACGAACCAGGCTCCATTAACGAGCCGAGCTCGAGCTTGTGAAAAATGTCACGAGCCGAGCTTGAGCTCAAAATATAAGGCTCGAAACGAGCTCGAGCTCCGGCAGGCTCGGGCTCGGCTCGGCTTGTTTTCACCCCTAATCACTTTCAAGCCATTTTATCTAACGACCGGCTAAATGACTCGTAAAATTCACAAGTATCTTAAAGAGTAGATAACATATGATGTTTACATTACACACAATAGACCGAAATAACCAAACAAATGAGTATACCTAGATGGAAGAAGAAATTGTTTACAAATGAAACACATGAAATCATGAATAATGCAACAAATGATAAAATAAATAACAAAGGGACATGAAACCGAATAAAAACATATTGTATTTTATAGTGTTTCCCATTTGATTTGTTGTAAAAGTACAAAGACGTGTTCATGATGTCGAAAACTCGGGCGGTCATTTACTATGCATCTCGACGTGAAGCCCGTGCAACAAATTGAAATTGGACACATGTGTATTTAATTTGACGAGTGTATTAATTATAATATTTTAAAACCAGGGTTGACTCGGCCGGTTCAACCGGTTAAACTGGGAACCGGACTCGTGGCCGAGCCGAAAGTGACCGGTTTTTTGCTTGTTTGAAAACCGGATTGAATCGCCGGTTTTTACATGACCCGGGTTGACCCATTAACCCGGAAACCGGCCAGTTTAGTATATTTCTTTTTATTTATTTATTTTTTTAATTTAACAAAAATACAATTTTCTTCATTAGTGTACAATGCAAAAGCTACAAATATAACAATATTACATTACAAATGTTTCACACCATGAAACCAACTATTCTTAAATAACACAGAAATAAAAGTTTATAATACTTCATTTGTGTAGTTAAAAAATAAAAAATAAATAAAATAAATAAAAAATTCTTTTTAACACAAAGGTGATTATGTAATCAAGTGATTAAGTACTATTTGTTTTATAGTTACGAATTTTATAAAAAGGTAGTTTAGTTTATATGTTGTCTTGCACTTGACTATATAAACTCTTTTTATTATCTTTTTCTTGACTTACTAAATGTAGTGTAGAATGAGATTTTATTTGTTAAAATTCTAAAAGATATACGGTAATAATAAAAAAAGTTAACACACAATATATAAATATGCAGAAGCAATAATATGCCAAGTAACTAATTCCCATCTCTAACTTTGAAAAAATACATGCATATAATTTAAAACATGTAGTAAAATTGGCACTTGGTATTGGGAACTACTTTTGGGAAGAAACCAGTTGATTCAGCGGTTAAATCGGTCGAACCGGTGACTCGGTGAACCGGTAATTCGACCAAGTCAATCAAAAACCTGGGTTTTAAAACATTGATTAATTAATATAGCTACTTTTTAATCATAGTACATATGTAATAAAGTTGGATAAATTTGATTACTCATGATTACGGTCTTTACAACACTTCTCTGTATACAATGTTCGTGGTGGCACATGGTGGTCTTCCTATAAGACTAAGGGTGCGTTTCTTTTTTTCCCTTAACTAAAGGATTGGGTCTACAAACCCATTTAATATTATTTTTTTCTAAGTTGGACCCACTATTTTTTTTTAGTTGATCTATATTCCTAAGGCAAAAAATATTAACCTCTCCTCATTAAGTGATTCATATAGATGTAGGACTCACATAATCCCTTAGCTAAAAAAAAATTAAAAAAAAAAAAAAAAAAAAAAAAAAAAAATGTAATAGGGGTAGAAGTACGTGTCCCTCTACCACTCGTTGTGGTTAAAACACTACCACCACACGCGTGGTTTGTGTTTCTCATATAACGTGGCGGTGGCCACGACCAATTCGTGGAGACAAAAAAACAAACACAAATATGATTGTTTGGTGTTTTATTTTAAAAAAATTTGTGTATGATTTGTGCAAGCGTGTGAGTTGCAAAAAAGATGATATGAATTTGGAAGGAAGGAGATGCACCATGGAAGAAGAAGATGTTTTGAGAGGAGATACAATAAAATACTCTAAAAGCTTATAATTTTATTTTTTGCATTTGAGATCTAAAAGCTTTTGTTATACATTTTTTTTTAAAGAGCAATAATAATAGAGAGACCTAAAATGTAAATGTGTGCCTAATTAGAGCACTCCCAATCGTAACACCATAACACCAATAACACCGTCCACGTCAGCGCCACATCAGCTTTAACATTTAACATTAACATCCCCAAAAAACACCCACAACAATAACATCCCAATAACATCAATAACATTCCCAACAATTTACAAAAACAACCCCTCATTTAGGGGTATAAATGAAAAAAAAAAAAAAAAAAAACACCAAATAACGGGCGTTAGCCTAGTAAAGGGCAGGGACTAACGCCGTTATAACGCCGAAGGTCCAAGGGTAAAAACGGCATAACGCCGTTATTTTGGCAATAACGCCGTTAGTGCGTTAGCTTTGTGAATGCTCTTAAATCATCATTTGACACATCACATTGATATTTTCTTACTCGCAATTTTCACTATTGACTTTGATTCACACAACTCCAAAAAATAAGATATAGAAATGAACTGACCTCAAACACCACTTCTTCTAAACTATGACATCTACATATAATTTCGATTTCTCCCTGCATGTGAATATAAGATATATTACTTAGCAAAGTTTACATGTCATATTGGAAATATATTGGTAATTGTTACTCCAAACACAAGCTAGCTAGTCCAAATATATTGGAAATATCTAATTAGCAGTTTAGCACATCAAGCATATTAACTCTTTGGGTCATATCATGTACTTTTTAAACCATTATAAAAGGTTAATGTTCATAAATTTTCACCAAAGGTGGTGACTTAAGTTAGATTAAGTTATACTTTTCATATTAATTCTTGTTCTTCTAAGTAAACATGAGTAAAAAGATATGCATAACGAGATTTACCTGAAATCTCGCTTTCAAACACAGTTGAGGTTGACGCCATGCATAATAAGACTGGTTCGTGGTTTGAAGCTGTTGTTTGAAAGAGATGGACATATAACAAGTGTGTATGTGAAAATTACAGTGTAAAAACAAGATGGGTATGTAATTGTGTGGAAATTCTGTTTCAATGACGTGGAGAACCACAGGCCACTTAAATGGTCAATGACAAAGAAGGTTAAAATTTATTTTTCGTTCTTTTTCACTTTTGTTTCTTTTCTTTTCTTGTTTAAAGTGCTAGTTCAAAAAAAAGAAGAAGATACTTTTAGAAAAAAATAAATAAATAATAATAATTGGTTGTATAATATTAATTCATCTGATTATCTTTACTAATTATAATGATGTATATACATTTCTTAAATTTAAAATTCTGAAAATTTAAGTAATAATGTTGCTTGCTTATTATACCCTTTAAATTTAAATGGTTTTAAATATCAAGTTTTATTAATTTACTTTCCATTTCAAAACAAGCTTAAGTCACACAGTTGTTTTATCAATATCAATCTCTACTACTTTTATAATGTCAACTTTTTAAAATACAAGTTTTTAATATTAGTCAATCGTTACGTATTAATCAATTTAAAAATGAACAATGTTTTATACACAAAATACCATTTTATTATTACTTTATCACTAGAAATAGTTTGACTTGTTTTTGAATATTTTGTTGTATAACTATTATTAAAAAGTTTATCAATCACATTTAATATAAACTATGTATATTTATCATTTCAACTATGTATGTGACACATCTTTTGTAGAAAAAGATAGAAATTATTTTTATAGAAGACAATAAATGTTTCAACTAACTGGGGTCATGTTTTATTTCCAGTTAAATTATCATATGTTAAAAAAGTTTCAGTGACATTTTCATTATTTTCTGTTGTATGCATAATCGTTACCCGAAAACCTTAACTAAAATATTTCAATTATAATTATTTGCTGTTATAAAGTCTTGTCGTTATGCACGAGTACTCATTTAGTATTATATAATCCGTGCATCAATAATTTGCTTTTCAAAAGTTTATTGCTTTTCATAGGGGTCCATTTCTCAACTCGGAATCTCTTTACCTTACACAAATAATTTTGTTTTACCAATTTTCCTTGTCTTTTATAGTAGAGGAAATATCTTGGTAATTTCTAAGACAAATAGAAAACACCTGTGATGGCTATATTAGTTGCTTTGCAAGAAATCTTTCGCATACTAACATCATAGCTAATTACAATACTAGCGCAAATTCTCTACTTCAAACACTAATACCAGATAAATTCTTACAATGCATGTTTCTAAGCATATATGTAGTACCACTTCTAATTTGTATACTTCTTAAACTACCTTCCTAAAAACTTTGATTTTCTAAAACCTCAGTGAATTAGATGGAGGTCAATAAGTTTGACTCAATAGTCAAATATTTTTATGTTTAATGATTTCATCCAATGTAGAACATAATTATGAAAATCAAAACTTATTTCTGATATCGAATCATTTATTAAAGGGTTTAAGCTATTAAATAGCCATGTACTTTCTCCAATGTCCCAATATGGTACGTGTACTTTTTTTGCAACCTGGTTAGGTAGTGTACTTTCTCCAATGTACTGATATGGTACATGTACTTTTTTTTTTGTGTCAATATGGTCAAAATCCTACGTGGCACTTGAATTTGTGTGACGTGGCTTGCCCAGTCACCTGGGTTTGTGTGACGTGGCTTGCCCAGTCAATTGGCTTGCCTACGTGGCTTGCCAACGTGGAAAAAAAAAAAAAAAAAACTTTACGTTTTTTTTTAAATCAGAAAAAAAAAATTTAATTTTTAAAAAAAAATTATGTTTAAAATTTATAAAAAGATTTGCGTTTAAAAAAAAAAAAAAAAAAAAAAACCTTCACGTTTTTTTTTAAACTTTACGTTTTTTTTATAATTTTTTTTTTTTAAATTTCTTTAAAATTTACGTTTTTTTTAAACTTTTTTAAATATTTACGTTTTTTTAATCTTATTTTTTAAAACATCTTAACAAAAACCCTTACAATTATCTAAATTTTGATATAAAGCTAAGAAGATATCATGATTTTTGATACAAATAGACATGAGTGATTGGCCGCTAGAAAACTTGTTTTTCACAAGATTGACCTAAAAACGAATAAGTAAATATTATGTTAAATTCTTTTAAATATGCGTACTTTGTTAAATGATATTTTAAAATACTACACTCACTAAAAAAAAACTCTTTTTTTTTTGTGTTATTCTACGTTTATAGAACCATTATTTTTATAAAGTTATATCCAAAAAATATTTTTATAATGCTTTATATTAAAAAAAGATTATAAATGTTTAACTTAACATGTAAAAATTGGGTATTATGTTTTTGTTTATGTTTATAATTTTTTATTTATATAAATTTTTAATGTAAAATATATCAAGTGGGCAGAGATATTGAGAGCTTCAGAGTAGTACTTACCAAAATGAATAATCTTGAGAATGCAAGATTTAACTTAAGCTACTACATTTCTTGCAAATCACCAGACTAGTATTATTAACTTTGAAATTCAAGATATTTTTTTTTGAACTGCAACATTTATAAAAGCCAAACAAACAGGAGCAATACAAGAGGATCTAGGCTACAACCAAGTCATTGTAGCAAAAAAGAACCTGAAACAAAACAACCCAAAAGGGGCAGCAGTACCCCACTGCGAGGACAGGAAACAGAACAAAAACAACCAAACCAAGCACACCCAAGGCTGAAAACAAGCTCCAGCCGAACACTATCACTCAAATTATATAGACCCAAAACTAACTACAGCACGATACTTAGACCTACTATGGAAAAAACCATAACAGACTATATGCACAGAAGCCTAAGACAGACATATATAGCTATCCAAATACAAGATATTATTTCGATTTCCCTGCACAAATACAAGATACTACTAGTTAGTCATATTAATTACTTCGATATATTGTACTGAAATATATTGGAACTTCCTAGTTACCCAGTCAATTTCTTCAAATCATGCAAACTAAATAATTTCTGGTGCAAAATTATCAAACATCAATCTTAGCATAATCATATAGAGAAATAATTAGGAGATGCATATATTTTTGTGGATGCATCTAAAATTAGTGGCTGCGGTTCCTTCTCATTCTTCTCATCTTAATTAAATTTCTCATTTCATCCTTACTTTAATCATATAAACCTCTTCACAAAAGGTGTAGGGTTCAAATAGTTTGATTGGATACGTTGTATATAAACCGCGTACATCTAAGTAAAAAAATTATATAATTTTGAAACATTTTTTTTCTAAAAAGTGGTGACTTAGTTAGATCGATGTATACCTTTCATATATAATCTTAAAAATAGAGTGCTAAAAAAACTAGTGTTTTCTCTTTAAATAGATCGATGTATTTTTTTTTCTTAGTATAACTTGTACTCATAATAATTTAAGTAGCTGACAAAACTAAGATTAGAATAATGAGCTTTATTTATGTTTACCTTAACTCATTTCGGTTTCAAACACATTTGGATTTCATCTTGAAAACGAAACCTTGGAATTTTATCTTCACAAGTAATACAAACACAGTTGAAATTGAAACTTGAAAGAAAGATTGGGAAAGTAACAAGTGTGTGTATGTGAAAAAGACATGTAAACAAGATCTTGTGGACAACCAAAAGCCAGTCGAATGGTCAATGAAAAACAAAGATAAGAATTACTGTTTTGATATATATTTCACATTTTTTAGTTTTTTTTTTTACCTCTTGTAATGATATCTTTTTCTTTTTCTTTCATGAGTCCATTTCTTTAAAAACAATATTATTCTTTATTCTTAATCACTTTCAAGCCATTTTTATCTAACGACCGGTTAAATGACTCATGAAATTCACAAGTATCTTAGAGAGTAGTAATAAAAGTATATTACAGATGATGTTTAGATAACACACAAATAAACCGAAATAACCAAACAAATGAGTATACCCAGATGGAAGAATAAATTGTTTACAAATGAAACACATGAAATCAAGAATAATGCAACAAATGATAAAATAAATAATAAAGGGACATGAAATTGAATAAAAACATATTGTATTTTATGGTGTTTCCCGTTTTGATTTGTTGTAAAAATACAAAGACATGTTGATAATGTTGAAAACTCGAGCGGTCATTTGCCATGCATCTCGACGTGAAGCCCATGCAACAAATTGAAATTGGACACATGTGTATTTAATTTGACGAGTGTGTTAATTATAATGTTTTAAAACCCGGGTTGACCCGGCTGATTCAACCAGTTGAACAGGGAACCGGACTCGAGGCCGAGCCGAAAGTGACCGATGTTTTGCTTGTTTGAAAACCGGATTGAATCGCCGGTTTTTACATGACCCGGTAACCCGAAAACCGGCCGGTTTAATATATTATTATTATTATTTTTTTTTTAATTTAACAAAAATACCGTTTTCTTCATTATTGTACAATGCAAAAACTACAAATAGAACAATATTACATTACGAATGTTTCACACCATGAAATCAACTATTCTTAAATAAACACATAAATATAAGTTTATAATTCTTCATTTGTGTAGTTATAAATAATAAAAGAAACTAAATTCTTTTTAACACAAAGGTGATTATGTAATCAAGCGATTAAGTACTATTTGCTTTATAGTTACGAATTTTATAAAAAGGTAATTTAGTTTATATGTTGTCATGCACTTGATTATATAGTGAAACTTTATTTTTAGAACCCATTTTAACTGCGAGAACCACCTTTTTTACTCATAATGATGCATAACGTACATCATGTCAATGCATAATGGCATTTTTAAAAATATATGTAACTTAATTTGATAGAAAAAATTAAATTAGGGGCAAAATGGGAATTAATTTTTCCATAAGAAAAAGAGATTAAATATCAAAAACCGTTTCATATACGTATTTTTCATTTTTCAGATCCATCTCTCTTTATCTTTTCCCTCAAGAACCCTAGCCGCCCCCTCTTTTCAGATCATAGTCTTTGTGATATAGAGATAAAATTAGGGCGTTCAAGGGTATGATATTCGTTCTACGATCTAATGGTTTATTAATTTTATTGTGGTGGTCTCGTAACAACAGGTTAATTTTTTTGGTCTTAATTTCATAAACTTGTTCGAATTATATATATAAGATCCATCGTGTTTTGCATAAACTTGTTCGAATTGATCCATCGTGTTTTGTTCGAATTTGTGCATAACCTTGTTCGAATCGTGTTTTAGTTCATAAGATCCATCGTGTTTTATCTCGAATTATTTCATAAGGTAGTTTTACAATAGGCCGATCATTAACGATTAAATGAATTTTTAATCCTTCGAGGGTTATAACAATATGGCTAATAAGCCGACAAATAAGGTAGTTTCTATCAAATGTTCTTGTTTTTGGGTTCGTAGGTGATGTGCATTAACAATATATATTGTGTTTTGTTCTTGGTAGTTTTACTATCGTCAAATAAGCAAACCGTTGAAGGAATAAAATTAGTATGCATATAAAGTCTCGTTGTTAACAAGTGTATTATTGTAGGATTAAAATCTTTCATACATTGGAAATTCATGTTTCAAGAAGTTTAATACTTTGTATCAGGCACGTTTATAATCACTTGCTACTTACTTTTTTGTTTCTAGTTATGTGCCAACACGTTTTTACAAGTTTGTTTTTGGTTTCGCCTCTATTTTGATCTTGTGTTTTGACGCTTGATCTAATACCGAATTTTGGAGGTTTATTTTTTTATTTATTTATAAAGTTATGTTTTTTATGATTTAATCTATACTTTTAGTCGTGGGTTTGGTTCAAAATTGGATCTTTATTGATTACAATTAGTTGTGGGTTTAGGATGCGTTTGGTTGACGGGTTTTTCCATGGATTTAAGGCATCATGCCAGAAGTTGATTGTTTGGTACATGCGGTGGGCCCAGAATATTGGATTGAATGATTTATATTTGGTTTCTATCAATACCAGCAAAAGATCTAGGATTACAAACTGTTCATCTCTTTTTTTCAAATATGTGGGCCTCCATGGTACCTCAACCACATATTCTTTATATGTTCTTTTTTTACATTGATAAATTATATATTTTAAATAATAAATCGATTTATATAGTATATAATATTTAAATTTATTATTATTTTCTCTTTCTTATTTTTCTTTCAATCCCACATCAAATCCAAATCCAAATCCTAATCCAAATCTTAATCTTAAACCCATTTACAAATCAAACGGGCCCTTAATTTATACTGGTAATTGTGGGTTTGGTTAAAAAAACATATATGTTTTGTGTTTAGATTATAAAACATATACGTTTTGGAAAGATACATATATGTTTACGTATAAAACATATATGTTTTGTGTTTTGGATTATAAACCATAGGTGTTTTGTATTTATGATTAAAAAACATGTTTACATCATTAGTTTAATATACACAAGATTGTGCATATGCGTTATGCTAGTTGTTGTGATTAATTTTCGCTTCTTATTTATTTGTGGTTTAATTGTTTTCGTGCATGGTTGTTTCATATTGATTGATGAAGATGATCATATCATTTAAGACCGGAAAGTGGATGAACACGATTGTACATGAAGATAATTTGCGACTATTGGAGATATATGATTATTGCATGTGTTTTTGTATTTGTAATCAAGTGAAATGTAACATTTAAGTATATCAATCTTGTTTTTCTTTTTATAATGATTTATGTTCTTTAATTTATGTTTCAAACTTTCAAAAAAAAAAATAATGATCATGTAAAAATATTGGTATGTTGATAAAGAAAAGTGTTAGCAAAAAAAACATGTATGCACTTTGACTAATTGAAAACATGTATGCACATTGACTATTTAGGAAAAAAAACATGTATGCACCTTTGCTTATTAAAATAAATAAATAAATAAAATAATAAAATGCATGCTCCTTGAGATTTCAAAAAAATAATGATTAGGTATGAAAAACATGTATGCACTATAACTATTTAAAAACATGTTAGCATAAAATTAAAATAAATAAATAAATTAATAAATAAATAAATAAAATCCGAATTTTAAGATTTATAAAAACCGAGAATTATAAAAAAAACAAAAATAATATGAAAATATCTTTTACTATTATACTATTTTGAATTAATAAAAATAACAAAATGTTATGGAACATTAAATAATGTACATTGTGTATTATTAGTTGTAAAAAGGTAGTTTTCGCAGTTCTCGCACTTAAAGTGAGTTTTAAAAATAAAGTGCCTTTATATTAACTCTTTTTATTATCTTTTTCTTAACTTACTAAA
The DNA here is from genome assembly GCA_019973895.1 of Chrysanthemum seticuspe. Taxonomy (NCBI): domain Eukaryota; kingdom Viridiplantae; phylum Streptophyta; class Magnoliopsida; order Asterales; family Asteraceae; genus Chrysanthemum; species Chrysanthemum seticuspe. Next base: position 19,420,850 of record BPTQ01000006.1, read on the forward strand.
TGTAGTGTAGAATGTGATTTTACTTGTTAAAATTCTAGAAGCTATACGGTAATAATAAAAAAATTTAACAACACACAATATATAAATATGCGGAAGCAATAATATGCCAAGTAACCAATTCCCATATTAACTTTGAAAAAATACATGCATATAAGTTAAACCATGGAGTAAAATTAGCACTTGGTATTGGGAACTACTTTTGGGAAGAAAACCGGGTTGTTCCGGCGGTTAAACCGGTCGAACCAGTGACTCGGTGAACCGGTCATTCGACCGGATCAATAAAAAACCCGAGTTTTAAAACATTATTAATAATATAACTACTTTTTAATCATACTCCATACGTAATAAAGTTGGATAACTTTGATTACTCATGATTACGGTCTTTACATCACATCTTTGTATACAATGTTCGTGGTAGCACATGGTGGTCTTCCTATAAGACTAAGGGTGTGTTTCTTTTGTTCCCTTAGCTAAGGGATTGGGTCTACAAACCCATTTAATATTATTTCTTTTATAAGTGAGACCCATTATTTTTCTTAGTTGATCTATCTATTCAAAGCAAAAAATATTAACCCTTCCTCATTAAATGACTCATATAAATATAGGACCCACATAGTCCTTTAGCTAAGAAAAAAAAAGAAACACCCCCAAGTGTAATAGGGGTAGAACTACGTGTCCCTTTACCACTCATTGTGGTTAAAACACTACTACCACACGTGTGGTTTGTGTTTCTTTTATAACTTGGCGGTGGCCAAGACCAATTCGTGGAGACAAAAAACAAACACAAATATGATTGTTTGGTGTTTTATTTTTAAAAATTTGTGAATGATTTGTGCAAGCGTGAGTTGCAAAAAAAATGGTAAAAATTTGGGATTTTTGTATCCCGTCTAACGTAAGCTGGTGTTGGCGAATGATCTTGCAGATTCGAAGCCTCGTTCGTCCTTATATATGGTACAATATAGGGAACGGGAAACAAGTTTCAGTTTGGTTTGATAAGTGGGATATAAACTGCCCATTAATATCCCAATTGTCATATAGAGCTATTACTAACGCGAGATTTAATTTATATGACAAAGTAGCGGATGTGGTGTCTAATGGGGCTTGGTCGTGGCCTGTTTCTTGGTTTAACACATTTCCCGATCTAATGAACGTTCCTACCCCTATACCCCTATCCTGAATGACGAACATGTTGATACTTTGCAATGGAAAATGAGGGATGGTACCTTCAGGTCGTTTTCTGTCCGAGACGTATGGGACTCAATCCGAGAACAAGGAAATGCAGTTGAGTGGTTCCAGTTGGTGTGGTCTCATTACAGCATTCCACGGCATGCCACTCATTTATGGCTCGTTATAAGAAAGCGTCTCAAAACACATGATAGAATGAGGCAATGGGATGTTGGCAATGATGTCGACTTAAACCTGCTTCGTTTTTTGTTATGCAAGACCCAACCCGACTCACATGATCATTTGTTCTTTGAATGTTCGTATTCTTCACAGGTTTGGTTTTGTGTTTTGCAAGTGGCTGAAATTCAGTTTGCTTCAGAGAAATGGAGTGATATTATGGCCTGGTTATTACCCATTTCTAATCGGAATAATGTTGATACTGTTGTGGCTCGTCTTATCTTGGCTGCGACTTCCTATTTTGTATGGCAAGAGAGGAACTATCGTGTGCATGGAAAAGGAGAGAGGAATCCTGAGTTTCTGTCCAAGGTTATTGTTGATATGGTTAGATTAAAGCTTGCCTCTATTCAACTCAAGAAGAAGCCTCGGGTAGACAAGATGCGAAAGACATGGCGGATTTCAGGCATTCTAATGGATGCAGGCCGACTATTTGCATTTGGTGAGCCAGAGGGCTAGTGTAGTTTATTGTGTTCGTGTGTTTTTTGTTCTTTGTTCTCTAGCCTGGTCTCATTGGGTGTTGTGTTTTTTAGCATATCCAAAACACATAGTTTTTATATCAAAGGGTGGATCATGACCACTCTTCCATGTACGTAAACTCCTATCATTTTTTAATTTATTCACCGGGTATAATCCCTTTACCCAAAAAAAAAGTAGATACACCATGGAAGAAGAAGATGTTTCGAGAGAAGGAGATACAATAAAATACTCTAAAAGCTTATAATTTTACTTTTGCATTTGAGATCTAAAAGCTTTTGTTATACAATTTTTTTAAAGAGCAATAATAGAAAGACCTAAAATGTAAATGTGTGCCTAACCAAATCATCATTTGACATATCACAATAACATTTTCTCACTCCCAATTTTCACTATTGACTTTGATTCACACGACTCCAAAAAATAAGATATAAAAATGAACTGACCTCAAACACCACTTCTAAACTATGACATCTACATATAATTTTGATTTCCCTGCATGAATATAAGATATATTACTTAGCAAAGTTTACATGTCATATTGGAAATTGATATTATACAAACACAAGCTAGCCAGGGGCGGATCTAGCTTATACACAGGGTATGCACAGTGTAAATTCACACTAGTGTAAACAAAATTGGTTTTCTTCAAAAGTAACAACAAAATACACTAAACATTTAAGAGTGCACACCCTCTCGAATACAGGAAAATTTTGAGTGCACACCCATGCTTAAAATGCCTTTGTTCAAGATTGAAGAAAAGAAGAGGAGGTACTTCTGGTTAGTTTGAATAACAGACCGACGGTTTATTTGAAGAAGAAGAAGTAGGTGAACCGTTTATAAATGTAGGTTGAACTTTTAACTAGCCCAATAATGATGTGAAATTTTGATATCGTACTTTGAACCCACCTATTTTAGTCCCCGAAGGCCCAGTCAAAAGTGAAACTTGAACATATTATTTTACAGTCAATTTGTTTTCATTTACACTGACTTATGTTTACATTGAGCTCCATTAATGTTCACATATTAGGGGTTTCATCTACAATCAAGAACTATGATTAAAACTTACGAATTTAGCATTAACGTCATTACAAATATGAGATGAGCCTTACTTTTAATCTTATTCGAACAACGTCAAACCAACACGATTTAAGTTAAATACTCTAAACCAACCAAATGATATAAACTTGAATAATCCAAACTTGACAAAGCAAATCAACTTAATATCTAGGTCCAAAAAAACGAAATAACTGTGCCTAACCTAAATAACAAAAAACCCGACCCGAAAATTGGGACCCGAAAAACCGAATTTATTAATAACTTATTAAAAATGTGCATAACTGCATACCCTACCCCGAAATCCTAGATCCGCCACTGAAGCTAGCTAGTCGAAATATATTGGAAATATCTAATTAGCACATCAAGCATATTAACTCTTTTGGTCATATCATGTACTTTTTAAACCATTATAAAAGATTAATGTTCATAAATTTTCACCAAAAGTGGTGACTTAAGTTAGATTAAGTTATACTTTTCATATTAATTCTCGTTCGTCTAAGTAAACATGAGTAAAAAGATATGCACAACGAGATTTACCTGAAATCTCGCTTTCAAACACAGTTGAGGTTAGACGCCATGCATGTAAGTCTGGTTCGTGGTTTGAAGCTGTTGTTTGAAAGAGATGGACATATAACAAGTGTGTATGTGAAAATTACAGTGTAAAAACAAGATGGGTATGTTATTGTGTGGAAATTTTGTTTCAATGACGTGGAGAACCACACCACTTAAATGGTAAATGACAAAGAAGGTTAATATTTATTTTTCGTTCTTTTTCACTTTTTTTCTTTTCTTTTCTTGTTTAAAGTGTATACTATGATAATAGATTATTGGTTGTATCTAGTTCAAAAAAAAGAAGATACTTTTAGACCCCCCAAAAAAAAATAAAAAATTATTGGTTGTATAATATTAATTCATCTGATTATCTTTACTAATTATAATGTTGTATATACATTTCTTAAATTTAAAATGCTTAAAATTTAAGTAACGTTGCTTGCTTATTATACCTTTTAAATTTAAATGGTTTTAAATAGCAAGTTTTATTAATTTACTTTCCGTTTCAAAACAAGCTTAAGTTGTTTTATCAATACCAATCTCTACTACTTTTACAATGTCAACTTTTAAATTACAAGTTTTTAATATTAGTCAATCCTTACGTATTAATCAATTTAAAAATGAACAATGTTTTATACATAAAATACCATTTTCTTATTACTTTATCACTAGAAATAGTTTGACTTGTTTTTGTTTATTTTGTCGTATAACTATTATTAAAAAGTTTATCAATCACATTTAATATAAACTATGTATATTTATCATTTCAACTATGTATGTGACACATCATTTGTAGAAAAAGATAGAAATTATTTTTATAGAGGAAAATAAATGTTTCAACTAACTGTGGTCATGTTTTATTTTCAGTTAAATTATCGTATGTTAAAAAAGTTTCAGTGACATTTTCATTATTTTTTGTTGTATGCATAATCGTTACCCGAAAACCTTAACTAAAATATTTCAATTATAATTATTTGGCGTTATAAAGTTTTGTCGCTATGCACAAGTATGCATTTAGTATTATATAATCCGTGCATCAATAATTTGCTTTTCAAAAGTTTATTGTTTTTCATAGGGGTCCATTTCTCAACTCGGAATCTCTTTTTTTTTTTTTTTTTAGAAAGGCAACTCGGAATCTCTTTACCTTACACAAATAATTTTGCTTTACCAATTTTCCTTGTCTTTTATAGTAGAGGAAATATCTTGGTAATTTCTATGGAGACAGGTAGAAATACCTGTGATGACTATATTAGTTGCTTTGCAAGAAATCTTTCGCAGACTAACATCATAGCTAATTACAATACTAGCGCAAATTCTCTACTTCAAACACTAATACCAGATAAATTCTTACAATGCATGTTTCTAAGCATATATGTAGTACCACTTCTAATTTGTATACTTCTTAAACTACCTTCCTAAAAACTTTGATTTTCTAAAACCTCAGTGAATTAGATGGAGGTCAATAAGTTTGACTCAATAGTCAAATATTTTGATGTTTAATGATTTCATCCAATGTAGAACATAATTATGAAAATCAAAACTTATTTCTGATATCGAATCACTTATTAAACCATCTTGGCTATAACTGTAACATGATCATCTTCAATATCCTGTTAAATCCCACCATATTGACCAGCTAATTACACTTTGACTTTCTTAATGCAAAGCACATAGCATGCAAAATAAAAGAAAAACAAAACCAATATTGCAAAGTAAAAAATGTGCTATGGTACAGAATAAAAATGTGCTAAGCATACCTGTGGAAGATGATTTATCCATGTACCGTGTATGCTTAACTCTTTCAAACATTTCAAACGTCCAAAGTCCTCAGGAAATTTCTCAACTCGAATACAATGAGAGAGAGTTCTAAATGTTCCAGGCGTTTCATCTCACAGATGTTGTTCGGAACATCTTGTAGAAATGTACACTCGAATAGGATTAGACTTTCTAAACATTCCAATCTTCCAATATCCACAGACCACATGTAACTTCTCAAGAAGCAAACATCTGAACAATCCTTGGGCGCATCTGGAGTACCCTTCAAGTGTAAGCCTTTAAAAAAATTGTAAACCACAAATGAAATTTGAAAACCATTCGAAGTTTATGTAAGCATCTATTCGGCCTAAAGAAATAAGCCTCTCAATATTTCCAAAATATGAACCTGGATCTTCTTTATAAAAAGAGTAAACAAAAACACTGAACAATCATTACCGGACTCACACGCGTCTACGAAATTTCGACTTGGTAATGTATTTAGTTTTGGTTGTTGCAACAACTTCAATCATATAATATCTAATGACATTACCTATATATGTTCATTAGCTGCACTTGAAAAAAATATAAACACTTAAGATATGTTGTTCAGCATGATCCAGTGAAAAAATCAGTGAAGTTGTTGAAAGTCAATGGTTTGACTAAAAAGTCAGCTTTTATTATGCTTAAAGATTAGATCCCAATTTAAACTTGTTAATGATAATCAAATCACTTATGAAACAATACTGTATTCGTTTTCAACATGATGATAACAAAAGTTATATATAGAAGTATAAAACCCACCATTTGTATCAAGAACACAAATTAACTTTTCGAAGAAGTCAACTCTGTTAGCTGAACTCAATGAATTAACCTTATGAAAAATCAAACACCTTTCAACATGAAAATTTTAAACTTACATGTTTAAAATTAATTTACACAACCAATTATAAACATAATTGACCAACATTCAACGTCGATCAATTGGTTACGATGTGATACATAAAAAAATTCAAACTATTGAATGCTTTTCAGCTGAAGAGTAAAATACAGATGATCAACAAAGTTCTCGTGGGAGTCTTCACCTCTAAAACTTAGAAACACATCATACTTAAAGCTGTTCTGAATGGATGAATTTGAAGAAGATGGCATTGAAAAGCAAAAGGAAAAAGGAGAGGCCATAATGTTGCGAAAATGAAACTTTATTTGGTATTTTCACAAAAGGCCATTTAAAATCAACCTTCAATTTCTTTAAGCAATCTGATAAATAAGTACAACCTTTAAGCTTCATTTAGGAAATGAATCGTTGGTTAGTTGGAGCAATCTGATAAATAACTCCTAATTACAAGTGGTGCTACCTTTATATACTACTTCATACTATCAGTTAATTAAAATTTTACATCATTGTACGGCATTTCGGTAACAAACCGTTTTCAGTTCTGCATGATACTAAATTTCATGTATCAGTAGCATGTTTCATTCATGTTTCAAACTTTCAATGTTTATATTTACACAACCTTTGACCTTCAAAAGTCAACTTTGAGTCCATCTGGTGATACTATTCTCGCTAAACTGTTATCAAAATTCTACATCCTATATTTTGTAGCCCAACAGTAAGAAACATAAGGCAACAGTACAAAAACAAATATGTAATGTACGAATTTAACTTATTTCTTACCACCCTTATAACTCGTCATGCCACATGGAAAAATAAGTAATGCTGCATCCCTTGTTTCCGACATGAGATTCAGTCAGAAAATGGATTTTCGCAGATCACTCTCAGTGAAGTAGCTTCGTATTGCTGAAACATGTTTAGTAGCTTTTTTCAGTACCAATAAACACTATATATATCATATGTGCTTTGAAATCCATTGAAAAGTCAACAGTTGACTCAAAAGTCAATCGATCAATAAAGTGAGGAACATCTTTTACATCCGACACGGAAATAATTGCAATCTTCATCAAACATAAGACAATTTATAGAGAAGGGAGAAAGTACCTGATAAAAAAGTTCTTAAAGCAGTGACTTCTTTGGGCCTTTGGAGATGTTCAAAATCATCAATCGACCACGGTACAGGGGACTCTGCTTTTGGTGTCTGTGCTATTCACGGCTTTAAATGTAGCAGAATGTGTCAAAATAATGGGTTTTTATCTCGGATGTAAAACCACATGACTCAAGAAGCAGTCTAGACCCAACAATACGCAAACCTTTCACCCTAAAAATACTCTCTGGAAGATGACTAATGCCTGTTCCAGTGATATCCAACTCTTTTAAACATTCTTACCGTCCAATTTCCTCAGGCAATTCCACAACTTGAATACAATACCTGAGATCAAGATTAACGAGCTTTGGACATTCAGCAGAAATATGAAGTTCAACCATATAAGTACAATACTTGACTCTTAGCGTCTCAAGATTTGGAGTAACCCCGAGGTGAAGGGTCCTCAACTTTAAATGACTGAAGTCGAGATTAACTAGCTTTGAACTTTCAGCAGGCATGTGTAGTTTTTCCAAGCTATGACAATTCTTGATACATAACTCCTTTAGATTTGGAGCAACCTGGAAATGAACTTCTACCAAATTATAACATCTGTCAAGAATTAGTGTCTCAAGATTCGGAGCCACACTAAGGTCAAGGGTCCTCAACTTTAAAAAGGTGAACTTTAGGAACCTGAGCTTTAAACAAGCCTGTCATAAATGGAATGTTAATTGCTGTAGTGACTTACAAAAGAGGGAAAGATAAACTACCAATTAATCAACCATTATTCTACCTTTTCTTCTCCATCTTTCCAAAGTTGATTGATATTGTTGCCTTCAATTTCGAGTCCAACAAGATTATTTGCTTGAAATGTTTTTGGTAAACTTGAAAAAGGAGAACCATGCCACTCCAGAAATCGTAAGGCATTTGGAAGGTGTAGACTATCTTCATCAATGTTCCATTTGCTAACTTCGCCTTGTTGGGATATGTCAATATCGCAAATGAATATATGTCCGGAAAATACGTGAGCCTATGGGTCACACGTGTTAACACGTAGAAACAATTAATGTAATTAATATATTAAAGTATTATATTAATTATATTTAACGATAAGTATATAACGGTCGTTAACTAACTAGTTACTTAACGGGAATTAACTAACGGTCGTTAGTTATTATATAGAAGGACTCGGTTGTAAAATATAGGAAGGGAAGGATCTAGAATCCCCCCTCCCTTTGATGGTCGGCCCCTAAGGGGTGTTTGATGAGAATTAGGAAAGTCTTTAACTTAGCTTGTTCTTTAAGTTTGCTGCCTATATAATAATGAACCCCTTAGTTCATTATTTGCTATCTCTTGGGAAAAAACTTAAGCAAGACTATTCTTCTTCTTCTCTCCCCTCCTTCTTGAACCGATCGTACACCCCCTTAAGGCAAGGGTTTCGGTTTTGGTTTACGAATCAAAGTGATTCGTTTTGCTTATCGTTTACAAGAACTAGCATTCTGATTGTTTTGCTATTTAACGTGTTGTGTGTGAGACGGGTTTTTACTTTAAAACCTCTATAGTTATTCGTGTGGTCTTTTGGGAAAATTAGTACCCACGTTCGTGAATTCGTTCCTCGTTCAATCTACAACTAGAAAAGGTAAACAAGGTAATTAGTTATGTTAATTAATTGTAAGGGCTTTTGCATATATATCCTCCTGAAATGTAAAGTTGCATATATATCCTAAGCATGCATAAAAATTATTGTACTATGTGCATAAAAAACTTGTACAAAGGATATATATGCAATTATTCACTTTGGGAGGGATATATATGCATTTTTGCCTTAATTTGGGATACTATAAGTGATCTAGTTTTCCGCTGCGTTTACTCGTGTATATTACATGCTTAATATGTTTAAATTCCAACACGCCTTTACTTACAAATTTGGTATGCACGTGAAGAAATCTAAGTTCCTTTAAGTTTGCGAGACCATTCATCAAAAGTTCAAAATTCAATCCATCTGAATATGCATCCAGTTTTATACATTTTGTTGCTCGAGTACCCTGTACTTCAAATAGCAGTAACCATGAGATTTGTTTCATTACAAAAGAAAATGTGTTGATGCACTAGAAGGTCAATGGTCAACCTACTTTTAAAAATATCCAATTTAGTCATTGCACTTATAGTTTATTAAAAAAACGTCATTGTACTAGAAAAGCTATTTATTTCGACTTTATCTCCGACATTTTGATCCAGTAAGTTCATAATAGGTGTCCAAGAGAATGAATTATGTAGGTATAGAGAACAAAAGAAAAAAAGAAAAATGTTTAATGATGTAATAAAACAAATTTTTGTTTTTTTACAATGACTGAATTGAACTTTTAGAAAAGTAAGCTGACTTTTTAGTTTAACAACCCAAATAACTTGATACTTACCGAGTCATTTGCCAATATCTCTTCAATTTCCTCTTGAATCCACATTCGACTATTGGGGTGCAAACGACGAACAATATTCTTGCCCATTTCTTCTATATGGTCATGCATCCCCAGATACCCATATTCAGAAATAGTTATGAGAGATTTCTGTTCAAGAACTCTTAAACCATTTATAGCATGAAATCCACAACTTTCAAGAGCTCTAATCGCGTCTTTTTCATACCAACCCTTGAGTAAGCATGCAACATCTAAGAATATGTCTTTGTAATCCGCCTCTAGACTGTTATAGCTTAACTCCAAAACTTTCATAGTTTCATTCACTGGAATTGTTTTTAGTCTTTCTAACGCATCTTTCCAAACAAGATCGTCTTTACCACATAAAAACGAACCCAAAACTGTGATCGTTAAGGGAAGACCAGCAGCGTAACATACAACTTGTTCCGATAGCTCTTTGTACCCTTCAATCGGAATCTCTCTCCCAAATGCATGCCTACTAAAGAGACGCATTGCTTCCTTATCGTCTAACAAATGTACATCACAAATCAAGTTCACTTTGTGTGCTATTAGTACCTGTGCATCCCTAGTTGTTATTAGAATTCTACTTCCCGACTTAAACCAACTACGGTCACCGGCTAACGCCACAAGTTGTTCTATCTTATCAACATCATCTAGAACAATGAGAACCTTTCTTCCACGCATCTTCTTTTTCAGCAGGCTTTTCCCCTCAAGAACACCACTTACGCTGATGCCTGGATCAGATAAAACATCCGAAAGTACTTGTTTTTGTAATAACTTCAAACCAGACATAGATGGTGTTGATTCTTCCCTGACGTTTTCAACAAAGCAACAACCTTCAAACTGAAAGGATATATGATCATAAACAGCTCTGGCCAAAGTCGACTTGCCCGCACCTCCCATCCCCTTGATCCCTATCATCCGAACATTATCAACACCTAATTCTAAGGATGAAACAACATCGTTTATCCGGGTCTTCATGCCTATTAAGTTTTCATCAACACCCCAATTAATACAACGTAACTCTAATGATATCTCTTCAACAATCTTTTGAACGAGGTTAGCTTCATGCCTGTATGTTGAAGAACCCGATACACAATCAATTTCATATCTATTATCTATAACACATAAAAACCGTAAATGATGCTAATATAATCATTAATCATTTTCGATTAGTGTGAGTCAGAAGTTGACAATACACTAAGGGATGAATCCTTTCTGCTAGCAGGGTCAGTTGGGTAAAGGGTAATTTTATAAAAAGTTGGTTAAAGATGATTGATATAACAATAAAAATCATCTTATCTAATGAATTTTATTTGCCATTTGATCGTTTAAATGTTATAACCCAAGCCACCCACAAATAGACCAGGAAATATTATATACTCCGTATGATGGAAGATATTACCCATTCAGAGTGTTCTTCAACTCCCATCCAGCAAGATCAGCTGCTTCTGTCAAAGCCTCTCTCCATATCCAAGCAGATTCATTATATTCATATTTGGAGAAGGCAGCTCCAACAGCCCCATTTTGCTTGCGGACTTCCGTGGGCTCAACATCGAGGAACACGGGATAAGCAGTATGCTGATCCGTCATCTTTTGACACTCCATAATCTTTACAAGCTCTTCCAAGCACCAAGATGAAGAAGCATAGTTCTTGGAGAAAACAATAATATAAAATTTCGAGTCTTCAATGGCTTGGATAAGCTCATCGCTGATTGTTTTCCCTTTTCTGATTTTCTCATCATCTTTGTATGTTTCAATGCTTTTCTGCTGAAGAGCATGATAAAGATGGCCAACAAAGGTGTTACGTGTGTCTTCACCTCTAAAGCTTAAAAAAACATCATACTTGAAGCTCTTTTGAACGGATGAAGCTGAAGTCGATGCCATTGAACTTATGATTAAAGGATTGTATGAAGTCGATCAAGTTGTTGTTTGGGAAATTTTATTTGCACTAATTGCAAAGAAGCAACTGAATGAGCTGATTTGTAGAGCACGCAATTATTAAGTCAACTGTGTTTGTTTGTGTGGATATATATGAAACCCATTATTTGGTCATATAACGAAAGTTGCATTTACGATCCTTCGTCTATTCAAATATTCTGATTTTGTGCAAGCATGTTAATTCATGAAAGTCAATTTTTTTCTTTTGTTATTCTTACAAAGAATGAATTTTATTCTTAGAGAAAAGTTGATTACCATATTTCAGATTTGATTTTATAATCATTTTCATAATGCCTTTTTGAAGAATCATACGTGAAAACAATAACTTGCCTTTTTTGCAAAATATATATTTGATCATGGTGCATATGGTGACTTCTTTTGACATTGTTTGTGGTAACAGAACTGTAAGACAGGAAAAAATGATTTAATTTTACCAAAACATCAAGTCATTAGGTTGTTCTAAAATGATAAATATCTAAATTCTAAAAGAATAACATTTCAAACCACCCTATTAGAATCCTTAATATATTCTACAATACCAATGTTTTGAAACCCGGGTTTGTGATCGACCCAGCCAAGACACCGGGTCACTGGGTCACCGGGTCAACCGGTTCAACCACCGGGTCAACCCGGTTCAACCACCGGGTCAACCCGGTTAGACCCGGTTTTATGCACATATCTAAACATCCATTTCTAATTGTCCAAACATAATGTCCAAACACTAGTTTTGCAGTGAAAAAAAAAAAGCAAAGAACCATTTTTCATGCTCTAAACAACAAATCAAAGGTGGACAAGGATATAAACCCGCATAATTTTCTAAACAACCATAAATGCTACTGGATTACATGTTTCATACTTCAAAAGGCATAAATCCTACGAGATTACAAGTTTCATACTTCTAAAGACATGTAGGCTACGAGATTTACAAGTTTATTTTTTGAGGTTTTGTATTAAAAAAAATGATAAAAACCAAACCCGGCCGGGTATCAAAACCCTGGTTGACCCGGGTCACTTAAAACCCGTCGGGTCTAAACGGTTGACCCGTTTTTTAAAACCCGGGTTTTTTTGACCCGTTTTTTTGTCCGGAACCGGTTAACCCGGCCAGGTTGACCCGGGTTTCAAAACATTGTACAATACTACACAAACAATTAAAACCATATATAATCCACATCTACTCCCACTTTCTACACCAATAATGATGCTTTAATAAACTTGTTTGTTTATATTAGGGACCCTTACGTAAATTTCAATCCCATTTCCCTACACCAATAATTCCTCCACTAATTTCCAATTTTCCATGTCTTTTTTTATAATAACGAAATATCTTGGAAATCTCTAACCATATTGGTCCAAAAATCTGTGAAGATGAATTTTTTATTTTTATTTTTTTTATTTATTTATTTTGAACGGCGCTGTGAAGATGAATTGAAAGAAATATCTTAGCAAATTAAAAAAATACTTGGTTGACTAACATTATATCTAGAGTAAAATACACCGCTCCGTTTGTCCCTAAGATCGTACCCAAAATACACGTTTCGTCCTAAATGCAAAAAAGTACACCTTATAACTTCAATTGATTTGTGTTTTACTTTAAATTATACACACTTTTTAATGTAGTCAGTAACAACGTCAATTTTATTTTGTGTTTAATTGCAAGTTCAACAAATGGAATGATTTGGGCGTAAGTGTTTTCATAGGAAAAAGTCTGGTAGGTTAACCTCAAAAGTCAACAAAATCAACTCCTGTATGCAAATAAAGATTTTTCTCCGTTGTTCATGAAAAAGTGAATTACTTGGGCTTTTGAGGTCGAACATGCTAGTATTCAACTTAGAACTTGTAGCATGTCATGAAATGTTAGAGAAAAAATGTTTACATAATTTAAATCCATCGCAAATGCAACAGATGAAAAGATGTTGGTGTAGACTGTAGACTACAACAGAACCTGCTTTTGGAGGGGACAAAACTAGCCTTTCGGCGGGGACATGTTCCCGCGAAATACTTTTAGTGGGGACATGTCCCCGCTTAAAGTTCCTCGTTAACGCCTCTTCGCTAAATCATTTGGCGGGGACGATTTCAGCTTTTGGCGGGGACAAGTGGGACCCGCAGTCTTTGATATGGTCAAACTTGGTCCATCGTGGCACTACTTTTGGCTGGGACATGTCCCCGCCAAAAGCCTACCTTATTAGCACAAAAAAGCACTTAATTAGTGATTATGTTAATTAAGCTAGCCTTTTGGCGAGGACATGTCCCCGCCAAAAGTCCTAACCATATTTGCAGTTCACTCTTTTGGCGGGGACATGTCTTCGCTAAAAGGCTCAACCATGTTAAACTGGTTGAACCTTTTGGCGGGGACATGTCCCCGCCAAAAGATTCTAACCCATTTTCCTGCATAATGCTGCAAAATGGGTAATTTTCACATTTTTTTCCGGAATTTTTCAGAAAAAAAATCTACATGTTCTCACCCAACACTAACATGCCAAATTTACTACAACACGACAAATTAACTCGCTAAAACTATAAAATCACGAATAACATAACGAAAATACAATATATCAATCTAGAAATATCCTTTACGACAATTCAATAGTGATGTTAAATCGAATACAAAACAAAAACTGCAGTAAAGGTAATGTTCCAAGTGTATTTTCTACTGTAATGACTAATAAAACAACGCTCATGAGATGAAAAACCAAAAATGATCGTATGTGGCTACAAGATTCCGGTGGGGATAGTGGCATATACCAATTGCGCCCTTCTCATGCACCTGCAAGTTTGTACTAGAATCCGTATGTGTGGTCATGAATAAAGCCCAAATTAACCCATTTTCATATGCATATGGCTGTATTTAATTGATAACGGATCAAAGGGTAAAATGATAACCGAATGAAAACTAAATTATGTACCTTCATCAAGTGCTCTAGTTTTCCGGATTGGTGGCTGAAGCACTACAAGTTTTTGCACAAAAAAAATGTAATTACTAGTTGGAGGCCAAATCAATCGTTTGTTTTTAAGCACATACGACACATGAAAAGGCTTTATCTTATCTTGTTACAGGTCAAATCAATCGTTTACTAACCACAATACATATGTATATGCATATGCATATGTAGAAACATTTAACTAACGGTATAAAAAGCACTCGATTTTGACACAGTTAGTTTTGACGAATAGAATTAAAATGAGTTCGGTTTTTTTAATTAATTTAAATAATTTTTAATCAATTTAAATATTTTTTAATAAATTTAAATGATTTTTAACTTATTTAAATCATTTATAATAAATTTAAATGATTTTTAACTAATTTAAATTATTTATTATAAATTTAAATGATTTTTAATAAATTTAATTAATTTTAAAAAAATATTTTTTTGTACAAAACACCTTTTGGCGGGGACAAGTCCCCACCAAAAGGAAAAAAAATTAGCGGGAAAAAAAACGGGGGAACAATTAGCTAGCGAGGGAGGATTAAATTTTTTGGACAAAGTTTTCTAGACTTTTGGCGGGGACATGTTCCCGCTAAAAGGTTGCGTTGAATTTCCACGGTTTGGCTGTGAGGATTGAAAATTTGGTCAAACATTTCTACACATGTCCCCGCCAAAAGTTGGCATTGAATTTTTCCTGCAATGAAACACATGGCTTCAAACTTTGCCAAGCTTGATAAGTTTGAAGGGGTGGACTTTAGGAGATGGCAGAAGAAGATGCACTTCCTGCTGTCAAGCATGAGTGTGGTGTATGTGCTAACCACTCCTATTCCTGATGATGGTGATGATGCTACTGTGGAGCAGATTAGGAGAAGGAGCAAATGGGAGAATGATGACTACATTTGCAGAGGCTTAATTCTCAATGGTATGTCTGATTCTCTGTTTGACATTTATCAGAACTTTGAATCTTCCAAAGAACTGTGGGATTCCTTGGATGCCAAATATATGGCTGAGGATGCATCAAGTAAGAAGTTCCTTGTAAATAATTTCACAAATTACAAAATGACTGATTCAAGACCAGTTATGGAACAATACAATGAACTTCTTGGTATACTTGGAAGGTTTACACAACACAATATACACATGGATGAGGCTATTTCAGTCTCTTGTGTCATTAATAAACTTCCTCCTTTTTGGAAAGATTTCAAGCATACCTTGAAACATAAGAAAGAGGAGTTAAATCTGGTTGAGTTGGGCAGTCATCTGCGTATTAAGGACAAGACAAAGAGTAGCAATGCTACTGGTGCATCTGTTGTCAATATGGTAGAGCATAACAACTCCACCAGGTACAATGACAACAAAGGCAAACATAAACATCATGATAACACAAGGGCAGATTCTAACAAGAAGGCAACACCTACTTGTTGGAAATGTGTCAAATCTGGTCACATTAAAAGGGATTGCAAGGGTGTTAAGGTTGGTGGTAAAGCCAATGGATCAGGCACTAATGGTTCAGGGAGTGGTGGTTCAACCAACTCACTGAAATGTCAGAATATGTTTAATGAGTCTTTTCAAATTTATTATGTTACATATGTATCTGAATCTTATTATGTGCAGGATGATGATGTTGCGTGGTGGGTTGACTCTGGTGCAATAGGTCATGTGTGCAAAGATAGAAGTTGGTTCAAGACTTATGAGTCACTGAATGATGGTTCTATTCTTCACATGGGAAATGAGTCAACAGCCTTGGTGCATGGTCGTGGTTGTGTAGATATTAGATTTAGTTCTGGAAAGATTGTAACTTTGTTTAATGTTATTCATGTTCCTGTTATAAGGAAGAACTTGGTTTCAATTAGTATTTTGAATAATCATGGATATAAACAAGTTATTGAACTTGATAAATTTGTCTTATCTAAAAATGGTGTTTTTATTGGTTTTGGCTATTTGTGTAATCAAATGTTCAGGCTTAATATTGTCACTGATAGTGTTAATTCAGCCTTTGTGACCACCTCTGACCTGGCTGACTCTACCCTATGGCATGCTAGACTTGCCCATGTACACTATAAAAGGATGCAAGATATGTCTAAGGATGGGTTAATCCCAGCAGCATTTGACATGGACAATGAAAAGTGTAAGACTTGCATGTTGACCAAAATCACCAAGAAACCTTTTCAGGGTGTTAGTCGTGAGACTAAGCTCTTGGAGCTAATACACAGTGACCTGTGTGATTTGCATGCCACTCCCTCTTTGGGGAATAAGAAATACTTTGTGACATTTATTGATGATGCTTCTAGGTTTTATTATGTCTATCTATTACATAACAAGGATGAAGCATTAGATAAATTCAAAGTGTTTAAAACTGAAGTTGAATTGCAACTTGGGTCCCTGATCAAAAGATTAAGGACTGATAGGGGAGGTGAGTACATGGATACTCTGTATTTTCAGTCTGTTGGTATAATCCATGAAACGACTGCTCCCTATACTCCTCAGCAAAATGGTATTTCTGAAAGGAAAAACAAGGAGCTGAAGGAGATGGTTAATTCCATGTTGTCCTATTCAGGACTGAGTCAAGGGTTCTGGGGTGAAGTTATGTTAACAGCTTGCTATTTATTAAATAGGGTTCCTAACAAAAGGAATAAGGTTACCCCTTATGAACTCTAAAAAGAAACCCAACCTGAACTATCTCAGGGTTTGGGGATGTAGGGTTGTTGTAAGACTCCCTGATCCAAAGCTGAAAATTGTGGATGAAAGAGGAATTGACTGCATCTTTGTTGGATATGCTGAGCATTCCAAGGCTTTTAGGTTCTATGTTATTGAACCTAATGAATATGTTTCAATTAACTCAATAATTGAATAAAAGGATGCAAACTTTGATGAGAATAGATTCTCATCAGTCCCTAGACCAAGTCAGAGGATTCCTAATGGAACTCATGACACTGGTGTATCAGAGGTACCTGATGAAGAACCATCAAAGGTCCCTGATGAGGTTGTAGTGCAACAACCTGAATCTGTGCTCAGAAAGAGCAAAAGGGTCAGGACTCCAAAGTCATTTGGACCTGAGTTTCAACTATATTTAGTTGAAGGAACTAGAGATGAGGTCTCTAACCAATACTCATATTGCTTCATTGTTGAGTATGATCCCAAGACATTTGAAGAAGCAATGAAGTTCTAGGATATTGCTTTCTGGAAAGAAGCAATCAATGATGAGATGGATTACATCATGGGCAACAACACTTGGGTGTTGGTTGATCTACCTCCTAGTTGCAAGCCTCTGGGTTGCAAATGGATTTTCAAAAAGAAAATGAAGGTAGATGGAACTATTGAAAAGTTCAAGGCTAGACTAGTCATTCAGGGCTTTAAACAAAAGTCAGGAATAGACTATTTTGATACTTATGTCATGTGGCTCGTATCAGTACCATAAGCTTGCTGATTGCTTTGGCATCTATTCACAGATAGATGTGAAGACAACTTTCTTGAATGGTGAATTGGATGAGGAGGTTTATTTAAACCAACCTCAGGGCTTCATCGTGCCTGGAAATGAAAACAAGGTGTGTAAACTGATTAAGTCTCTTTATGGACTAAAGCAGGCACCTAAGCAATGACATCAAAAATTTGATGAAGTGGTTTTTTCTAATGGTTATGTTCTTAACCAGTCTGAAAAATGTGTATATAGTAAATTTGATGAATCTGGTAAATGAGTCATCATTTGTCTATATGTTGATGACATGTTGATCTTTTGCACTTACCAAAATCAGGTTGACCTGACAAAGGAATTTTTGTCATCAAGGTTCTCCATGAAAGACATGGGGGAGGTTGATGTTATCCTTGGTATAAGGATTAAACATGAAAGAAAAAAATTTCTATCTCTCAGTCTCATTATATTGAGAAGGTGTTGAGGAAATTCAATTACTTTGATTGTACTCCAGTGAGTACACCTATGGATACTTGTAAGAAGATGATGCCTAATAATGGCAAGGCTGTATCTCAACTTGAGCTTTCTAGGGTAATTGGCTGCCTGATGTATGCCATGACTTGTACCAGACCTGATATTGCTTTTGCAGTGGGTAAATTGAGCAGGTATACTAGCAATCCTAGTGCTCATCATTGGCAAGCAATTCAGAGGGTACTGAATTATTTGAAGAGAACTATGGATTATAGTCTCTCATATACTGGTTATCCATCAGTGTTGAAAGGATACACTGATGCAAGTTGGATCAGTAACACTGAAGACAATTCGTCTACCAGTGGTCGGGTATTACTACTTGGTGGAGGTGCAATTTTTTGGGCATCCAAAAAGCAAACTTGCATCACCAGTTCAACAATGGAATCTAAATTTGTGGCCTTAGCAGCTGCTGGTAAAGAAGCTAAATGGTTGAAAAACTTGTTTCTTGAGATTCCATTGTGGCCTAAACCTATAGCACCTATTTCTATCCGTTGTGATAGTGCAGCTACATTGGCAAAGGCTTATATCCAGATGTACAATGGGAAGTCTAGACACTTAGGTGTCTGATATAGCATGATTCGTGAGCTTATCATGAATGGGGTAGTATCTATAGAGTTTGTTAGATCTCAACAAAATTTAGCTGATCACTTGACGAAGGGATTAGCTAGAGACTCGGTTATAAAGTCTGCTAAAGGGATAGGTTTAAGTCCAACTTAGTCACTGAATGCTAGGACACCCAACTCCCTCATGAGGAAACTTAGGAGCTGAGTTCAATGTGGAAAGCTAAACATTCAATGGACTGGAGCACATGTTTTATTTTACATCCCAAGGTTGTGCTCAGAGCCTGCTGAACGGAGGATGAAGTATTAACTTACTAATGGTTAATTTTCATTGAAAAAGTGTTTGGCAGGAGCATGAATAAAGAGGAACCACCTATGTAAATGTTGAAGTTTTTCCGCTTCAGGGAACTTTTGGACTTTTAGCTCTTACAACATTTATGAATTTGGATATGGACACATGGCTTGTATAGTGTCAGGAGCTGTTAAGTGTTTGAAAACTTGTGTGTATTTTATCTTCATGTATTCAAATGGGTTGAAGGGTTCAATTCTTAGAACACCCTGATTCTCGAATATTTGAACGTGTAATGTACTAAGATGGAAATTCAATCCTCATGATATTTTCGTTTATGCACATGTTTTGTTTGATGTTTGTTTTTCTTGAAAAGGAAGTGAACTAAATTTGGGGAGGATTGTTGGAAAATTTAGTGCGCTTGTGAGATTAGTTCACACCTGGTTTTGGGTAAGGAGGTACGGAGTGTACACCCATAAGGTCCCTGAATACCCTGACTCAATAGTGGTTAGTATTGGTAGTGCTAAGTTAGTACTGATAGTACTAAGTTAGTATTGATAGCCAGTGTTAGTACTGATAGTGCTAAGTTAGTAATGGTAGTATTGGTTACTACTGTTAGTGTAGTAACTGATGGTTCCTGGTGGTAGTGTATTGGTTCCTGTTGCTAGTGTACTGGTTACTACTACTGCTAGTGAAGTAATTGATGGTTCCTGCTGGTAGTGTTATGGTTCCTGCTGCTAGTGTAAATGGTTCCTACTGGTAGTGTTGCAGTGATTAATTTGTAATAGCTTTGACTCATTCAAGTGGCTGTTATGACTGCTTTATGACCATGTTTAATTGGTCATGTAACCACTATTACTATGATAATGGAGGCTTATTATGGGTGATTTATTGGCCTTTAATCATTCATAATGTCCATTGACTAGGAGTGAGTATTCTCTACTATAAATAGAGATGGTCTTCATCAGCATGATGAGACTGAAAAACATACTGAAATCTGGAGAAACAAATAAAAAGCTAAACACTTATAAGCGCAAGGGTTATTGAATTGTGCCTAATTCTATAACCAACATTTGGTCTTATCCCAAGTAGATATTCGTGTAACCTAGGCATTAGGGTCGAATAGTTTACTTTGTAAAGTGATCACACGATTCCAAGTGATATCCGGTAACCACCTAGTGGTATTTGAAGTTGCTACTAATTGTCTTAACCCTGTTCTGGGAACCAACAACCAACAAAATTTATGTTTTATTTTAGGGCATTTACGTCATAAAAGAAATAAAAAATAAAATAAAATAACATAAAAAATCCTAGTATAATTTCTCTCAAATCATCCGATTTTCAGGAAGAAGGTTTTGGAAAGAATTTAAACAAATTTCAAGATCTTTTCTTTTCTCTTCTTTATTGAAGAAATTCAAAAACACCAATTTATGTTATTTTCTTCCCACTTCTTTTCTCTTATTTTAAAATAAAACTCGCCAACGCTAGCACTACTATTTCTTGTGAGATTGAAAATTTCCGGTATTCACCTATACTACACTAAAACGCTTAGGTACACTGCTTAAACGTTGTAAAGATTGCTTTGAAAATCTCGCATCAAGATCAAAAATTGCATTACTATAACCATATTACAATAATTCTTTTATTAACAACATATTACAATAATTCAATATATATGGTAATAATATAACTTTATTACTATAATCATATATTTTTACAATGTATTCAAGTTATAAATACCATGATTTCTAGTTCTTAATATTTTGTGAAACATAAATATTTCAACTTCAAAATGGAGAAAAAAATTGTGCATTTTATTTTCTTTTACATGTTAGTTACAAATTTCATGACTTGTATGGCAGGCTTTGATAAATGGTGCCCGGACCCGCGGTGCCGTAAGACATTTTTTCAGCCATCACTTGCATCTTTTATATATTATAAATGTGTAAAACAAATCCATGAAGGTAAATCAGTTATTTTATCTGTTTGTTATTCTATCTAACTTTTTCTGTTAATTTGGTCGTGCAGGAGGTAAAGGTCCTGGTGTTCATTCTTATGTTCCAGTTCTACCTTCTGATACTTGGTGTTCAAAAGAGGTTTGTCTCGTAGAGTGCAAAAAGGCTCAGCCCCCAAACACAGTATTACAATGTGTAAAGTGTGAAGACAATAGATGTTTATGTTGTGCTACTCCAAGATAAATCTTATCTTATCTTATAACTATATAAAGCTGTTAATCTTATAACTATATAAAGCTGTTAAATGTTGAAATTTCAACAAAGGAAAATGACTAAAATGGTATCTATTAAACTTTTGATTATTGTCTTCTTTAATTGGTCTATATATATTTGTTAATTTCTCAACACGAAAGGAAAATATTATAACCATAAATATTATTCTAGACTCGTAGAAAATGAAATCAAAACACTTATTATATATCTACAAGCTCGACACACATCGGGATTTACCGTCAACGTCGCTAATACTTTCATCGTTGCAACCACCGATAACATTGTTGTAACTCATAAACCGAACAAATGGAGCACACCGATAATTAAATAGTAATTATAAAGTTATTTTACTCATAATACAATTATAAATATATAATCTTCTTTATATATTCGTCATCATGAATTACTTAACTACAAATGTACAACCAAACAACAATTGCCCGTGAAATAATTTAGTTACACGAATAGCAAGCGTCACAAGTTCACAACACGCGGCTACCCGGCTAAAATATCCATATTTCAACTTTCAGGGCAGACCTTCTTGTTTCCAATTTTCATTTTTGACCAATGCATAATGATATATAAGTCCTTGTTAATTTATTTCTACACAAGCATCTTCATTAGAAAATATTAATATGAATGATATTTAATATGTCAAAAGTCCATTAAAACAATCTTGTCTGGTTTCGCTATTCAGCAAGACTTTAGCATAAATCATTTCGAAAAGAGAGAGGTACTCATTAGATATTTAGTTTCTTAAAAATTATTCATGCTAATAGAGATATGATTTTCTTTTGACATTCGTCTCGTTTGAAATGATTCATGCTAAAAGAAGGATGGTTTTTGCAAATACTGACAAACCAGCTGGACGGACTGGCAATTTACTTTAACTGTAAATTTGTAATACATACTAAAAACAATATATGTTATTTTGTTTTTTTTTTTTAACAGCAAAATTATATTAAACCACAAAAAACTAGCAAGGAGCTAGGATTACATCACAATAAGGTATGGATTTTTAAACCAATCGTCCCGACTAAATGAACTTTTACTTCTAAGCCTACACCAATAAAAAGAACTAGACACCACATTATCATAGATACTTGCCTTCAAGGGGGTTTTAACATCAAACAGGAGCGCATTTCGATATGTCCATATATTCCACCATAATGTATAGAACGTACCTTCGAACATCAATTTCGCCTTAAACCCAAGCCGCAACGACACCAACCAATCAACCCATTCAACATACGAATTACAGTCCACATAAATAACATTCCACCACACTGCAATCCTACGAGCAATCTGTCGAACAAGATCACACTGAAAGAACAAATGATCTGAGGTCTCCACCCCACAATTGCAGTTAGGACACTCAATACAAGGAATATCTATACCTCGACGGGAAATATTAATACGTGTTGGAAGGGCATCCATCTTTATTTTCCATGCAAGAACATTAATTTTTTTTGGCACATATTTCACCCATCTAGTCCGGGAATGGACACTCAATATCCGCTTCTCATCAATAACTCTCCGAATTGAAGCCACCGAAAACTCCCCCGAACTCTCCAACGTCCATCTCCATCTATCTTCTATCGGACTAAAATTAACCGTGTTAACCAATACCAAAAGAGCATCATACTGTTCTCTTTCTGCTCCACCCCTAGAATTACGACGAAAAGAAGCTTCTATACTGGAATCAGTGACGGACCCAGAAAAATGAGATGTGGGGGGCAAATTTTTTTTTTTACGATAGCAACAAAATGCGAAAGAAAAAACTAGAAACGTAATGATAAATCGAATATTTTTACTTAGACATGAAAGATTTATAAGGCTTTAAATAGTTAAATGTTGGATTTTAGTATGTAAGTGGGGGGCAATTTGAGTTTTTGGTGGGGGTCACTTTCGAAAAAAGGTCAAAATTACATAAAATTTACACTAAAATATCAATTTTTTCGGCTAGCCATGGGGGGCGCCTACCCCCCACTCTAACATGCTAGGTCCGTCCCTGACTGGAATTACTCATCTTTGCACGAACCGTAATATCCTTACAAGTCTCAAGCGCGTATACCCGCGGAAAAAGATCATTGAGAGCTCCATCACCATGCCAATTATCATTCCAGAACGACGCTTTATTCCCGTTACCAAGCTTTAACCGCATAAACTCTGTCACATTAACCCCTTGACTCATTAAAACCTTTATCTCATTTACAATGGTTTTCCAGCATGTACGAACACCCGAAATATTCAATGAGTTCACACCTCCATCCTCCCCATGGATTGCCTTAATAATTTTCACCCACAAGGATGATTTATGAGAATAAAATTTCCAGAACCACTTAATCAATAAACCTCTATTCAAAGCATAAAGGCTAGCAACTCCCAGACCCCCACGAGCTTTATCCATCAACACATCATTCCATTTAACCCAACTAGCTTTCTTACTACCCACCTCATTCCCATTAAAAAATTGGCTACGAATAGACTCTAATGTTTTGAGCACACCAATTGGAACCCGAAATATAGACATGTGAAAAATAGGAATAGATCCTAACACTGATTTTAATAATGTTAGGCGGCCACCAATAGATAACGTTTTCATTTTCCACTTTGACAAACGAGATTTAACCTTATCAACAACTTCCTTCCAAGCATCTACCCGATTCATCGAACCCCCTACTTTAGTACCTAGATACAAAAAGGGGCATCGAAGAATAAGACATCCAAGTTTGGTAGCAGCTTGTTTCACTTTAACACTATCCACATTAATTCCCAATATCTTGCTTTTGCTCATATTAATTCGAAGACCTGAAACACGAAAAAAACAATCTAACACATGCACCAAAGTGTTAAT
The DNA here is from genome assembly GCA_019973895.1 of Chrysanthemum seticuspe. Classification (NCBI taxonomy): domain Eukaryota; kingdom Viridiplantae; phylum Streptophyta; class Magnoliopsida; order Asterales; family Asteraceae; genus Chrysanthemum; species Chrysanthemum seticuspe. The sequence goes on from BPTQ01000006.1 coordinate 19,445,238, forward strand.
ATTATTTTCACTCCATTGCCCAACAAAGACTGCATCATCCGCGTAGAACATATGAGAAAGAGTCACCGATTGATTCAACTTTATGCCCGTGAACAAGCCCGTATCCACAACCCTTTTAAAAGATAAATGAAGACTCTCCATAATTAAAAGGAACAAAAACGGGGATAACGGGTCACCTTGTTTCAAACCTTTATAAAATATGTTATTTTGTGTTTTCGCATTTTTGAAACAAGTGAGCGGTTTGCACAATCTCACATAACTAAATGAGGAATTTGCAAATTTTTTGACTCCGTTGTGGACCTACTTTGAAAACTTGGCATATTTATGGAATTATCTCATTTATTAATTTAATAGATTTGTTCTCTACATTAATTTGATGAGTTTTGCTAATTACAACCTTATAGATCATGGATAAGTATTATCATTTTCGTAGAATTAGCATTCAATAAACTTATTATTTTCACATTTATACATACTAGTTATAATACTCGTGCACGCACGGGGTTTTGACAAAAAAAATTGTTCTGTATTAATAATGAATATTGTGTCTTTAAAGGTAACTGCATATAATTATATACTTATAAGTTTTGTACACGCACGAAGTTTACACATAAATCAAATTTATTTTAATATTTTAGTTCAGGATATACACAGATAAGAATTTGCCCATAAAAATTGTGATATAAGTACAACTAATACTCATGCACGAGTTTTTCATTATGCATTAATATCAATAAGAATTTGGTAAAATATTTTTAAAAAATAATGTTAGGTAACTCAAGATTTAATTTTATTTAGCAGAAAAAGATGTTGATGTTGTTATTTAAATTTCACTACGATATTATATTGTACACATGATGCAAGTTAAATAGCATATAAATGATAAAGTAAAAGTATACTTCTTAAAGTTTTTAAAAAATGTTTTTTCTAGATATCCTTATATAAAAATAAATAAGAATTACAAGAGTCATTGTTATAAGTGCAATCGCGTACATTTATTTTTATATTAAAGTAACTCGTACTTACAGTTTGATAATTATATTCTCGTTTTCAGTAATTTAGCCGTATTTAAGATGTAAACTCGTGTCCACATAGGTTAAACTTTTAAAGATGAAATAAATGAGTCCTTATTGAACATATATAGTAAAAAAAATTGATACTTATAATGTTATACAAATTTTATATGTTGTTATTTTAAAACAACATATACATTGTATTTTTAAGATATAAAGTATAAATGATATAAAGTATAAGGGGGTATTTGTTTATAATCCAAAGTTATTAAAAAAACATTGAGACTTATAATATTACACTTAACTCTATATAATTTTTAAAAATTCAACCATTAATGTTTTATTAATTACCTCCTCTTTTTTTAAGTTTTTGTTTTCACAAATTTGACACCTATATTTTTATGTGTTTTTTTTATCAACTAAAATTTTCCACCAAATTTATTAAAGTTTGACCAAAATCAATTTAATTTTGACTTTTATTAACCAGGTCACACGATTTTGCTTACGTGGCGAAATCAAGCTCTCCTATTAGCCCAATTATTTTTTCAATAAGAATGAATTGACAAAATCACTCTGAAATAATGTAATTCCTTTATTATATAAAAGATTTAGCAATTATAATTATTGAATGTGTTGTTAAACATGCAATATTTGATGTTATCTAATTGCTATTTTTTTAATTAAGATAATCTTAATCACGACCTTATGAGTTATGATAAGCAAAATTCTATGAGTAGTGGTTAAGCTTTATTATTTGTTTGTCCCTTTTGCCCTAAAAAAATAGCATTTAATTAACTCATTATTTCCATATTTTACATCATTACCAAAAAAACATTTGACAATCACCGAAAACTGACACCCATTACCAAATTCTAAAAAAATATCCCAATATCAATCAAAACTAATCTCTTCCGTCGCATTGCGCGAAAAAGACAAATAAGTTTCTAGGATATTGTTACAATTAATTATTTATTAATTTGAAATAGTTTATGATCGATGTCGTTGACGTACTCTACTAAAAATAACCTTAGTTAACCTACTTTAAAATATAGTAACACAAGATATCGTATCAACGAAGAGCTTATGGTTTGCATTGTAACTCTTACTTGATATCTAGAAAGCTGTAAAAACTCGTTTTCTTAGGAATGATGGATAAACGTATAACTTAAACTAATCAACTAAATGGATTATAACTAAGAGAATTATTTATTTAAATTTTTTTAATTTATTTTTAACTAAGAGAAATTAACAACACAACTTTTAAAAGAAGGTTACACAACATGGGCAAATTTAAGTTTGAAATATAATGTCTGAATAACAGCAAAAAAATCTCAAAGCTATCTAAACGGACTTAAATAATGTGATCAGTCAAAATGATTAGCTCATAATGGTTTCCCTTTTATGTATCTTATGTTTGTTTTCCTCATTTACTTACGTGTAAATATGAAAATTTCAATCGGCTCCATCTCACAAATTTTGAAATTGCTAAAACCAGTTGTCTCCATGTATTAGAAATAGGCGCGATACTTTTATAAACATTCTGTAGTATTGAGTAACTCATATGCTCTATGACAGGCCGAAAAAATAAAACCTTCATGTATCCCAACCTTGACAAAGACACAATAAGATTAACCAACGGCTAACATGAAGACAACAGTTCATAAGAAAAGATAGAAAAACATTATTGCAGTTTTATTTGATAATTGCAACCTGTGTTTCTTGCTTTAAACTTGTATCTTCCAAAGTGATGTTCTGATAGCTTTTTATTGCTAAAACATGTTAAATAAGTTCCAAAAATAAATAAATAAATAAATAAATAAAACTCACAAATATGCCCTTTGATACAATTCCATGTAAAACTTGTTGAATTTGATGAAAGCCAGAAGTTTGACTTAAAAGTCAAATATATTTATGTTCAATAATTTCATCCCTGTGTGTCAATATTTATGAAAATATAAGTTCGAAGAAAACTTCCTCTATTTAGTTAAAGAGGTCAACTATGTAAACTGAAATCCATAAAATTATCTAACTTCAATTCTGAATGATACAACGTTGTAAGTTTTACAGAATACAGATACAATCCTACTTTTAAAAATTTCATGTTGATACAACTATCCTATTGATGACCAACAAGCTTTTCAGATCTATTAGAAACGAAGCCTTTGAGCTTTAGATACCAAAATAACCTGAGACCTTGATGTCGATGGGATAACTGGATGAGCCAGAAGTAAACCATTGAGCCCAGACATTGAACATCGAGTTTATTATGGCTTGTGAAGAGAACATCATCCTTTCGTTTAGTGAAGTGCTGAGATACATAGCCTAAGCACATGAAAAGAAATAAGTATTGTTTAGGGATTATTGAGTTCTGTCGTTGCACATAAACTAATTAACATGTAGTTGGGCAAATCACCTTTTGTGCTGATCTTCCCGGTCATCAGAGCTGCCTAATTTCAGGAAACGGTTTCTTTGTTAGGATCAATAGTAAAACATGCATCATGTGCAGAAAATATAATTATTAATGCCATATCAATTACAAAAGTTCCTTTAAAGTAACACATACAGATTATTAAAAAAAAATGAAAACGTACGTGTAGGTAAAATAGTTATTTTGGCCTTTGGCGCGCCTGAACTCATCATCATCATAAATAACATCCTCATATGTTCATAATCAGATTCAAAATCCTCATCATCATCACCATCAACATCCTCCTCGTTATCACCATCAACATCCTCATCGTCATCAGTATAAATATCGTCATCAACATCCTCCTATCACCATTACCATTAACATCGTCATCAACATCCTTGACATCATCACCATCACCATCTTCAACATTGTTTTGTGTCTGATATGTGATGCCCCATGACGTAATACCCAGATTCATCTGAAAAATGCTTTGCGGAAGACGAGTTATGCCTGTACCTGTAATATCCAACTCTCTCAAACATTCTAAGAGTACGATTTCGTCAGGCAATTCCACAACTGAAATACAATGAGCCAGAGATAGATATCTCAGACGTTTGATCTTACAGATGCTGTTGGGAATACCTCGTAAAAGTTTACACTTCTCTAGGACTAGGCTTAGTAAACATTGTAATCTGCCAATATCTTCAGGTAACTTCTCAAGACTATGACAACATGCGATTTTAAGATATTTGAGATGTTTTAAATTACAAATACTATCAGGAAGAGTTTTAATTTCTCTACACTCCAAACTTAGCTCCTCTAGACCTTCTAATTTTCCAATATCATCAGGTAACTTCTTAAGATGCCAACTCCAAGAAAGATCGATTTTAAGAGATTTCAGATGTTTCAACGTAAAAATATTATCCGGAAGAGTTTTAATATCTGCACAACTAAGCTCCTCTTGGAATTCTAACTGGTTAAGGTCCTTGGGCACCTCTGGAGTATCGCCTTCAATTGTAAACCTTCTTAAACGTTGTATATCAGTATCTGCACAACTAAGCTCCTCTAGGAATTCTAACTGGTCAAGGTCCTTGGGCGCCTTGGGAATATCGCCTTCAATTGTAAGCTTTCTTAAACGTTGTAACCAACAAATGATATCTGAAAACCCATCCGGGTTTATGCAAGCATCTTTGCGACCTAAAGGTATAAGCCTCTCAAGATTTCCAAAAGATGAATCTGGATCTTCTTTATAATAACAACAAACCTGAAACTCTGGCCCATTATTGCCTAGAGCGCATGCACCTTTCTTAACTGCAATAAGATGTAACTCAGATAAAAAACCAACCTCAGGTGAATCAAACTCTTTGTCAAACTTAAAGGATTTGAACCTCCCAGAACCATTTAAATTTAAGTAGACAACCTTTTTCATACATCCTACAGGAGCATGAATTTCTTCCAAATTACAACAATTTTCAAGATTTAACCTTTCAACATGTGGAGTCAGCCCAAGATCAAGAGTCCTCAACTGTGGATTGTTATTGAGGTCGAGATTAACGAGCTTTGGACATCCAGCGGGAATCTGAAGTTTGACCATATAAGTACAATGGTTAACTCTTAGCTTCTCAAGATTTGGAGTAATTCCGAGGTGAAGGTTCATCAACTTTAAATAACTGAGGTCGAGAGTTACAAGCTTTGGACATTCATCGGGAATCTGAAGATTGACCATATCAGTACAATTGTTGAGTCTTAGCGTCTCAAGATTCGGAGTAATCCCGAGGTGAAAAGTCCTCAACTTTAAATTATTGAGATCGAGACTTTTGAGCTTTGGAAATTCCGCTGGCATCTGAAGTTTGATCATATCCGCACAGTCGAGTCTTAGCGTCTCAATATTTGAAGTACTCCCGAGGTGAAGGGTCTTCAATTTTGAAAAACTGAGGTCAACATGCCTGAGCTTTAGACTTTCAGCGGGAATGTGAAATTTTTCCTCTAATTCACAACAATGTCGAAGGATTAGCGACTCAAGATTCGGAGCAATCCCAGTGTGAAGCTTAGTCAACCATAAGTTCCAGATGTCGAGAGATACGAGCTTCACATTTTCAATAGGCATCTGAAGATTGACCAACTCTTGACAATCTTTGAGAATCGGCGTCTCACGATTGGGAGTAATCCGGAGGTGAAGGATCTTCAACTTTAACTCATCAAGATCAAGATTTACGAGATTTGGACACTTGGCGGGAATCTGAAGTTCAACCATATCAGTACAGTTTATGAGTCTTAGCGTCTCAAGATTTGGAGCAATCCCGATGTGAAGGGTCCTCAACTTTGAATAAACGAGGCTGAGATGCCTGAGCTTAAGACTCTCAGAGGGCATGTGAAGTTCTACCAAATTATAACACTTGTCGAGAAATAGTTCCTCAAGATTCGGAGTAATCCCTAGGTGCAGATTCCTCAACTTTAAATGAGTGAGATGGAGAGATCTGAGCTTTAGACATTCAGCAGGCATGTATAATTCTTCCAACTCTTCACATTCAAATAAATGTAGCATCTCAAGATTCTGAACAAACCCAAGGTCAAGGGTCCTCAACTTTGAATACCTGAACTTAAGGAACCTGAGGTTTAAAAAAGCCTGTCATGCATAAGCAACAAAAAAGGAAAAGATAAAAATGTTAGGTACTGTAATGACAAACATGCAAAACTACCAAAGAATTATTATTCTACCTTTTCTCCTCCATCATCCCAAAGTTGAACGATATTGCTGTCTTCCATTTCAAGTCCAACAAGATTGGTTGCTTGAAATGCTTTCTGTAAACTTGAAAAAGGACAACCTTCCCATCTCAGAAACCGTAAGGCATTTGAAAGAATTTTTGTCTTCTTTTTCTTTAAACAGCATGGAAGGTAGAGGCTAATTTCATCAAATTTCCAGTTGCTATCGTAACAATCATCTATACTTACACGTGTGGTACGCAAGTCAAGAAATCTAAGTTCCCTCATATTTGCGAGAGCTTTAAGTAAATTTTCATAACTGAATCCATCTGCATCGAGTTTTAAACATTTTGTTGCTTGGGTACCCTGTAATAAAAAAAGAAGTGGTCTTGAACTTTGTTTCATAACAAAAGAAATTATGTCAAGTTTATCAATTTGATCCTTACCAAGTCCTTGGCCAATATACTTTCAATTTCCTCGTCAATCCACAATCGGCTATGCTTGTGAGGTTCTTTAGGGTGCGAACGACGAACAATATTCTTGCCCATTTCTTCTATATGGTCATGCATCCCCAACACCCCATCTTTAGAAATAGTTATGAGAGATTTCTGCTCGAGAACTCTTAAACCATTTATAGCACGAAATCCACAACTTTCAAGAGCTATAATCGCGTCTTTTTTGTACCAACCCTTGAGTAAGCACGCAACATCTAAGAATATGTCCTTGTAATCCTCCTCTAGACTTTTATAGCTTAATTCCAAAATCATCATAGTTTCATTCAACGGAATTGTATTTAGTCTTTCCAAAGCATCATTCCATTGAGGCTTCTTTTGAAAACAAAGAAACGAACCCAAAACTTTGATCGTTAAGGGAAGACCAGCAGCATATTGTACAACTTTTCTTGATAGATGTTCGTATCCTTCAACTGGAATCTCTCTTCCAAATGCATACCTACTGAAGAGAGAAATTGATTCCTTGGGCGATAACAGGCTGACTTCATGAATGAAGTTATGATTAAAGTTCACCCGGTGGGCTAATAGCACTTGCTCATCTCGTGTGGTAATGATAATTCTGCTTCCTGGCTTAAACCAATTGGATGCACCAGCTAACGACTGTAGCTGCTTTATATCATTCACATCATCTAGAAGAACAAGAACCTTTTTACGATGCATCATCTGCACCATCTTGTTTATACCACCGGAAACACTACTAACAGTGATGTCCTGATCGCTGAAAATATCTGTGAGGATTTGTTTCTGCAGCTCCTTTAAACCGGACCCCGACTTTTTTGAAACCTCCCTCACATTTTCAACAAAGCTGCTTCCTTCGAACTGATCGGATATTTGATTGAAAATAGCTGTGGCCAAAGTTGTTTTCCCACCACCTCCAATACCCTTGATTCCAATCACGCGAACATCTTTGGTACCAATTTCTAAAGACGAAAGAACCTCGTTTACTCTCGTCTCCATGCCTACTAACTTTCTATCAACACTCGAACTAATGGAACTTAGCTTTTTAGAAATATCGGCAACAACTATTTGGATCAGTTTAGATTCATCCCTATAAAACATTAAAGGAGATTTCATTAGCTAGCTTAAATCCCACATAAATGATTGATTTTAGGTTTCTGATCTAGGAATATAATCACATTTCATGTTTGAGTTAAAAACTCAGACTACAAAACATGAGATCCATTTAACAAGACTCAAATAACATAGGAGAGATATAAATCAGCAATTACCCATTAGCAGTCTTCTTCAACTCCCACCCAGCTAGATTGGCTAATTCTTTCAAAGCCTCTCTCCATTTCCCAGCAGCCTCTTTATTTTTATTTTCTTTAAAAGCTTTTCCAACTGCCCCACTCTGTTTACGGACTTCGATGGGCTCCACATCATAAAAGACTGGGTAAGCAGTTTGCCCGGTAGTCTTCTGAGACTCCATAACCTTGACAAGCTCATCTAAGCACCAAGATGATGATGCGTAGTTCTTGGAGAACACAATGATGAAGAATCTCGAGTCTTTGATGGATTTGAAGAGCTGGGTGTCGATCGTTTCCCCTTTCTTGATTTTCTGATCATCTTTGTAAGTTTCAATCCCATGTTGCCGAAGAGCATTATAAAGATGGCCAACAAAGTTGTTACGAGTGTCTTCGCCTCTGAAACTTAAAAAAACGTCATACTTGAAGCTCTTTTGAACGGATGAAGTTGAAGTTGACGCCATTAATGTAAATAGGGTTCAAGGCTTCAAGCTGTTGTTGGAAAGATCATGGACAATTAATTAACAAAGTGTATATGTGAAAAAGACAGTCAATGATGTATGTTTAAACTATAACCAAACAAAAGCATTTATTAAGGCTTTTGTATCATGTCATATTATGTTCCAGCTTGTTCAATTTTGGAATATATTATTTACAATAAAGAACTAAGTATGAGTATAAAAATCAATCACTCATTTTCAAATAGTTTTACAGTGAAAAATCAAAACCTGACTTAGTTCTTACTTGTTTCATCAACAATATCACTACTTAGAACATCAAGTCAATAACTTTTGAAACCATAATATTTAGCATCTGCTACTAACAATGGTTTGAAAAAGTAGCCAGCAATGTGTTCAAGATGTGCTTGTTTGAAAAGGTGTGGAATGGATGGAGATGCAAAAGGCTCCTCTTTACTAAAGTAAAAGACAATGAAAATGACCATAAGCTTCCTTACTCATTCACCATTGTTGTGGTTTACTTTTTTTTTTTACCATACTATACAATAAAGACATGTACCTGATGCAATCCGAAAACTATTGATTATGCATGCTATAAGTATGATCATTACAATTGTAGCTGTCTTAAGTTTGATAAGTTCACATATAATAATACCTACTAAGATATGGTACGTACTAAAATGAAGCACGTCAATGATCGATCACATGCCTTTGATTCACACAACTCCCAAAACTAATACTCCTCATATTAATTGTACACATTGTTATTTTGGATGTCCCTTAATATTTTAACCAATGAAAATGGATTTAAGTGGGTAGCGATGATATTTGATTGGTAGAGATATAGTAAATAGGATTTCCTAAAATTGTGTTTAGTTTGAAAGTGAACACTTACTTACGGAAATGAATAAACTTGAGAATAGAAGATTTAACTTAAGCTAGTACACTTCTTGCAAATCATCATGCTTGTATAAGAATAAATATTAACTCCCCTCAAACACCACTTAGAAATCCACCTATTATTTCAATTTCCCTGCACAAATACAAGATATTACTAATTAGTAAAATTTGCCTCTCACAAATAGTAGTGAAATATTTGGAATTATGGAAATTCCTAGTCAATTACTTCCAATCATACAAACAAATTTTTATTGCAATTAACAAATATCTTAGCATAGTCATATACATCACCGCCAAATGGCCTAGTGGTAAAGACACATTATCTCTTCACAAGAGGTCTAGGGTTCAAATTCTACTAGGTACACATTTGGGGTTGGCCAAAATAGTTTGAAACGGGTCACTAGTAGGGATGGCAACGGGCGAGAAAAAAAAACCATAACCCGCGGGTACACGCACCATGATGGGTGGGTCACCTCGTCAATCTTTACCCACGGGGTAGGTCGTGGGTGAAAAAATGAACCCACCAACGAGCAGTGGCGCGAAGGCAGGTAATGTATACCCGTCGTGGGTAAACCCGTCACACCCATTTTAAAATACCCACAGATATAACTTTCAAAATACCCGTAAACCCATTTTATTTTATTAAACTTGCATTAATTATTTTACCTAAATAATTGTGAAGTTATTAGAAGGTACCTTATAATAGTCCCAAAACCTATTAAATACATAGCATACTAATTGTCCGTTTTGAGTTTCAAGACTATAAGAAGAATATGAATCATCAAAATATCAAATATATATTTAATATCTCAATTTTCATGACAAGTTCGTCTATACTTGGTCTTGTGATTTTTAAGTACAGGTAACCACCAGTGTTAGGTTACAATTCATGAGTCAAAAGTTTTTATTTATTTATAGAAATTGTCAAAAATTGCTAAAACCTGATATGTGATATGTGCTGATGGCCATGTAACTTGAATCAGATGATAAGCTGAATGAAACATCAAACTACTACTCTAGGGGTGCTTGAGGTGGCAACTAGAGTTAGTATTTGCTCTGGTTCATTTTAGTTGTGTAGTCTAACTTCATAAAGTAGGCTTCCAGAAGTGGTGGTTAAATTCCCAATGGATGTTTTCATAAGTTTAAATGATGCCTGATAGCACACTTGAACTCTGCTTGTTATTGTGTAGAGGAAGCAACAATACAGCAGTTGGGAGAGTGTTTTTATAAGGAAATGTAGTTTTTATTTCTGCGAACACCCTTTGGAGGATAGTGTTAAGTTTATGATATATAAAATAAAATAAAACATAAAGACATCAAGAGTACACAGCGGAAGACTTAAGATCATAACAAATAAATTAATTAACTGAAAGTATGCGTAACGTACCTCTTGCGAATATCAAATCTCTTGAGCAAAGCAAAACCACTCTCGAGCAAAGCAAACCAAAGAAGTACTAAATGGTGTAAGAATAATGTCTTACAACCACGTTCTTGTACACACGAATTAACCAACGAATCAAGCGATTGCTAGATCTAACACAAGCCCTCGTATATGCAAAAACAAAACCGAACTCCCTAACAAATGGGGTTTTCGGCCAAGCTATGCAAAAGAAAGAGAAGAGAGGAGATCTAGGGTTAATTCAATGCACAAGGTGTGTTTGAAACCCTAGACCCTACCCCTCCTTATATACTAGAAGTAAAACTTAGAGGACAAGTTAGGGGAAATTAGGGCCTTGGAGAGGCCTATGGCCGGCCACCTATAGGAGCCCAAAGCCCATTCCATAACTTTCCAATGTTTCCATTTCTAGTCCTTCTCTTTTCCATTTTAACGGTCGTTAGTCATTTTTCCGTTAAATACATAACGATCGTTAACCGGACTTAATGTGTAATAATTAATCGTAAACATAAACATTAATTATTAACTTTAATTCTCATTCGCTAATGTGTGCAATCCCGTGGTCACGAGTTCGAATCCGGACATTCACATGTTTGTAAATATATACATTTCCAACAGCTCCCACTTGGATATGTTTACAAAACGTGAAATGACATTGGTTAGCGTCTAGCAACACGCCAATGCCCCCAGTACAACTCGTGTATGGTTTTCTGGAGAAAAACCAAGTTTGATGATTCATCATCATATTCATCCTTTTGTTTCTAATACCATGTTAATAAGAATATGGATCTCACTCATTTCTTAATTAACTATTCTGTTTCTCGCTTTATGATTTATTAAGATTACCAATTCTTCTGAACAGAAGACCTTGGGTATGGCCATACAAACATCTTAACAATCCTACGAGGGGCCCAGTAGTATTAAACTTCAAAATGAATTTGAAGGAAACAAATCCCATTTTGACTACAAGCAGGATTCATAAATTTCGCAACACTTCTGAAAACAACCCTTATAACTACCAGTTACGTGTAGCGTTAGATTGCTTCACAAAAATGCACTACATCCATGACATATCTCTTGTATCTCAAGTCAGAGGATAAATATCCATGATATACTTAATGACAAAGATCCATAAAGTATCATCATGTGGGTGGGATAAGTCCTATATTCAATTCATTGAATATCATCTGAAATTAGTCATGCTACGCATCAATATACTTTCAAGTATATTCTAACTAATACTCAGATTTGTCTTAATTCAATATCATTCCCATGTTATTGATTGACAACGGACTATTTAGAATAACTTAAGTTATTCAAGGATTTAAACATGTAAATATAGGACAACATTATAATAAATGAATAATAAACATAACAAAATATTTTATTTCATTTCAATAATAATGTTTACAATATCCTTTTATCTAAAATACTTAGTCACAGATGGGCATGAAACTACTAGCTAAACGAAGTCCAAATTTATCAGACAAATGATTAAGTTTTTCACCAGGCAAGGCCTTCGTTAACGGATCTGCTAGGTTATCATCTGTGTGAACTTTGAGCAACTCAATTTCACCTATCTCGACTTGCTCTCGAACATAGTGATATTGTCTAGGATAGTGTCTGGTGCCCTTCATGACTCCAGGTTCATGGGCAAAAGTAATTGCAGCTGAATTGTCACAATACACTTTAATAGGATGTTCAATCGACGGCATAACACCAAGCCCCGAAACAAACTTCCTTATCCAAACAGCTTCCATGGCAGCCTCAGACGCCGCTATGTACTCACTTTCTGTAGCAGACATCGCAAGTGTTGTCTGTTTCTTACTCTTCCAATCCACAGCACCTCCATTGATGACAAAAATGTAACCCGTTTGAGACTTCGTATCATCTTTGTCACACTTCCAGGATGCATCGCAGAAACCTGTAACAGACAGTTCTGCTTCTGGATTTCCTCCATACACTATGAACATATCTCTTGTAGCCCTAAGGTACTTGAGAATATGCTTAACAGCAGTCCAGTGAATTTCACCCGGATTCTGTTGATACCGACTGGTCAAGTTTTGAGCAAACGCCACATCAGGCCTTGTGCATCGTACCGCGTACATGATAGATCCTACAGCCGAAGCATAAGGAACTTTCTTCATACGCGCCACCTCTGCAGGTGTTGAAGCACAGCCTTGGCTGCTCAAACCATGATTTACTTGCATTGGCAAAAATCCCTTCTTGGAATTTTGCATATTGAATCTCTTCAATATTTTGTCAATGTAAGCACTTTGGCTTAAACCAATTAGCCACCTTGATCTATCCCGGTAGATCTTGATTCCGAGTATATATGCTGCTTCCCCTAAGTCTTTCATCGAAAAACATTTACCAAGATAGGCTTTCACCTCATTTAGACTTGGTATATGATTTCCCATGATTAATATGTCATCGACATACAGAATAAGGAAAGTAACACGACTCCCACTAGCTTTGTGATATACACATGGCTCATCAAGATTCTGAGTAAATCCAAAACTTTTGATTTCCCCATCGAATCTTTTATTCCATTGCCTTGATGCTTGCTTCAGTCCATAAATGGACCTTTTAAGCTTGCATACACGGTTAGGAAATAATGGATTCACAAACCCTTCCGGCTGCGCCATATAGATGTCTTCATCTAGACGGCCATTCAGAAAAGCAGTTTTGACATCCATTTGCCAAATCTCATAGTCATAGTGTGCAGCTATAGCTATGAGAATCCTAATAGCTCTTATGTCCGCTACAGGAGAGAATGTCTCCTCGTAGTCAACGCCATAGGTTTGAGTAAAACCTTTAGCCACCAGACGAGCCTTGTAGGTGTGTACATTGCCATCCATGTCAGTTTTCTTTTTGAAGATCCACTTACTCCCAACGACCTTAGCCTTGGGAGGAAGGTCAACTTCAATCCAGACATCATTATCTTTCATGGATTGCATTTCCCCATTCATAGCAATCTGCCATTTATCCTTTTCAGGATCAGCCATGGCAGCCTTATAGTTGGCAGGTTCATTAAGATCCCCAACCATATTTTCCTCCACCTCTACGTTTAAACATAGACGGTTAGGTGCACGTATAGTCCTTTCAGACCTACGAATGGGAACAACTTCAGGAGGAGCACCTAAGCTTTCAGGTTCTTCTTGAAGTTGGCTAGTGGTTTCAGAAGGTGTTGTATCTTCTTGATCATATTCCAGATCATATACTCTCCCACTGAGTTCTTGAGATATGAGATTCCTTTCAAGGAAATCTCCATACCTAGCCACAATGACTTTGTTCTCAGCTGGGTAGTAAAAGTAGTAACCCATAGTTTCCTTAGGGTATCCTACAAAGATACACTTAACAGATCTGGCTTGGAGCTTATCAGGTGTGTCACGTTTAACAAACGCTTCACATCCCCAGACCTTTAAGTAAGAAAAGTTGGGAGCTTTTCCAGTCCATATTTCATATGGAGTTTTAACAACCTTCTTAGTTGGAACCATATTCAAAATGCGAATAGCAGTTTCAAGGGCATAATCCCAAAAAGTAAAAGGTAGAGTCGTAAGTTCAAACATTGATCGTACCATGTCAAGTAAGGTACGATTTCTCCTTTCAGATACACCATTTTGCTGTGGAGTATAAGGAGATGTGAGCTGCTGGATAATTCCACACTCAGCTAAGTAATCTTTGAACTCTTGACTTATATACTCACCACCTCTATCGGATCGAAGAGCTTTAATCTTCTTTCCAAGTTGTAATTCTACTTCACTTTTGAAAACCTTAAATGTTTCAAAGACTTCATGTTTATGTTTAAGTAAATAAACATAACCATAACGACTGAAATCATCCGTAAAGGTTAAGAAGTAGACAGCACCACGTTTTGACACATGTCTAAGTGGACCACACACATCAGTGTGTATCAATCCAAGTAGATCAGAAGCCCTTTCCACTTGTGGTGAAAAAGGTTTCTTTGTCATCTTCCCAGCAATGCAAGACTCGCATTTGTCAAATGATTCATCATTGACCGTTTGTAAAAGCCCATCGTGTTGCAGCTTTTCCATGCGTTTCTTGCCAATATGGGCAAGGCGACAATGCCAAAGATAAGAAGAGTCACAGTTCGACTTGCTCTTCTTATTGCTAATGCTATACAACGAATTATTTTCATTGGATATACAACCATTCATATCAATTTCAAACACACCAAGAATAGGAATTGCATTAAAGTAAAAAACATTATTTAAAGAAACTGAAATTCCATAACTTGTAAAAGTGTGCACAAAACCAATATCTTTTAACAAAGAAACTGAAATGACACCCCTAACAATGGAGGGTGCATAATGACAATTATTTAGTTCTAAAATTAAGCCCGAAGGCAACACTAAATCAAAAGTCCCTATGGCTTCGACAGCTGCACGCTTTCCATTTCCAACGTACAAGTATCTCTCTCCATAGGTCAGCTTCTTCGCCCCTCTAAGTCCCTGCGATGTATTACAGATGTGAGTACCACATCCTGTATCATATATCCAGGAATTTAACTTATGAGGAAAAGAAAATAATTCAAACATAAAAATACCTGATGAGCTAGGCACCATCTTATTTTTATTCTGAAGGCACTCATTCAGATAAAATGGACAGTTCCGCTTCCAGTGACCTGGTGAGTTGCAGTGGTGGCAAGACAAATCCTTCTTAGGATTTTCCTTTTTCTTTCCAGGGTTCTTCTTAGGAGCTGGTGGGATGACAACTTGTTTCCCCTTTCCTTTTCCTTTCCCTTTCTTATCTGCTTGCGGCTTAGGCTTATTCACCCTACCACCCTGTATAGCGAGCACAGCAGGTGTAGGAGCCTTCTTTGGCAATCTCTTCTCGTAGTCTACAAGCATTGCATGTAACTCATTCACTGTCTTCCCCGTGCAATGCATGTTAAAATTGCGGACAAAATCACCAAATCGTTCCTGATTAAGGGAATGATTGATGAGTCCGACACATACATCGTTCGAGTAACCACAGCCGAGCTTCTCCAATTGGTCCAAGTGATGTTTCATCTCAAGGACGTGGTCGGAGACAGATTTGCCAGCCTCCTGCCTGCAGCTGTGAACCTTTTCAATTAGTTCATACAGTTCAGCTGCTGGTGGCTTCTCAAACATACGTTTAAGTTCATCTAGCATGCTCATAGGCGGATAGTGCTCAAATTGTTTTTGCAATTGAGCAGACATCCCCGAAAGCATTAGACACGCCACATCATTATGCTTCTCATATTCAACACGATATGCCTCTAATTCAAGAGCAGTTGCCGTGTTGGGAGGAGCTTCAGGCAGAGGTGTAGTCAAAATTTCAACCCTTTTGGCAACACGAAGGATGATCCTAAGTGAACGATGCCAATCATTGAAATTAGGGCCAGTCAGCTTGTCCCTTCCAATCATATCTTTGAAAGCGGCACTCAGTAAGCTCATAGTGTTATCAGATTGAGCCATCTACAGAAAAAGTTCAAAAAACCATCATTAGTATTTTGATAATTTTCCTTTTCAATAAACAATTAAATACCCAAGGTTCATATTCATATAACCAATTAATATTTATTGAAAACTAGGATCCAAATTGTCATAATCTCATCACATCAGTTGATCTGTTAGTGATGAACCTTATACAAAATGGTAGAGCATTTGCTCAATTGCCAATTTCAATTGCAATTCCTAGATTTATGGGATTTACATATAGCCAATATCAATCGCCATGTAAACATGTTTTATCCCATCTTATGCCTTGAGTTTTCAGTTTTCACCGCCTAACTCAATTAAGTTGTCCAACTTAAGAAACTGCAAAATCGTCCATGCCCGTTCTCACGACACGTGGACATTTTACCCTTTGATTAAGATCTAAATCACGTTCTCACGCAAATAGAAAGTAATCTTAGGTGTTTCCGTTTCGTTGGATGGCATATAACTTAAATTTAAAGGGTAATAGTTTTGATGTTAAATCAAATATGAACAAAGATGTCATGCATTCATCTTTGTAGCATAGTTTTTATTAAAACATTTATATCTTGTTTTAATGTTTAAGTTTTTCATCATCAAACTTTAATTGAGGTATTGGGTTCACCAATCAAGGAATTAGTGTTAATTATCATCCATTATACCGTACTTTTGCATAAGTGTAAACACTTAGTGTTTCGGATAATTACCACCTAAGTGGCGCATGGAATCAACACGAATTCGCCCTTAAGATGAGCTTGCACATTTAATGACTTACTAAGTAGCTCCACTCGAACTTACAGGGGGCAGAGGACCAGGTACGTGCTAAAGCACAACCTTAGACATCCATTCAGTGTGACTGTGCGCACTTCTTTAAACCCCTTTTATTAGTTCATTCTCATGGGTGAGCCTTTCAGTCATTTGTACCAAAGTCATCAATCAATTAAACGATTATGATTACTATTCTTAAAAATGCATGTTTCACCATTGTTTAGGTCAGTTTATTTTTCTTTTAAAAAATACCCTTGTTACATAACACAAACAAGCAAGTATTTATAAAAATAAACAAATAAACAATGAATACATAACAAATACAAGTCATGCATATCAAATAGCCACATGCAAACGGTTTTGATAAATCTTATTAATAACCAATTTTATATCTGTCAATATGCATATATTTAATTAAGACTTCCACCCGTTTTCATCTATGTACAAGGTGAACCACATGCATCGATTCATCGATTGCGTAAGTCAAAACTAAATATATACCACATAGCACATAACTGATTAAATAATAATAATTGAGGTCTTCCCCAATTTAAGATCTATCAATATTTAATGTATATCACTTAAAACATGAAAGACATACAATAAACAGATCCATGATAAAACATGCAGGTAATAATCATGGATATAAATTACACTTAACAATTAATGCAATTAAACAGAGTAACGCATATACACATAAAGTTGCATGCATCTTAGGGTTTCTAATCCAATTAAAACAAAAGTTTACAAAACCCTAATTAGGGCACCAAAAAACGCCCCCCCTCAAAATTAGGGTTTAGGTTTTGCAAACCCTAGATCTAAGCATACAAATAATAACACATTCATGTTTATTTTAATTATGTGTTTCAGTAATTAATTACTTGTTATACAAGGCTCGAGATGCCACTGTTAAGTTTATGATATATAAAATAAAATAAAACATAAAGACATCAAGAGTACACAGCGGAAGACTTAAGATCATAACAAATAAATTAATTAACTGAAAGTATGCGTAACGTACCTCTTGCGAATATCAAATCTCTTGAGCAAAGCAAAACCACTCTCGAGCAAAGCAAACCAAAGAAGTACTAAATGGTGTAAGAATAAT
The DNA here is from genome assembly GCA_019973895.1 of Chrysanthemum seticuspe. Lineage (NCBI taxonomy): Eukaryota > Viridiplantae > Streptophyta > Magnoliopsida > Asterales > Asteraceae > Chrysanthemum > Chrysanthemum seticuspe. Next base: position 19,463,215 of record BPTQ01000006.1, read on the forward strand.
GTCTTACAACCACGTTCTTGTACACACGAATTAACCAACGAATCAAGCGATTGCTAGATCTAACACAAGCCCTCGTATATGCAAAAACAAAACCGAACTCCCTAACAAATGGGGTTTTCGGCCAAGCTATGCAAAAGAAAGAGAAGAGAGGAGATCTAGGGTTAATTCAATGCACAAGGTGTGTTTGAAACCCTAAACCCTACCCCTCCTTATATACTAGAAGTAAAACTTAGAGGACAAGTTAGGGGAAATTAGGGCCTTGGAGAGGCCTATGGCCGGCCACCTATAGGAGCCCAAAGCCCATTCCATAACTTTCCAATGTTTCCATTTCTAGTCCTTCTCTTTTCCATTTTAACGGTCGTTAGTCATTTTTCCGTTAAATACATAACGATCGTTAACCGGACTTAATGTGTAATAATTAATCGTAAACATAAACATTAATTATTAACTTTAATTCTCATTCGCTAATGTGTGCAATCCCGTGGTCACGAGTTCGAATCCGGACATTCACATGTTTGTAAATATATACATTTCCAACAGATAGGTGGTAATTTGTATAGGATGATGCCTAGTCTTTACTTGCAATCTATATCTTTTGAATGGAGGGATGCGGCCTTTCATTGATATTTATGTCATGCTGCTGGTGTGTAGGAGTAATATGACTTGGATTTCAGTGGAAAGGAATTGTAATCCTTTGGTGAATAGGTGAATGAATGTGTGTTTGTTTCTAGCTTGTACTTTGGTTACTGATGTATTAGCAGAATTGGATAGCTTGTAAATCCACTGTGTCCTGGGAGCCATTGTATGTCATGGAACAGGATTGGATTGTTGGTATATGTTGTATATATTCGGTGGGAAGTAATATGTGGATTCACCCTTTCCACCAACAAAATAAATAAATAAACAAAAAATAAAAAAATAAATTAATGGATAGTTGACTAATTGCGTGCATATTTATCAATATTTCATAACTTAAGGACCTTCTAATCAAGTTTTGTTTTGAAAACATTCGGAAGCAAGTGTGTAAATGTTACGTTTTACAAACCTATGGGTTTACCCGCGGGCATAGGGATGGGCAAACAATTGTACTCGTGTAGGGGTCGGGCGGGTGACGGACAAGAAAAAATATGATGGGGATCTGGTATCCGAAGGATTCTGGTTTTGAACTTCAGCTTTTTGGAAACACATTTGGATATCATCTTGAAAACGAAATGTTGGATTTTATCTTCAGAAGTAACACAAAAACAGCTGAAGTTGATACTCGAAAGAGAGATGGGAAAGTAACGAGTGTGAAAAAGACATGTAAACAAGATTTTGTGTTTTGGTGACGTGGACAACCAAAGGCCTTTCTATTGGTTAATTAGTTCATGTTGATCTTTGGGGACCTTATAAAGTTATCAGCAAAGATGGGTTTAGATATTTTATGACCATTATTGATGATAATACCATGGCTCTATGGGTTTATCTTATTAAAACCAAAGATAAAGTTTATCTTATTAAAATCGGGGTTTTTTTCATTCGTGGGTTTGAGTAGCTGAGGTTTTACAGTAGGACATGCTGCTTTGAAAGCTGCCTCATACAAAGTGGCAAAACACGAGAAAGCGTGCGTTGAAAATCAACATGTTTTTATTCATTTCGCGTTTGATACTTTTGGTTTTCTTGCACTTGAGGCAGTGAAGCTCCTTAACAGAGTTCAGCGTGTTATGCATAGTAATGTTATGACACCTAGATCCACAAATGTTGTTTTAAGAGAATTAGTTTTGCAATTCAGAAAGGGTTAGAGACGCAGATTGTTGCTTGTTTGCCTTCTACCTCTATGTAAATCCAAATTAATTTATGAAATAAAAATATAAGTTTATAATATGTTTGTCAATTACCTTAATCTTGTTCTTAATCAATTTAAGTGTGGTATTAAAACTGTTAGAACTGAAATTGGAACACAGTGAATATAGAGTACTTTGTTTGACAGTCTTGGTATAGTGCATCAAACTTCTTGTGGTTACACTCCTCAGCAAAATGGGATTGCTGAAAGGAAGCACAAACATCTGTTAAATGTTGCGAGGAGTTTATTGTTTCAAAGTGTCATTCCTTTAAAAATGTGGACTGAATGCATGCATATCATATTAATAGGTTGCCTTCTTCTGTTCTGAATGGTAAATCTCTTTTTGAGCTTGGGTATGGTTTAAAACCAAAACTCTCTCATTTAAGAAGTTTTGGATGTCTTAGTTTCTCATTTGTTCTTATTAATTTTGATAAGTATTCTAAATGTATTCTAATTGGTTTTTCCACTGCAAAAAAGACTTGCAAAGTTTACAGTCTTGATTCTAAAAATTTTCTTTATTCTAGAGATGTTAAGTTTTATGAAACTATTTTCCCATGTAAATGAATTCTAATCTTCAAAAATATCAAAATCACTATACTGAAACTACTGAGTCTAAATTGAACATTTAATTATTTTTTTATGAGAAACATTCTCATAATCAAACTTCTGCAAGTCCCAATGATGAAGGGAGAGGTACAAATACCCCCTATGATTATTATTGCCCCACATGTTCAAATACTTCTGATAAGTGTGGGGATAATGGCATTGCAACTTCCATGGGAGAAAAATACTTCCTCTAAGGGAAATGTTCCTTATTTTTCTAATTCTGATCATGCTCAAAATGAAATGGATTTGCCTCAAAACTTAAGTCAAGAACAACCTGTCTTAAGAAGGTCTAGAAGAAAATGCCTGATAAGTTCAATGATTATATTGTCGGTAGGAATGTTAAGTATAGGCTTGATAAGTTTTTGAGTTATTCTGATCTTAGTCCCACTAATTATTGTTTTACTACTACTTTAAACAAGACTATTGAACCCAATACTTACTATAAGGCTTTAAAAGATAAAGACTAGATTGAGGCTATGAATAACTTTAAATAGAAATAACACTTGGACTATTTGTGATCTTTCTCAAAGAAGAAGACCTGTTTGGTGTAAATGGTTGTTTAAAATCAAATATAACTCTTTAAGAGAGACTGAGAGGTATAAGGCCAGGCATGTTGCCAAAGGCTACGGCGAGAGGGAGGGATTTGACTATTTAGATACTTTTAGTCATGTAGTTAAGATGTCTAAAGTTAGATGCATGATTCATATGGTTGTTTGTAATAACTGAAGTCTTTTTCAACTCGATATTAATAATGCTTTCTTATATGGTGACTTGACTGATGATGTTTATATGACCCTTCCTCCTGGTTTTGATAATAAAAAATCTAAGGTTTGCAAATTTAATAAGTCTTTGTATGGACTTAAACAGGCATCTAGACAATAGAATGCAAAATTGACTATGGCTCTTATTGAAAATGGTTTTGTTCGTTCTAACTTTGAAAATTCTTTGTTTACTTGTCTATAACATGGATATAACAAATATCTGGCTCTCGTCGAACTAGAAGTACTTTGAAAGCAAATTTCTATATTAGTAATTTAAGCTTCCCCAGTTTCATTGCTATTTTCATTTAGCTGTAAAAGTTTGAGGGAGGGTGTTCAATAATATGTTTAAACTTTTCTTATAAAGTCAAGGGACTAATTATGCTATTAGCAGAATCTATCTAACACTAACATTTTGGTTTTAGTGGTGTTTGTTACTTCTTATATTTTACGAGGACTAAAGAAGAAACTCCAAGGACATGATCTCAGGTAGGAAGACGTGGAGAGATAGAATTAGAATCTGCGGGTAGTTGTTTTAGGGTAGGTGCTCTGTGGCTTTTGTCTTCTTTAGAGGTTAGGCTTTTGGTGTCTCTTTGTTGCCCTGTCCTTGCTTTTTGGTTTGGTTGCCTCGTCTTTGCTCTGCCGTAGATTTAGGCCCGGCGCGTTTGCATGTGACCTAGTTTTTGCCCCCGGTGTGTTGCTTTGCTTTACTCTGTGTGTGTCCTTAGGTTTGTTCTGTTGTTTGTGCCTTGGTCCCTTTTGCTTGTCCTTTGCTTTTGTGCCTTTTGCTTGGTTCTTTCTTCGGGTTTCTTGTTTTTTGTATCTGCTTTGTTGTGCGTGTTTGCGCGCTTTGTTTGTTTTGCTTGCTACCTTATACCTTTTCTTGCATGTTGTTTACTGCCTTTTGCTCTCTCTTCTTTTTCTAACCCGCACACCTGCACTTGCCGGAGGTCTCGTTGGAAGCAGTCTCTCTACTCCTGGGTACATCATGGGATAGGGGTACGATCTGTCTACATTTTACCTCCCCCATACCCTGCCTCGGCGGGATTGGGTTTGTTGTTGTTGTTGTTGTTGTATGCAGCCTATATAAACATCTCATCCAGCTAGAGTTTCATATTTTCTACTTTTCTCACCATCTACACGCTCTCAAAAGCTTTTTGTGATCTTCAAGTTTGATATTGTAATCGTTTGACTAATCAAATAGTCTTGTGTTTCTTTGGTTGTGTTCGTATTTATAGATTACAATTTGGTGACTATCTTCTTTATTGTTTCTGTATTGTAATCTGACATTCTACAAGTGAACCAAGGGGTGGCAAGTTGGGTTCATTGATACAAGTTTAATAATTTGGACAATAACTAAGTTCATCGCGTACATCTAAGTCAAATACAATACTCGGCTAACCTGAACACGAAAAACCACATCCGTTTATGTTTATATTAACTCTTATATATAGTCAATTATGTACTTATTGAACCATTTTTATATTAAAAAAAGAAAAAGAAGCTATGGCCAATGCTAATGGTAAGGTTGCCCTCCTCCCAACCGAGTACATGACCGGGTTCACCCCATTAGCTCAACCGAAGGAAACCGATCACACGTTCAACTTTTTCACTCTTTCGGTTGGGTAGCCACCAAATCTTTTAATTGATTTGTATTTTTATTTTTTTTCACTTTTTTTGTTGTGGTTGCAATCGCTTTATTAGCAAATTGTGATTGAATTTAGTTTTGGAGGAAGAAAGTTGATGTGACGCTGATGTGACATGGTGACCACAATATTACGATTACCATTAGCATCGGCCTAACAATCTCCAAGTAAGTTCATATTTTTCACAAGAAGTGGTGACTTAGTTAGATCGAGGTATACTTACATATATATCACAGTTTACTCTTCTAATCTTAAAAATTGAGTGGCTAAGACAAAATATTCGCCTTTCAAAAAAAAAAAAAAATATATAAATTCTACTAACATTTAACTAACCGACAAAACTAAGATTAGAATATTGAGGTTTATTTATATATGTTTACCTTAAAACTCATTTCGGTTTCAAACGCGTTTGAATTTCATCTTGAAAACGAAACCTTGGATTTTATCTTTAGAAGTAATACAAAACACAGTTGAACCTGAAATTTGAAAGAGAGATATGATGGGAAAGTAACAAGTGTGAATAAGTCATGTAAACAAGATCTTGTGTTTGACGTGGACAACCAAAGGCCATTCAAATAAAAGATAAGAATCACTGTTTGATATTTTTCACATTTTTTAATGATATTTTTTTTTCTTTTTCTTTGGTGAGTGCATTCCTCTAAAAATAATATATCAGATTTCATTATTAATCACTTTCAAAACATTTTTATCTAACATCACTACTGCCCATATTTTTCATTGATAGATACCGTTTACATACAGATAATATTAAGAGTTAATTACACAAATGGTCATTGTGATTTGTTGGACTTTTTACTTTCAGTCACTAAACTTTTTTTTAACTAATTCAGTCATTGTGTTTTTTTGTTACTACGGATCCAGTCCAAATCCGTACGAAATGACCAAAAAGCCCTTGTCACATTCTTTTTTAAATGAGTTAATTAGATAAATGGTCACTGTGGTTTTAAAATGACAATTAAGTAACATCCGTTAGTCTTTTATACTAACGGTCGTTAGTAAATAACCGAAAATTTGTTTTTCTTACGTTTTCGTCCAGTTTTACACCTTATCGTCCGTTTTTACACGTTTTCGTCCATTTTTACACGTTTTCATCCATTTTTGCACGTTTTCGTCCATTTTTATTCGTTTTCATTCGTTTTTGCACGTTTTCATCCATTTTACACGCTTTCTTTCATTTTTACACGTTTTTGTCCGTTTTTGCACGTTTTCGTGCATTTTTATAAGTTTTCACTCGTTTTTGCACGTTTTCATCCGATTTTAGACGTTTTATTCCGTTTTTACTCATTTTCGTCCGTTTTTACACGTTTTCGTCCGTTTTTACTCGTTTTCGTCTGTTTTTACATTTTTTCGTACGTTTTTACAAGTTCTCATCCGTTTTTACATGTTTTCGTCTGTTTTTACACGTTTTCGTCCGTTTTTACATGTTTTCGTCTGTGTTTACACTTTTTCGTCCGTTTTTGCTCGTTTTCGTCCATTTATATATATTTTCATTCGTTTTTGTCCGTTTTTACATGTTTTCGTCTTTTTAAACGTTTTTACTCGTTTCGTCCGTTTTTACACGTTTTCGTCGGATTTTACATATAATCTTCTGTTTTTACACTTTTTCATCCGTTTTTGCACGTTTTCATAGGTTTTTGCACGTTTTCGTCCATTTTCGCACGTTTTCACTCGTTTTTGCACGTTTTCGTCCGTTTTTACACGTTTTCTTTCGTTTTTACACGTTTTCGTCCATTTTTACATGTTTTCGTCTGTTTTTACACGTTTTCGTCCGTTTTTGCACGTCTTCGTCCATTTTTATACATTTTCATTTGTTTTTGCATGTTTTCGTTCGTTTGTACACGTTTTCTTCCGTTTTTACTCATTTTCGTCTATTTTTACAAGTTTTCGTCCATTTTTTCACGTGTAAAAACAAAATAAAACGTGTAAAAACGGACGAAAACGTGCAGAAACGAATGAGCACGTATAAAACTAGACAAAAACATGTAAAAACGGATGAAAACGTGTAAAAACAGACGAAAACATGTAAAAACGGACGAAAATATGTAAAACCAGATGAAACCGTGTAAAAAGGAACGAAAACGTGTAAAACAGACGAAAACGTGTAAAAACCGATGAAATCGAGTAAAACGAAAAGAAAACGTGCAAAAATGGACGAAAATATGCATAAACAAATGAAAGCGTATAAAAATGGACGAAAACATGCAAAAACGATCGAAAATGTGTAAAAGCAGACGAAAACATGTAAAATGGACAAAAACATGTTAAAACAGACGAAAACGTGTTAAAACAAACGAAAACGTGTAAAAACGAACGAAAACGTTTTAAAACGGATGAAAAAGTGTAAAAACGGACGAAAATGACTAAAAACGGAAGAAAACGTGCAAAAACAGAAGAAAAGGTGCAAAAAATAATGAAAACGAATATAAATGGACGAAAACGTGCAAAAACGGATGAAAACGTGTAAAAATGGACGAAAATGTGTAAAAACTGACGGAAACATGTAAAACCGGACAAAAACGTGCAAAAACGGATGAAAACGTGTAAAAACTGACGAAACGAGTAAAAATGAAAGAAAACGCCTAAAAGTGGACGAAAACGTGCAAGAACGATTGAAAACATATAAAAATGAACGGAAACGTGCAAAAACAGACGAAAACGTGTAAAAACAGACGAAAACATTTAAAAACGGACGAAAACATGTAAAAACGGACGAAAACGAGTAAAGACGGACAAAAACGAGTAAAAACGTAATAAAGCGTGTTAAAATAGACGAACGTGCAAAAACGAATGAAACGTATATAAATGGACGAATACGTGCAAAAATGGTTGAAAATGTGTAAAAATAGACGAAAACGTGCAAAGACGAATGAAAACGTATAAAATGGACGAAAACGTGCAAAAATAGACGAAAACGTGCAAAAACGGATGAAAAGGTGTACAAACGGACGAAAACGTGAAAAATAGACGAAAACATCTAAAACGGATGAAAACGTGTAAAAACAGATGAAAACGTGTAAAACGCACGAAAACGAGTAAAAACGGAAGAAAACGTGTAAAAACGGACGATAAGGTGTAAAAATGGACGAAAACGTAAGAAAACCAAATTTTCGGCTATTTACTAAGGACCGTTTGTATAAAGGACTAACGGCCGTCACTTAATTGTCATTTGAAAAGTACAGTGACCATTTATGTAATTAACTCATTTGAAAAAGAAGGTGACAAGGGCTTTTTGGTCATTTTATACGAATTTGGACTGGATCCGTAATAACAAGAAACCACAATGACCGAATCAGTCAAAAAAAGTAGTTTAGTGACTGAAAGTGAAAAAGTCAACAAACCACAGTGACCATTTGTGTAATTAACTTATTAAAAATTAACCATAAAAACAAGAGAAGAGATCGACGTTCACTTGTCAATCCCCTAAGGTCGAACCAACATTGAGCATTTATGCGGGGCTATAGCGGATGTTCAATTACAGCATAAATGATTACTACCACCATGGTTTAATAATCAATTAATCATATGGTTATTTGCTAGATGCGTTGCATTGGTAACAAATCATCTTCAATATTAATTTGTAGAAAACAAAACGACATGACGTGTATCCTAATGGTATATCATGTATGAGAATATTACTCGGGTTAAATAGTTGTAGATTGAGGTCATGCACATGCTATAAAAAATTGTAATGTATGTATTGTGAGATAATTAGTTTATTTTCAAATATTTTTTCTATTTGTACCTATACTATAAAGGAGAAGCTTCAAATTACTGTGAGGCCTTCAAAATGTGACACGCCAGCAACAAACAGTTGCATACTATTCAAGCTTTGAAAATTTATGTGCACTCTTTCATAGCACACTTGGTAACTTTTACTTCTATTAAAACCCTCTCTCATAGTCTCATTAGTCATCTTCTTTCATTACCTCCCAAACTTTGACCGCCCTCTTACAGTTACCATTTTCCGGCGACGTTGTTTTCGAGAACAGTGACGACATATCTCTTTTACTCACTTATTTTTGTACTTATGATCATTTATCTAAGCTTACTTGTGGGCTTGTGGCTGATTTGTCTTTAACTTCAGTTCTTGAAATGGTGGTGGTAACGGCATGATGCATCTTTCTTGATGTGAGACAATGATAATAATCTTTTTTTATGATAACCAAGAGACGTTATATTTACGTTTTTACATGTTTAAGTTTTCAACAAATTCAGGTGTGTATGTGTTTACAATTTTAATGAATGTGCGGGTTTCGTATTTTGAAAAGATTATGCGTTTTTGTGTGATTTGGGTGGTGGGTTTGTTTTTTGTTTCTTCTTCTATTGTTATAAATATGCTTGAGTAACAAAAGAAAGCACCCATGAGCCACGTAACATCTAATTTTTCTCTCATTTTTACTACCTCTCTCACCTTTTTCTCTCTTTTACTTTCATTCTTTATATCATGCTTTTAAATTTTCTCACATGTTTATTCTTTTAATTGCAGATGCAGGTGTTGTTGTGATATGATGGAGAGCCCGCACCATTCACAAATTTCTTCATTTTCTCGCCATTTCATGATGTTGTGAGCAACCATCTTAACCTTTGGGTATTTTGTTTTTGTGATCATCAACAACATTATCTTCTTCATTACGATTCAGACTTTTGGAATGTTAGTTACTACTTATTTTATGCTATTAGGTTGGACCTTAATATTTGAGATACTGATATTTTTTCATGTTCTTTGAGACTCAAAAAAATAAACTGCTTTGACTTCATATATCATACTAAACGTTATGAAAATGTTAAAAGGATGATGTGCTTCGATTTCTTTTTTGTCATGTTGTAGGAAAATATATTAAAGTCCGTGATTCATGTTGAAGAAGATAAACTCATTCACATTTATATCCTAATTTAGTTAAACATATTTTTATTTTATACAGGTACATGTTAGCACAAAAGACACATACAAAGATCATTGAGTTCTTTACCTGCAAGGAAACTAAAACATATTTAAAATTAAGAATTTCGAAAGAAGATTTGCAAAAGGGACATAATAAAGTGTTAAAAATGAGTGCAGTACTTCTCTGTGAATGAGAGTGGTGAGGAGTGAGACAGTAGATGTAATAGTAGAGGTATGGTGAAGACAACTGAAAAACCGGAGTTGGTGTGATGGTAATAAAATATGTAATATATTACAAGTATGGTAAACAGTAAACACTAAAGTCAATTGGTAAGGAAGGTTGGTGTGGTGGTAATAAAAAAATCATGTTTCATAATAGAAAGGGAGATGATTTGTACACATTGTGTTTTGATTTGTACACTCTAATGTGCTACCTGTTAAAGCACAATATATATGTAATACAACTGTTTAATGCACAATTTTGAGTGTACCAATCAATTTTTGGAATGTACAAATCATTTCCCTAATAGAAAAGGGAAGACCAGGCTGTTTAAAAGTTGGCATAGTGGTAAAAAAAACAATGTATGAAATGGTAACAAATTCTTAAAGCATGTACATATACTCAACTACTCAAGTGTAAGGAGACAAAGATAAAACAATAAATTAACCAACAACCTAAATATTATACTGGCCAAATTAGGCAATCGGTGTATCTGACAAAATGGATGAACCATCATGCCATTGGAAGGTGACTAAAAAACCAGATCAAAACAGGGCTACCTGAGCTAATGTGCATGTTTGAATTTTCAATTTTGATTTGGAATAATAACTAAAAACTTACTTGCAATAACGGTTAATGCAATATGACATATTGCGACATATGAGGAATATTTCATATAACATCCATGACTTTATTATTGTTTTTGTTTAGGGGGTAGGTGTTTGTTTAAGTTTATATAACATAAACCGTGTTAGGCTGATATAACATAAGTCATAATTTTGTGGCTTATTTGACACTTATGGGCTTATATAATATTGACAATGTTATATAAGTCCATAAATACCAAAATAAGCTACAAAATTGTGCCTTATGTTATATATGTTAAACTCATATAAGTTAATAAGCTCATATATAAGCCGAAATAAACACCCCCTTAGTGTATTAGCTAAACTTTTTAGATGACATTCATTTTCACCATACAATTAGTATCCTTAAAATATTTGAAGAAAACTAAAGCTTTGCATATAAGAATGAAAAAATATTCAATACTAAAATATGTGCTTATTATTTATTTATTTTTACTTAAGTTTCGGTTGAAGATGATGCATATGGAGTAGTTGTAAAACAATGAATTGATATGTGTTAGAGAGGATGGGTTGGTGGAATAGGGGCATGGATAGTAAAATTTGCTTGGGTGATGGTGATATACTCATATGATGGCATTTGGTAAGATTTTTCAAAAAGTGATACTAACAATACCAGTAAAAGAAGTAGGTTAAAAAGAGTAATTTTACATATATAGTACCAAAAAGAATTTTATGTTCAAAAAAAAAAGTACAAAAAAGAATTTCATTATTTTCTTCGTTTCTCGGTGAACATATCTTTTGATTATGTGATATATAGTAGGGATCAAGTGAGAAGTAAATTAAAATAAGAAGTTGTGAGAAGTGACCAAAATCACGCATTTGAGATGCAACGACTTGCATTAGATGCATTTCTATTCATATAGATGCAACATCTTGAGTTTCAAAAGTTAATTTGATGTATAGATGATGCAAATTGATTTTCATGATTTCGGCACATGCAGAGGAACAAAAAACAAGAGAAATCATGAAATGCATCTAATATACATATATGCATCTGATTAAAAGCTAAAAAACACACTATGGTGCGTTATAATGCATCTAATTTTATAGGGATGCATATAATTTAGGTTGGTGCATCTCGGATTTGCGGTTATAGTTCTTCTTATTCCTTCTTATTTAAGTAATCTTCTTATTTGATCCTAACTCATGTGATATATATTAAAGTTCTTAAAACATAAATAAATCAATTTTAATAACCTATAAACAAAAGCAGTTATAAACAGGATCTTTTGATTATGAAGTATTTTGTTTACTTTTGAAATTAAAGTATACAGTTATAGATGTACGCCAGCTTGTAAAATCTAACAATATTATCATACAAAGAGTTTAACCCAATACATGTAGGTTTCGTTTCTATAACATTGGGATTTGAAGAAATTGGTGTCGTTGTGTTGGTGTTTGAGTGGTATGAACTGACCATCAAACTCATTTTATTAACAAAATTAAAACTGGGGCTCAAAAAATTAACCGGTAGTGAGTGATCTCGACAAAATTGACGTTTTGTTGTCAACGTTGTTATGGTGTTTTATTTTTTAGATTGTTTAGAGACATTTTGAAAGTTGTAATTATAAATTGAGAATGAGACAGTAGAACCAATTGAGAAAAAAAAAATGGAGGTCGTGTAATGAGAGAATATGATATCTATGAAATAAAATATAGAGTAAGGATCCAGTGAGAAGAAAACTTAAAATGAGAAATATGAGAAATTACTATAACCACATATTTGAGATGCATCGACTTGATTTAGATGCATCTCTATTCATTTAGATGCATCCCAAATAGTTTCGAAAGTGATTGTGAAGTGAAAACGATGCAAGTAGTACTAACAAAAAATTTGACCCACAGAGGACGAAAAATATATAGGATTCGTCTAACTTGATGAAATGCATCTAATATATGTATATGCATCTAATTTTTTGCTAGAAAATATGTTATGGTGCATCTACAAGATTAGGGATGCATGTAATTCAAGTCGATGCATCTCAAATGTGTGATTATAATTATTTCTCATCCTTCTCATTTTAAGTTTTCTTCTCATTTGATCCTAAGTCATAAAATATATTGATGAAAAAAAAGTTATGGTCAACATAGACTACCAAACAAACATGGTGAAATAGTATAAAAATGATGGTTAATAAACTGTTAAACAATAGTGAAATATTAAAGGAGGATGAATATCAAATCAAGAAAACATGATTAAAAAAAAAACACTTGTTTACATATATATTTTATCAGGCTGCAAAAACTTGTTCTATTGCCATTTTTTTTGAACAACTTGTTCTATTGCCATTGACACAAAGGTTCAACGTTATTTATATAACATTTTTTTTATACATAATTTAATATTGATCAATTAGATACTAGAAACAATGAAATTATAAGAGGTTCAGCACTATTTGTATAAAAGGTTCAAAATTTGTGCAACGCTATAAATGTAGTTTTCCACATTTCTGGACCATAACTAAAAGATCATTAGACGTTCTTGGGCCGTGCTAACCGTACCTAGTTTTGAAAACAACGGAAGAATGACATGAGGATATTAGAGTTTTCACAACTCAAAAGGTAATTAACCTTTTAATTCATAAATTTACTATTTTCACTTTGAAAAGTGATTGAAACAATAAATGGCATGCATAATCAACCTTTTAATTCATAAATTTACTATTCTCACATTGAAAAGTGATTGAAATAATAAATGGCATGCCTAATAATTATCTATATTAAATATAAAGGGTGTATATCATTTTCTTAAATCATTAAAAAACTTAAATTAATGTTTTACCGAAATTACCCTTACTACTTAAACAATTAAAAATTCAAAAGTCTCTACTAATTGAATATTAAAACACACTTTCCTTAATGCATGATTTTTATACATGCAAAGTTTAAAAAACTTATATTTATTAGTTTCTAAATTAAACATTGAAATAAATTAAACACTGTAACAGATCACAAATTCATCCTACAAATTATGCATGGCAGCTCTAATTTGTCTTCTCTTTCCATCCTACACATTTTTTTTTTTTTTTTTTTTTTTTTTTTTTTTTTTTTTGTGTGTGTACAAATTCATCTCAATCCCGATCCGTATTTCAATAACGTTACACGAAACACTTAATTACAATACGTCTAAAATGGAGCATGTTAAACATGCAAAAACTAAATATAAACTTGGAATCCATTTTCTTACACCATTTATTTGTGTTACCAATTTTGCTTGTCTTTTATATTAGCGCAAGGCCGTTCTGGCACTAATCTCATGCCAAATCAACGTGGCATTCTTTTTACTTGAGCCAAAGCCAAGTAAGTCCCTTTTTCAGTGTGGAAACAAAATGAAAGATTTACCTTGCATCAAACTGAGCTTCATTTGTTATTATTATTATTATTATTATTATTATTATTATTATTATTATTATTATTATTATTTTTTTTAAATTGGGTATGACCAAAAGTGATGTTTTGGCATGAGTGACCACGAAGGAGGGGTTTGATGTGTAAATGATAAGGGAAATAAAATGAGAAAATGGTAATGTGGCATGACGTGTCATCACTTTTTTATATTTGGCTTGAACCACTGCATCTTTTGCTTTTCGAGGAACTATCTTGGCAATTTCTTGTGAGATAGGTAGAACATAATGCGGTGATAAAGTAATTAAGGGGTGTTTGGTACGAGTGAATCACAAAGAATTGACATACAACAAAGAATGGAATGATCAAGAAAGGGAATAGCCTTAGAGAAACAAAACAAATTCCATTGTTTGATACGACTAAAGAATCAGCCAAGGAAATGTGTTAGAAGATGTATTATCTTGTTTGGTAACTAGTGAAATGATAACGTAACTAATAAACTGATCATCATTTGCTTTATCAGTTCAACCACCAGATACATTGTCTCAAACTATCATTTTCTAAAGTTGTGAACCACATTTCGAAAAAAAACGAATCACTAAGTCTGCGGTAAGACTTCGATAAGAAAAAGGTTAATAAAATATATGCACTATATTATAACAATTCCAAATCGAGTGCCTTGCTTGCATCTTTATACATTCATGGCGTGGTGTTTCTATGAAATACTTGATATAGTTTCTTCTTTATTCATCAATGGTATGGTGACTCTATGAAATTCTTGATATAGTTGAATCCGCAGATAACTCCAATACATAAAAGTTTAAAGAACTCAAGCACAAATAAAAAACAAGATGTTAAGCAACCAGAATCCAAAATAAACATCATAACACTATTCACATAAAATACATATTATAATGGCAAAAACTATCTTCCACTCACGCCATCAATATCTATTTTGTTTTTCTAAAAAGTTTTGCATCTTCAAGATAATCCCAAAAAAGCAAAAGAAATATTATTTGTCCTCTTTTTGCTTAAAAATTATTTTAATACTTACAAATCATGTTCGCATTGCAACCTTAGTTCTCATCTTTTCAGTTCACGAGGCCCAAATGTTTAAGCAGAAACCATGTATATGACATTATTACGAGTTGACTACCTTCGATTAAGAACATCAGGATCTATCAATTTTTTTAATAAAAAAATATTAAAAGTGTCAAGGCTATTAGAATATAATTGTCGAAATATTTAGAATAGTTAGAAATTGAAGCTCAATATAGTTTTGTATATATGTTCATATGATCATTGAGATATAAAAATTGTACCTTAGAAAGCGAGGAAGGAGTGCCGATGAATAATGATGCCCACGAGCCACTAACACTAACAGAACCTGTGATGAAAGTCAGTTGAAGAAGATGATGATTAGAGTAGTAGGTATGGGAGTTATGTAACATGCCAAATGCAATATTTGGCACGCCAAATGCATTCTTTACCATACCACCAAAAATGCCAAAACATAGCAAATTGATTTTTAGCCACTTGAATGGCTCACGCCAAAAGAGAAAAGGTGATCATTTACTTTTTTTTTTAATGTATTGTGAGTGTATGAGTATTTTTAGTGGGGTATTTTGTGGGACCCAATAACATATTAGTGGTGTGTTATGAGGGAGAGTGTTTTAGTTATTGGTGAGTTATTGTGATATGTATGATGTGGCGCTGAAGTGGCATACAAATAACGTGTTATTGGTATCCATGATACCTTATGCTCTTAGAGGACTTTGAATCTCTAGAGAGAAAACTTTTTAAGGATTGTTAGAGTTTCCCCCAATTGAGATAGTATGTGCCACGCACATGTCTTTCTATGTTATAGCCCCACTAGTTTAATATACTCTCTATCCTCACTTGGATTAAAGCCGTGAATGGGGCTGTGCTTGATTTCTCAATTCTCACTATTCTCCGCTTTTTTTTTTTTTTTTTAAGAATGGATCAAGTGGAAAGAGAATGGTAGTTTAATTCCTCAATTCCATTCTTTGTACCCACCAAATAAGGGAACACTCTCATTTCCATTCTTTGCTTTCCTTTCCATCCTACCAAGTTAATTACCTAAGAAGGAATTTAACTTATTATTTTTCTAGTTCCATGTAGTCATCCTCTTTTTTTCTTATTGAAACACAAAACTTTTGAATTTGATTATTTTTTTCATGACATCACTTTTTAAACATTTCCAAAGACTCCACTTGACCTTAATTATCTCTGGTTCTTAGCTCTTGAGCCAAACATAAGTCTTTCTTCTACATAACCATATCAGCCATCATCCACCCTTATGTTCTTTCAACAAATACTTTTATCATCATATCCACTTTATAATATGAAATCCTTTTCAAACAAACAATGGTTAAATAACATATTTCTTGTCACACTATACCATCACCACAACCACAACTAATCACCATGAAATTGGCCTAGCTTGACCTCCGGAAACCAACGTCCGGAACAGTGCATAAACGAAAGATGACTACATCAAACTAGGAAAAAAAAATTAAACGCATTTTCAGATAATTAACCCATGTAATTACTTAGCAAAAAATCTTTGGCAAACTAACATCATGTCTATTTTCAATAATCAATATCAACACAAACCAAATAAATTCTTACATTGTTTGTAAACATAATGTTAGCTGATAGACATTTTTTTTTTTTAAAAAAAAAAAAGAAAAAATTAATCAGTGGTCAAACAACAAAGTAACAAACTTGGTGTTTAAAACTCTTTAGTGGACAAAATTGTGAAAATAAAAACTTCAAATTTCCATATGGGTCATATTGTTGACCCGGTTTTGACCCAAGTAAGAATTGAATCCATACCATACACTACTGATTTTGCATATATCAAGGTATAATGTAACACATTTATACATGTGGATTTCTTTCAGGTAGATGTTATTGATTATGTGATATGCCATGTGTGAACCAAATTTAGTCCAGGTTAATTCTGTTTACTAGTAAAAAAAAGTTTTAACACCGATGATTGGATGAGCAAATCAGATGGTTCCATGTTGTAAGCATCATTAACCCAATTTTGATATTAAGTATGTATGTTCTTACATTATTTGTTTGCATGGACCTGGCATAAGTCATGTAACCGAAGCAATAGACATGGCCAAGTCTTTTGCTGCACTAAAGTTGAGCTGAAAACAAAATGCAACTGTTTTTAAAACAGTCAATTGAGGTGTCATTTGCTCTTTTTAGACGCTAATAGTGTTTGATATGAAAAGCATACGAGTAAAAGCATTAATGTTGATTTATGTACTTGAGTATACTAATTTATATGTCATTCATATATGATAGGGAATGACGGGTATAACTTTAGTATATTGTTTGATTAGCTACAGTTAAAGTTTAGACATTTTTTACGGTTTTTGGTTTGAATGGTACTTAAATATCTTATCATCTCACACAATGAAATGAAGTAAATAAAATGACCTTCCCGAGATTGATGTTCAGACTATTGATAGTTAACCTAAACTTACGGGTTAAATGGGTCAAATTAGAAAGTTAAAGTAGTATGTGTATTTTATAGTTAGGACCAAAAGTATCAAGATAGAAAGTTAATAACTGAAATACAGTTATTAACGGTTATGACAGTTAGGATTAAACATGTGTCGGTTAGTTTGTGTCTGTAAGATGGTGTCGGTTGGATGGCTATATAAAGCCACAACCACCGTAAGTTTTTATATGTCAAATATTGTATGTAAAACATTTATGTGCAAATCCAAAAGCAAGTTTACATAAACATTAATATTGTTCATCAAACAAAACCTGTGAAAACCGAACAATTGGCATCAGAGCACGTTAATCGATCCAGGGAAGAACGACTGCAAGTGACGATCGATTGAAAAGCAAGAATCAACAGCGAAGGGTTGTTACACAATCTCTGTGTATAGCGACCGAAAGAAAAAAGAAAGCAGATTTGATTCCGGGAATCAATCTAGTAAGAAAGAAAGTAAGGAAGAGGGATACCTGTTCGTTGAAGGATTCAAACACATAAAGTTTGATCGGAGAAAGACAAACACAACCGGTTTATTAAAAACACCGATTGTGGTTACCCAAATCGAGAAGGCATCGATTGAAGAAGCAAGAAGACAAAGCCAATTCCAAAACAGAGAACGAAAGATCAAACCAATTTCATTGCGGCACTCCTGTTCTTTTTCTCTGTTGATTTTTTTTAATCTAAATTAGGTTTGGGTTTATAAGAAAAGAAAAGGGGAAGAAGAAAGAAAGAAAGGCAGATAGTTGGATTGGTGGGTCTAGGATTTGGGAATTTTTTAATAATCTTATTTTTAAGTCTTTTTCAATTTATATATTGATTAGAAAATAAAAGGTACAATCCCAAATCAATTGAAGAAAGTAAGATTAAGTTTTGTATATTTTTCAATATAGGGAGACAAAATAAGTTATTTTAAATTAGAAAAATACAAAACTAGTAAGAAGTAAGAAATTGAACCATTGTGGTTCACATTGTAAGAAGTAAGAAGAAACATATTGTTTTAAAAACTCTAGTGTTTCCAAAGTAAGTAAGTAAAGAAAACGTTTAGCATTTTTTTTAAAAGTAAGAAAGTAAGAGAAAACCTATTGTTTTCAGAAACCTTAGCGTTTTCACCAGTAAGAGAAACTTAGTGTTTCACCAGTAAGAGAAACTTAGTGTTTCACCAGTAAGAGAAACCGTAGTGTTTCACCCAGTAAGAGAAACCTCAGTGTTTCGACCAGTAAGAGAAACCTCGGTGTTTCAAAGCAAGTAAGAAATTATGGTAGAAGGTGACAAGCATGATAACGCATCAAGTAGAGCATCAGTTCGAGAACAAGGAAGTATAGCACTTCAATGCCCAAAACTGAACGAATCAAACTACACCACATGGGCAATTATGATGGAAACCATCTTAAAGGCCTATGGACTTTGTGAAATGCTTGAAGATGCAGAAAAAGTAGATGAAAGAAAGATGCATACATCAAAAGCAATGATCCTCACAACATTGCCGGAAGATGTTCTAATGCAAGTTGCACAGTACGAGACTGCGAAGGAAGTATGGGAATCAATCAAAGTACGTTATATAGGAGCAGACCGAGTTCAGAAAGCACGCCTTCAAACTTTGAGAAGCGAATTAGAGACCTTAAAAATGAAGACCGATGAAACTGTGAATGACTTTGCGGGAAAATTGGGAAGCATAAGAGGCAAGTGTAAAAGTCTTGGTTCTAATCTTAAAGACAAAGTATTAGTAGGAAAGTTGCTGAACTCCGTTCCAAAGAAGTTTCTACCAATTGTGGCATCCATCGAGCAATATTCAGAAATTGACAAAATGACGTTTGAAGAAGCTGTTGGAAGACTAACTGCTTATGAAGAACGCCTCAAGAGTCAAGATGAACCGCAAGAAGATTACCAAAGCAAACTTCTAATGGCAAGTTCAAGTAATCAAGGCCGTGGTAGAGGACGAGGAAGAAACTTTAGTAAAGAAGAAAAAGGACGTGGAAGAGGTACAAGTCGAGAACAAAGCAAGAAAGAAATGAGATGCTATGAATGTGGTGAATTTGGTCACTTTGCATACGAATGCACCAAATGGAAGGATAAAGACAAGAAGCAAGAAGCACATCTCATTTATCAAAGCGACGATGAACCAACGCTGCTATGAAGAGCAAGATAAAAGCAAGTTGAAGACCTGCCTTAAACCAAAGTTTAGTTTAAGGGGGAGTATTGATAGTTAACCTAAACTTATGGGTTAAATGGGTCAAATTAGAAAGTTAAAGTAGTATGTGTATTTTATAGTTAGGACCAAAAGTGTCAAGATAGAAAGTTAATAACTGAAATACAGTTATTAACGGTTATGACAGTTAGGATTAAACATGTGTCGGTTAGTTTGTGTCTGTAAGATGGTGTCGGTTGGATGGCTATATAAAGCCACAACCACCGTAAGTTTTTATATGTCAAATATTGTATGTAAAACATTTATGTGCAAATCCAAAAGCAAGTTTACATAAACATTAATATTGTTCATCAAACAAAACCTGTGAAAACCCAACACAGACACATTATTTGTCAGTTTGACTTTTCAGGTCAAGATATATCGAACGAAATTCACAATTAATAGAATAAATTCTGAAGGATAAGAGTTTGATAAGTTAATAAGACCTGTTAACAGTTAGAACTACTTAGAAACAGTGAAAAAAATGTTGCATATGTTATGAAACCTATCTTAATTTGAATTTTGAACAATTACATATTTGACTTTGACTTTGAGAGTTAAGTTAACCTGGAATATGATCCATAAATATGACATGATCATCAGTGACAGAAAAATGATCGCTGACAAAAATGTTCAATACTCAGTAGGGTCCTTACATAAAAAAAAAAAAAAAAAAAAAAAAAAAAAAAAAAAAAAAAAAAAAACCTTATCAGAAGTCAACTATTATAACAAGATCATTTGCAACTATGAAGAAGTCCCCAAAGTGAAGGAACATAATTACACATACGGCATTTAATAAAAATTTCATGCATGGGCAATTGTTTGTCTGAAACCAAAACATTGAAGCCGGAGATGAAACTTGTGTGAAGAGGGCATGATCCTGCTGTCAAATGAAGGCCAAAACGCAAAGCCTAACTAATAAGAAATATAAATCATAAACTTATTATTACATCAATGCTCATTAAGTAATTAACATGCAGCTTAGAAAATCACCAAGCAGAACTGACTGACGAATACTCCCCGCTTATCGAGACCTTCTTAATCTGTAAAATGGTGCAAATGCAGAATTGTCATATAAATTGCAAATTTCTAATAAAGTAAGACAACTAATACAAAAACAGAGAAACTACCTCTTAAAAAAAAGTAAAGTAAAGTAACTCCCAATACCGTCTTCCACAGTGTATGGAGGAGGTTGAGACATAGACAGCCTTACCCCTACCTAAGGTAGAGAGGCTGCTTCCGGAAGGTAGAAAAGGACCTCCTGCCTTGCAAGGGGTGAGGATCGAATCCTTGACCTCTGTCTCCAGAGGCAAGGTGTTAACCACTTGATCCAACCTTGCTCTTTATGTATTGAGCCTTTTGGGTGCCATTGTTATCAATGCCTATATGTCGCAAACCATTCATCATCTTCATCAGACAGTTCATCATTCAAATCAGAATCTTCATCAGACATTTTTCGTCTCTTGGGTGTCAAACCACATGACTCGAGAAGCCATCTATCCCCAATAATACGTAGACCTCTCAAACCATATAGGCTATCCGGAAGATGACTTATACCTGAACCTAATATGTTTAACTTTTTCAAATATTCTAAACGACCAATTTCTTCAGGTAATTTCTCAACTTGAATACAACGAGCAAGTTCTAAACATTTCAGACGTTTCATTTCATAAATGCTGTTCGGAATGTCTTGTAGAAGTGTACACTCAAATAGGATTAGACTTTCTAAACATTCCAATTTTCCAATATTCACAGGTAACTTCTCAAGAAGAAAACATGAATCAAGTTCGAGAGATTTCAGATGTTTCAACAAACAAATACTATCTGGAAGAGTTTTATTATTTGTATACCGCAAACTTAGCTCCTCTAGACAATCTAACCGGTCAAGGTTCTTGGGCACTTCTGGAATACCACCTTCGAGTGTAAGCTTTCTTAAACATTGTAAACCACAGATAATTTCTGAAAAAGAATCGAAGTTTATGCGAGCACCGAAACCTAGAGAAATAAGCCTCTCAAGATTTCCAAAAGATGAAGCTCGGTCTTCTTTATAGTCACACCAAAACTGAAACTCTGGCCAATTATTGTCGGGATCACTCCAGATAATATCTGCAATCAGATGTAACTCAGATAAAGAAACATCATCAGGTGAATCAAGCTTGCCAAACTTAAAGGATTTAAACCTCCCACAATCAGTGAAGCGTAAGTAGAAAAGCTTTTTCAGAGATTCTGCTGGAGCATTAATTCCTTCCAAATCATAACAATTATTAAGATCCAAGCTTTGAAGATTTGGAATCAGCCCAAGGTCAAGAGTTCTCAACTTTGCATTGTCATTGAGGTGGAGAGTTTCGAGCTTTGGACATTCATAGGTAATATGAAGTTCGACCATATCAGAACAGTTTTTGAGACTTAGATATTCAAGATTTGGAGTAATCCCGAGGTGAAGGGTCTTCAACTTTAAGTCAGTAAGGTTGAGATTAACGAGCTTTGGACTTTCAGTGGGCATATGAAATTCGACCATATCAATATAACTGTAGAGTCTTAGAAACTGAAGATTTGGAGTAATCCCGAGGTGAAGGGTTCTCAACTTTAAATTACTGAGGTCGAGAGAACTGAGTTTTGGACTTTCAGCAGGCATGTGAAGCTCGACCATATCTATACAACTGTAGAGTCTTAGAAACTGAAGATTTGGAGTAATCCCGAGGTGAAGGGTTCTCAACTTTAAATTTCTGAGGTCGAGAGATATGAGTTTTGGACTTTCAGCAGGCATGTGAAGCTCGGCCATATCAAAACAACTGTAGAGTCTTAGCACATGAAGATTTGGAGTAATCCCGAGGTGAAGGGTTCTCAACTTTAAATTACGGAGGTCGAGAGAACTGAGTTTTGGACTTTCAGCAGCATGTGAAGCTCGACCATATCAATACAACTGTTGAGACTTAGCCACTCAAGATTTGGAGTAATCCCGAGGTGAAGGGTTCTCAACTTTAAATTACGGAGGTAGAGAGATCTGAGTTTTGGACTTTCAGCAGGCATGTGTAATTTTTCCAATCTTTCACATTCATAGACACGTAACTCCTTTAGATTTGGAGTAACCTGGAAATGAACTTCTACCAAATTATCACAATTTTCAAGAATTAGTGTCTCAAGATTCGGAGCCACACTAAGGTCAAGGGTCATCAACTTTGAAAAGGTGAACTTTAGAAACCTGAGCTTTGAACAAGCCTGTCATAAGCAACAAAAAATGGAAAGATAAATGTTAATTGCAGCTGTAATGAGTAACAAAAGAGGGAAACATAAACTACCAATTAATGAATCAACCATTATTCTACCTTTTCTTCTCCATCTTTCCAAAGTTGAACCATCTTGCTCTTAAACATATCAAGTCCAACAAGATTTTTGGCTTGAAATGTTTTTGGTAAACTTGAAAAAGGATAACTATCACATGTCAGAAATCGTAAGGCATTTGGAAGGTGTAGACTATCTTCATCAAAGTTCCACTTGCTAACTTCCCCTTCACTTACATATGAGGAATCCACATAAAGAAATCTAAGTTCCTTCATATTTGTGAGACCGTTCATTAAAATTTCAAAATTCAATCCATCTGGGTATGCATTCAGTGTTATACATTTTGTTGCTTGGGTACCCTGTAATTCAAATAGCAGAGACCATGAGATTTGTTT
Organism: Chrysanthemum seticuspe; assembly: GCA_019973895.1. NCBI lineage: Eukaryota > Viridiplantae > Streptophyta > Magnoliopsida > Asterales > Asteraceae > Chrysanthemum > Chrysanthemum seticuspe. The sequence goes on from BPTQ01000006.1 coordinate 19,486,568, forward strand.
CATTACAAAAGAAAATGTGTTAATTAGCATTATAACTCGATTGAGATTAATGCACAAGACGGTCAATCTACTTTTTCAAAATATCCACTTTATGAAGTTAATTTCTCGAATTGAAATGAAATGTATAGGTTAGGGTTTTTAATTTTCGTTAAATTTGGGGATTTTTGGGTTTTGTTTAAATTGAAGGTGGTGGTCGTGGTTTCTGGGGGTGTTGGTTTGGTGATTGTTGGTGGATTATCATAGTAGGATAACAATAAAGAAAAAGTGTTAAATGGCTTGTTATCATAGAAGCTATTTTGTAAAGCAGGCATGATTTTCCCTATAATATAAAACAAATTTTTGTTTTTATACAAAATGACTAAATTGAACTTTTAGAAAAAGTATACTGACTTTTTAGTTTAACAACTCAAATAACTTGATACTTACCGAGTCATTAGCCATAATATCTTTAATTTCATCGTCAATCCATAACCGGCTATGCCTTTCAGGTTTATTGGGGCTCACACGACGAACAATATTCTTGCCCATTTCTTCTATATGGTCGTGCATACCCAAGTACCCATATTCAGAATAAGTTATAAGAGATTTCTGCTCAAGAACTCTTAAACCGATTCGAGCACGAAATCCACAGCTTTCAAGAGAGATGATTGCGTCTTGTGTATCCCAATTTTTGAGTATGCATGCAACATCTAGAAATATTTCCTTGTAATCCTCCTCAAGACCATTATAGCTGAGTTCCAATTTTTCCATAGTTGCCTTCAATGGAATTTCTTTTAGTCTTTCTAGGGTATCTATCCATTGAGGCTCATTTTGACCATATAACATCGAGCCCAAAACTTTGATCGTGAGGGGAAGACCATCAGCATATTTTACAACCTGTCCTGATAGGGCTTCGTACCCTTCAATTGGAATATCTCTTTTAAATGCATTCCTACTCAAGAGACTAATCGCTTCCGCATGCGATAACAGGTTGATGTCAATGAACTTCACTCCGTGGGCTAACAGAACTTGCTTATCTCGTGTGGTAATGATAACTATGCTTCCCAATTTGAACCAGTCAGGCTCGCCTGCTAACGCCTCAAGTTGTTCTATATCATCAACATCATCTAGAACAATAAGAGCTTTTCTCCCACGTATCATCCTTTTCAGCATGTTTGTTCCTTCATGAACACTACTTACAGTGATGTTTTCTTTACTTAGCACACTTGAAAGAACTTGTTGTTGCAACTTATTCAAACCATACAAAGAGGATTTTGAAACTTCCCTTACATTTTCAACAAAGGCTTTACCGTCGAACTGATTGGATATTCGATCAAAAACAGCTCTTGCCAAAGTCGTCTTCCCCCCACCTCCCATCCCCCATATCCCTATCATGCGGACATCATGAGCATCAAGTTCTAAAGATGAAAGGAAATCTTCTATTCGTGTCTCCATGCCTACTAACTTTCTGTCAACACTCGGACTACCAGAACATATCTTTTTGAAAATGTCGTCAACAATTATTTGGATTAACTTGGATTCATCCCTGTAACATTCATGAAGATATAACTAATTACTAAAAATCAAGAAGATCTAACATTAATTCATATAGCAAATGAATTACGAATAATTACCCATTAGCAGTCTTTTTCGACTCCCACCCAGCAAGATTGCCTGCTTCGTTCAAAGCCTCCCTCCATTTCCCAGCAGCTTCTTTATTTTCATGTTTTCTAAAAGAGTCTTCAACCGCCCCACTTTGGTTGCGGATTTCCGTGGGCTCCACATCATAAAAGACGGGGTAAGCAGTCTGCTCGCTCACCTTCCGGCACTCCATAATCTTGACAAGCTCATCTAAGCACCAAGATGACCCAGCATAGTCCTTAGAGAACACAATGATGAAGAATCTTGAGTCTTCAATGGATTCCATGAGCTGGTTGTCGATGGTTTCCCCTTTTTCAATTTTCTCATCATCTTTATAAGTTTGAATCCCATTTTGCTCAAGAGCTTTATAAAGATGACTGACAAAGGTGTTACGAGTGTCTTCACCTCGAAAACTTAAAAAGACATCATACTTAAAGCTCTTTGGAATGGATGAAGTTGAAGTAGACGCCATTGAAGTTACAATTGAAGGATTGTATGAAGCAGCTGGATGAGATGAGTAACCTTTCTAGAGCAATGGTCAACAAGACAATCGTAATGTGAAGGCAACTGTGTTTTTGTGGAAATAACATTTTGAATAACGTGGAGACATAAAAACCAGTTATTTGGTCAAATGGAATAATGTTTCATACTGATCAAACAAAAGTTGCATTATGATCCTTCTTGTATTCAAGTTGAGATAAACAAGGATCACAAAAATATAAAGATAAATAATCTTAATCATTCATTTTTTTATCTCAAAATTGAAACTCATTTTTAAAATAAAATATCTCAAAAACGATATATCATTAGGCTAAAAAAAAACCCCGTCCTTTTGCAAATTATATACTCTATTTGATCAAGGTCCATAACTCCATATGATTTCTTTAAACATTATTTGTCATAGCAGAAATGTAAGACAAGAAAAAGATGATTAATTTACCAAGACATGATCAAGCGTGGTCATTTCTTTGTTGCCTTAAATGATATCATTACCTAAATTTAATGAATAGCATTTTATACTAGCCTCTCAGAATCCTTAATCGTGCTAATATTAACTGTGTTATTCACATGAATCTTCACTACACAAACAAACAAACCATATAATCTGCATTCATTCAGGCTCGAGGACTTTTCTTTTTAAACTTAAAGTTGTACATCTATTTTCATTTCCCTACATCAATAAGTTAGCTTCAATAAAGTTGTTTGTTTTTATATGGGACCATTTCTTTAATTTCAATTTCATTTCCCTACACCAATAATTCTTCAATGAATTTCCAATTTTCTATGTCATTTGTTATATATGAAATATCATGGCAATTTCTAGAAGATTAGTCCAAAAAAATCTACAAATGAGATATCTTAGCAAAAAAAAAGGAAAAAATAAATATTTGCTTGACTGTATTTTATATCTAACCTGAATTTTTTACATACATTCTCTACTTCATAGCCTAAATGTCTAATATCAAAAATTTCTACAAATGTTGATAACCATATCAAACAAATTGCTAACTGATAGACAGCTTCTTTTGATAATCAGTGTTAGAATTGGTCAAGGGCTTTTGTTTTAGAATCCTTCCGGTTTGACTGTGAAAAACAAATTTCACAAATATAGTTTAACGCCAATATGCTCATGGATTATCTTTCTTTACCCAGTTTGAACCCATGTAAGATATGTTGGTTATCTTTAAACAAATGTTGTTCATTGGTTTTTATTGTTATGTAGTTTCGTCTATTTAACAGGTTGAGATATATGACATACTTATATCCTATGTACTTAACATATTTTTAAATAATATATTTACCGAGTTACAACCCTTTAAAAAAAGAAAAAAGACAAAAATGAAAGAAAGATGTCTTCATAAACAAATAAAGTCAAGCTACCTTTATTTAAATTAGGGATAATCATTTTTAAATGTATACGACTAACCATTATATTATTTTTTTTGTATCCAACTAGTGTTTTTTCTTAGTCTACATATGAGCTTGTAGTAATTTATATTGTGTGTATCGTAAACTTTATAACTTTTATTGTGTGTATCATTACACTAAGATTATTACGTAATACCAATTGATCCCAAATCCATTCAATACATACATGTTTTGTTGGCCTTTATAACGGGATCTATGGTCTTAACATTTCAATCACAAGTATACCGAATAAATGTTGTGCAAAGATTAATCAAACTGTAAATGTGTTTATGTATTAATCAAATATGTCATCATGTTTTACAAACAAATGTATCTTGTATATATACTGTAATGAAAGGGTACATAGAACCATTGTGTCGGTTCGTTGCATAAGAGCAGTTATTTATAACTGCTAAGTAACTGTTTTTGTAACTGCTTCTTTGACTTTTCGTATGGTTGACTTTTGTTGACCGGGTCATTTGGGTTGTGACGGGTTTATAGTTGGGTCGATGGTGATTAACCCAATATTCTCCCCCTTAATCACAATCGGCTTGTTTTAGATCTTTGACTCCAATTAGTTGTCTCATGGTAAGGAATCTTGATCTTCGGTAATGCCTTTGTCAGTATGTCAGCCTTCTGAAATTCTCCACTTGTGAATTCGACTTGTAGGTCTTCTTTTTCGACGCATTCTCTTATAAAGTGGTATTTTATATCAATGTGCTTACTTCTTCAGTGGAATACGGGATTCTTCATTAGTTCGATGGCGGACTTGTTGTCTACCAATATTGTAAATTTTTCTTCTTTCGTGTGTGTAAGCTTGCTAAGCAGTCTTTTTAACCATAAAGCTTGTGTTGCTGCTGCTGTTGCTGCAATGAATTCGGATTCACATGACGATAGAGCTACCATGGCTTGCTTTTGTGTACTCCAGCTGGTTGGTGATTCACCATAGTAGAAGATAATTCCAGTAGTGCCTTTGCCTTCTTGAGTGTTGACTCCGTAGCTGCTGTCAGTATAACCTTGTATCTGTTTTCTTCCATTGTACTTGTAGGTGATTCCATAGTCTTTTGTTCCTTTAACATAGTGTAGTACTTGCCTTATAGCTTTCATGTGTTGTTCCTTCGGTTCTTGCATAAAACGACTAAGTAATCCAACGGAGTAACTTAAGTCGGGTCTTGTATGTAGAAAATATCGTAAGCATCCAATCAAGCTTCTATATTCAGTTGAGTTGACCGGTGTTTCTTCAGTGTTCTTTGTTAGTCTTGTTCCTGGATCCATAGGTATTAAAGTTTCGTTGCAGTCTAGCATTCCAACTTCTTTTAGGATCTTGCTTGCGTAGGCGGATTGCTTTATTGATATGTCACCTCCAGTTTGTATGACTTCAATTCCTAAGTAGTAGGATAGTAATCCTAGGTCACTCATCTCGAATTTCTCTTCCATTTGAGCTTTGAACTTGTCTATTTCTTTTTTTGGTGTGCCAGTGATGATTAAATCATCTACATAGACTCCTACTAGAAGTATTGAGTCTTTTGACTTCTTTGTGTAGACAGCTTGTTCTAAAGCGCACTTCTTGAAGTCTAAGGACTTCAAGGTATTATCTAACTTTATGTTCCATGCACGTGGTGCTTGTCTTAATCCGTATAGAGCTTTTATCAATCTGTAGACTTTTCCATTCTCTTTTATAAATCCTTCGGGTTGTGTAACATACACTTCTTCTTTTAAGTCTCCATGAAGAAATGCAGATTTGACGTCTAGGTGATGTACTTCCCATTTGTTATTAGCAGCTATGGCTAATAGTAATCGGACTGTATCCATTCTTGCTACAGGTGCAAAGACTTCTTCAAAGTCTATGCCATGCTCTTGTATGTAATCTTTTGCTACTAGTCTAGCTTTATGCTTGACTATATTTTCATTAGCATCTTTCTTGGTCTTGAATGCCCACTTTAATCCAATGGCTTTCTGTCCCTTTGGTAGAGTGGTTAGTTCCCATGTATTGTTTCTATTGATAAAATCTAATTCGACCTTCATTGCTTCGATCTATTTTTGATCGTTCGATGCTTCCTTGTAATTCTTAGGTTCATCTTCAGCTAGTAATAAATGCTCGGGTAAAACTTCCTCGGTGTTTTCATATAAATCATTCAATGTTCTAAAACCTTGTAGTGGTGTATGATCAAAGTTTGGATGTAAGTTCCGGGTTGTAGTTGAGTTACTTTGATTGGTTGAATGTCTTGAGGTAGTTGGTGTAATTTGAGTATTTATTCGTGATGAAATTGTAGATGGTGTGTGAAATGCTTGTGATTGTGAGGGTGAGTTAGTTGCTGATGTTTCATATTCATGATCATCGTTTGCAGGGATATCATCGTCTTCTTCATCTGGATGGTTTTCATTTTCCTGATGTTCATCTGTGGCTTCAAGGTTTTCGACTTTGAAGTCAAACCATTCAGGTTCATCATTGGTGTGTTCATCTAGGTAATCCTTCCAGTCCCCTGCTTCATCCTCCTTAAACTTCACATCTCTACTAACACATATTCTTTGTGTTGTTGGATCAAACAATTTATAAGCTTTTGATCCTTGTTCGCTTCCTAAGTATACCATTTTGTTACTTCTATCATCTAACTTTGTCAGATTTTGTGATGGTACCTTTGCATATGCTATGCAGCCAAAAACTCTTAATGTTTCTAAGTTTGGCTTTTTCTTATTAATTGCTTCATATGGAGTAATGTCTTCTAAGGCTCTTATAGGAACGCTGTTTAGAATGTATATAGCGTGTCTAACAGCTTCAGCCCAAAAGTTTTGTGGCATGTTAGTTGCTTTCATCATGCATCTCGTAGTAGACATAATTCTCCTATTTCTTCGTTCAACAACTCCATTTTGTTGTGGTGAGTAAGGTGCGGTTAGTTGTCGTGCTATGCCGTTCTCTTTGCAGTATTGAGTGAATTCGTTAGATGTGGATTCTCCTCCACGATCAGTTCTTAACATTTTCAATGTTATCCTTAGCTCCTTCTCTATTGTTTCTTTGTATTCCTTGAAAGTACCGAAAGCTTGATCTTTCGCACTTAGGAAATACGCCCACATATATCTTGAGTAGTCATCTACTAACAAGAATATGTATTTCTTTCCAGAAGGTGTTGGTGGTGTAATTGGTCCACATAAATCTCCGTAAACTAAATCTAATGGTGATGTTGATCTAGTTTTTGCTTTCTTGGGAAATGGTGCTCTGCTGTGTTTACCAACTAAACAAACATCACAAATTTGTGTTGTATGTTTAATGGAAGGTATTCCATGAACTAACTCCCTTTGAGTCATAGATTTTAATGATTCAAAGTTGAGGTGTCATAATCGTGCGTGCCATAACCAAGTATTGTCACTTAGGTTTGCTAATAAGCAAACAGGTGTGTCTATCTTCAGACTTGCTTTGTATAGACGGTTTCTTTGTCTTGTGACTTTCAAGAAGATTTTGTTGTCCATGTCATAAAGTCGTAGTTCATTGTCGTCCATTACAACTTTACAACCTATTTATGTAAATTGTCCAAGGCTCAATAAATTGTTTTTCAAGCTAGGAATGTAATAGACTTGAGATATGATTCTTTGTTTCTCGTCTTCACATTCTAATAGAATTGAACCTTTTCCTTTCATCTCTACATGAGATCCATCTCCGAATCTTACTTTTCCACTAACATTCTCATCTAGTTCTTTAAAGTGTTCTCTTATCCCAGTCATATGGTTACTAGCTCCATTGTCTAAGTACCATTGACTATCAGCACTTGTCTCTTTATATCCTACATCTTCTTCGTGTAGCGAGACCTTTTGATCTTCTAGCTTTGTTACATGTGGGTCTTCTAATATTGCCATTAATAAGGTAGGTTCTAAGTCCTCCTCGACAAGATTAGATTGCATACCAGTGTTTGGTTTTGAATAACACTTAGATGCATAGTGACCAGTCTTATTGCACTTGTAACATCTAACTTTGCTAAAATCAATATTCTGTTTGTTGAAGTGATTGTGAGTGTTTTCTCCATCCTTCTTCTCGTGGTTATTTTTATCGTGGTTCTTCCATCCTTTATATTTTCCACGTCCATGTCCTCTGAAATTTTTCCCTCTATTGTCATGTCGTGTGAACATCAGTTTGTCTTGACTGTCCACTTGTTTTCCCTTTTTGAACTTAATCCTCTCTTAGTAGGTCTTAAGTCTTCCTATTGCCTCTTCTAATTTCATTTCACTTAGATCGGAATATTGTTCTATAGATGCGACTATTTGCAGATACCTTTCGGGTACAACATTTAGTAATTTCCGTACTAAGGTTTCATCTTCTATTGTGTGTCCTAGATTAGCGGCTTTGTTTACGAGTGTTGTGAGTTTTGTTGTGAAGGTGTTGATTGTTTCATCTTCCTTCATGTATAACATCTCAAATTCGGATTTGAGCGTTTGTATTCTTGCTTGTTTAACTCTGTCTTCCCCAACGTGTCTAGTTTTCAAAGCATTCCAGATGTCTTTTGAGGGTTTTGTGCTTTGTTATTTGAAGTAATTGTTCTTCGGGTAAGGCTTGATAAAAGAAAGCAATAGCGGTTTTATCCTTTTTCTTATTGGGTTGAGTCGTGTCAGTTGGCTCAATTGTTTCCCATAAACCATTCGCTTCGAGAATGATTTGCATTCGAATTTCCCATAATGAGTAATTCGCTGGCTTTAGGATTGGGCATTGAAATTGGGGTGTACTATTTATAGTGTTAGTACTAGGTTCCTTTCCACTATCTTTCGTCATATTTTAAAATGACAAATAAATCTCCAATAAAGAATTTAACACAAAGTGTGTTTATTTATAAATTTTTTATTTCTTAAAGTGAGCTCTTAATGTTTTATCTTCCTCAAAATGGGTGTAAAACTTTTCTAGGTATAGTTTTAACAATTTTTAAACTATCATTGGAGATTATTAAACTTAAAAAAAATGAATAACCTAAGGTTAATTACTCCTTACAAATTATTCCTAGTCAGTATTCTAAGCAGTGTAAAACTAGGTTAGACATACTAACAAAAATATGATAAGACTTTAATAATTTTTAAAAATAACTTATCAATCTAAAAACTATATATATCAAATATATAAAGTAAAATGAAAGTGGTTTTGAAATTTTTTGGAACCTTGAGGGGTTGATGGTTTAACCATGCCTTAATAAATAAAAATCCTGTGTGTGGCCCTTTGTGTATACACGCGTCCCTTACAACCCTTTTTGTTTCTTACCTCTTTTGAGATAAAAACACACACGCGTATTCTGTTTCTTTGAGATACTGTCTATTCAGTTCTCTCTCTCTCTCTTCAAAGAAGATAACTTTTTTGATCTTATTCTTCTTCTCCAATGAAACCGACGGTTGACCGACCTTTGATGGCTGTGGTTTTTGACCGCCCCTTCTACTTTCTCCGGTATGGTGTTCTTTACGAGCAGTGCTATCCCTCCAACTTGAAACCTAGGGTTTCGGCTTATTTGGGGGTTTTCTGATCCGTGAGTAATTTTACGATTGGAGTTTGCCAATGAATCAATTGGGGTTTTCAATTGATCCTTCTAGGCTTGATTTCGTTTAAGAATAGGTGTGTTTGTTTTAATTCGAATCTTTAATTTATGCCCTAATTGATGACGCTCGTATTAGTTTTTATTTTGAATCAAATGTTTAAATGATTGGGTTCGTTTTCTGATCCTGTTTTGGATTGGGTATGCGAAACTGGTTTCGGAATTTTTTTTTGCGAATTTGTTTTTGTTGCCGGGTTGTGAGTAATCACAAAGTGATTATACCCCTCTTGCGACAAACGTTTGAGACACAAAAATGACGTATGGATTTGTGTTCTTAAGGATTTGCAAAAAAAATAATTTATGTCGAAACTGGTCTTTGTTTATTATTCTGGAAACGTTTACGAGTAAGGTAAATGATGATTGTTGGTTGATAGACCAAACCGCTCTGATACCAATTGTTGGCCTTTATAACGGGATCTATGGTCTTAACGTTTCAATCACAAGTATACCGAATAAATGTTGTGCAAAGATTAATCAAACTGTAAATGTGTTTATGTATTAATCAAATATGTCATCATGTTTTACAAACAAATGTATCTTGTATATATACTGTAATGAAAGGGTACATAGAACCATTGTGTCGGTTCGTTGCATAAGAGCAGTTATTTATAACTGCTAAGTAACTGTTTCTGTAACTGCTTCTTTGACTTTTCGTATGGTTGACTTTTGATGACGGGGTCATTTGGGTTGTGACGGGTTTATAGTTGGGTCGATGGTGATTAACCCAATATGTTTCGTTTAAAATAAGCTACTATATATTGATTAAAGATACCCCAAATACCATTATAGATACCAATTGAAGCATGAGTGTGGGAAAGAGTAAAGAGGGAGGTATCAGCAAAACTTTGTTTAAAGTTGAGGTTGAGAAGAAAGGTAGAGATTGTCGGTTAGCAAGCTTTACCCCATAAAGAGACTTCTTGAGCTTGCAGACTGTGCCAAGTGGGAATGTCTTTGAGTAGCCTTGGGGACTAGCCATGTACACCTCCTCATTCAAGTTCCCATGTAGAAAGGCATTGTTGATGTCTAACTGTTGAATGGACCAATTTCTGTGAACTGCAAGTGCAAGAAGGCTTCTCAGTGTAACCATTTGAGCGATAGGAGCAAAGGTTTTTGTGTAGTCAATACCTTCCTTTTGAGTGTATCCTTTGGCTATAAATCTGCCCTTGAACCTCTTAATAGTACCATAAGCATGATATTTAATTCTAAAGACCTGTTTGCACCAATGGGTGCTTTGTTAGCAAGAAGTAAAACAAATTCCCAAGTATCATTCAACTCTAAAGCATGGAGTTCTTTGTTCATTGCATCTATCCACCCAGGGTCATTGGAAGCCTGTTTATATGTGTGTGGTTCAATGGATTTGCTAATGTAATGAATTAAATGTCTGTGTTTGGGTGATTGAATGTTGAGATGGTTAATGAAGTTTATCTAGTGATGTTTGTGATGTGTTGAAGCTGCATTGCCTTTTGGTAGATGGTGGTGAAAGTATTTGAGTATAGTGGGGATGGCTTTAGTTCTGGTTGATTTTCTGAGTGGTGGTATAGGTGGTTGAAGTGTGGGTTCTGTTAATGTTTCTAGTGGAGCAGATTATGGAAATGGTTGAGAGTCTCTAATAGGTTCTGATGTAGTTGAGGGATTTAGAGTTGGTGTGGGGTTTGTGATAGGTTTAGATGTAGGTGTCGGATTTGGAGTTGGTGTGGAGTCTGTGATAGGTTCAGATGTAGTTGAATTTGAGGTTGGAGAAGTAGGTGTTTGAGGATTTGGAATTGGTGTAGTAGGAGTCGAAAATATGGGTAAGGTTGTAGGATCTATAGTGTTTAGAGAGTGTGATGGTGATTGTGGTGTTGTTTTGTGAAGACAGAATTGGGACTCATCAAAAGTAACATGTCTGCTAGTGTAGACCTTGTTTGTGTTTAGGTCATACAAAAGGTAACCTTTTTGGTGAAGGGGATAACCAACTAAAATGACAGGGATGGACCTTGGAGCAAATTTATCATGAGTGTGAGCGTGAATTTGGGCTCTGCAACATATGGCTTTGAGATGATCAAGTGAATGGGGTGTTTGGTATAAGACTTCATATGGTGATTTGTTTGAAATGGCATTGGATGGTAATCCATTATGACGTATGTAGCAGCAAGGATGCAATGTCACCAAAAGTGAATTGGGAAGTTTGCTAGAAACTATAGTGCTCTGGCTATCTCAAGTAGTTGTCTATGTTTTCTTTCACCTAGGGCATTTTGCTGAGGTATGTTTGGATAGGATGTTTGTTGTACAATGCCATGATTTTGGAAAAATTATTTGAGTGTTGAGTTTAGAAATTCAGTCCCATTGTTACTCCTAATGGTTTGTATGTTGACTTTGAAATGATTAAGGACATAGGAGTGAAAGGATTTTATTTGAGTAATGACATGATGTTTACTTGGTATGAGATATGTCCAAATAGCTTTTGAATGGTCATCAAAAATAGTTAGAAAATATTTGCATTTGTTAACTGTGGTGTGTTTTTATTGTCCCCAAACATCAATGTGAACAAGTGCAAACAAAGATTCAGCATATGAAGTACTAACATTGAAAGGTAAAGCTTGTTCTTTTGCTAGTAGACAAACAACACATTTGAAAGTTGAAGTATATTTTATGAAAGGTAAAAGACTAGTTATTTGCTTAAGAACAGGAATAAAATTAATGTCCCATTTTTGGAATGCCATATAGATGTGTTGGTAGCATGTGTGGTTGTAGAGAGCAAATGATGTGGTGTTGGTGAAGTGATTGGTGGAGGTAGTAAGTAAAGACCATTACAAAGGGTGCCATGAGAAATCCTCTTGTACTGGTCCTGAAATACACCAAGTGAATCAGCGAGAATGAGTGAAATTGTTGCCCCTTTTAGCAATTTGCTTACTAATATGAGATTAAATAAGAATGATGGTATGTACAGATGTGACAACCGGTAATCTTTTCTGACTTATTTTAATAATAAATTTTATTTATTATTAGTTATATTTTATTTCTGAGCGTTTCCAAACTCATTTGACTTGGAAACGAAAAAATTATCTCGTAAAATGTGAAAACCGCACACAAAGCGTACCAACACTAACTATAAACCTAATAAAAGTTTTAATGTGATTTCTATATTATTTATAAGTTACTATTCGTGTAACTACTTGTTTTTCGTGGAAAACTTATTTTAAACTCAACGGTCCTCAATTGATTATTATCGAGCCTAAACGAGTTCCGAACCACAATATTACAAAATTACAAAAATGGTCCCTATGGTAAGAAGTTACACCGGAACCCTCCAAATTTCCATCACTTTACATTTTGATTTCAAACTTTTTCAGGTATAAAAGGAAATGATTTAGGTTTTTCACTCATAACTCTCACTCACCACACCTTAATACACTTTCTCTCACTACATCCCCCCCTCTCTCTCTCTCTCTCTCTTCCGGCGCCACTATACCTCACTCCACCACTGTCTCCATACTTCGCCGCCGCCACTACCTCTAGTTGGATCAAGATTCTACAAGGTTGAAGATTGCGGGTTTTGATTTGGGTTAGTTTATGACGATTTGGGTCATGCATAGTTTGTTTTTGGGTGATCTATTCGTGGTTTTGGGATTTTGATAGTGGTTTTGGGTCGTTATTTGTGTCAAGCCATCACTAGCCGCCTTTTTCCTCTCGTGGTATGTTCAACACATTCGTCAAACTTATTCTTCATTATTTGTTTGTGTTATTCAAATGGAAAACAAAACCTTTCTGCAAATATTATGTGATTAAATAGATTTTAAAATGTTTTGAATAAAGGTATCATCATCTTGTGGTTTTAAATGAATAAAGTGTTATTTTGTTGATCTCAGATCGATTATTAGACCCGTATGAGTCATGGGTCGGGTTTGATTTACTTATGTTTTGAATCTTATTTATTGCCTGTTTGGCTAAGCTTATTTATCATAAGCCGATTTGGGCTTATTTTTAATATGCTCCGATTTTGTGGCTTATTTTGGGACTTGTCAGCTTTTATAAGTTTATTATATCATAATAAACTTATAAAAGCTGACAAGTCTCAAAATAAGCCGTAAAATTAGGGCTTATAAAAAATAAGCCACAAAATCGGAGCTTATAAAAAATAAGCCCAAATCGGCTTATGATAAATAAGCTTAGCCAAACAGGCCCTTAGTTTATTGATAAAAGTTGTAGCTTATTTGATGGTTTGTTAATAAGTTTGGATTTTGTCTTATTTGGATTATTAGTTTGAGTTTATGTGTTTTGGTTTGGTGTAAAATTTGCTAACTTATTTGCGGTTTTATTTGATTATCAGACTAACTAACTACTTGTTTTTGACATAATGATCCTTGGTATGTTTCAGCTATTTTGGACTTGTTACTTGGAATGGGTTACATGTACAAAATGGACTAAACATACATCGGACCATGGGCTAATACTTTTGGATTGTGACTTGGACTATGGGACAAACTTTTTGACTTATAACGGAATAAAAACATTGGACATATTGGACTTGTATTAGATTTAAGTTGGACTATTAACGGGTTATAAAGCCCAATGACCAGTAAATATAATCTAAAACCTAAAATTTGATTATTAATTTATTAACACCGGAAAATCACTTGGTTTAAGATATTGTTGAAACGTGTTTGTATTAACAAACAAGAAATTAGTGTTGAATTGGAAATTGTCTGAAAATATTGATTTAGGAAAATTGATTTTTATTAGAGTCATATGACTTGGAAACAATGTATAAATGGACGAGTCATGCCAAAATTTTATAAAATTCCTAAACTTATACGTTTATTTCAAAATATCTTTTAATATAAAACTCGACAAAGAACGAAATGTATAGTTTTAATTAATTGTAAAAACTTTACTGTTCGAATTATAAACTTGTGTTTTTCTTATAAAATGTAAATGTCTCTTCCAAACTATTTGAGATTACCGGGTAAACACCGAAACTTACCATTCACTTATTTCATTTATTTACTTTCTCAACTATTTTCTTTTATTTATTTTTCCTTGTTTATTCTCTTATTTATTTCCTCTATATAACATATGTGGTATATATTATACTTTGGCGATACAAAACCACCACACGCACAATGATACAAAACTTTTTATGAATGACGATACAAAACTTTTTACAAACGATGATACCAGTCTTCCACGAAAACTAAAATGCATTATCTTTTGAAAAATCATACGCATTAAATTACTTTTCGCGTGACGTATTTAAAAGATGAATCTTTATTTATCAGGTCGTGCCGACCATGTACCGTTGTGCTTTGCTACTTGATCCTATTGCGATACTTACGTCACCATACTTTGAGGTGAGTTCATGGCCCCTAATTCACTTGTTTTAAACTATTTTGGGGTGAGAATACATTCACACTTTACTTATTCATATTACTCGAACTCTTTACTCAAATCACTCTCATACATGATATATTTACACGTAAACATTTTTTCCTTACTTTAATACTTGTTCGATTTCTCGGATGCATTACTTATTTGCTCAGTACATACTAGATTTCTTACTCATGGACACAAGTACTTGAACTGAATGAACCGTCCAGAATGCTATGTACATGCATGGCCGAATGAACTGGTCACATAACCGAATGAATTGGTAACATGAGTGAATGAACTGGTCACATAACCGAATAAACTCGTCAAAAGTGCTTTAACTCTTGTGGTCTACACTTAACATTATCATAATGAACTTATATGTGGACCTAAGATGTTACAATTCTTGCATGGGCAGATTGTAACAGGATTAGGTTGACATATTCTTGTCATGAGGATTCACTTATAAAGCTTTTCCTCTTATTTACATTGAACCTGTGAACTCTCCAACCATTGTGTTGACTCTTTTAGCATATATTTCTAAGGTCCGTAAGGCGATAGCTAGAAAATGGAGCATTTGAGTCGCATGGCATTTTGAAGTATTTGAAGCAATTTGTAACCATTCGATAGTATTTTAAAAATGTTTTTTTATAACTTAACTCTTTGGACCTGTTGTTGTAACTTTGATTTCTCTTATCGAATGGTAATTTTTCAAAACGGTTCATATAGAGGTCATTAGAACTCTCTATTATGAAGTAGCATCCTAGTGACATTGTCTTCCCTTGCGATATTATGGGGGTGCTACAACAGAACATTGGTGAAGATGATGTATGAGTTAAGCAATATAGATCCATATTTTGTGACTTTGTTTTTGTGGCCATTGGGTAGTGTAACATAAATTGGTGTTGTGAAAATGTGAATGTCAATCATAAACATGAGTTTGGTGCATATATGGTTTGTTGCCCCATTATCTATTATCCAAAGACTCTTAAGTGTGGATGTTAATGATGCAACAAATTTGGAAATACCAAGACTTAGAGAAGAAAATATACCATGGAATGATCCTTTCTGATTGTTCTACATCATTATAAGGACTTGGTTCAGCTGAGTTTGCAATTGATCAATCTTTACAGTCATCTGAGTATTAAAAGGGGTGTTTGGTTGAGCAGACTGTGAGTTATCTGGTTGAGCAGGTTATGCAGCATGAGTGTTTTTTTGATTGACCACCATATTGACGGTCCTATTTGGCTTGTAGTCTTGGTTTTGAGGTCTATAAGGTTTGCGTTGAACCTTTCTACGCAATGGATGCCTATACGATAGCCAACAGAGGCGGGTCTAAGCTTGTTTAGGTGGTGCTCAGTAACCACCTTAAAAACAAAAATCATTTATAAGTAATATAGAAGAAAAATTAGGAACTACTTTAGAAAAATGTTAGGAACTACCTTAGAGACGAAAAAAAAAAAAAAAAAAAAAAAAAAAAAAAAAAAAAAAAAAAAAAAAAAAAAAAAAGGAAAATGCAATGAAAAGTATTCTTAGATATTTATAAAAAGGAACGAAATAATAACAAAGAAAGGCCCTTAGCCGGATATGTTGCCGGAAGTGCAGTAAAGATGGAGATACTTTTGGTCGTGACTGACTTGGTATGTGTTTTGGAGAGAAAAGAATAAAACATTTATTTAATACTTACTGCTCCGTATATCCTTAATCTTTTGTTTTTAGTTTTAATTTAAATTTTTAATATGCTTTTGAGTAATGACAAAAGTTGTACCTCGTGAAAAGAGATAAAACTACAAAGCATTAAAAGTCAATTTAATTTGGTTTCAGCAATTCTTTACTTATTAAGTGACATTTCACATTTATATACATAATTTTGTAATTTTATTTACTTTGCAAGTTGAGTCACAAAGATGAAAAGTCAATATCGAAATGTATAAGTCAATAGAGATGAACATAATTTAACATTTTATTTACGATTACTATGGATTTCGAGTGACAAATTGGAAGTGCATTGCTATATAAATATTTTGATATTGTGATTGATTAAAATGAATAAAATAAACCGAAACTAACATAGCAATCTCTATTAGTCTTGAAGTTAACAGAATAGTTTTGACCGAGCACGATTTAACTAGTAACTTTATCTCAATACATAATATTTGAGTATTTCCTATGATTAACTGAACTAAAGGACTTTTGGGTCGACCCGATCCGACTCGTTTTTTGTTCTCGTTTGTGTTCTGTGAATCACCTTAGATTTTGTTCTAGCTCCCCCACTGATAGCCAACAATCTTGTAGCAATGCTCCTTTGTATGCCTTTTTTACCATAATTTCCACATATGACCCCTTTCCTGAATGTAGACCTTCTTTCAGCTTGTGTAGAGGATTCACCTTGGCTGTAATTTGATCTACTGAATGACCTCTAATTGTTGTGATTATTGAATGATCTTTGACAATTCGAGTAATAAAACTTTATGTTTGAAATCTTGTGGCCAAAGTGTGAAAACCAAAACTTAACCACATGAACTTAATTTTATCGCGGGTCATCTTTTGATCACATTTTCAGTTATTATAACATCGTTAATGGTTTTATCAACTTAAGATGTGGTCAACACGAAAGAATGAATCAATTTTATGAAGAAGAAAAAAAGCTCATTGAATCAGATGTACGTCAATAAGTTGAATATAAAGTCAAACACTTTGATTGTTTCTATGGTATCATACTAATTTACAAGCTGTTTGTGTAAATTAAAAATTATTAACGATATGCATGTCAATCACTTGTAAAACTTTTGGGATTTTTATTTATAAAACGATCATCTCAAATATGATGTCAAATCCCACCATATTGAATTGTAACCGAGTATCCTATTGATGACGACCTAACCTTCAATCTATTAGATAGTAAGTCATTACACTTTTGCTATATATGTATTGATATCGCCAGCCTATTTCGATGCCGCGCTAGATGATATAGCAGTGAAGTAGAGTAACCAAGTCCTGAAGTGGACGCAATTACGCACCTAACATTTGACGATATTCTTTAGATATGTTAAAAATGATTGAACCACATCGAGTGAAGAGCATGCTCCTTCTGTTCAGTGTAGTGACAGGATGAATATTCGTGGTGTAGCGCGTGGCACTGAGCTGGGGGATGTCATGGCGCCGCCATAACCACATGCCACCTCAACGTGGCGCGTGGCGCGGGCTGCGTATTACGAAACCTTATGCTCTAATTTAGAACATATCGATAGTCCCTTTACAAGGGCAATAAACACACTTTAAATCTGAACCTAAACCCGAACCAAAAATTAAGATTAAGGGGTTGTTTGATAAAACATAGTGATTTAGTGCTGAATGAGACAAATACTCTGAATGATTTGAAGGCTCTTAATCATATTGGTTCTAAATGAAATTTAAAAATTATCCCTCCAAAACCACTTCCCCTCATAACTTTTTTCAACTTCAATTCTCATGTGATCCTCAACCTTCATCCAATTATTTATCTGATGCACCCGCTACTTTCAGAAAAGGTAAAAAACACATTCTCACACACTCAAAACACACACTTTTTCTCCGGTACAACCAGATTTTGTAGAAAACTATACATCAACAATGTTATGCGCTCATACTCGGCTATTTATGCAAATTGAAATATGATTATGATATCTTTATCACTTCAACAATCTTGCGGATCTTTTTTTAACATGATTTTATCTAAACTCGTATCAACATTCTTCGAACCTCACCGGATTCATTAAGAAAAAAGTTAGAAAAAACATCCGGTATTCAATTATAAAATATTGCCAACATCTCTTTATCAAACCCCACCATATTCATTATGAATGCAGCCCATTTGGACCCCTGATAATAAGCTGACCCTTTATTAGACCTTTTTAAATTATTTTGAACGACCCCTTCAATACATAACTGACCCTTTGATGGACCTCTTCAATCCATTTGAACCTGTCTTATTTAAATCAGACCCTTTTAAATCGATTTGAACCCTCTGATAGCGCAAATAAATGTTATCACTTGATGAGTCAACTGATGCAGTTGCCTCATCAAGAATCAGAATCTTACTTTTCTTGAGTAGTATTCGGCCGAGGCAAACCAGTTCTCTCCATTTTCGGTAACTATAGAAGTTTTCATAAAAATCGGGTTGTCATATCCCCGATTAAATCAAGTTCAAAGGCTGTCTACCTAAATTTCCTTACAATTGAGTGACTAACCGACATACAATCTTTAAATCTGTGGGTAAACTAAAAAGATGTGGAACGTTTGTGACCAAAGTGTGAGAATGAAAACTTCACATTTCTCACGGGCCATCTTCCTATACCGGTTACAACTCAAAGTATGATCCGAATCCATTAATGAATTCAACCAAGCTCCATTTTCATTTAAATTTCAGGTAGTAGCAATAGTATTGTTTCATTCATGTTTCAATGTTCATATTTACACAACCTTTGACATGTAAAAGTCAACTTTGAGTCCATGTGGTGATACTATTCTCACTAAACTGTTATCAAAATCTTAAATTCTGTCCAAAAGTAAGAAACATAAGGCAACAGTAAAATGGAGACATGCTGTATACCAGTTTACTTGTTTCTTTACACCGTTTTTACCCCTAGTGCTACATGGAACAAGAAGTAATGCAACCGATTTATACGTTATCTTCGTCCGTTGTTCCCGTCTTCAAATTCTGTCGCAAATGATTGGCAGTGAAGTAGCTTCGTATTCCTGAAACATGTTTAGTAGCTTTTCTCAGTACCACTAAACACATTATAATATATGTTATTTAATATTTTTACTCAAAAGTCAACTTTTTAATAACTTCAAGTTTCAACCCATTGTAGAAGATATTTACGCAAATCAAAACTTTTCTTGAATTTATTTATAATAAGAGGATTTTTAATATCATGTCAAGTCTCATTATTGTAATAATGAACAGATTTTGACTTTAAGTAGAAGTCAAAGTAAGAACTATACCTTGATTTACGAGTATATAACTAGTACATTAATTGATTATAAATGCCTAACTGAAACAAATTTTTTTTAAGGGCGGAGATTTAATTTCAAGTTCAATGTTAATATATTGATGCCTTTCCAAAAAAAAAAAAACCTTCATGTTCAATATGTCATATAAAAATTAAGTTGCGGTCAAATTACCGAGGAATAGAAAGGAAGGACCCGGGCCAGAGCAAGTTGGGTTGGGGTATAGAGCCGTAAGCGCGGTGGGGGGTGACAAAGGACGTGCTCGTACGGTTCATATAAGGAAATTAAAAAGTCATTGATTGTTGGGAACTTTCACTCCTCTATATTCGAAATATGCCTTCCTAGGAGCATTACGATCTGCAGCTCAAATGGTCTCTTATGAAGTCTCTATTGGTCTTATTCTTATTGTGCGCCTTGTGAGCGCGTTTGGATCCGCGAAGGAAATCGCTCGGATGTTCCCCTAACCCAACCCGGGAACGGACCGGAGGGAACCGCAGCATGGGGAATGTCCGCGTCTCGTCGCAAGGCTCATTTTGAGTTGTGGGTCACAGGGCGGGCACCTTTTTCTGATCAAGGGTCGGGGCACAAGGGTCCTAGTACTATCAAGGTGCGAAGAAGCCCGGAGGTGACTGCAATGAGCAGAAATCTCACTCACCGGCCTAAACGACGAGCAAACACTCGAACGTGAGAGCAAGGGATCACCCAACGAATGGACGAGCTCAAAGGGGGGAGGAGAGAGGGTGGGCAAGAACCATGTTTTCAGAGAAGTGGCAGTCCGAATCTTATCTGAACTGCGAGAATAACTGACTAAGCCGCAGTTCAAAGTAAAAAAAAAGTGTTTCTTTGATAGTTTTTGGACCAAGTTAGACATATGTTATTTCATTGATTTAGAGGAAAAAGTAACATCAATACGACCAGAAGCTATAACAACAAGAACAACTGGTGCACCACCTGCAGACAAGGTGAATACTCTTGCTTACTGAACCATATATATGATAACCTTTTAGACATAAGGTGAGGAACATCATTTACATCCGACATGGAAATAATTGCAATCTTCATCAAACATAAGACAATTTATAGAGAGAGGAGAAAGTGCATGTTAAACATGATCTTAATGCAGTGACTTCTTTGGGCCTTTGGAGCTGTTCAAAATCATCACTCGACCACGGTACACGGGACTTCTGCTTTTGGCGCCTGTGCAATTCACGGCTTTATAGGTAGCAGAATGTTTCATCATCAGAGGTTTTTATCTCGGATGTAAAACCACATGACTCAAGAATCCGTCTAGACCCAACAATACACAGACCTTCACCCTAAAAATACTCTCTGGAAGCCGACTTATGCCTGTTCCAGTGATATCCAACTCTTTTAAACATTCTAACCGTTCAATTTCCTCAGGAAATTCCGCAACTTGAATACAATACCTGAGGTCGAGATTAACGAGCTTTGGACATTCAGCAGGCATACGAAATTCGACCATATCAGTAAAGTAACTGAGTCTTAGGGTCTGAAGATTTGGAGTAATCCCGAGGTGAAGGGTCTTCAACTTTAAATCAATGAGGTCGAGATTAACGAGCTTTGGACATTCAGCAGGCATACGAAATTCGACCATATCAGTACAGGAACTGAGTCTTAGGGTCTCAAGATTTGGAGTAATCCCGAGGTGAAGGATCTTCAACTTTAAATCACCGAGGAGGAGATTAACGATCTTTGGACATTCAGCAGGAATCTGAAGTACGACCATATCAGTACAGTTGTTGAGTATTAGCGTCTTACGATTCGGAGTCAGCCCAAGGTCAAGAGTCCTCAACTTTGCATTGTTATTGAGGTTGAGAGTTATGAGCTTTGGACATTCAACGGTAATATGAAGTACGACCATATCAGTACACTTCATAACTCTTAGAATCTCAAGATTCGGAGTAATCCCAAGGTGAAGGGTCTTCAACCTTAAATTACTGAGGTTTAGATTAATGAGCTTTGGACATTCAACCGACATACGAAATTCGACCATATCAGTACAGTAACTGAGTCTTAGGGTCTGAAGATTTGGAGTAATCCCGAGGTGAAGGGTCTTCAACTTTAAATTAAAGAGGTTGAGATTAACGAGCTTTGGATATTCAGCAGGCATACGAAATTCGACCATATCAGTACAGGAATTGAGTCTTAGGGTCTCAAGATTTGGAGTAATCCCAAGGTGAAGGATCTTTAACTTTAAATTACCGAGGAGGAGATTAACGAGCTTTGGACATTCAGCAGAAATCTGAAGTACGACCATATCAGTACAGTTGTTGAGTATTAGCGTCTTAAGATTCGGAGTCAGCCCTAGGTCAAGAGTCCTCAACTTTGCATTGTTATTGAGGTTGAGAGTTACGAGCTTTGGACATTCAGCGGTAATATGAAGTTCGACCATATCACTACACTTCAAAACTCTTAGAATCCCAAGATTCGGAGTAATCCCAAGGTGAAGGGTCTTCACCTTTAAATCACTGAGGTAGAGATTAATGAGCTTTGGACATTCAGCGGGCATACGAAATTCGACCATATCAGTACAGTCCTGGAGGCTTAGCGACTCAAGATTTGG
Source organism: Chrysanthemum seticuspe (assembly GCA_019973895.1). Classification (NCBI taxonomy): domain Eukaryota; kingdom Viridiplantae; phylum Streptophyta; class Magnoliopsida; order Asterales; family Asteraceae; genus Chrysanthemum; species Chrysanthemum seticuspe. Next base: position 19,508,576 of record BPTQ01000006.1, read on the forward strand.
AGTAATCCCGAGGTGAAGGGTTGTCAACTTTGAATTACAGAGGTGGAGTACGAGCTTTGGACATTCAGTGGGCATACGAAGTTCGACCATATCAGTACAGTTCATGAGTCTTACTGTCTCAAGATTCGGAGTAAGAATCCCGAGGTGCAGGGTCCTCAAATTTAAATTAATGAGGTTGAGAGATCTGAGTTTTGGAATTTCAGCTGGCATGTGTAATTTTTCCAAGCTATTACAACCACAGATACTTAACTCCTTTAGATTTGGAGTAACCTGGAAATGAACTTCTACCAAATTATAACAACTTTCAAGAATTAGTGTCTCAAGGTTCGGAGCCACACTAAAGTCAAGGGTTTTGAACTTTGAATGTCTGAACTCTAGGAACCTGAGCTTTAAAGCCTGTCATAAGCAACAAAAAATGGAAAGATAAATGTTAATTGCTGTAATGACTAACAAAAGAGGGAAATATAAACTACCAATCAACCATTATTCTACCTTTTCTTCTCCATCTTTCCAAAGTTGAACCATATTGCCGTTATGCATTCCAAGTCCAACAAGATTTTTTGCTTGAAATGTTTTTGGTAAACTTGAAAAAGGATAACGATTCCATCCCATAAATCGTATGGCATTTGGAAGGTGTAGACTATCTTCATCAAAGTTCCAGTTGCTAACTTCGTCTTCTCTTACATATGGGCTAAACACGTGAAGAAATCTAAGTTCCTTCATGTTTGCGAGACCGTTCATTAAAATTTCAAATTTCAATCCTAGTGCATTCAGTGTTATACATTTTGTTGCTTTGGTACCCTGTTATTCAAATAGCAGTGACCATGAGAATTGTTTCATTACAAAAGAAAATGTGGTAAGTATTATAACCCGAGGTTAATGCACTAAAAGGTCAATCTACTTTTTCAAAAATATCATTGTACTATGAAAGCTTTTTATTTTGATTATCAAACCTTTAAAAAAGTATGCAATTAATTAGCCAATTACATCATTAGGATATCTTACTACCTGTTTGACTTTATCTCCAATTGGTTAGACTTTTCGATCCAGTAAGTTCGTAACAGGTTTCATCATATTAAAGTTGGTATGAAAAGAAAAAAAGAGAATGAATTGTGTAGGGATAGAGAAGAAAAGAGAAAAGAAGAAACGAAAGTGAATGAGACCAAAATGCAATGTTTTTTTTAGGGCAAATTGCACAAAAGGGTATCAAACTTGCATTCAATTTTAATTTAAGGTACTTAACTCTTTTTTTCTCAATTTAAGGTATCAAAGTTATTTTTTATTGCAGTGTTATACAATTAAGAGGTTACCAGGTCACATTTATGTAGTTAGCAGGTCACCAGATTTCTGGGGAACGTGACTTGTTTTCTTCCGCCAACTTTGCTCAAGTTTTGACAAGTAATTTACATTTCAAAACCGAAAATGTCATCATAAAACCAAAAAAGTTTTTCAATCAGTCAAATCTCAAAATAGCGTTAGATGCAAAAATCAATCTTTTTTAACAAATTAAAGAACATCAACTTGATGGTTCAGTAAACTTCTAAATCAATTCCAAGACAGTAATGGCTGGAATTGCTTAGTGATATGGACAAAGAAAGATTAAATCAAAATTAAAATAAACAAACAAGTTGTTTTAATATTGGGCAATAACTTCATAATGTGCAGTGGTGTGTTTGAACGGGTCGATAATATGAAATAAAGACATATCTTAATATGAATTTTGTAGTGAGTGTGTTTGTGGGGAACAAGAGAAAAAACAATACACTTTAATATGAATTTTTGGAGATTAATCTTTTGACGGGCAATTGTATAGATCGAATGAAGGATACATTTATTCGGTTACGAATATAATGAAGATGCGTATGTTGGAATACAACTAAAGTAAAACAAAAATTATAAGTTTTTGGCCGGATGTTGGCCGGAAGTTGGTTGGGGAAGATGAAGTATGAGAAAAAAATAGTTGAGTACCTTAAATTGAAATTGAAAGTAAGTTTGATACATTTTTATGCGATTTGCCCTTTTTTTTATAGACATATCATCAGTCATCACTTGCAACCGAAAAAACTTCTTTGGTGTTTTGTGGGTGTAAATTTGAAGAAGAAGAAGATGGATATGAGGAAATTGTTTTATAGGTGTAAAATTGTTTAAACGGGGTTTATTTATCTAAAGGTATAATATCAGGTTTTACAAGTATAATGATGTAATAAAACCAGAATTTTGTACAATGACTAAATTGAGATACATTAGTTAGCCATAGCCCGGTTTGTGGGCTTAGGGTTCATTAGGGTTTTAGGTCATTTACATTATAAATAATCGATGAATAAAACATAATACCGACAGGGTTTCATTGTTCAATAACATTTAGTTCAACAACCCGAATAAGCTGATGCTTATCTTGTTATTAGCCAATATATCTTTGACTTCATTGTGAATCCATAACCGGCTATGCATTTCAGGTTAATAGGGTTTCAGACGACGAACAATATTCTTGCCCATTTCTTCTATATGGCCGTGCATATCTAACTCCCCACGTTCAGTAATAGTTATAAGAGATTTCAGCTCAAGAACCCTTAAACCAATCCGAGCACGAAATTCACAGCTTTTAAGCACTATGACTGCATCGTCTTTCCTCCAACCTTTAAGTAAGCATGCAACATCTAAGAATATTTCCTTGTAATCCTCCTCAAGATCATCATAGCTGAGTTCCAATTTTTCAATAGTTTCCCTCAATGGGATTGTTTTTAGTCTATCAATGGCATCTTCCCATTCACGATCATCTTTACCATGGAGAAACGAACCTAACACTCGGATCGTTAAGGGAAGACCAGCAGCGTAGCGTACAACTTGTTCCGATAGCTCTTTCTACCCTTCAATTGGAATCTCTCTCCCAAATGCATGCCTCCTAAAGAGACAAATTGCTTCCTTATCGTCTAACAAATGTACATCACGAAGCAAGTTCACTTTGTGTGCTACTAGTACTTGCTCCTCTCTTGTTGTAATGATAATTCTGCTACCTGGCTTAAACCAATCACGATCACCCACTAATGCCTCAAGTTGCTTTATCTTATCAACATCATCCAGAACAATAAGAACCTTTCTAACACGCATCTTCTTCTGAATCATCTTTTTCCCCTCATGAACACCACTCACAGTGATTCTTTGATCATTTAAAACATCTGAAAGTACTTGTTTTTGTAATGAATTCAACCCAGACAAAGAAGGTTTTGATTTTTCCCTTAGGTTTTCAACAAAGCTTTGACCTTCAAACTGAAAGGATATTTTATCAAAAACCGCTCTAGCTAAAGTTGTCTTCCCTGCACCTCCCATCCCTTTAATCCCTATCATGCGAACGTCAACAACACCCGTTTCCAAAGATGAAATAACTTCATTTACACGCGTCTCCATGCCTACTAGGTTTCCATCAACGCTCGAATTGATGAAACGTAGCTCTAGTGAAATCTCTTGAATAACTTTCTGTATGAAGTTAGCTTCGTTCCTGTATGGGAAAGAAGGATTAGTTGGCTAGCTTGTTAAAGTCCCTCATGAACAATCACTTTCTGGTCTACAGCACTTACAGTTCCATATGAAATTATGACATGATGTTGTATTACAAATGATATATCCTATCCAATGTTTCGTAAAAACTCAACATTGAGTTGAAAGTTCAGAATAAAAAAAGAGATGACATGAATTACGCTTTTACACGTAGATATTGAAAGTATAATTTGCTGGCTTAATTGGTCAGTTGTATAATAAAAACAGATTAATTAGAGATGATTAACAAAAATCAGTAACTATATATAGTATGCACTAGAAATGCACGCTGATGAATTCAACTTGTTTGACCCATTCGAGATGTAATTTCACCCAACCACCAGGTAATAGATCAGAACGAAATATGTATAATCAAACAATATTGCCTGAGATATGAGGAATAATTTTACCCATCAGCAGTGGTCTTCAACTCCCAGCCAGCAAGAGAGGCTGATTCTTTTAAAGCCTCTCTCCATTTCCCAGCAGATACATCATTTTCATGTTTTTTGAAAGCTTCTCCAAATGGGCCATATAGTTTTCGGACTTCAGTGGGCTCCGCATCATAGAACACAGGGTAAGCAGTATGATAAAAGTGATAGTTTATATTTAGAGGACAATAGTTCTAATGATGCTAATGTGAACACTAGCCCATCCTTGTTTGTAACGTAATTATTGGTTTCTTCCTGAAGTTTAATTGTTCAGTCGTCAATAATATTGTCTCATATGATTGTTGTAAAAAGTAAAATGAAACTTAGGATTGTCTTTGATACAAACTAGCCCCAACTATTCATATTTTATTTGTTCGTCAGATAATTGGTTTCATTTTGATAAGTCCATCCCTGGACCTGTTGAAAATGTAAACACGTTTTGCTTACTTGATCGGAGGTAAAAAAAAGTGATCACTCATGGGTAGAGGTGGCAAAACAGGCGGGCCGGGCGGGCACGGGCTAAACGGGCACTGGCTAGAACGGGCACGGGCTTAAACGGGCATGGGCCAAACGGATACATGTTATACAAATCCCTTAATAAAAGACCGAAAACGACGAAATAAATTCCTTAAACGTAATATCTTATTTATATTAAAAAACTTAAATATATTGTATAAAAAAAAAATCTTTAAAACGATCGTAATGTTCTTCAATTGAGAAAAAAAAAATGTGTCCGTTAGTGCCCATTTAAGTTTTCAATGGGCTATATGTGCTCATTTCAAAAAAAGGAGGGGGCTAAATCATAGGCGGAGGATAGTGAGGGCAGGGAGGGGTGGTGCCCCCCCCCCCCCCCCCCCCCCCCCAAGATTCTCATTTGCAGTTTAGCCATTGAGTGATATACAGAATTTTGAGAAAATAGTTGACCTTATGCCCCCTCAAAATATGATAACAAAACATAAAAGCTCTTAAAATATATAAAAGTTTCGAAAACAAAGCCCCACTCATGTTATTTCAATGTTCAATTATCTTTTTTCAAATTTAACAATGTTTGACTATCTTATTCTACCTGTAAATGGTTTGGTTTTTTTGTTAGTTTTTGAATAGTGAATAGCAATATTTAAGAAAATGTTTGATTGAAATAAACTATACAATGTAGTTTTTGTTCTTCGATAAAAAGATACATGATACACTAGAATGTCTCCCCCCCCCCCCCCCCCCCCCCCCCCGATTGATATGCTCAAGCTCCGCCACTGGGCTAAATGTGCCCAAATCTTTTAAAAATGTGCCCATTTAGCCCATCTTTTTGCTTTTGGGCACATTTTGTCACCTCTACTCATGGGGTTCAAGGATCAATCAAGGGTAAGATGTATAGAATTTGACACTACTTTTTATAAGCCTAGTGGGCAAGTGCAAATAAATAAACCTTTTATTTATAACCTTAACTTAAACAAAGTAACCACTTTTTAACTGGGTTACGATTCTGAACCGCTTACTACCCAATACAAACCACATTTTGGGGGTTTTCGAATTCCTTGGGGTAGTGTTGTAATTTTATGAGGTTTAAGTATATCTTATGAACAATTATTTGACCTTCAAGTTTGCCCAATAACAATTGAAACAGGGCTTCAAAGTTTACATCAGTTAATGAATTTGGAAACATGACATAATAGGTCCTTCATCTCTTTCCTTTTATTCATTTCTCACACCTGTTATACAACAGGTTCAAGTTTTCAGATGTGGGTAGCTTTTAAAACTTGTTTATGAAACCATACTAATTTTATTTATTTTAAACATGATACTTAGTATCCAAACTTTTTTCATAAAGGATGCAGTTTGACTTTTTTTTATAAAGTCAACTCATTTAGTTGAGATTCGAGTCCCAAAATGAAAGAGTACAATGATATGAGTTTATGATTATTTCATCTCACGGTATCATCTTCCGTAATTTTATGATAAAAGTACAGACATTTTAGTCTCTAGTATCATAACAACATCACGACATATCACTTCCGTAATTTTATAAGCAAAGGTTTGTGTTAGCTCAGTTTTTACCATGTCAAAATAGTTTCCCAAAATTTACATTCTACATTTTGTAGCCCAACCATGGAAAAACACAATATAAACGGATTTAGTGACATTTGACCAAAGCCAATAGTTTGACTTCAAAAGTCAAATTTTTTAATGTTCATGCTTAATGATTTGATCCAAAATTAGAGCTTCTTTATGTAATATGATCTTACATCACTTTTAACAATTTCTAAAGTTTAGTGTTAAAATGATCATCTCCAGTCTCATATAAAAATCCGACCATTTTTCATCAAGAACACAGTTTGACTATCTAATAAGTCAACTGTGCTTATTGAGCCCCAAGCATTAAGGTAATAAGTACTAGTACGCATCCAAGTTGGGGCTATACCTTAAGTTAGATCGTATTTGAAAAAGTTCTATTGTAGTCGTTACAAACAATCATACTTTGGGAGTGTGCCAGACAATACTAACAATGACCAAAATGGGATAAAGCCAAAATCAAGTGAAAATTGACAACCCGTTTAATTTGTAAAATTGGATAATGAGTCGACACAACTAGTCTGCCTTGACCAAGTTCTACTCAAGAACTCAAGGTTCTGATTTTGTTAAAGAGTATGATTATCCTATAAAAGCGTTCATCGTATATGTTAATTAAAGAGAACATGAGACCAGCCTCTAGTTATAAAGAATGGTGAAAGATCAATGACATGCTCAACCAAGACAAATTGTTTTCCATATTTTACATTCAAAATTTTGTTGGCAAACAGGCAATGGTACATAAAATATGACTAGCTGGAATTTACTGAACTTCTAAAAAAGTCAACTACGTTAGCTGAAATTCTTAGACAGTGTGTATCAGAATTTGACATGATATAATAGTCGTAAGATCAGAATTTCCTGAACGGAATTTACTGAAACATAAATACTATTGCTATCACAATTAACAAGACGAAGTTTTCTAGTCAGTCTTCCTAGTGGATGTGTATACAAATTGTCAACTTTGCATTAATATCACCTTATCCGTTCTGTCTGTCTTTACCCCTTGTGCTGCATGCCTACATGGAACAAGAAGTAACGTCGATATATATGTTAGCTTCTTCCATTGTTCCTGGCTTCAAATTCTGTCGAATATGGATTTGCGCAAATGATTGACAGTGAAGTAACTTCGTATTCCAGAAACATGTTTAGTTGCTTTTCTCAGTACCAGTAAACACTTTTATGATATATGTTCTTCAATAGGTTGACCCAAAAGTCAACTTTTTAATAATTTCATCCCATTGTAGAAGATATTATGCAAATCAAAACTTTTCTAGAATTTATTGATAATACGAGCATCTTTGATATCATATCAACTCTCATAATTGTAATAATGAACAGATTTTGACTTTATGCAGTTCAAAAGAAAAAAGAAAAATACCCAACAGAAACGAACTAATGTTATAGTTTTTTGGTCTAAGTTAGATGAGTGTGTTTTCATTGACTTTGAGAAAAAATTACCTCCAGCTTGATCAGGACACTCAGCCGATCAGACACATGAAATAGAATGAATCTTTCTATTCTTCTTAGCAAGAGTAACATCAATACGACCAAAAGCTATAACAACAAGAACAACTGGTGCACTACCTGCAGACAAGGTGAACCCTCTTGCTTACTGACTCATAATGTTTGAAAAATAAAAGGCGGAACATAATGAAAGGTTTTGTGGATATTTAAATATATGTATGTCCGGATTCGAACTCGAGACTTCGGGATTGCACACATTACGTATGAGAGTTGATGTTAATAATTAATATATAAAATGTTATTATTAATTATTAGTCATGAAATAAAACATAACGATAGTTAAATAATTAACGAGGTTTGGTTAACGGTCGTTAAATATAAACTAAAGGGACTAGAGATGAAATTACAAGTCGGGAAAGTTCTAGAACCCATTGAGGGTGCTTTGGCCGATCGGTTTGGGTTCCAAACCCAATCCCACTCAAACTTGGTCACCAAGTTAAGTTACCTATAAATACAAATCCTTGTATTCATTCACAACTTAACCTTGGATCACCAATAACCTAATTTCTCTTCTCCTCTCCTCCCTCTTTGCTTGGCCAATCGGTGTAACCCCCCTCCTCAAGGGATCGATTTTTCCAAGTCAAAGAAACAAGTGTTTGGTTTTATTTGTGATTCAAGAAACTAGCTTTTCACATCAAATCGCTAATAGTACGTGTATATGAGCTTGTGAATCTTGGTGGTCGACTTCTTGTTTGGGTCGAATTATATAAACCCTAAAGTTAGGGTTTTGGGTTTTTGTTCTTGTTCAAATACCGTTTGATTCTTGAATTGCTAAAAGGTACGCGTTTTCTTATTCGGTTAATTACTTACATATATTATTTCTATTTACTTCCGTTGCATACTTTGATGATGTTATTTGATTTTATATAATTGTTATGAGTATTAAATCCCAACAGTGGCATCACGAGCCGTTAATATGATGTAATTAATTACCGAAACACATAAAAATTGAATCTTTATGATTATATGCATGTTTTTTTTTATGGTTTCTAGGGTTTTGAATTCGAAACCCTAATTTTTTAATTAAAGGGTCTATTACCCTTATTTTATTTAATTAGGTTTTAATTTTGTAAAACTTGTAGAAACCCTAGGATTGCATGCTAATTTTATGTGGTTAATTAATGAATAATTGTTATGTGTCATGTAATATGCGTATCTTGGGTGATAATTGTTATGCGGAATCCATGGTGGAACATGCATGTTTTGCCATGGAGTATTGTTTGTAATAAATTGTTTAGTGATACACACATGTTCTATTTATTTAATAATTATTGAATTGGGGAAGACCTCAATTATAACTAATAAAAATTCGTTACGTGCAAATTGGTATATTATTAACTTTGGCTTACGCAATCGACTTGTCGATGTATGTGGCTCATCTACCTTGTAGGTGAAAGCCCTAGTTAATGTATGCATTTATTTACGCCTAGAATTGTTTATTAGAGTTTATTGAAATAATTATGCATGTGGCTAATTGTTTTTATTTTACATATGTTAAAATTGTTTAGTTATATGTTTATATTATTTGAGTGTGTTTAATTTTTTATTAAAGTGTTTTTTTTGTTTATATATTGTTTGACATGTTAGTAAGAAAAAAAAAAAAAAAAAAAAAGGTTTTTTTGAATAGAAAAATTAAATGGACTAAATAATGGCGAAACTGATTTGTTATCTAAGTATTATTCTTGAACTTTTAATCGATTGATGCGACTGTACTAAATGGTTAGAACGGCTCACCCACTAGAACAAACTATAAAGGGGTTAATTAAGAAGTGCGCACAGTCGCACTGAATGGATGTCTAAGGTTATGCTTTTGCGCTTACCTGGTCCTCTGCCCCTGTGAGTTCGATTGGAGCTACCTAGTATAACCATTCTATGTACGAAGCATCTTAGTGCAAAGTTGTAAGTTTCTCAACGCATCGATTAAAACTTTGTAGAATTCAATCTTAGCAATTAAAATCTCATGTAAGTTTTTTCGAAAATATTATGTTATAAAGTTGTATGCATGCTTCTTTATACATAAGTTTTGATTACACGTCAAAATTGTACCCTTTAAATTTAAGTTTATGCCATCTAATAATATGAAACACTTGAAGTTGTAATTTAGTTATGTGAGACCTTGATCTAGATTACAATAACAAGGTGAATTATTTTGTTGCGTGAGACCTCAGCTTAATTATTTGCAGTTTCTAAATTAGACAACTTAATTAAGTTAGTTAGTGAGACCTATGACTTAAGGCATAATATGGGATAAAACATGCTTACGTTTTGCATTAATTTTTTTGGCAAAATTGTAAATCCCATAACTTTTGGAATTGAAAACTTGTTTGTCAATTATTGTTTTTCAACAATTACCTATTCTATACTTTCACCACTAGCAGATCAACTGATGTGGTGAAACTATGATAATGAAGATCCAAAATTCAAGGAACATACTATGGTTAATATGAATATTGACCAAAGGGTATTTTATTTTCTTGAATGTTTACTTATCGAAAGTACTAACTTTTGAACTTTTATTTCTGTAGAAATGGCTCAAGCTGAATCTACTGCACTAGCCTCGTCGTTCAAATCTATGTTTGATCGAGAGAAATTGACTGGTAGCGCGAATTTCAATGATTGGTATCGGCAACTCAGAATTGTCTTGAGGGTTGCCAAAAGACTCAATTATTTGACTACGCCTTGTCCTCCTGAACCTGCAGCTGATGCTACTGCTGAAGCATGAGCTGCATGGCAATCTGAGTATGACAAGTATAATGAGGTCGCCTGCATTATGCTCGGGAGTATGAACTCAAACTTACAAAAGCAGTTTGAGAATTACTTCCCTAATCTCATGCTTGAAGAATTGCAAAGGTTGTTTGAAAAGCCTGTGACTGTAGAGCTGTATGATCTGATAGATGCTCTTCATAGTTGCAAGCAAGGAGAAGGGAAACCTGTAAGCGCCTACTGCCTGGAAATGATGAGTTACATGGACCAGCTGGGGCGACTCAACTATATCTACCCCAATGACATACAAATTGGCCTTATCAACAGATCCCTTAACAAGGAGTTTGATGGTTTCGTGCGCAATTATAATATGCATTGCACGGGGAAGACAGTCAGTGAGGTACATGCAATGCTCATTGATTACGAGAAAGGTTTGCCCAAGAAGGCCCCTACACCTGCGGTTCTGACCATCCAGAAGGGTAGGATTTCTAAGCCTAATAAGCCGCTAGCGAACAAGAAAGGGAAATGTAAGGGTAAAGTTGATAAGGGAAAACAAGTTATGACTTATCAACAAGAACCCAAGAAGTACCCTCCCAAAAAGCGTGAAAATCCGAAGAAGGATATGGCTTGTCATCACTGCACCGAGGTAGGAAACTGGAAGAGGAATTGTCCACTCTACCTTGATGAGTTGCGCAATAAGAGGTACAAAAATACTGGCACTGTGGCCAGTACTTCAGGTACTCTTTTGTTGATAGAATTATTTGCTTTTCCTCATAAAATAAATTCCTGGGTATATGATACTGGATGTTGTATTCACATATGTAATACACTGCACGGACTTAGAGGAGCAAGGAAGCTTGCCTATGGACATCAATACCTGCACGTGGGTAATGGAGCACATGCAGTCGTTGAAGTTATAGGCACGTTTGATTTAGTTTTACCTTCGGGTTTAGTACTGTCATTGAACGATTGTCATTACGCACCTTCCATTGTTAGGGTGTCGTTTTTGTTTCCTTGTTAAAAGACATTGGTTTCGTTCATACATTTACTGATTATGGAATTTCGGTTTCTTTAAATGGTGTTTTTTACTTTAATGTTATTCCAGTAAATGGTGTGTTTGAAATTGATTTGCATGATAATATGATTGATAAAAATAATTCTGTTTTTAGCATCAATAATAAAAGAATCAAAGGTGATTTGGATTCTTCATTTCTTTGGCATTGTATACTTGCTCACATAGGCAAGAAACGCATGCAACAGCTGCAACACGATGGGCTTTTGCAAGACATCAATGATGAATCATTTGATAAATGCGAATCTTGCATATCTGGGAAGATGACCAAGAAACCTTTTACAAATAGTTTAGAAAGGGCTTCTGATTTTCTTGGTGTGATACATACTGACGTATGTGGACCACTAAGACATGTGTCAAGAAAGGGTACTAGCTACTTCTTAACCTTTACTGATGATTTCAGTCGTTATGGTTATGTTTATTTACTTAAACATAAACATGAAGTCTTTGAAACATTTAAGGTTTTTAAGAGTGAAGTAGAACTGCAATTAGGAAAGAAGATTAAAGCTCTTCGATCCGATAGAGGTGGTGAATATTTAAGCCAAGAGTTTAAAGATTATCTAGCTGAGTGTGGTATCGTCCAGCAACTCACATCTCCATATACTCCACAACAAAATGGTGTATCTGAGAGAAGGAATCGTACATTGTTAGACATGGTGCGATCAATGTTTAATCTTACAACTCTTCCCTTATCCTTTTGAGATTATGCTTTAGAAATTGCTATTCGCATATTGAATATGGTTCCAACTAAGAAGGTTGATAAGACTCCTTATGAAGTGTGGTATGGGAAAGCTCCCAACTTGTCTTACTTAAAGGTCTGGGGTTGTGAGGCGTTTGTTAACCGTGACTCTACTGATAAGCTACAACAAAGATATGTTAAGTGTATCTTCGTAGGATACCCAAAGGAAACTATGGGTTACTACTTTTACTTTCCACCTGAAAACAAAGTAATTGTTGCTAGGTATGGAGACTTTCTTGAAAAGGATCTCATATCTCATGAATTCAGTGGGAGAGTTTATGATCTGGAATATGATCAAGAAGATACAACACCTTCTGAAAACACTAGCCAACCTCAAGTAGAACCTGAAAGTCTGGGCGTTCCACCTGAAGTTGAAGTGGTTCCCATTCGTAGATCCGCAAGGGCTACGCGTGCACCTGATCGTCTATGTCTCAATGTAGATGCTGAGGAAAATTTGTTAGGGGATCTTGGTGAACGTGCTAACTATAAAGCTGCCATGATGAGTCCTGAAAAGGAAAAATGACGAGTTGCAATGAATGGGGAAATGCAATCCATGAAAGATAACAAAGTTTGGATAGAGGTTGACTTACCTCCAAATGCTAAGGTAGTTGGAAGTAAGTGGCTCTATAAGATAAAAACTGACATGAATGACAATGCACGCACCTATAAAGCTCGTCTTGTAGCTCAAGGGTATACTAAAACCTTTAGGATAGACTACGAGGAGACGTTTTCTCCTGTAGCAGACATTAGAGCTATTAGGATTCTTATAGCCATAGCAGCGTACTATGACTATGAGATATGGCAAATGGATGTCAAAACTGCCTTCTTAAATGGTCGCCTAGATGAGTACATCTATATGGCGCAGCCTGAAGGGTTTGTGAATCCAAAGTTTCCGAAGCGTGTATGCAAACTTCAAAGATCCATTTATGGATTGAAGCAAGCATCAAGGCAATGGAACAAGAAGTTTGATGAAGAGATGAAGAAATCAAGAAATTTGGTTTCACTCAAAATCTTGATGAGCCATGTGTGTATCACAAAGCTAGTGGGAGTAATGTTATTTTCCTTATCTTATATGTCGATGACATATTGATCATGGGAAAAGACATTCCAAGTTTGCAAGATGTAAAGTCTTATCTTGGAAAGTGATTTTCTATGAAGGACTTAGGGGAAGCAGCATTTATTCTGGGAATCAAGATCTACCGAGATAGATCAAGGCAGTTAATTGGACTAAGCCAAAGTGCTTACATTGATAAAATATTGAAGAGATTCAGTATGCAAAATTCCAAGAAGGGATATTTGCCGATGCAAGTTGAACATGGCTTAAGTAATAAACTATGCGCGTCAACACCTGAAGAGGTGGCACACATGAAGAAGGTTCCTTATGCTTCGGCTGTAGGTTCTATCATGTATGCTGTGAGATGTACAAGGCCTGATGTGGCGTTTGCATAGAATATTACCAGTCGGTATCAACAGAACCCAGGTGTGAAACACTGGCAAGCTGTTAAGAACATTCTTAAGTATCTAAGGGCTACTAAAGAGATGTTTCTAGTGTATGGAGGAAATCCAGATGCAGAACTTGATGTTACAGGTTTTTGCAATGCGTCATTCCAAACTGATAAAGATGATACGAAGTCTCAGACGGGTTATGTCTTTGTCATTAATGGAGGAGCAGTTGACTGGAAGAGCAAGAAGCAAACAACGGTTGCGATGTCTATTACAGAAGCTGAGTACATAGCTGCTTCAGAAGCTGCGATGGAAGCTGTTTGGATTAGGAAATTCATTTCGAGACTCGGAGTAATGCCCTCAATCGAATTACCTTTAAATGTGTATTGTGACAACTCTGCTGCAATAACATTTGCCAATGAGCCTGGAGTCATGAAGGGCGCCAGACATTTTCCTCGTCGATATCACTATGTTCGAGAACAAGTCGAAATAGGTGAAATCAATCTACTCAAAGTTCATACAGATGAAAATCTAGCCGATCCCTTTACGAAGCCTTTGCCAAAAGAAAAACTTACTGACCATGCTGATGGGATAGGACTTCGTTTAGCTAGTAGTTTCATGCATATCTGTGATTAGTATTTGGATAAAGGATGTTATGAACAAATATTACTTTAATGAAATAAAATAGTTGTTTATGTTTATTTTTCATTTTCTTAATATTATATCCTATATTTGCATGTTTAATCTGTGAATAACTTATGTTATTCTAAATAGTCTGTTGTCGATCAATAATGTGGGAATGTCATTGAATTAAGACAAATCTGAGTTTTGGTAGAATATACTTTTAAAGTATATTAATGCGTATGACATACCAGATTCACATGATGTTCAATGAATTGAATATAGGACTCATCCCAACTTTACATGATGTTCAATGAATTGAATATAGGACTCATCCCAACTTTACATGATGATACTTTATGGATCTTTGTCATTAAGTATATCATGAAGTGTTTATCCTCAGACTTGAGATACCAGATAACTGATATGAATGTATAGGGGTGGAAACGAGCCGAGCCGCTCGTGAAAAGCTCGGGATCGGATCGGTAAAAAGCTAGAAACGAGCCGAGCCTAAACGAGCTCGAGCCCGAGCTCGAGCCTAAGTTTTGGCTCATTTAATAATCGAGCTCGAGCCCGAGCTCTATACAAAAGGCTCGTTTAGGCTCGCGAGCCTAAACGAGCCCTAGAAATATATACGTATATATATTTTCTATACGTATAACCGTGTTAATGAGCTCGAGTCTTGTGTTAACGAGTCGAGCTTTGTGTTAACGAGCCGAGCTCGAGCTTGTGAAAAAATTCACAAGCCGAGCTCGAGCTCAAAATGTGAGGCTCGAAACGAGCTCGAGCTCGAGCTCGAGCTTTTTATATATAAACGAGCCGAGCTCGAGCCTAAACGAGCTCGAGCTCGGCTCGGCTCGTTTTCACCCCTATGAATGTAGTACATTTGTGTAATTTAGTCTAACGCTATCTGTAACTGGTCAGAAGTGTTACAAAGTTCATGAGTTATGTTTGTAGTCAAGAGAATTTGTTCATTTGAATTTGTTTCAAAGCATAATACTATATTTGGGCCCCTCGTAGGGTTGACAAGATGTTTGTATGGCCATACCCAAGATCTATCTGGAATACGTTCAGATGATTTGGTAATCTTGTTCAATCGAATACAACGAGAAACAGTATATTAACTTATGAAATGACTTGATCCATATTCATAGTTAATGTATTATTAGTAACAAAAGGATAAGTAAAAATGATGAATCATTAAATGGGTTTTTCCAGGAGACCATACTCGATTTGATCTGGGGGCATTGGCTTGTTAAAGCTAGACTAACCAATGTCATTACTATATTTAGTAATATCCAAGTGGGAGCTGAAAGGTTTTATGGATATTTAAATATATGTATGTCCGGATTCGAACTCGAGACTTCGGGATTGCACGCATTACGTATGAGAGTTGATGTTAATAATTAATATATAAAATGTTATTATTAATTATTAGTCATGAAATAAAACATAACGATAGTTAAATAATTAACGAGGTTTGGTTAACGGTCGTTAAATATAAACTAAAGGGACTAGAGATGAAATTACAAGTCGGGAAAGTTCTAGAACCCATTGAGGGTGCTTTGGCCGATCGGTTTGGGTTCCAAACCCAATCCCACTCAAACTTGGTCACCAAGTTAAGTTACCTATAAATACAAATCCTTGTATTCATTCACAACCTAACCTTGGATCACCAATAACCTAATTTCTCTTCTCCTCTCCTCCCTCTTTGCTTGGCCGATCGGTGTAACCCCCCTCCTCAAGGGATCGATTTTTCCAAGTCAAAGAAACAAGTGTTTGGTTTTATTTGTGATTCAAGAAACTAGCTTTTCACATCAAATCGCTAATAGTACGTGTGTACAAGAACGAAGAACAAGCACGCTTGAGCTTGTGAATCTTGGTGGTCGACTTCTTGTTTGGGTCGAATTATATAAACCCTAAAGTTAGGGTTTTGGGTTTTTGTTCTTGTTCAAATACCGTTTGATTCTTGAATTGCTAAAAGGTACGCGTTTTCTTATTCGGTTAACTACTTACATATATTATTCATATTTACTTCCGCTGCATGCTTTGATGATGTTATTTGATTTTATATAATTGTTATGAGTATTAAATCTCAACACATAAGACAATGAATAGAGAAGGGAGACAGTACCTATTAAAAAAAGTTCTAGATGCAACGACTTCTTTGGGCCTTTGGAGCTATTCAAAATCATCACTCGAGCACGGCACATGGGACTTCTGCTTTCAGTGCCTGTGCTATTCACAGCTTTATATGTAGCAGAATGTTTCATCATCAGAGGTTTTTATCTCGGATGTAAAACCACATGACTCAAGAAGCCATCTAAACCCAATAATACGCAGACCTTTCACCCTAAAAATACTCTGTGGAAGCCGACTTATGCCTGTTCCAGTGATATCCAACTCTTTTAAACATTCTAACCGTCCAATTTCCTCAGGCAATTTCGCAACTTGAAGACAATACGGGAGATGGATATATTTGAGACATTTCATCTCACATATGCTGTTAGGAATATCTCGTAAAAACACACACTCTGTTAGGATTAGCTTCTCTAAACATTGTAATTGACCAAGATTCTCGGGTAACTTCTCTAGTAGCCAGCAAGATTTAAGTTCGAGAATTTTCAGATATTTCAACATACAAATACTTTCTGGAAGATGTTTTATCTTTGTAGACAGCAAAATCAGCTCCTCTAGACCTTCTAACTGGACAATGAACTCCGGAATCTCTGGAATACCGCCTTTCAGAGTAAGCTTTCTTAAACAATGAAAATCACAAATGGTTACCGGAGAAATCTCAAGGTTGCATACAGAAATAAGCTTCTCAAGATTTACAACTGAAAAATCTGGATGTTGATTATGAAAAGAAGTAAGCAAAGTCTTCTGCGAATTAGTTTCAAAGTGCGATGAAAATGCATCAAAGAACTCCACAGTTACACAAAACCCCGATACAGAGCCATCATCGAATAATTGAAACCGTTTGTCCATAGATAATGATTCAAGCCTCTGACAACTAGTTACCTCTAAGTATAGAAACTTTTTTAGACATCCAAAGGGAGTGTTAATTTCTACCAAATCATGACAGTCTTTAAGATCTAACATCTGGAGATTTGGAGTCAGCCCAAGGTCAAGGGTACTCAATTTTGTATTACTAAGGGTGAGGAATATGAGCTTTGGACACCCAAAGGGCATGTGAAGTTCTGCCAAACTGTCACATCCAGCAAGACTTAGAGTCTCCAGATCCGGAGTCATTCCAAGCTGAAGGTTCCTCAACTTTGAACCATTAATGCTGAGGGTTTTGAGCTGAGGGCAACGGAAGGGCATGTGAAGTTCTACCAAATCACAACAATCTTTAAGACATAGTGTCTCAAGTTTCGGAGTAATCCCGAGATGAAGGAACATCAACTTTAATTTATTGAGCATGAGATCTACGAGCTTTGGACATTCAGCGGGAATCTGAAGTTTGACCATATCATTACAGTCGTTGACTATTAACGTTTCAAGTTTCGGAGTAATCCCGAGATGAAGGGACGTCAACTTTAAAATATGAAGGTCGACAGTTATGAGCTTTGGACATTCAGCAGGAAACTGAAGTTCGACCAAATCACGACAATCTTCGAGACTTATCGCCTCAAGATTCGGACATTCAGCTGGCATGTGTAATTTTCCCAGTCTGTTACAATCCTTGACTCTTAGCGTCTTGAGATTTGGAGTAACCCCGAGGTGAAGAGTCCTCAACTTTAAATAAAGGAGGTCGACAGATCTGAGTTTTGGACTTTCAGCAGGCATGTGTAAATTTTCCAATCTTTCACATTGATTGATATGTAACTCCTTTAGATTTGGAGTAACCTGGAAATGAACTTCTACCAAATTATCACAATATTCAAGAATTAGTGTCTCAAGATTCGGAGCCACACTAAGGTCAAGGGTCCTCAATCTGTGTGAACGGGTGAACTTTAGGAACCTGAGCTTTAAAAAAGGCTGTCATAAGCAACAAAATAAAAAGAAAGATAAATGTTAATTGATTTAATGACTAAAAAATGAAGGAAAGATAAACTACCAAATAATCAACCATTATTCTATCTACCTTTTCTTCTCCATCTTTCCAAAGTTGAACCATATTGCTGTCTAACATTTCAAGTCCAACAAGATTTTCTGCTTGAAATGTTTTCGGGAAACTTGAAAATAGAGAATGATTCCATCTCAAAAATCGTAAGGCATTTGGAAAGTGTACACTATCTTCATCAAAGTTCCTTAGATTTGGGCTATACACGTAGAGAAATCTAAGTTCCTTCATGTTTGCTAAACCTTTCATTAAGATTTTACAATTCAATTCACTTGCTTCCAGTGTTATACATTTTGTTGCTTGGGTACCCTGTAATTCAAATAGCAGTGACCATGAGATATGTTTCATTACAAAACAAAATGTGTTAAGTATTATAACTCGAGGTAGGCACTAGAATTAAGGTCAATCTACTTTTTAAAAATATCCACTTTAGTCATTGAACTTATAGTTTATAACGGAGTAAAAAGTCATTGTACTAGAAAAGCTTTTTATTAAAAAAAAAATGTATGCAATTACATTATGAGAAATACTATAACCACATAATATTTACAAAAAACAATTCATACATACATGTGGCAATGAAATACGGATTGTGAAAATAAGAAATATAGAAACTATAAAACATGATTGGTCCATTACATTAGCCACATAATTGTGTAAAAGTTTTTTTGTAAAATTTGTGTGCATGTAGCATGAGTCTTACATTATCAGGAAAACTTACTACCTGCTTGACTTTATATCCTGTTGGTTAGACTTTTCGATCCAGTAAGTTCATAAGAGATGTCCAAGTGAGAAGGTTACAATATTTTTTAATTAAGTAATTAAATATGTTCCATTTAAATTTACCTTAATTTCATCAAACTTGATATTCTTAGGTTGGGGTTTCTAATTTTTTATAGAATTTGGTTATTTTTGATTTTACTATTAAATTAGAGAAATTGGTTAAATTTGATATTCTAAGGTTAGGGTTTTCGTTAAATTTGGGTTGGGGATTTTTGGGTGATTGTGATTTGGTGGCGGGGGTGGTGGTTGGGTGATGGTGATTGAGTTCTATGATTGTTGGTGGATTATCATAGCGAGATAAGAATTAAGAAAAAAAAAATGTTTTTTGTTTGGGAAATATGGAATTATAACCATATATATACAAAGAGATAAAAGCTTGGACCAAAGGATGCATATCTTCTAAGTAAATATAAACTCTAACTCATGATAGGAGATAAGAAAATTCATATATAATTATCCATAACACTCCCTATTAGATGTCCATGTTATTAATACACTTTAAAAATGTTGTCTCATTAAAATATAAAATAAATAAAAAACAAAATAAATAAATATAATATAAAAATATATATAAATTGTAAAAATAAAATAAAATAAATAAATAATCAATAAATAAATAATAAATAAAAATAAAAATAAAACTTATAACAAATGTTAGATATTATACATCCTTGGAGACTAACGGTGCAAATAATTTCGTCATGTTAGATCATAGTTAGAAGATAACGGCAAAAAAATTGCAACGTTCGTCCTCATGGATGTACAGTTTATTAATTGAGGGATGTATATGTACAGTTTAAAAACTCAAATAACTTGATACTTACCGAGTCATTAGCCAATATATCTATAATTTCCTTATGAATCCATAATCGGCTATGTTTGTTAGGATTATCGGGGTGCAAACGACGAACAATATTCTTGCCCATTTCTTCTATATGGTCATGCATCCCCAACACCCCATCTTTAGAAATAGTTATGAGAGATTTCTGCTCGAGAACTCTTAAACCATTTATAGCACGAAATCCACAACTTTCAAGAGCTGTAATCGCATCTTTTTTGTACCAACCCTTGAGTAAGCATACAACATCTAAGAATATGTCCTTGTAATCCTCCTCTAGACTATTATAGCTTAATTCCAAAATCATCATAGTATCATTCAACGGAATTGTTTTTAGTCTTTCCAAAGCATCATTCCATTCACGCTTCTCTTGAGAACAAAGAAACGAACCCAAAACTTTGATCGTTAAGGGAAGACCAACAGCATATTGTACAACTATTTTTGATAGATGTTCGTATCCTTCGGCAGGAATCTCTCTTCCAAATGCATGCCTACTGAAGAGGAAAATTGATTCCTTGGGCGATAACAGATTGACTTCATGAATGAAGTTATGATTAAAGTTCAACCTGTGCGCTAATAGCACTTGCTCATCTCGCGTAGTAATTATAATTCTACTTAGCTTCCCGGTCTAAACCAATTAGATGCACCAGCTAACGCCTCTAGCTGCTTTGTTTCATTGACATCATCTAGAATAACAAGAACCTTTTTGATGACGTATAGTCTGGTATCGGGTCATAAACCCGACCACAACCCAATACTAACAAGCCCGGTACGACCTGGGCCATTTTCAATAACGGTTTGGGCTCACAAAAGCCCAAGCCCAAATCTATTTATGGATTAGATACATGATATCTTCTAAAATAAGAAGATAATCATTCCCAACCGACTTTGGCGGGATACGCCGAAGGATGGGGAACACGGAACCAACAAGGATTCCGTGCGTATATAAGGGGAATCATATCCCTCGTTTAAGGTACGATCTCATAACCCTAAAACTCCTTAAACCCTAAACCGATTACTCACTCTCACGCCGGAGGATAATCGTGGGAGACAATCCCACGGTAAGCCTAACGGTGTTTCTTGTCTCTTAGTGCGCAGGTCTCAAGCAGCAATTCTCAATTGGTACGAGAACCGGAGCTCCAAATCAGGAACGTCCAACTTTTGTATCAACACTTTTTACGATGCATCATCTGCACCATCATGTTTATACCCCCGGAAACACTACTAACAGTGATCTGTTGATTGCTGAAAACATCTGTGAGGATCTGTTTCTGCAGCTCCTTTAAATCGGATAACGAGTTTTTTGAAACCTCCCTTACATTTTCAACAAAGCTTCTACCTTCGAATTGGTTTGATATTTGATTAAATAAAGCTGTGGCCAAAGTTGTTTTTCCACCTCCTCCCATCCCCTTAATTCCAATCATGCGAACATCTTCGGTACCCATTTCTAAAGATGAAAGAACCTCGTTTATTCGCATCTCCATTCCTACTAACTTGTCATCAACACTCGAACTGAGTAAACATATCTTTTTAAAAATATCAGCAACCACTATTTGTATCAGTTTGGATTCATCCCTGTATCATTAAAAAAATTGTAGTAATTGGCTTGCTTAAATCCCACATAAATGGTTGATTTCAAATATCAGAGCTATAATAGTAATAATAGCATTTCATGTTTGAGTTAAAAACTCGACTATATAACATGAGATCCATTCAACAAGACTCAAATAACTTAACATACAAGAGATATAAATCAGCAATTACCCGTTAGCAGTCTTCTTCAACTCCCAACCAGCTAGATTGGCCGCCTCTTTCAAAGCATCTCTCCATTTCCCAGCAGCCTCTTTATTTTTATGTTCTTTAAAAGCTTCTCCAACTGCCCCACTCTGTTTACGGACTTCAGTTGGCTCCACATCATAAAAGACTGGGTAAGCAGTTTGCTCACTCGCCTTCCGGCACTCCATAATCTTGACAAGCTCATCTAAGCACCAAGATGAACCTGCATAGTCCTTAGAGAACACAATGATGAAGAATCTTGAGTCTTCAATGGATTCCATGAGCTGGGTGTCGATCGTTTCCCCTTTTTCAATTTTTTCATCATCTTTGTAAGTTTGAATCCCATTTTGCTCAAGAGCTTTGTAAAGATGCCCAACAAAAGTGTTACGAGTGTCTTCACCTCTAAAGCTTAAAAAAACATCATGCTTGAAGCTCTTTTGAATGGATGAAGTTGAAGTAGACGCCATTGAAGTTACTGTTAAAGGATTGTATGAAGCAGCTGGATGACATGAATAACATTTCTAGAGCAAGGGTCAACAAGACAATCGTAATGTGAAGGCAACTGTGGAAATAAAATTTTGAAACAATGTTTCATATTCAAACAAAAGTTGCAATTTTTATCCTCGTATTGTTGAGATTAGCAAATATGATTAAATAGCTAAATCTTAGTAATTCATTTTTTTATCACAAAATTAAAACTCATTTTTCAAAAGAAAATATCTCAATAACGATAATGGTTTAAAAAATAATAATAATAAAACCTTGACTTTTTTTCCATGGTCCATATGAGCAAAATTGTAAGACAAGAAAAAGATGATTAATTTATCAAGACTTGAGCGTGGTCATTTCTTTGTTTCTTTTAAATGATATCTTTATCTACATTTTAATGAATTTTTTTTCCGTCTTAAAATTATAGTTTATATACATTTTTTATGTCTTAAATATAACTGTTCATCTTCTTTTTTAAGTAAAAATTAAAGAATTTAGTGAAGGAATATAACTGTTCATTCTTTTTCTGTCTTAAGTATAACTGTTCATATTTGAGTGGTTGAAATTTAAATTAACCATACATTTATTAAACTATGTGATTTTTATCTTCTAACACTACTTTTAAAACCAAAGGAGTAACATTTTAAACTAGTCTCTCAAGATCCTTAATCATGCTTATATTAACTGTGTTATTCACATGAATCTTCACTACTACACAAACAAATCATGTAATCTGCATTGAGGCTGGAGGACTATTATTTTTAAACTTCAAGTTGCACATCTATTTATTTATTTTATCCCAACCAATAAATTATGAGCTCTTGTTGGTGTATTATTTGATTTGTGCGTTTGTGTGAGATATGTTTGTATAAACTATAGTAATTTTATATATTTCATTAAGTGGTGATCATAAGAGATAAAAATATGTGAGTTTGGTATTGTGATGAATAGTGATGTGAAGCTCATGTAAAGCTGTGATATTGGTGATCATAATACCTAGCCTAATCATTAGCTTGAAATACAAGTTGCAAACATGTCTCTTGCACTTTTCATAATTACCCGTGTGTTTTTACACATCAAGATACAACTTTTCATAATTACCCATGTGTTTTTACACATCAAAATACAACTTGTCATAGTTACTCCTAAACGGAGATTTTTTTATTTATTATTATTTTTTTTAAGTAAATATCAATACATATTTATAAATATCAATACATATTTATATTCATACTTATATATTCTTATATGCGTAATAAATTATAAGAAACAAGGAAATACCGTTGGTTAAAGTTCAATGGAGGCGTCGCAAGGGCTCTAGTATAAGATGGGAACCGGAGGAGAAGATGAGGAATAAATATCCTCACTTGTTCCAAGAATAGATTTCGAGGACGGAATCCCATTTAAGGGAAGGAGAATTGTTACACTCATTCCCGATAAGGTATTGTATTATACTATTATGAGTATTATATTAGTTATGTATGTTTTAAGTTGTAGCTTAATACTATGTTAGTATGTATTTTATATGAAAAAAAAGGTTAAGTTATATATATAGTTTAAAAGTGTATGGATGTCAGGACTTGTGTGGCCAAATTAGAGAATACAAGAATTCAAGGAATAAAACTGTAAATAGGCAAGATTTATATGATGATAATTATCACAATTATGAGATAATTCCAGAATTTTAGAGAGAAAAAGGTGTGGTGTCGGTTTCCAGAGAACCAAGAAAGAGAGGGAAAATCTCAAGTTGTGAAATTAATCCAAAAAGAGTGATTATAGTAAAGCTTATATCTAATTATCATTCCTCTTCAAGTATGCTAACTGCTAGTAATTTTGCATTTTTAACAATTAGGTTTCATGAGTCATGATTGGAGGGTGATGGGAAATTTGATATAGAATTAGCATAATAATGAGTTAGAGATGATGACCCTATGATTAATTGAAGTTAATCATAATATTTGCGCTACCATAAAAATTGGGGTTGATGTATGGTTATGGAACAATTTTGATTAGATGAATTCATGAATAAACCCTAGTTGTATGATGATGATGATGATGTATGCTAATATGATGTAATGATGCTATAGGAAGCAAGTTATAAATATTGGTGTTATTAATAAGCTAATTAATTGCGGTTTGAGGTAAGTATATGGTTATAACATGGTTTTAGCTTTATCATATTTTCATATATGGTAATGGTTTGTGTTTTGTTAGCTTTATCATGTTTGTTACATGGTAATGGTGAATGATAGGATATAGGGTGTGGTAGCTAGTTATGGATCCATTACTAAGCGTAGCTTAGTTAGTCGATGGGCTACTATAGTGTAAGGTTCAACCATGTTGGTTGATCGTATTTTAGGCCGACTATGTTGGCGTGAGGTATGTGCCCCTATATCGATAGCTTAACTAGTTGATAGACTAGTTATGGTTCAATGTACGATTTATGTTATGCGTTGCTAGCTTGTTATACCATGTACTTACTAAGCGTTTTGCTTATATGTTTAGTTGTGATATTTTTTATAGGTACCGAAGGATCAAGCAAGGGCAAGGATAAAGTTTAGGTGGTTGATTGTAAAGTGTAGTATTTTGGAGCCCGGAGTAGAAGACGCATCTCTTTAGACCCTTGAAATCAAGTTGGAAGCCCCCACAAGTCCTTGTAGTCTTTGGTAAAATTTTATTAAAATGGGTCATTTTGGTAGTGGGTCGTCTTATGTTAATGAGTCAGTATGTTTATTGGTCCATGGTTTATATTTTGAATGGTATGTTAAGGGCATGTTGAAATGGGTTAATGAATGATTGTAGTATGGTTCATGTTTTTAAAGGGGTATTTGGCAAATAGTTATTCTTAACAATTGTGGTATGTTACGGGTTAAGAAATCATGTAAACATCCTTGAATATCTTAGTAATGATAATTTTTGTTATCTTTTACTTTGGTTAAGTGTATATGTAGTTTCTTTTATAAATTTTATTTAATGGGTCAGAAAAGTAAGTTGTAGAATTCTACAAGTAATGGGTCTATTTTAGATTGCAAATGGGTGTATTTTAGACTAATACCTATGGTATTAGTGTCTGTTTAAAGTGCAGGAAAAATGGTCTATTTTAGACTGCAAATGGATGTATTTTAGACTAATACCTATGGTATTAGTGTCTGTTTAAAGTGCAAGAAAAAAATATATTTTAGACTGAAAATGGGTGTATTTTAGGCTAATACCTATGGTATTAGTGCCATAAAAAAGAATTGAGTAGTTTTGGGGGCATAACAAATAGAAAAGCATTGCAACAAAGTTCTATCATCAAGTCACTTGTTACATAAGGGAAAAGGTGATGGTATTACAACTTGAGTTAAAAGTATGTTAGATGCTTTTCGTTTGGGGTCCTTGGGCCAGGGTGGAGACGATTTTTTGGAGGAGAGAATAACGGGTAACACTAACATCAGGAAGTGTCTTCGCAAGGTTGCGAATGGGCACTTTACGGCAGCAGTCAAAGTGTTATCTTCTTCCGGTGTAGCTCCATACTATGATGATGCCATTAAAGCCTTTGAGGCTAAGCATCCTTACAAGCGACCCCTATCCATGTTAAGTAACACATTTTTTAGCCTCCCCTTGTATCAAAGATTGACGGTGTCTTTCGTTGCATTAAATCGTTCCCTAAAGGTACTTCATGTGGGAGAGATGGTTTGAAGGCACAACGTATTTTAGATACTTTATATGGAGAGGGGTTTGCTACTGTCACATATCACTTAAAGGCCATCACCCCAATCATTAATTTGTGGTTGGCGGGAAGGTATCCACCTATTTTGGCAGAGTTTGTTGCATCTGCTCCTCTCACGACCCTCCTTAAACTAGATAACGGGATTTGACCAACTGTAGTAGGCACTATATGGAGACGTTTGGTTTCCAAGGTTGCTATAAAAGGTGTGGGTAATGAAATGTCAAAGTACCTTAGTGATTTTTAGTTTGGTGTCAGAGTGTCGGGTGGCGCTGAGGCTGTTTTACATAGCGTCAATAGGGTGTTGAGTGAACATCACAATGATGGGTCTCTTGCAATGCTTATTGTGGAGTTCTCGAATACATCTAACCTTGTAGATAGATCGACATTACACTACAAGATTAGGGTGAGGTGTCTCTCTATTTCTTGGTGGGTGGAATTCTTATATGGGTATGCAACAAGATTATATATAGGTGACACACATATATGGTCTGCCACTAGGGGCAGCAAGGTGACCCATTGGGACCTCTTCTTTTTGCTCTTGTATTGCACATGTTATTACATAAGATCATAGACATTTGCAAGCTTCTCCTTCATGCTGGGTGTCTTGATGATGGGACCGTTATTGGAGACTCAGAAGAGGTGGCGAGGGTGTTAGACATTATAAGGGTGAGTGATCCAGGTTTGGCTCTTAAACTTAATATGAAGAAAAAAAACAGATAATATAACCCTCGTGTAATGGTATGAAACTTCATGAGGGTTTATTTCATGTAGATATTTGGAGGCCATCATTGGGTGTGAAGCTTCTTGGGAGAGATGTTAGTAGAGATGCGGATTCTATTAGTGGGTTGGCTATAAGGAGAGCCACGAATGTTGTTGATTTGATAAGTCTTCTTCCACGGTTACATGACCCGCGGAGTGAGCTCCTTTTTCTT
This sequence comes from Chrysanthemum seticuspe, assembly GCA_019973895.1. NCBI lineage: Eukaryota > Viridiplantae > Streptophyta > Magnoliopsida > Asterales > Asteraceae > Chrysanthemum > Chrysanthemum seticuspe. Next base: position 19,535,303 of record BPTQ01000006.1, read on the forward strand.
CGATCAAGTATGGGTAATTACAAAGTCTTTTTAGTGACTTGTCAACTTGTACACATGGAGGATGTGGCCTTATGCTTTGACAAATGATTGCGTTTGTCGATCGAGAACATAGTGGTTTGTGGAGGAGATTTCTTTGGAGACTTATAGTGGCGACTTGCTTCTTTACACATTAGATTTGGTGGTTTGGGTTTGTACTCGGCAAAGTAGTTTCCTCTTATGCTTTGTGGTCTCGAGGGCCAAATCTTGGGTGCTACAAGACCATATCTTACATGACAGTGACATATGTGGTATGGATGATGATTATGTTTGTGTTATGGCTTGTCTTCGTGATACGATTCCATGCTTTGTGGATGGGTTGGAGGTAAACATGCTTGTGTGGATCTGACCGAAGTTTCTCCTCTCGTGGGTTTGAGTAGTTGGGGTTTTACAGTTGGGTAGGCTGCTTTGAAATCCGCCTCATGCAAAGTGACAAAACACGAGAAAGCATGCACTGAAAATTAACACGTGTTTATTCCTTTCACGTTTGATACATTTGGTTTCCTTTCTCTTGAGGCGGTGGAGCTACTAAACAGAGTCCAACGAGTTATGAATAGTGATGTTATGACACTATGATCCACAAATAAATTTGTTAAAAGAATTAATTTTGCAATCCAAATATGGCTAACGACGCAACTTGTTGCTCGTTTGCCTTTCACCAATATGTAAATCCTATTTTGACCGGATATTATAAAAGAAACTAACAAGGATATGTATGGAATAAGTATAATGGATGATATTTATGTATGGAATAAGTATAATGGATGATATTTAGAGGTGTATATTGAAATATTGAATAAAATTTACTAAACCATCTACAAAATTGTATATTTTGTAAATTTTATAAATAATAAAACGATAAAATCTATCATAATATTCAGTTCATTTTAGCTGTAATTCAATATCTTTTTTAATGGTGGCCTTGTTTTTATACAAAGGATAATTCCGTATATACTCAGTCTAGATATGAAAATTGTTATTATAATATATACTAAAGCCCAAAAAATAACGGGGGCAACAGTGACTTTTTAAGGGGTTCGTTTTCCCCTAATCAGGCCTCCTTTTGGTGGGGTTTTAATGACTTATTCAACATTAAGGCAAACAATGAGTTTGTGGATATTGTGGCGCATTTATATTGGTTGGATTATGGTGTGGGATCAAGTGTTCATCTTCCGTTCCCTGTAATCAACCCGTAATAGCAAAAAATAAAATAAAATATGCCATGTTTAAACCACGTTATCTGTGTACGACATGATCATGGGTTAACAAGTCACTACAAAATTTGGGACATTTGCTCACTAAAGCAAGTGTGAGCAAAAGATAAGAAAAGAGTTACTAAAAGCTGTTTTGTCAACTCCCACTGAAAGGAAAAGAGTCACTACTGAAGCCATCACTAAAAGTCTATCCTTACACTATATTGCACTATATTTAGTAAGCAAAAGGGTCAAACTTTTAGTGACTATTCTCTTTTAGTAAGCAAAGGGTGTCAACTTCTTTTACACCAAAGCCTATTTAAAATGTTTTAGCCACTTTTTTTTAACAACTAACAGTGAGCAAAGGTTCACTTTTAGTGACTAGAATGATTAGTGAGTAAAGCTATTCATAAATGATACACTTTTTGTATCCCCAGCATATAGATTGTTTACAAAACATTTTCCAGAAATAATTTCCAGAATTGGTTTTCCAGAAATAAAATAATCTCATTCCTCAGCATATAGATCGTTTACAATAGATAAAAACATACGATAACACTTCTAAACTTCTTAAATCGTAATCGGATTTAAAATAGAAATACTACAATATCAACACACACAACAATCTCATATGTTTGAACAAACAAATCTGTTGCCTGGTTACGATTTACACGAAATGAATATCTTTAGATTTGCACGTGACATGACTCATCTTGCAACTATCCTTGTCCTACTCCTCAATCTGTTACATCAGAAAGTAAAAACGGAAAGTATTAAGCAACTTAATATCGATTAAAACAAACAAATAGGACATAGAGAAACAATTACAGGTTTATGTATGGAAATTATGACTTTAAAGATAAAGTTCTAGAATTTTATGTTTATCTTTTTCGGGTAAAGTTCTTATTTTGTAAATACAAGTTACGGGACAACTTTCATATCAGCGATAAAACCGACCAATTTAAACTGAACGCAACCTTAAACCTAAACTGACCCATAGAACTAATAGCATGATATGGGTCACTTTTAGTAAAAACCTGTAACGGTTTATAAACTGACCCGTACTAATTGTTTATGCTAAACTAACCCATTCAAACTAATTTGTACTAAACTCGCCCATTATAATATAAAGCAACCCAATTTGTCTCTGGAGTGAAATAGTTACCTCTAGTCATCGTCTTTGACAGGAGTGTGCATTCCCAGCAGGTTCTGCATTTTCAAAGCCCCCCTTAAACTGAATTCCAAATCTCCTAAGTAGTTGAACATCCTCTCTCTTGAGTCCCTTCAATGTCTGCACCAATCACACAATCACAAAAACAGTAAAACTCAGATTAAAATCAAGGCTCGAGAGCCAAGTACAAGACATGGATGAAGAAGCAGACATTGAAACTGACCCGTACTAAACTAATAGCATGCGCACTACATTTAAAGAAAGAATCAGGTTATTGCGAGAAAAGGGACTGTTCAAGATATATAAATTACCAGAAAGGATATTTCCGTATAAACTGTGAAAAAGGGGTTTAAAGTCCATCAAACTAAGGTAACTTATAGGGTAATGAGCAATTTTTATTTACCCTCAGACAATTACTTTTTGTGGAGCTGGTATGAAATGAAGTATCCAAAAGTTATTATTCTATGGTTATCAAACATTAGATACTGTCAGCTATAATCTCGAATCTGAAATACAAATCTATAGCACCCCTTTATAAATCATTTAAAGTTATAAGATGATTATGAATTTAAGTGTCACCAAAATATTCAAAATCATTGTATAACGAAAACGGAGAAACTTAATGGAAAATTCTATCAAATTTATAAAATTCATACAGATTTACCTCCTCGCGCCGCATCTTGAGCTGCCTTTATCCATGACCGAGCATATTCCGCCACTGTCTCTGTCATATCCTTCAACTGTAGGCATCAAGAAGCACTGAAATTAAAACGTTTTCTGTCATACCCTTCATCTTAAACCTAGATTACTGATATTATTGTGTTTAGAAAAGTTTATGAAATAGCAGGTAAAATTACAAATTTGAGGTCAGAAGTATAATTACTTCAGATCTCTCTTTTGTTCCTTCTGCTGGAGACAAATCCTGTATCCATTCAATCTCAGCAACACGGTACCTTTATAGATAAAAAAATCATGTGACCAACTTAAAACATCTCTTAACCCTATAAACACAAATCAGACATGAAAAAATATCAACAAGAATGATGTTAATGATGCTGATGCTAACCCATCTTGATCCCAATTTCGTAGTATGTGACATCTTCGCCGACTTTCAACCTTTGAAAAATGAGAAAAAACACAGGGATCAAACATATCTCGATTGTACACATTTATCTATAAATAATCAAATATTTCTACTTATAATGTAGATCATACCTCCAGGAAAAAGCGCCCATCTGGAAGTGGTTCACAATTGCATTATTAGGAACAAATTAATAGTAACGACATATTGACTTGAGACACATTTCTGTGTGTAAGATTTAGCTTGTAACACGACAAATGACTGAAACATACTCTGTAATTTCCACCTCACATGCATAATTCCCATTCGTCGGTTTCCTTCCATGATTCGCCTCACCTGACATTTGAACACAAAGGTCAACCATAAGCACAGGAGTATGGAACTACAAGTGGCAAGATGGATCGGTCATGTTGGTTGGATAACAAGTCAAAACGGGTCATCTTAGTAAAGTGTGGCTTGGCTCATTGATATTTTCTAATTTACTTATCAGATTACTTAATGTGTAAACAGTAAAACCTGAATTTCAATTTGTCCCATTTAAGATAAAGCACAACCTAAATCGTCCCACTTATGAGATCAAGAGAAACTAACCATAAGTCTGTAACGAGCTTCAAAGATATTAAGCTGGAATTTCGGGCAAGGTAGGACGACATCCATGACAAAAAGAGGTAATAAATCAGGACCCATATTTGTCAAACTGTTGTTCTCCAGTTTCCTTTCTGCATATTCCTCAGGGAAGTTCCTCTCTATTGTATTTTTCAGTGTCACGCTGAGAAAAAAATATAAATAAATAAATAAATAAAAAACAGAATAACAGAATAACCTTACGGAAGAATAGCAGCAGTAACAGATGAACTCTCTGAGTTAAGTCTCTACTACATCTAGCTTAATTTACAAGCATGAACCTAAGTTCACTTCAACTCAGCTATAATCGGTTAGTATCTACACAAATTAAATTAACTATTAAAATTCCATCATTCATCAAAATATTTTACCAAGCATAAATTACGAGTGCTTCAATCTTCATGCCTATGCTAATGGACTTTCACATACGAGACAACACAAGCTCGTTAAACTAGCTAGGCTTTAGAAACTAGGTGAATTAGGCGACAACCTGAATCAATACTCGCAGCTAAACACAAACAGTTCCAAACTATTACTTTCCTTCTTTATCACAAACTACCTAAAATGACAAATACTTGTCTAATATTACTTTAGGCGACTTCTACCATGTCCTTGTTGCACACAGAATAGCTCCTATGCAGTAAAGTAGTATATCCTTACAGTAAACAAAATGCAGACTAATAAAACTCCGCCAAACCAGTTACGAGTTGAAATTCATTCCTACATGTATACGCAATACCATTACAAAACATCAAATCAACTCGGCACACCTTCTAAACATCAATCAGCTAATTCCTACAAATCGACACACGGCATACTAATACTTTTTCGCAAACCATACAACATTCGTTCCTAAACATTAAATCGACTCAGCACACCTTCTAAACATCAATCAGCTAATTCCTACAAATCGACACGAAGTCTCTGCTATCAAAACACTTCTAAATACAAAACATACACTGTATTATACCTGAGTTAGGGTTTCAATCGGCGATAGAGACAGAAGTGGTGACGACCGGATTGAGACAGAAGTGGTGACGACGGAGTTAGGGTTTCAGTGGTGGAGGATGACGACGGTGCCGGATTTAGGGTTTCAGTTGTGGAGGATGACGACGGTGCCGGAATTAAAAAACGGTGGAGTTAATTGCATTTACGTATTTGTATAAGTTTGATGGTTGTGGAGTTAGGGTTTCAGTGGTCTGTTAAACGACGGTGGTGGAGCATTTACGGTGGTGGTGGAGATGCGTAATATCTGAAGTGATAAAAGGAGATGGTTTGGGGAACTTTTATATTTTTTTTTCGTAACTTTTATCTGAAGTGATAAAAGGAGATGCCTATTATCTGAATTCTTTTTTTCTGTAACTTTTATATATTTTTTTACTTTTTTATGTTTTGGTGACTTTTAACAATTGTTTAGTGGGGAAAAGTTTTAGTAAGCATATGTCAAATTTTTACTTTTATATTTTTTTTGTTTACTTTCTATTTTTGGTGACTTTTAAAAATTTTAGTGAGGAAAAGTTTTAGTGAGTATATGTCAAAAATTTTGTAGTGAGTGTACATTCATACCCTAATTTCCGTTCCCTTTTTTAAACTTCATAAAGCTTCCAGCACACACACTCCTTTATCAAGAGTTTCAGAGAAATCTAGCTAACAAAACCATAAACACAAAATCGAAATATAAAATCTAAACACTAAATCATGAGAATCCAAAGATTGATTCAATTGGTTGAATATGTTTTGCAAATTCTATCACAGGAATGGAATCACATATAGCAACATCAAGATTTTGCGGTCGATCTGTAATAGTCCAATTATGTTTTGTTAAATAACAAGAATGAAAAAAAATTTGCACAATGTGTCATTGTGCTTCTTTTGCAAGAACTGTTGCAATTTTGCAATGAAAATCCTATTTTTGTAGTTCAGGAGGTCCGTTTCGCATATTATTTTTTAAACTAAAAACCAGTGACTCATTAAAATATTTTGGGTTAAGGATATGGCATTGTTATAGATGCAACGGATAACACTCCCAGTGGATATTTAATTAGCAATTGTTGTGTTTTACCAGAAAAGGTATGGTTCTAAACTTTGGCATACGTTAAAAATGACATATGCAATGTCATACATTAAACTGGTTGTAAAATCTTTTGAAAGGGAAATGTTGACCTGTGTAATTAGAATTTTGTCAATTCAGGTTATGTTCTATCTGTAATGGGTCAAACGGGTAAATATGAAAGTCGATGAAAATAGAATGGTTGACAGATGATTGAATTTATTCTAAAGACAAAAACTTTGAATTCAGGTTATGTTCTATCTGTAACAGGTCAAACGGGTAAATATGGCATAATTGGATGACAGTAGGATTAAAACTCTTTAATAAATGACCTCAGGTTGTTACCTAGATAAGTATCTTCAAAGTTAATAGTTTTGCTTTTGCTGTTGTAGACTATTATTCCGAAATACAATGATTCCAAGCAGCCGAGCGAGAGGTATCGCTCAAGGACATCAGACAGGTACTATCTTTCTTTACTTTATAGTAAATTAAATCAAGCCTTTCCCTTACAAAAAGCATTGTGACTCACGTTAATTAGTTCCGTTAATTGTATAGGCAAGAAAGATTAATTTGCCGAAATGTAAGGATGTTGTCTGATTCACGCGTTACTAATGAGCTTCACACCATCTGGAACTCATATTGGTCTCAGGTTCATTAGCTTTACTTTAGCTTTCCTCCCTTTGTCCATTTTAAAAGAGATAAAGGTTCACTCTTATGGTCGTGACTCGAATACAATCAAACTTTTTTCTTGATATAATGTGTGATTAATATAATATTAGGTCAACATTTTTTTTGCATTAAGCTCAATCATCAGATTGTGCCATTAGTAAGATGAAAAGGGCTTAAAATGAGGTCTTTGGAAGAGACTACCTGCTTATTTCATATATGTCCTTAATAATTTTTGTCAGACTTTACACCTGAGTTTTCATAAGCACATAAGAGTTTAGACTAACATATACGGTATATATTTTTGATTCCTTGTTGTAAATTTCATTGTAGTAATAGGCCACATGGACAACATTTAGTCATATTAGCCCATGAAATAGCCAAATATATGGATTACAATTGAGATAGAAACGAACAAGGTGGTATGAACAACTCATGATCCTCTAAGATGCTCTTAAATGTGCTATTGTAACTTTATAAGATGCACTTCTTAAATTTTAGTGAGACATATTTTGTTAGTCAAATATTGAATATAGCATTATATGCTGCAATATGTATTGACTTTTGACGAAAATTATTTTGATACCTTTTTATGGCGCGTGTAAGTAGCACAAAAAAATTTATTCAGCCCCGTTTAAATGGTAATACTAATTTCACGTCATATATAAGTCTTCATATTATGGTAGTCATGATTGTTATGCATTAAGTATAACACGACTGTATGACTAATGTAACACAATTAGATTTGATTTGAAACCACAGCATAGTAAATGCAACTTGCTAAGGTGCATGTTTAAGAGCTACGTGACTTAACCAAAAAGCCATAGGAAACCATCCAGGAGTGAAACCCTAACTGTTCTCTCTCTTTTTGCGATTTTGGTGATTCGTAAGCTTGCAATCGTAATTTATCCTTCTCCATCAAATCATCTTTCAACCGTCCATACCTTTAAAGATTCCCTAGTGGAGTCTTTTATTTATTTATTTTTTTGACAGGTAACTTTCCAACTTAGGTTTTACCGCCCCTCAAATCAAGGGGCCCTAACCACCACATCGACCAGACTATGTTGTCTTAACCGGGTCCACGCTGGTACAATGTATGGCTCGCGGTGCCGCTAGGAAACCGTACCGCCTCCACACAAGTTTCCTTGCTGGAGTAACGTCCGGATGAAAACCCCGACCTTGCTCAGATTTGAACCCCCAGCGGCTTGGTCTAAGGGGCTCAAATCCTCATTGCAAATATCAACAGAGCATGTGGACCACAAGTGAGGACTTCCCGGTAGGTCACCCACCCGGTACTACTCTCACTTGTTGCTCGCTTAACAACCTAAGCTTAACTCAGTTTTATTCTTGATTTGATATTAAATATCCCACCGACCTTGATTCCTTATTCTTGATTTGATATTAAATATCCAACCGACCTTGATTCCTTAGTTGCTATTACATTAATTGGTTGTGGAGTTGATTTAATTAATGCATAAATCGATTGTGGTGATTAGCCTTATGGGTTGAATTGGATTGGTGCTTTAGAGTTTTAAACCCTAACTCTTGAGTTAGGGTTTACTTTTACTTTTACTCTTTTTGGTTGTGCATGCTGCTGGTTTGGGATTAGTTACTGTACTTGGGTTGTGAGAGAGAAGGAAAAGGGATTTCTAAAGAATATTAGTGCTTCCAATGATTCGAAAACGGGTGGTGAATTGGTTATGGAGTCTCATGGGGATATGACTTCAACGTCTTCAGGTCAATTTAATGCGTCTACTTGTGAACCTCATGAGGAGTCGGTTCCACATAATTCAAACCCTAACCACGTGCTGATTGTGGAGGTGGATATTACTACTTCACTCGGTGCTGATAAGGGTAATGGTGTTGGTGATGTTGATAACTTGCTTCAGTCTCCACAACTTTCTTCACAAACGCATGGTGGGAAAGATGGAGCTGTGGGAATTGATAAGTCGTACCATAGGCTGGATGTATTTTCCAATGTAGTTGGATGTCAGGTTAACGAGGGTTATACATATATGAGTGGTACGAGTGGGATGGAACCGAATGGTATTGATAAGGTAGTCGTGGATGCTTGTAAGGATTTTGATAATGCAATGCACAAGGTCCAATTGAATAATGCCAAGACTGCTTTGAAATAGCCTTCTAAATGCACCTAAGAAATACACGTCAAAATTACGTAGGCTGGAGTGTACCAAGATTACGAATGGTGTGGATCTTATTGTCCCTATGAAAGTGGTTGAAAAGGTGAACACTAGGTATGTGAATACTCTCTATGGTTATTTCCTTGCTAAACGTATTGCTTTTCCTGTTGTTGATTATTATGTACGCAATGTGTGGGCTAAGTATGGTATACAGAAGGTTATGATGAATGCCAAGGGGTTCTTTTTCTTTAAGTTTAATTCGAAGAAAGGTGTTGATGATGTCATTGATTCCGTGGTTGATTAGAAATGTCCCTATTATTCTTAAACCATGGACCATGAACTCCAACTTACTTAAATAGGATTTGACTAACATTCCGGTGTGGGTTAAACTCCATGATGTTCCTCTAGCTATGTTTTCTGATGACGGTCTTAGTCTTCTTGCTACATTGATTGGTACGCCAAAAATGTTACATGCTTATACTAGCCAAATGTGCAAGGAATCATGGGGTCGCAGTAGTTTTTCTAGGTTCTTGATTGAATTTAAGGCAGATGAGGTACTTTAGGATTACCTAATTGTTGAAATACCCCTACTTGATGGGTCGGTTTCGACTATTGAGAAGATACGGGTTGAATGCAAGCGGAAACCTCCTCGATGTGATACGTGTAAGCTCTTTGGTCATACTCTTGATGAATGTCCAAAATATGTTTTACCCCCTATTAAGACTACTAAGAGTGTTAATGATAGTTTTCAAATTGTCAACAACAAGAAGAAGGGTAAGCAAGGTTGTCCAACTGCTTCGGGTCAAGGAGGGTTTGCGAAACCTAATGTGGGTAAGAAGCTCCAATATCAACCCAAAAATCCTCCTGCTGAACCTAAGCAAGTCGATGTCACTAAGAAAAAGGTTGTTGATGTGCCTAGTACGAGTGGAACGAAGGTTGCTACATCCAATAAATTTGATGCCCTTAGTATGGATGATACTGATAAATTTGGTACTCCTACTAATGAAGTGAATATGGATGTGGATGCTGGTAGTACAATGGAAGAAAAGAAGAATGAGTCTCCATAGACTAGTAATACATTGCATGAATCGCTTATGAGTGATTCAATGAAAGGTAACGAAGTTAGTCCTATCCTTATTGTAAAACCCTAAAAATATGAAACGTGTTAAGAGACTAAAATACCCTTGAAATCGAACATTTATTAAATACGTAAAAACACGTTTATATCATTTAACGAAAATTAAAAACTAACTTACGAATAATAAAAACTTAACAAATATGTTACGTGATCATTTTGGTACGACGAAAGATGTAAATGTCTCGCGTAAAAGTTTGGGCCTTGTTTTCGTTATTTGGGAACCAAGATGGGCTCGTTTCTTTTCTTGCCAAGCCGAGAGTCCAAGAAGCCCACAAGGTGGCGTTTGTTTTTGTGTTCGGTTGGACCAAGCCGAGCCCATACCCCCCTCCTCAAGCCCAAACCGAAAATGCTACTACTATAAATATAACACATAAACTCAAAAGTGAAACCCTAGTTTAGTTTTTGCCTCTGTTTCTTTTCTTTTCTCCTACTCGGCCGAACCCTAGCAACCTTGGTGTCGAGATTTTTGCTTCAACCAAGCTAAGGTATAACGTGTTTCTCGTCTTCCTTTGATGCACCTTAAGTTAATATGTTGTAGCTTGTTTGTTTTAGTCGACTTGTGTTTTCTTTTTCCTTGTGTCGAGCCGTATGAAACCAAACAACACAAACCCTAATGATTTGAACCTTATAAGTATTAAAGAACATGTATGTAATATGTATTATTGAATCGGATCATGGTTAAGTCGAGCTATAAAAGAACCGAACCACATATATAAATGTTATCATGCCTAATAAATTCGAAACCCTAATTGGAATGGAACCCTAAGTGTAATTAATGGTCTAAACATGTGATTATAATGGTTTTAATAAACCCTAAAACTGGACAGCATCATATGTCGAACTTGTGCGTGTCATAGATCGAATTTTATAAGTACAATAATCTGGGTTTTTGTTGGAAAAGTTTATTTTATGTCTTAGTTAAGTTTTCCAAGTGGTTTGGTCGGATTTGGAGTTGTCTAAGTCGTATTTTTGAATTTTACAAAATCAAGTGTCAAAGCTGAGAAAACGGGTCTGAAATTTAGTTGTATCGTTTGATTTTTCATTTTCAAACCATAAGGAATTGGGAGCTCTCCTTTTACAGGAGTGATATTTAGGACATAAATGAATTTCTGGGAGTTTTGGGAATTTTTCCAAGGTGTCTAAACAGGTCCAATAAGTGTAAAATTTTGAGGTGTATTTTCTGATTACTTTCTGGATAGGTCTGGACTTGTGATTTTCCATAGGCCATTTGGCATAGAGATAGAACCCACCAATTTTTGGAGACTCTTTTAAATCATATGGGAACCCCTGGAATTTTGCTTGATTTCATTTGAGCTAAGTAAGTATTTTATAAAAATCGCTAAAGTCTGGTCCAAATATGAGTTTAAGAAACTGAAAGATAAAATATGATATCAATAGGTAACACACTTACAAAGGCATAAGAAGCTTATAAAAGGAACTAATAAGTATTATACGAATCGTAATCCGTGTAGATTCATTGAAGAAGACGTGGCGTCGTATCTTCGTGTTCGTTCATTCATTTGCTTTTCTCTCATTTGCTTTAAGGTACGGATATTCTGTCTTACTTTAAGACACTTGTGTTATCGTACAGATATTCTGACCTTTTCAGTAAAGGTTCCTTATGATGTTCTTTTCGTTCGTTTTCCTATTATGCTTATTAGGATTCCCAACGCCATTGCTATGAACCCTTTTCTGAATGTTTGATCTGTTACTTATCTGAATTTATGTTCTAGTGAACTATGCCATATCTGATGTGAACTTATGTTAGGAAGACTTTGAAATATATACATTTGTTGAACCCTGCTATATTGGATTATGAACTTATGATTATGAACCTCTGATTATGAACTTCTGTTTATGAATATATGATATGCCACTGTGATATGAACTTCTGATTTCTGAATATCTGAATATGAACCTTATGATATGGACTATCTGATATGTTATCTGTGACCTTTGGGTTTGGATTATGATCTGTGTCGTTTATGACAAATCGGTTTGACCTAAGTTAGTTTGACACCCGAGCCAAATATTTAACTAGTCATGGGGGTTCCATGTCCGTATCAGTGATGCACCTCTGATATGACTCTAGGGCAGTAGAGTGATGTTCTGCCACGTCTCTGGATGGTGTAAGGAAGGGGCGTATGGATGCATCCTAGATCTGATCTGTTATCTGATATGTTTTCTGGTGAATGATGTCGTGTGCAATACGCGTCTTCACAAAATTCTGGGAGCTAGCTACTCCATTGGTTACTTGAGGTCTCCCCTCATATTATATATGGTATTCCGAGGTCACCCCTCCGAATACAATGGTTACTTATGATATGTTATCTGATATGTCTCTGGGCTCGTGGTGGATGACTAAACCATATCTGTTAATTCTGTTTTATGAATTCTGTTTATGATTCTGTATTTTCCAATACTTCTATTTGCATATCGAGTTATTATATGTTTATTGAAGATGTTTATGCTTTTACATGTTTATGTGACTACCGCTTGCCATGCTAGGATAGGATTAATACGTTAAAACATGATTCGGATATCTGATATTATGATTTGTTATCGTTACGTGAATGCGTTGATCTATGAGATGAATGTGCTAGTGTGTATTTGAGTGTTTTGAAGGTTAACATGTATGATGGTTCAGCTAAATTTGTAAACGTTGCCTATCGGTTAGTTATCTGTCTGCATATGTGACCTGCCATGTTAAAACTCTGCTGATGTTAAGATTCGATCTGAGAACCGGTTTAGCTTATGATATCTGTTCTGATAATTGCTAATGGCTACGTTAGTGATAATCAATTGTTCTGAAAGTTTAGTAAGTATAATTGTTCCGTTAATCTGGTAAACTTTACCTATACGTTAGGGTATCTATCTGTTTATGATTTGGTCTGCCATGATTTGATTGCTATTACCGCTGCTGCAATATTGGTTTAAGTATGTTAAATGAAGATTAACTGACTAGTATGAATGCCATGTTTACTTTCTAGGAACTGTTTCTGTTAGCCTTTAGACATTCCATTTGGTTTATATGTACTCTACTTTCTTGATTCTTTGAATGTTTGGTCATTTAATGTGTTTCCGTAATATGCTATGTGTTTGTTCTTATTTGCTATGTGTTCTTCCGGATTTCTGTGTGTTTGTGTTCCGCAGAATCCTCTATGATTCATTATGCTCACTCCGCTACGACTTTGTTATTCGTTTCATTTGTTTCAGTTTGCATTTCTGTTTTGTTTAGTTTCCGTTTTGTTATATCTGTTCACTGGGCTTTGTAAGCTCAGCCGCACTTTCTTTTCCTGCGGCAGGTTTTAAGCATTTCAAGATGAGCTTATGGGATAGCTGATCTGGGTTGAGAGTAGAGACGAGAGCAAGACTTTACCCTAGAGATCCTAGATTTATTTTGATTATTAAGTTATTATGTTTTCTTTTGATTATTTTGTAAAGACTTCCACTTTTGTATAATACTTAAAGTTCTGATATGAAACTGTATTTGTGATATCTTTACCCTTGTCGGGTTGGGGTGTACAATTATGGTATCAGAGCTCTAGGTTTTAGGACCCTTAGAGCTTAGGCTATGACCTGTGAGAAGTGGGTAGACATTAGGTTTCCGTATGTTCAGATATTTTTCGATTCCTTTTGATGGTCATTCAGATTTGACTTCGATATCCTTCTTGCCTTCACTGAATTGGCCCTCCTCTGTTCGCATCGAATTTTGTTAGTTTGTTTTCGCTCGTCCGTTTGTCGATCGTTAGATGGAGACTACCCCGTGGAGCCGAAGAAGATGGTGCCGACCCTGCGTTGCTGCAACGGTTCCTGTGCTGGAGAAGTTCGTGAAGCAGAAGCCACACTCGACTGCCGTGCTGTCGGAGACATCTGGATGTTGTTGGAGGAAGTTGGATGGACCAACCAAAGGCGCAAGATACGGAGACAAGATTCAACCGATGGCTGAGAAGATTCATCTACTTCATATGATTTGGGCGCGACTTATGTCACTCTGATTCGTTTGTCATGCGTTTCAAGACGGTTTGATATTCTGATAAGTGATTCTGATCTGTATTGCTTTCCTCTGATTTGTTCGGAACTCGGTGTGAATCGTGAAGTTTTATCGTTTAGCATTCTGGTATATCTCAGCTTTTCTTTCTGGATCGTCAGTAATAAGTCATGAGGAAGAATACGAGGTGGATTCGGATTTGGAGTCTACGGCTACTAGTAGGTTCAATCCGACACAAAAATAGGAATTTCGCTTCTGATTTGTTGTCCTCCCTATGAGAATTTTCTGACATTTGATTTTGAGTTAGGTTCTTTTGTTTTCATTTTGACGTTTGAATCTGGGATTATTAAGTTTTGTTTTGGAAGTTCATCTTAAGACGATTCTGCAAATTTTGTTTGATTAATGGAAATAAAACAAAATTTTGAAGTATAGTTCCTGTCTATTGTTTCTTTCTGTTAGATTCGTTAAGTTTCCGTTAGTCCTCATAAGTTTTGTCCGCTATTTATTTTCTCCATGAGGTTTTTACCGCTTGAATGAAGTATGGCCATCATGATGGTATACTCATGTGAATCTGGTTTGTTATTATATGTTACTTGCTATAAGTATGTTATCTGTATGTGGTATGTTTTGTTATGATATTAGTTATGAGTTTTGTCATGACCCGAAACCGAATATAATGACAATAAGAACTTGTTATGTGATGCAAGTATTATGACGCCTGATCAACGTAATAATACCGAGATCATATAATCTGAACTTATTGAAAGTATACGACGTCTGGGAAATGCCTGTGATTGATGTGTGATAGGACCTTGACTTGTATCTGTTATTTGGTGCTTCTCATGTTCGTTTGAAATTCCGTACCTATTTGTGAGATTTCGTCGATATTTGTTACGTATAAGTTTTGTACGTTTGGAATCCGAAGTTGTTATGATCTGTACGAACCTATAGATTGCTATGACCACCTTAAGCTTATATGTCTCCACATATTTCTGCGACTATTGAGGCCGGTAGGATTTATTTCGTCCATGCATATGATGTCCTCATCATTAGATATCTGAATAAGTCAGAATTTGTCATTTGATTTTCTGCGTCTCATCTGTTCTCCGCCATTATTCTGATATGTATATAATTATCTATTATAAGTATTTGAATATTGATTAAATTTCTGAATAAGTATGAGTTCAAATATTCTGATAAGAAATTCATTTGTTTCGAGATAAGATTAACGTTCGTTATCTTCCTAGAAGTTCTGAACTCCGATTCGTTTTCCGTCCTATTCCGTCTGTTCAATTTCGAGGACGAAATTTTCTTTTAGAAGGGGAGAGTTGTAAAACCCTAAAAATATGAAACGTGTTAAGAGACTAAAATACCCTTGAAATCGAACATTTATTAAATACGTAAAAACACGTTTATATCATTTAACGAAAATTAAAAACTAACTTACGAATAATAAAAACTTAACAAATATGTTACGTGATCATTTTGGTACGACGAAAGATGTAAATGTCTCGCGTAAAAGTTTGGGCCTTGTTTTCGTTATTTGGGAACCAAGATGGGCTCGTTTCTTTTCTTGCCAAGCCGAGAGTCCAAGAAGCCCACAAGGTGGCGTTTGTTTTTGTGTTCGGTTGGACCAAGCCGAGCCCATACCCCCCTCCTCAAGCCCAAACCGAAAATGCTACTACTATAAATATAACACATAAACTCAAAAGTGAAACCCTAGTTTAGTTTTTGCCTCTGTTTCTTTTCTTTTCTCCTACTCGGCCGAACCCTAGCAACCTTGGTGTCGAGATTTTTGCTTCAACCAAGCTAAGGTATAACGTGTTTCTCGTCTTCCTTTGATGCACCTTAAGTTAATATGTTGTAGCTTGTTTGTTTTAGTCGACTTGTGTTTTCTTTTTCCTTGTGTCGAGCCGTATGAAACCAAACAACACAAACCCTAATGATTTGAACCTTATAAGTATTAAAGAACATGTATGTAATATGTATTATTGAAT